>CM051235.1:339454915-340054915 GCA_027917425.1 Gastrophryne carolinensis
GACTGTCACACAATGCAGGGCACATAACAGAAGGGCCAAGGCACACATACATATAATTAGGAATGTATAAATCAATATCGTGCTGACAAGCAGCTGCACAGGCAATGAAGACTGGAGTCCACTGGGCGCTTACTGAATAGCGTCCTGCACGAGGCGGAGGCACATGGCAGCCAGGATGAAGAGGGGCGGGCCACCGCGGATCGCGCGCTGCGCCCGACCCCTCTCTGCTGACAACAGCCGGCTCCCAGCCAGTGACCGGGCTCCGCAGCGGCACCAGCAGCACAGGGGGAGGGGGCGGGCGCAGGATCACGCCCCGCGCCCGGCCACCCCGAAACCGCACCGGAGGGGAAGAAGCTCCCCCGAAGACTGACAGTAACGGCCGGTGGCGCCGCAAACCGCCGGCCCGGCCATGGAAGCATCAATCACGCGCACCACACACACGCAAAACATTGCACACAAGCATGCACTCAAAAAAATGACTAATCTAAAAGGGGGTTAAGCACCCCTCTCAGCAGTAGGGAACGATGGGTGACCGGGGAAGGGGGAATTAACACCCCAAAGGTGTAAGGGCAAGGACAGGGCATCCCAACCAGGATCACCAACCCGGAATACCACCTACCCCTTAGAATGGGGTCTCACGGTGGAGCATAGCTCCTAAAGCACCTTAAGGTGCCGTCTACCTTTGCCAGGACCCGCAGCCTAAGCTGGGAGGCTCTTAACTAAAAAGGGGGATAACAGTAGGTCCAGGCAGAAATAGACCGAAAGAGGGGGGCCGGGAGTTACCCCGGCTACATGCAAGGAGGAGACATCCATCTTCTGACTTGCTCGCCGTCTGCAGAGATGAAAGACTGGGGAATGAGTGGGAGATCCCAGGTATTTATGGACCAGGAGGGGCTCCCTTTTTTCATGACATCTCTGCAAGACCGCCCTCTACAGGTCGGTATAACCCAAGTGTAATGACTATCTGAAGCGGGGTGTGTGACATACTTAGAATAATGCACCAATTGAAACCACTGCAGCTTGCAGAACCTTGCGGCCAAAAACAGCATCCGCTGAGGCCCGCACATCAACCTTATAAAACCTGGAAAGAGTATGAACCGAAGACCAAGTAGCAGCCTTACAAACTTGTTCAACAGAAGCCTGGTGCTGGAAAGCCCAGGAAGCCCCAACAGCACGAGTAGAATGAGCAGTGATCTGAAAAGGGGGAACCCTCCCCTTGGCAGAATAGGCCCCAACAATGGCCTGACGTATCCATTTACTAATGGTAGACTTGGCGGGCGCCAAACCCTTCCTGGGCCCGGAGGGCACCACGAACAAGGCATCAGTCTTACGAAAGGGAGAAGTAGCCACCAAATAGTACTTCACACAACGAACTACATCCAAAGAGTGCAGGACCCTCTCCTTGTCATTGCTAGGCTTAGGACACAAGGAAGGAAGAACCACATCCTGATTGAGATGGAAAGCAGAAACAACCTTCGGAAGGAAATCTGGCTTAAAGCGAAAGACCACCTTATCCTGGTGTCTTTCAAAGTAAGGAGCCTGAATGGACAGAGCCGCCAACTCAGAGACACGTCGAACAGAAGTGATAGCCACCAAAAAGGCAACCTTTTGTGTGAGCATAGAAAGTGCAACATCCTGCACCGGCTCAAAAGGAGGCCCCTGGAGGGCCGACAGAACCAAATTCAAATCCCAAACAGGCAACAAAGGCTTTCGAGGGGGCCGCACATGAGTGACCCCCTGGAGAAAAGTTTTAACCAAAGGATGAAGAGCAAAGGACCTTTGAAAGAAGACCACCAGGGCAGAGACCTGACCTTTCAAGGTACTAAGCTGGAAGCCCAGGTCCAGACCATGTTGAAGGAAATCCAAAATCCTAGGGATTGAAAACACCCTGCAAGGTAAGGCCCTAGTCTCACACCAATCAATATAGGACCTCTAAGTCCTGTAGTAGATGTTAGAGGAAGATCTCTTCCTAGCCCTAACAAGTGTCTGAATCACAGCATCAGACAAACCTTCCTCACTTAAGATGGAGGTTTCAGCAGCCACGCCGTCAAAGCCAGCGTTTGTAAATTGGGGTAACAAAGTTGACCTTGAGTGATCAGATCCGGAAACAGGGGCAACCTGTACTGATCTACCGCCAGCCGTATGACGTCTGCGAACCAAACCTGTCTTGGCCACCTTGGGGCCACCAGAATTGCTGGCGCACCCTCTTGAGCCAGCTTGCGCACCACCTTGCCCACCATGGAGAAGGGAGGAAACAGGTACAGAAAACCCAGATCCCTCCAGGCAAGAGACAAGGCGTCTGCCAGGGCCAGAGGATCCTGAGACAGAGACACAAATGCAGGAAGCTTGTGACGTGAGGCAAACAGATCCACCTCCGGAATCCCCCACTTGTGACAAAGGGACCGGAACACCTTGTGGTTAAGCGACCATTTCCCTCGGCGAGGGGATCCCCTGCTCAGGGAGTCCGCCTCCATGTTTTCCACTCCCGGAATGTACTTCTGAGATGCATGGGACATTGCTCTCCGCCCATGCAAGAATCAGAGAAACTTCCCTGAGGGCACTCCTGCTACGAGTCCCTCCTTGGTGATCGATGTAAGCAACCGCAGTCCGATTGTCTAATCGAACCTGAACCGGTAGACCCTGGAGGTGATGCGTCAAGAGTGACAGTACCAACCGAATAGCTCTCAGCTCCAAGACATTGATGGGGGTGTGGACCTCCCGAGGACCCCACAACCCCTGGAACTGATGCTCCTTCCAGAAACCCCCCCAGTCCAACAGGCTGGCATCCGTGTTGACCGTCTGCCAACAAGGGGTCAGAAAAGACCTGCCCCTCAGAAGATTCCTTGGATCCAGCCACCACTGAAGAGATTGCCGAACCAGGGGAGTCATCCGAAATGACTGATCCAATGACAGCGGACATCTGTCCCAGGCCAACAGTAGATGGAGCTTGATCGACCTCATGTGTAACTGAGCAAAAGGGGATGCCTCGAAGGAAGCCACCATCAACCCCACCAGTCTCATCCCTAGCCGGATAGACGGGCGAGGGTTGGACAGGGGAAGACACATCAGATCTTGAACCATCTGCACCTTCGAATGAGGTAGGAACACCCTGGTCTGAATAGTATCCAGATTCATGCCCAGAAATGCAATCTCCCTTGATGGGGAGAGAGAAGACTTGGGATGGTTGATCACCCAGCCGAACCTCTCCAGCGTTGACACCACCGTCCTGGTGTCTAGCTCCGCCTGTCAGAGAGGATGCCATAATGAGAAGGTCGTCCAGATACCGCACAATGTGAATGCCCTGGGCTCTGAGAAGGGCCATTATACCCGCCAGCACCTTGGTGAACACTCTTGGTGCCGAGGTCAGCCCGAACGGGAGGGCCACGAACTGAAAATGCCGATTTCCCACCACAAACCTGAGAAATCTCTGGTGTGCTGGAAAGATCGGCACATGAAGGTAAGCATCCTTGATGTCTATGAACGTCATGAAGTCCCCCTGACGAAGAGAAAGGATGGCTGAGCGCAAAGTCTCCATGCGGAACTTCTTGGCTCTGATGAACCTGTTGAGAAGCTTCAAATCCATAATGGGTTTTATGGATCCATCCTTTTTGGGCACCGTGAAGAGGTTGGAATAATAGCCCCGGCCTCTCTCTGATAAAGGCACTGGGCATATAACTTCCATGTCCAGAAGATTTTGCACTGCCAACAGGTGCCCCTGCTCAGCCCGGGGGTCCGAGGGGACCCGAGATCTGAAGAATCTGGGAGGAGGCCGGTACTCGAACTCCAGCTTGTACCCGGAAGAGACCACTTCCAAGATTCATTGTCTGTGACCTCCCGGGCCCAGACCCGGAAGAAGTGCCGCAGCCGTCCCCCCACCCGCAAGGGTGAGGGCGCCCCCTCATTGCTGAGCTGGCTTGACAGCGGGCTTGGGCTTGGAACCCCAGACAGGTCCTGGACGGGCCCGTCCTCTGCCTCTGCTCCAGGAATCACCTCTGAAGGTAGAGAAGGCAGCTCCTCGGCCCGCTCTGGCACCGCGAAAGGAAGGATTAAAGGAGCATGCCCCCCCGAATGGAGCGACGCTGCTTCTTGCATTGTGGTAGCTTTCCTCCTTTCCCTACTGAATCCAATTTATCTCCAAACAGCCGCATACCCAGAAAGGGTAGCCCTGTAAGTGACTTCTTAGCCGCAATGTCAGCCGCCCACTGGCGCAACCAGACAGCGTCGTATAGCCACAAGCAACGCCAAGGTTCTGCTACACATACATATTGTGTCATCCAAAGCAGACAAGACAAAGGTCATGAACAATTCACACCGCGTAAGCGCCGCAAATTCATCGCTGGCTGGGTCCAGCTGGGAACCACTCAACAGGCCCCTAACCACAGACCTGGTAGCCACAACCCTGGGTGCAGAAGCACAAACGGGCCGCAAGGCTGAACCCACGCTAGCAAAGGCATGGCAAGCCATCTGATCAATACGTCGGTCCTCACCATCCTTAATCGTGGAAGCGTCTGGAGAGTGCACCATAGATGTGTTGGACAATCCCAGAACGGGCGCATCGACCTCGGGAGGGGACGACCAGCGCTTTACCGCGTCCACCGGAAAGGGATACTTCCTATCCCATCCCTGAGGAACACCGGGAAGCCGGCTAGGTCTTTCCCATTCCTTAAGAATCAAATTTTCTAAATGCTTCTGATTTGGGAACTCCAAACGAGGCTTAGAGGTCCCAAAAAATTCCCCCTTCTGCAGAGGAGACTCCGCCAGAGGAGAAATAGCCAGTACCTCAAATAAATGGGCCAGGATCTTGGGGGTATCCACGGCATCCCCATGCCCCTGCCCAGCATCAGCATCCAAAAACTGCTGATCCTCAGAGCCTTCAGATTCCGTAAACAGTTCCCCTTCCTCAAGCGGGGAATAATCAGTCCAGTCAAGGGAATCATAATCATCAAGAACCGGACGGTGACAGATGCCTTCTCTTAGCCGGAGCCTTCCTGGCCGCAGAGCTAGAAATCAATTTCTCGATGTTGGCCAATCTAGCACATACATCAGATTGCGACTCCCCACTAATGACCGTGTCACTTGGGGTAAGGATAAGGCAGGGTGGAGTAGGTGATGAGACCGGCGGCACGGACCCAGACGCCTGGGACCCCGACTGCCGCGTTATGGCCTGCAGAGCACATGGTATGCAAATCAGTACATTATCCCCCGTAAGGGATACCCCACAACCTGCCGGGATTGTCCCGAAGGGAGCCCGAGCCCAGTATCCTGGGAAGCCTCCATATGGTGATTATTATGGTAGTCGCAAGGACCAGAAGGAATTACGCTAAAAGCTACCAGGGATGCCCCTTAAGTCCGTTAATGGGAGGATTTCAATAATAATAATGATAATGAAAATGCCCCAAATTTAGCCAAGGGACCCTAGGACTGGGAGAACCCCCTTTTTAACCAAGCAGGGTCCTCCTGAAAGACACCATTAGAGAAGGGAGACCCCGTAAGCAAGGCACACTAACCACCGCAGTCATACATGCAGAATATTAATAATACAATTCTGTGAAATACTCACCTGTAGAATTGGTATTATAAGTATACAGTACGTCCTGCTCCAGATAGATTACTTACACTTGGGTTATCCTCCGCCAGATGGCGCTGCACTGCAGAGACATGCAAAACAGGCTCCTCCCGGCCCCTCAAATACCCGGGGACCTCCCACAAATCCCCAGCATTGAAAAGCAGTGAACAAGAAGCCGGGAGAATTTAACCAACCAAAAACTGGTAACTTATAACAATAACAATCACCATACAGGGGACCCAGAATAATGCAAAAACCAGGGTGGGGTGGAGCAGGACGTACTGTATACTTATAATACCAATTCTACAGGTGAGTATTTCACAGAATTGTATTATTCTTAGTATACAGTACGTCCTGCTCCAGACAGATTACTTACACTTGGGACATCCAATAGCAGTGTCCATAAAGTAGGGTAGGATCCCCAATAAAAAAGGTAACAGCAGACAGTTTAACCACTGCCGCCTGCAAAACCTTGCGGCCAAAAACAGCATCAGCTGAGGCCTTAACATCAACCTTGTAAAACGTTGAAAAGGTATGAACAGAAGACCAAGTAGCGGCCTTGCAAACTTGTTCAACAGAAGCCTGGTGCTGGAAGGCCCAAGAGGCACCAATAGCATGAGTAGAATGAGCAGTAAGGCGGAAGGGAGGATTCTTCCCCTTAGCAGAGTAGGCCTGAATCATAGCCTGACGGATCCATTTGCTGATAGTAGACTTGGCAGGAGCCAAACCCTTCCTAGGACCAGAAGGGACCACAAAAAGAGCATCAGTTTTCCTGAAGGACGCAGTCACTACTAGGTAATACTTCAGACACCTGACCACATCCAAGGAATGCAAAACCCTTTCCTTAGCATTGCTAGGATTAGGGCACAAGGAAGGAAGAACAATATCCTGGTTCAAATGAAAAGCAGACACCACCTCAGGCAGAAAATCCAGCTTAAAGCGGAACACCACCTTATCCTGGTGTCTCTCAAAGTATGGGGGCTGGATAGACAGAGCCGCCAGCTCAGACACACCCCTGACCGAAGTAATAGCCACCAGAAAGACAACCTTGAGGGTAAGTACAGCCAGAGCAGCATCCTGAATAGGTGCAAAGGGAGCACCCTGCAAGGCAGACAAGACCAAGTTCAAATCCCAAACAGGGACCATAAGTTTTCGTGGGGGACGCACATGAGTAACCCCCTGAAAGAAAATCTTAACCAAGGAATGCTGAGCAAAAGACTTCTGAAAGAAAACAGACAGGGCAGAAACCTGACCCTTCAAAGTACTGAGTTGGAGACCCGACTCCAACCCATGCTGTAAAAACTCCAGAACCCTGGGAACTGAGAACACCCGACAGGGAAGAGACCTAGACTCAAGTCAATGTAGGTACGCCATACCCTATAATAGATGGAAGAGGAAGTTTTCTTCACCATTGTCTCAACCACCGAGGCAGACAAGCCTTTCTCCATCAAGATGGAGGTTTCAGCAGCCAGGCCGTCAAAGCCAGAGTTTGTAAATTGGGATGGCGTAAGGGGCCCTGAGTGAGCAGATCTGGCACTCGTGGCAGGACGTACTGATCTACTGCCATCTGCACCACGTCTGCGAACCACACTCTTCTTGGCCACCTGGGGGCCACTAGCATCACAGGCACCCCTTCCAGAGCAATCTTGCGCAGAACCCTGCCCAAAAGGGGGAATGGTGGAAATTCATACAGGAGCCGAAACTCCTTCCATGACATGGACAGGGCATCCGTGGCCAAGGCCAAAGGATCCTGAGACAGGGAGACAAAGGCCGGGAGCTTGTGATTGTGACGGGATGCAAACAGATCCACATCCGGTAGACCCCAACGGTGACACAGGGACTGGAATTGCAGAGGGACCACTCTCCCTAACGAGAGGTCCCCCTGCTCAGAGAATCTGCCAGTAGATTCTCTGCCCCCGGGATGTACACAGCCGAAATGCATTGAACATTGGCCTCTGCCCATGTCAGAATCCGCGACACCTCCTGGAGGGCCCCCCTGCTCCGGGTCCCTCCCTGATGGTTGATGTAGGCAACCGCCGTCCTGTTGTCTGCACAGACAGACCCCTCAGGTGATTGGTCAACTGCTCCAGTACCAACCTGATTGCCCGTAGTTCCAGAATGTTGATGGGTAAGTGGGCCTCCTGAGGGCCCCACCTCCCCTGGAATCGCAGGGACTTCCAGAATCCCCCCCATCCTGACAGACTGGCATCCGTGGTGACCGTCTCCCAGGAGGGGGCCAGAAAGGACCTGCCCCCCAGTAAGTTCCTGTGGTCCAGCCACCACAAAAGGGACCGTCTGACCAAGGGGGGAAGCACACAGACCCCGTCCAAGGACGTTGGGTCCTTGTCCCATACTGACAGAAGGTGAAGTTGTAGAGGCCTCAAATGGAACTGAGCAAAGGACACCGCCTCGAAGCACGCCACCATCAGGCCCACCAACTGCATTCCCTGCCTGAGGGAGGGCTGGGGACACGATAGCAGGAACCTCACCTGCGCAGTTAGAGCTTCCACCTTCTGTTGAGGAAGGAATATCCTTGACTGAATTGTATCCAGAATCATTCCCAGGAATGGGGGCACCGAGGAAGGGGACAGAGAGGACTTGGGGTGATTGATCACCCAGCCGAAGGACTCCAGGGTGGACACCACCAGCTGAGTGTCCAACTCTGCCTGCTGTAGAGAACGAGAGGTGATGAGTATGTCGTCCAGGTAGGGCAGCACGCGTATGCCCCTTGACCTTACCAGAGACATCACCCCCGCCAGCACCTTGGTGAACACTCTGGGAGCTGAGGTGAGGCCAAATGGCAAGGCCACAAATTGGTAATGTTGATCTTCCAACGCGAATCTGAGAAACCTTTGGTGTTCCGGGAACACAGGGATGTGAAGGTAAGAATCTTTGATGTCCACAGACGTCATGAAATCCCCTGGGCGCAGGGAGCCAATGGCCGAGCGCAGAGTTTCCATGCAAAAGCGCCTGTTATTGAAAAAATTTGTTGAGGATCTTTAAATCCAGAATGGGCCTGACTGACCCATCTTTTTTGGGAACTGTGAAAAGGTTGGAATAGAACCCCTTGCCTCTTTCTCTTAAGGGGACCCTGCAAATGACCCCCAGATCCAGAAGGCCTTGCACGGCCTGCATCAAGACCTGAGCTGAGACAGGGTCCTGGGGGATCCGGGACCTGATGAATCTTGTGGGGGGGCCGCACAGCAAACTCTATCTTGTAACCAGAGGACACTACCTCCTGAATCCACCGGTCTGAGACGTGGTGCCTCCAGACGTGTGCAAAGTGCTGTAGCCGCCCCCCCACCCTGACGGGCGAGGGCGTCCCATCATGCCTGAGGGGGCTTGGGAGAGGGTTTTGGTTTAGACCCCCAGGACGTCGTCCTCTGCTCCTGTGCCAGGAATCTGCACGAGCCCCCGCGAAGGACACCCCTTTTCCCTGCTTAGCATAGTGGTAGGGGAGTGAAAGGGGGCCCTGGCCCCGAAAGGGCCGAGACTGCCGCCTGCGCTGGGGCAACTTACCTCCTTTAGCAAAAAGGTCTAGGCGGTCCCCAAAGAGGCGTAGCCCCTTAAATGGAAGCCCAGTAAGGGCCCTCTTAGCATTGTCAGCAGCCCACTGGCGCAGCCAAACCGCGCGGCGTATAGCTACCGCCAAGGCAGAAGTTCTGGCACACATCCTAATGGCATCATCCAAGGCAGATAGGATAAAGTTTAATGCACTGTCTAACTGTGATGTGTGTGTAAACGCATCAGGTGGCAATTCATCAGGACCTTCAAGTACACTTCTGATCAGGGCCCTGAGCGCCACAGACGTAATGGCCGAGGCGCAAACCGGGCGCAGCGCCGCCCCCACAAATGCAAAGGCATGGCATGCCAATTGGTCAATGCGCCGGTCCTTAGCATCCCGCAGCGTAGTAGTGTCAGGGGAGTGCATAATAGAGGTGTTAGACAGCCCTAGAATAGGGGCATCGACCTCGGGGGGCGATGACCAGCACTTGACCATATCAGCAGGAAAGGGGTACTGTCCCAACTCTTAGGTATACCGGGAAGTCTACTGGGACGTTCCCACTCCTTAAGCACGAGGTTATTGAAATGGGTTTGCTCCAGAAATTCCAAACGAGCCTTAGCAGTATGAAAAAGCTCACCCCTTTGCCTGGGAGCCGCAACAGGGGGAGAGATGGACAAAACCTCAAAACCTCAAATCTCAGCAGTCTGTCAGTATCATCCGGGGTCCAGGGGTCAGAGCCAGAATCGTCATGACCCCTGAGTCTCTCGTCAGATGACCCTGAGTCATAGAACAGCTCCCGTTCGTCCGATGGGGTGTAGCCATATAGATGCAACAACTCATCAGATTCCATAGGGAACGGAGTGGCATCAGGGGTTAAGTGATGCTTTTTAGCGGTGGCCTTACGCGCTAAGGTATTAGCAATCAATTTTTCAACACTGGCCAGTCTAGCAGACACATCAGGTTGAGAATCCCCGCTTGTATGTAATTCAATGGGGGTGAGACTCAAGCTTGGGGAAGAAGGTGAAGTGAGACGAGGTGCAGGCCCAGCCACCGGAGGGGCGGGTTGCAACATTAGTGCCTGCTGTGCGCAAGGAACACAGACCCGTGCGCTGTCACCACTGATAGGCGAGACCCCACAAGCTACACACAGCCGGGCTTGTCCCGAAGGAATCCCGGTCACAATATCCTGGGATGCCTCCATATGGTGATTAATAGGCACAATAGGCCAGTAGGGATTGACGCTGTAAGCTACCCTGGATGCCCCAATGACTCGCTAGGGAAGTGGGAGTAATTATACTAGGCCCAACTAACAATTACACTGGGCCGGGAGAAGCCACTGGATTCACCCGTCTGAAAGGCACAATGAGAAGAAGGGGCGTCAGAACCATACACAGTAAATAATGAGCATGAAAGTCGCTCGCGAGGGCACTTACAGACCGCGGAAGGGGGGACCGTTACACGCGCGCGCGACTGTACAGGAAAATGGCGCCTGGCGGGCTAGAGCGGGCCGTGACGCGGAGCGCGCCAGGCCAGGCCCCCGCCCCCCCGAAGAGCGCGAAGCCCACAGACAGCAGCCAATGATAACGCAGAAGCGTCTGAGGTAACGCCGCCGTCCGGCGCTGGCATCCAAACGCAGGAAAAGACACGCGCGTCGGCGGCCATATAATAGTTAAAACGACAAGTCAGCGCGGCGGCTGACATACACGTAATCACTATACGCACTGACCCACACCCCCACAGGCTACGGGGAGAATGAGGGAGGATGGCGGCCCTTTGTACAGGACCCACTGCTACTCGGGGCATGTGGCAATAATGTGGGAGGGGCATCCCATAAAGGCTCACCATCAGCCTACTATACGCCTACCCTTTGGTGGGGGACTGCAGAGGACCAGCGCTCCATAAGCACGCATGGTGCCGCCTACCTTCACCCGACCAGCGCAGCCTAGGCTGGGAGGAACATCACACGAAGGACGGGTGGGAATAGTCCAACAGGGCCGCAGGCTAACAGCCCCACTCACCTGCGAGAGAGTGATAATTTCATGTCTTCGCAGTAAGCACTGCAGAGAAATCTGGGGATATGTGGGAGGTCCCCGGGTATTTGAGGGGCCGGGAGGAGCCTGTTTTGCATGTCTCTGCAGTGCAGCGCCATCTGGCGGAGGATAACCCAAGTGTAAGTACTATATCTGGAGCAGGACGTACTGTATACTAAGAATATATATATATATATATATATGCATAAGAGACATATATGCAAATGATACATGCGTCAATAATGGCAGCCGCCGCGCTAGACAAAAAAGCGCATAACACATGGCATAGATAAGAAAAAACAAGAAGCCCCGCAGGGCACTCACAACACAGTAATGGCGCCTCTCCGACCAGAGGTGAAGACAGAAGAGGGAGAAGAAGGCGGGCCAGCACGGAACACGCGCCGCTGCTGACTTCACCCCTTCCCCATCATCGCGGTTCCCGGCCAATGCTGGGCACCACAAAGGGCGCCAGAGAGAGAGGGGGCCGCAACAAGCGCACGGCCCCGCCCCCTCCCCGGACAGCAAGGAGGGGAAGAAGCGCGGAGCCCACGTCTCCCAGCGCGCTGCGGCTCCTAAATGGCGCATACAGTGACAAACACACACACCAACACACATTCACATGAAACAAAAAATGGGGAAGGACCATAAGTGAAGGACACAGCCCCCCCCCCCATTGCGAGAAGGGAGTAATGGAAGGGGAAGGTCCCCAACTACAGTAGTAGAAGGTGGGGAAAACGGACAGGGCATCCCAAACCAGGGTCACCGACCTGGTAGCCGCCTACCCCCTAATATGGGGTCTCACGGAGGAGCGTGGCTCCCTTCAGTACACCTGTTAAGGTGTACCCTACCCTCACCCGGACCTGCAGCCTAGGCTGGGAGGCATAGGGGTATTTAACTAGGTCCGGGCAGAAATAGGATAAAAATGGCCGGGTGCAAACCCGGCTTACCTGCAAGGAGGAAACCGCCATCTTCTGACTTGCTCGCCGTCTGCAGAGACGATTACTGGGGAATGTGTGGGAGGTCCCAGGAATTTATGGACCGGGAGGGGCTTCCTTTTTTTCTAGTCATCTCTGCAGAAGTTCGCCCTCTACTGGACATAACCCATATGTCAATTTTGGAAGCGGGGTGTGTGACATACTTGGAATATATTAATTTTAGATTCTGGGGAATTGTTTTATAAGGGTTTGGGCTTTTCAATAAATCATGATGAAGGTCCGGTTTAAAAGGCTCATTTGGGCATCTAATCTAAATAAAATAAAGTGGTTAAAGAGAGATGGATTTTTTTTAAGCCACAGTGTACCCACAATAACCTTTCTGAAAAGTGCCATGTACCAAATTTGGTCTATTTGTAAGAGGTTGTCTTTTGATAGATTCTAACTCCTATATATTTCTGCAATATACCCCTAGCAGTCAAGTCCTGCGGGCAAATAACAGCAGGTCTGTTCAGAAATATCGGATAAATACACATTTACCTCTGGGATACTGCTGGTCTTTGGCTCAGAGTCTGCTAAAAGTGGATCAAAACATGGGATTTTCACTATCCTGGGTCTTGGTTCTCATCCTGGGGCACCCCAGTTTGGCCGTGGGACCGGGTTGAGGTGAGTTGGCTGGGGCGTCATGGGGGGGGGGGGGGTTCACACAGCGATCGGGGGTGCCCCCGGGGGGGGGGGGGGGTGGAACTAAACCCAGGATAGATCCTCATCTCCTGCCCCTCCCCCCCTCCTCTGGCCGGTGATCACTGCATCCTGCATCTGACAATCGGAGGCGATTAAAGAAAAATACAATTCTGTAAAGTACTCACCTGTAGAATTGGTATTATACGTATACAGTACGTCCTGCTCCAGATATAATACTTACACTTGGGTTATCCTCTGCCAGATGGCGCTGTGCACTGCAGATATGCAAAAACAGGCTCCTCCTGGCCCTTCAAATACCCGGGGATCTCCCACAAATCCCCAGCATTGAAAATCAGTGAACAAGAAGCCGGGAGAATTTATCCACCGAAACTGGTAACAACAACAATGGTAACAATCACCATACAGGGGATCCAGAATAATGCAAAAAAAACAGGGTGGGGTGGAGCAGGACGTACTGTATACGTATAATACCAATTCTACAGGTGAGTACTTCACAGAATTGTATTATTCTAAGTATACAGTACGTCCTGCTCCAGATATAATACTTACACTTGGGACATCCAATAGCAGTGTCCATAAAAGTAGGGTGGGATCCCCAACAAAAAAGGCAACAGCACACAGCTTAAACTACTGCCGCCTGCAAAACCTTGCGGCCAAACACAGCATCAGCTGAGGCCCGAACATCAACCTTGTAAAACTTTGAAAAGGTATGAACAGAAGACTAGAATTCTGATTGTGGTGAATCCAGCAATTCACCTAGTATAGCTCCAAACCATTGCACCTCCTCCACAGTAATTAATAAATGAATTAAATATACATCATGAATTCATAAATAATTTATTAATAATTACCCACAAAAATTACATAACAGACAATTAAAAAACATAGACCGTACATTCCCAAGGGCATCCCCATTTTACCCAACCCAATCCTATTAATAGGATATTTCAGTATTCATATAACAAAACAATCCATAAAGTGCATAAGTGCTAATCTGTGCCAATATAACATTAATGGTACAAAATGTGGCAAGAAAAAAATGAAAGAAAGCAGACTGAAATGTCAAACACAACAAAACCAATTAGAAAACACACATCACCTGAGTGTATAACTCTGAAGTGTTCCCCAGGAATGCCCAGGTCAAGTAACGATCCCCCAACGCGTTTCGTGGCCCCCCGCTCACAGGCCACTTTATCAAGGTGTTGAACAGAAGACCAAGTAGCAGCCTTGCAAACTTGTCCAACAGAAGCCTGGTGCTGGAAGGCCCAAGAGGCCCCAATAGCACGAGTAGAATGAGCAGAAAGACGGAAAGGAGGACTCTTCCCTTTAGCAGAATAGGCCTGAATCACAGCCTGACGGATCCATTTGCTGATAGACTTGGCAGGAGCCAAACCCTTCCTAGGCCCAGAAGGCACAACGAAGAGAGCATCAGTCTTCCTGAAAGCCGCAGTGACAACCAGGTAATACTTCAAACACCTGACCACGTCCAAGGAATGCAGAACCCATTCCTTGTCGTTGCTAGGATTGGGACACAATGAAGAAAGAACAATGTCCTGATTCAAATGAAAGGCAGACACAACCTTAGGCAGAAAATCCGGCTTGAAGCGGAACACCACCTTGTCCTGGTGCCTCTCATAGTACGCAGGCTGAATGGACAGAGCAGCCAGCTCAGAAACACGCCTAACCAAAGTTATGGCCACCAAAAAGACAACCTTGAGAGTAAGAACAGCCAGAGCAGCATCGTGAATAGGCTCAAAGGGGGCACCTGCAAAAACAAGTTTAAATCCCAAACGGGGCCCATAGGTTTATGAGGGGGACGCGCATGAGTGACCCCCTGAAAGAAGGTCTTAACCCTGAGTTAGCAGATCTGGCACCCCTGTCAGATCGTACTGGTCTACTGCCATTTGAACCACGTCTGCGAACCACACTCTTCTTGGCCACCTGGGTGCCACTAGAATCACAGGCACCCCTTCCAGAGCAATTTTGCGCAGAACCCTGCCCAGAAGGGGGAATGCTGGAAATACATACAGGCGCCGAAACTCCTTCCATGACATGGACAGGGCATCTGTGGCCAAGGCCAGAGGATCCTGAGACAGGGATACGAAGGCCGGGAGCTTGTGGTTGTGACGGGATGCAAACAGGTCCACATCCGGTAGACCCCAACGGCAACACAGGAACTGAAATACCTTTTTGCAGAGGGACCACTCCCCCTGACGGGACGTCCCCCTGCTCAGAGTGTCTGCTAGCAGATTCTCTGCCCCCGGAATGTAAACAGCCGAAATGCATTGTACATTGGCCTCCGCCCATGTCAGAATCTGAGACACCTCCTGGAGGGCATCCTTGCTCCGGGTCCCTCCCTGATGGTTGATGTAGGCAACAGCCGTCCTGTTGTCTGAGCGTACCTGGACCGACAGACCAGGTGTTGGGTCAATCGCTCCAGTACCAACCTGACTGCCCGCAATTCCAGAATGCTGATGGGTAAATGGGCCTCCTGAGGACCCCACTTCCCCTGGAAGCGCAGGGACTTCCAGAATCCCCCCCAACCTGACAGACTGGCATCCATTGTGACCGTCTCCCAGGAGGGGGCCAGAAAAGACCTGCCCCCTATAAAGTTCCCGTGGTCCAGCCACCACGCAAGGGACTGTCTGACCGAGGGGGGAAGCACACAGACCCCGTCCAAGGACACTGGGTTCTTGTCCCATACTGAAGGTGAAGCTGCAGAGGTCTCAAATGGAACTGGGCAAAGGGCACCGCCTCGAAACTCGCCACCATCAGGCCCACCAGCTGCATTCCTTGCCTGCAGAGGTCTCAAATGGAATTCCATCAGGCAAGGAATGCAGCTGGTGGGCCTGATGGTGGCGAGTTTCGAGGCGGTGCCCTTTGCCCAGTTCCATTTGAGGCTGTGGGCACGAGAGCAGGAACCTCGCCTGCGCAGTCAGAGCTTCCACCTTCTGTTGAGGAAGGAATATCCTTGACAGAACCGTATCCAGAATAATTCCCAGGGACGGAGTCACCGAGGAGGGGGACAGAGAGGACTTGGGGTAATTGATCACCCAGCGGAATGACTCCAGGGTGGACACTACCAGCTGAGTGTCCAACTCTGCCTGCCGCAGAGACCGAGAGGTGATGAGTATATCGTCCAGGTAGGGCAGCACGCGTATGCCCCTTAGCCTTATCAGGGACATCACCCCTGCCAGCACCTTGGTGAACACCCTGGGAGCCGGCGTGAGGCCGAATGGCAAGGCCACAAATTGGTAATGCTGATCTTTCAGTGCAAATCTGAGAAACCTTTGGTGTCCAGGAAACACCGGGACGTGAAGGTAAGCATCCTTGATGTCTACGGACGTCATAAAGTCCCCTGGGCGCAGAGAGCCGATGGCCAAGTGCAGAGTTTCCATGCGAAAGTGCCTGTTCTTGACAAATTTGTTGAGGATCTTTAAATCCAGAATGGGCGTGACTGACCCATCCTTCTTGGGTACTGTGAAAAGGTTGGAATAGAACCCCATGCCCCTGTCTCCTAAGGGGACCTTGCAAATGACCCCTAGATCCAGGAGACCCTGCACGGCCAGCAACAAGACCTGATCTGAGGCAGGGTCCTGTGGAATCCGGGACCCAATGAATCTGGTGGGGGGACGTACAGCAAATTCTCTCTTGTAGCCGGAGGACACTACCTCCTGAATCCACCGGTCTGAGACGTGGCGCCTCCAGACATGCTCGAAGCGCTGCAGACGTCCCCCCACCCTGACGGGCGAGGGCGCCCCTTCATGCCCGAGGGGTCTTGGGAGGGGCTTTGGGCTTGGACCCCCAGGAGGAACCGCAACGGCGTCCTCTATTCCTGTGCCAGGAATCTGCGCGGGACCCAGCGAAGGACACCCCTTTTAGCCCCACAGTAGGGGACTGAAAGGGTGCCCTGGCCTCGAAAGGGCCGAATCTGCCGCCTGCGCTGGGGTAACTTGCCTCCTTTGGCGAAGAGGTCTAGACGGTCCCCAAACAGGCGCAGCCCCTTAAATGGAAGCCCAGTAAGGGCTTTCTTAGCGGCATTGTCAGCAGCCCATTGGCGCAACCAAACCGCGAAGCTTATAGCTACCGCCAGGGCAGAAGATCTGGCACACATCCTAATAGCATCGTCCGATGCAGACAGGATAAAGTTTACAAACACATCACAGTTAGACAGTGCATTGACAGTATCAGGTGGCGACTCATCTGTGCCATTGAGTGCATTCCTGACCATGGCCCTGAGCGCTACTGCCGTAATGGCTAAGGAGCAAACCGGGCGCAGAGTCGCTCCCCCAAATGCAAAGGCATGGCATGCCAATTGATCAATACGCCGGTCCTCAGAGTCCCGCAGCATAGTAGTGTCAGGGGAGTGCATAATAGAGGTGTTGGACAACCCTAGAATAGGAGCATCGACCTCGGGGGGCGATGACCAGCACTTAACCAAGTCAGCCGGGAAGGGATACTTCCTATCCACACTCTTAGGTATCCCAGGAAGTCTACTGGGATGTTCCCATTCTTTAAGCACGAGGCTATTGAAATGGGTTTGCTCGGGAAATTCCAGATGAGCCTTAGCAGTATGAAAAAGCTCACCCCTTTGCCTGGGAGCCGCAACAGGGGGAGAGATGGACAAAACCTCAAAAATCTGAACCAGCAGTCTGTCAATATCATCCGGGGTCCAGTGCTCGGAACCAGACTCGTCCTGACCCCTTGACTCCTCGTCATATGACCCTGAGTCAGAGAACAGCTCCCCTTCGTCCGAGGGGGTATGGCCGTAAGGATGCAACAGCTCGTCAGATTCCATAGGGAAAAGAGCAGAGTCAGGGGTTAAATGCCGCCTCTTAGCAGTGGCCTTACGCGCTAATGAGCTAGCAAGCAATCTTTCAACACTGGCCAGTCTAGTAGCCACATCAGGATGAGAATCCCCGCTTGTATTGGGGGTTAGACTCAGGCTTGGGGGAGTAGGTGAAGTGAGGCGAGGTGCAGGCCCAGCCATGGAAGAGGCGGGAAGAACCGATAGTGCCTGCTGTGCACAAGGAACACAGACCCGTGCATTGTCAGTGCTGCTAGGTAAGACCCCACAAGCTACACACAGCCGGGTTTGTCCCGAAGGAACCCCGTTCACAATATCCTGGGACGCCTCCATATGGTGATTTAATCACCCCCCCGGAGAGTGCGAAGCTCCAAAAATGCGTAGCCAATAGAGAAAACAGGGCAGCGGCGCCTGAAGGAAATTGATCGAGTGGATTACCGCAGCAGAGCCACTACAAGATAAAAAAAAGATGCTGCGGCGTCTGCAAAGCCGCCACCATGCGGTACAACCATATAGGAAAGGCGTGGCGGCGACCAATACAAGTAAAAAGTAAACAGCGCGGCTCTGACACCCATTCCCAGTCAAAAGCGATACTAAGGCCATAAGCGTCTAATAGGGCCGCCATACTCACAAACCCCTCCCCCCCCCTTTCTTTCCCCCCGGGCTAAGGGGGGAACGAGGGAGGATGGCGACCCTTTACACAGGGTCCACCGCTACACGGGGCGTGGGGCAATGATGCGGGAGGGGCATCCCCTAAAGGCTCACCATCAGCCTAAACCGCCTACCCTTTGGTGGGGGACTGCGGTGGAGCAGGGCTCCATAAGCACGCATGGTGCTGCCTACCTTCACCCGACCAGCGCAGCCCAGGCTGGGAGGCACATCACAAATAGGATGGGTGGGAGTAGTCCAACAGGGCCGCAGGCTGTAATAGCCCCGCTCACCTGCGAGAGAGTGATACTTCATGTCTTCGCAGTCAGCACTGCAGAGAAATCTGAGGATTTGTGGGTGGTCCCCGGGTATATGAAGGGCCGGGAGGAGCCTGTTTTTGCATGTCTGCAGTGCACAGCGCCATCTGGCGGAGGATAACCCAAATGTAAGTATTATATCTGGAGCAGGACGTACTGTATACTTAGAATAAAACATTTTTTTTTTCAGCAAAGGCATTTTTTTTATCTTTAACGTTAACCGTTTGAACTGGCGAGTGACTTGCCATTTACCCCTAGCCCCCCCCCCCATTACCTGCCTCCCCAAAGCCCAGGGGGGCAGAAGAGCACATGACCACAGGCTGTGCCGGCTTGTAGCCTGCAGGGCCAGAGTCCACCAAAGCTGGCCCCTGCACCCTGTTCTAAAAGCCCCCATAGCTGGTAGGGGCTGGATATGCTGGGTAAGGGGGACCTCACGCCATTTTTTGGGGGGACCCTATGTCATTTTTTTTTAAATTAAAATTACATTTAAAAAATCACAATACATCGTCTTTGAGACAGAATCCGTATATATCTGAATATATTGTTTCGTCATACGTGTATCATGATACGTGTCGTATAGCCAGATTCTTGCCAATTCAATGTCTGTTGCAATTTTATATACTAATATTTTTATATTAGCATATCTTTTTCCCTTTTCCCTTTTCACACACACACACACACACACACACACACACACACACACACACACACACACACACCCCCATACATACACACTTTATTTCTCAAGAATTAAAGCCAAGTCTGTGGACCTACATAAGAGTCTACAGATGCTTGGAGAGAAGTCGTGTAAACTTCAAGGGTTGCCCCTCAAGAGGCCTCAGCATGTGAATGGGATTCTTACAGCCTGAAAAGCTATTCCAGAACATCTTGTACACTACAAGCTCCCAGCAGAAAGGAAGCTTTGTGCTTCAGAGAAACCCTGCCACATGCAAGGAAGGCTATGAAACCATTTCCAAACTTTGACAACTAGTCCTAATATATGATTTTATTCTAAATTATACTGACTGAATCTTTAAACAATCTCTATTTCAGTCTTCTGTTTTTAAGATTTGTTTATCACCTTCATGACATAATGAATGGTGAAATAGTGTTTACCCTAAAAAGAAAATGTTGTAATAGCAATTAAAATGTAATATTTTGTAAATGACTTTGCTATATGCTAAATCAGCTCACAAGATTCTCCACTTTAATTGCAGTCAAAATGCCTAAGGTAAAAATCCTTTACTCCGGACACACACATCTAGCATTTGGAATGATTGTACTTATTTGAAAGGTGCGAGCCAAATAAAAAAGAAAAGAATTTAAAGTGGACCAACACCCAGGATTTTGACTATCCTGGGTCTTGGTCCACTTCGGTGGGGCACCCCGATCGGGGTGCCCCGCTGTGTGAAACCCCCCCGAACCCCCCGAAAAACTCACCTCTCCCCGCGCCGAAGGACAAGCCTTTTGACAGCCGCGGACAAGCGGCTCCTCCGCCGCCGCCTCCCACGCGTCACTCTTGACGCGCGCGCCCGCGCCGGCCATTCACAGACGGCTGGCGCGGGCACGTCTAGAGGGGCGCGAGGGAGGCGGCCGCCGCTGAAGACAAGGTAAGGGGATTTGGGGTGTTTGGGGGGGTTTCACCCCGCGGGACATCCCGATCTCGGATGTCCCACGGGGAGGGAGGTGATTGGCCCAGGAATCTTATAGATTCCCGGGCCGATCATGGGAGGGTGACGGTCCACTTTAAGACCAGGAGGCAACAAATCAGCAACTGAAAAAGTGGAGGGACAATACTACCGGAGGGATCTGTGAAAGAGGTTCTCGACCATGTTCCTTACTTAAACTTATCTATCTTAACTTAGCTATGCCTTCTATAAACATAGTAAAACATTTACGGAAAATATAAACTTTTTTTCTTTCAATTATTTGATTCTGTGAAACTCCTAATATTGCCATCTAAAACCTTGGTCTGGTTGTTACTATGCTCCCTTTAAACTGAAACAAAACCCACCAGCAGCTGGTCTGGAATGATCAGATCCAGATCAGACATTCTGTCCCATCCAGATTTGGGATACCCCTCTGTGTGAAATTCCCATCATCAACTTGTTTACTCGTCACCAGCAATTCCACTGCGCATTTGTTGCTTTCCTCCAGCTGATGCGTGCACCAAGAGTCGTTTCTGAATGGTTGGCGCAAAGAAGTCTGGCCAGCAGCTAGAATACCTTTCAGGATACCCAGCCCTGAATATAAATGAGTGTCTAGTAAAACTGCTTTTCTGGCACTGTGCATATGTGCCATTGGGTTGCTGATAAAGTGATTAAGCAATCAGGGAGATATCACAGTGGGGCAATCATAGTCAGGATCCCTAAGGGAGGAGGAACAAAACCAGAGAAAATTCCAGGTTCCTCTTTAAAGTGGGGACCAATACCCAGCGCAATCTATAAGATTCCCCGGGGCCAATTGATTCCCTTCCCCTGGGGCATCCAAAATCGGGATGCCCTGCTGTATGAGCCCCCCCCCCCCCCCCCCCCCCCCAGGTTGCCCCGTTCACTTACCTTGCCTCCCGGTTCAAGAGTGCATGCGCGAGCTGCGGCCGCATCACCGATATCTCTCTAGCAGGGCGCGTGAGTGGCCGGCACGGGCATGCTCCCTGTTAAAGGGAAGCAGGGGATGCAGCCGCCAGAGTGCTCGGAGCTGCAGGCCTTAGACGCTGGCTTAGATGCCGTGGCATCAGCGGCTCCGAGCGTGAGGGTGATCACAGAGCAAGGCATTCCAAACTCGGATGCCGCAGGTATGAGGATATTGGCTGTTCTTTAACAGTCAGATTGTTTTGTGGGTGGCACAGCACAAATTATTTACAACCAGATCACACAATTTGCTGACACAATTAGCGTCTAATGGGGATTGTGCTCACTTACCTTACAATCTAATTGGAGGCTAGGCCACGTTAGATTGCAAATGAAACTGCCTAGCCTGCATCTGATTGGAAGGTAGGTGGTCACAATCATAGATAATCTTATACACCATATACAATATAATATGCTCCCACATACACTGCATCCAGAGCTCGCATTACAGGACATGTCTCTTCTCTCCAACAGCCAGTTGCCTCCTCTAAGTGTAACAATTTCATAGTTAAATTGAATCAGGTTGTTTAGGTCATGATTCTCAGCTACCAGCTGTGCTCAAAAACTATACATAAGTTTGATACATGTCAGGAGTAGCTGTAAACAAGGAGGGCTTCAGGATGCGCATTGGAACATATTTAAAGCGGAACAAACCCCACCAGCAATGGCCTGGAAACAAATTCCAGGGCTGGCCTCTGGGCTTTACCCCAGTGAATCCCCAATTGGGATAACCCCCCAGGCTGCCCCTATAAACTTGCCTTACCCCGCTCCTACGGTGCATGTGCGGGCTCTCGTCCAATCGCAGCAGTTTGCCCTTCAGCAAACAGATCTGATTTTTTACAATACAGAGCTACAATGGTGTGCTCCTCCGTTCAATTTCATTCTTCCTTGACCATGCAAAAAAGTTGTCAAGAGTCACTCTGTCTCCAAGTCTCCATTCACACATATCGGCTTACGCCGTGTTGAGCAATGCAGTCAACAACACAAGGCAAAATGCTGCCCATTATTTTCATTAGGCCAGGTCATATATATACACTGCATATATATGTGAACTGGTCCATTAAAAATAATTTTCCTTTGGGATATGACTGTTGTCCAATGTGGCGCAAGCAGATAGGTGTGAATAGAGAGTTCAGCGTAATCAACAGTTGCTATGCACATCATAAACAGCTTAGCTGTAGGAAGGACCTTGGTCTCCCTTATATGGGATCAGGAGGCTAATGGCTCTCCATAGACTTTCTTCTTTCTGTGATTCTCAAGTTGCACTGCACAGTAAGAAAGTACTCCAGCCCAAAGCAGCTTCAGGGCCAGTCTTCCCTGTGTCCACGCACACTCCCCCATGTCAGACACTGAATGTTAACGCCATCCACAGCATTAGTGCAAACTCCCTCTTCCACAAAAGGAAATGGAGTGACGCATGCACAAGCACCTTCACCGATGCAAGGATGGAGCCAAAATAAACAGCAAGCATTGGTCGGGTGTCCTAGGAATTGTGAGGTTTCTGAAAGAGAAGGGCAGAACCCTATTTTTAATTGAGGATTTACAGTCCTCTTAAAATATATCTGTAATGTTTAACCAAAGAACACTAACTGTGTCTCATATCTTAAGTATCTTGGCCTGCCCTCTTAAAACAGTGCTGGTAAGGAGTTCTAGGCCTTGTGTTCTCTAGACAAACTGCTCTGATGTCTCTTTTGACACAACTGATTGGAGCTAACACACTGATGTGTTTTTATTTTGTTTATTTGATTAAAAATTGTCCTAAGTAATAAAACAGCATGATCTCACCTGTTATGGGTCCGCTCTCCCCTGACAGCAGTGCTCCTGTCCCTGGCTGTGCATTGCCTGGGCCTGCCCCTGGTGCAGTGGAGGAGGGGGGAGTTCCTGCTCCTGCCCCCAGCAGCATACAGGATGCCGGAGGGGGCTGCCCACGCTTCAGTAACACTTTGTGGTCCTGCTGGCAGCGGAATCGCGGTGGCACCTCCCGAGGCATGTAGCGGGTGGTGCTGGGCGGTTGTCCGTTCGGCACTGCCACCCTTTTGGCATTGTTGCCACCGTTGACTGGTGGCGAGGGAGAACTGCCAGGTAGGCTGGCGGCCGTCGCTTGGCTTGAACTTGGTTTCGTCACTTCGGGCACTTTGGTTTTTTGTTCTGTGACCTGAAAATGGAGGGGAAAAAATAAAAATCCGAATTTGACCACAGAAACTAGAAAATTTACAAAAAGACAATGCTGTAAATTATTTACACAAAACAAATATCTTAAACTACCACAATTTACATCATGCAGGGTCATGATAATGTGCACATGCAAGCATGAGTACACTAAAAGAACAGTTCCAGGGGTAGAAAGTTAGGAGATCTAAGTGTGGCCCAGGTAAACTGGGCCTAATCTCTCATAGAAAACCCTGTGGGAAAGTGACATCATCAACAGAGGTTATAAAAGTGCTGACACGGTTCTAGAACAGTCAGTGCAGTCTGAGTCGTATCAGAGCGGTCACTTGTACTGAGCTGTGTGATAAGATGGAATACTGAGAGAGCCATGGAGTTTTAGTTTGCAGAGCAGTACCGAATGGAGCCTGATAACCCTTTTGAGAGAGGAGAGCTAATACTACACACAGGAGAAAGACCTACAGTTGCTGAGCAGAGAGCTACTCACAGAGAGACATCCGTGTGGACCTAGGAGGAGCAGAGTGGACTGCACCGAGGACCAGAATACAAGGTACCAAGGTAGCATAGTCCCAGCCCCTAGAGTGACCCCGGGATCCTGTGACCCTGTTTGCTATTGTGCTGAAGTACTTTGCTGATATTGATGTTGCTGAAGTGGAAATGTGGTTGCTTTTGGAAAGATATCTGCAGTGTGTGGTGACTCCACCTGGTCATATCCCAATCATCCCTCAAGATTCCAAGAACTCGTGATAGCTCGCCCCGCCGTTATCCGGCCCTGGTGTGGCGTGTGGGTTACATAAATAAACAAGTAGGACAAGTAAGGAGAACATCTCAAACAAGTAGGACATCACTTTTACTAAGACTGTATCATAGAGATGCAAGTTTGCAACAAGAGACCCAACCAGAAGAAAATTAGTGCTGGCAGGTAAACTTAAAGTGGACCAACACCCACGGGTGATCGGCCCGGGAATCTATAAGATTCCCGGGCCGATCACCCCCCACCCCGCGGGACATCCCGATCTCGGGTGAAACCCCCCCCAAACACCCCAACTCACCTACCTTATCTTCGGCGGCGGCCGGCCGCCGCCGCCTCCCTCGCGCCCCTGTAGGCGTGCGCGCCTCCGCGCCGGCCGTCTGCGAATGGCCGGCGCGGGGGCGCGCGCGTTCAAAGTGACGCGAGGGAGGCGGCGGCGGCCGCCGCCGCTTAGACGTTCAAGATGTTCCCTTGTACGTCGGCGCTGGGAGCGGGGAGAGGTGAGTTTTTCGGGGGGTTAGGGGGGGTTTCACACAGCGGGGCACCCCGATCGGGGGTGCCCCACCGAAGTGGACCAAGACCCAGGATAGTCAAAATCCTGGGTGTTGGTCCACTTTAACAGACATCCCTGCATGACCCTGAATTCTGGATGGAGGTCCCAATTTCTTGTCAAAATGAAACAAAGATACATGTCTGCCACCTGGTGTATTAACCACCTACCAAATATTTCCTGGCGATTCCTGAAAGCAGAGCAGAGGACATGTCACCCTATGGGTAACAGGAAGTTGTGGGTGGTGATCTGAAGGGGTTGCAACTTCTGCAACATAGAAGTAACAACAAAATCACACTTGTTGTGTAAACCAGACTCCCACAAATGGTGCAGGTCTGATAATCAGGAGGGTTAACTGCCATATTGGCACACCTAAAAGTGGACCAAAACCTAGGATGTTGACTATCCTGGGTTTTATTGTGTGCAGCCACTCCCAATCAGCACACTCGGGTTTGCTCTAGCCCTTTCATCCAGGAGCTTGTCTAATGCGAGTGGATCAGAGTGTGCTGGCGGCCACAAACCCCGCTACCCTCTAACACGGAGCGTGCCCGCGCTGGCCACTCACAAATGCATAGCAGGTTTTATCCATCTCGCTATAGTGAACTTGGAGGCTGCGGAGACTTTTTTTCTGCTGAAAGTTACTAAAAGTTGTTCTGCAACACGCCATTCTCTGGATCTTTCAAAATAAATGATCAGGGCTCTTCTAACATCTAGCAGCGAGTGATCTTCTTCCTTGCCTTCTCCACTTGGTAATGTCAGAAGAATTACCTCTTGCGACCTGTTAGCCGAAGTCACTATTTCTGGCAAAAAACAATGGATTGGGTCTAAGTAGAACTTTGTCAGGAAGTATCACACAATAGGGCTCTTTCATAGATAAGGGCTCTAGTTCACTTACTCGTCTGGCAGAAGTAATGGCTAGCAGAAAACAACATTTTAGCGACAACCATTAATACAAATGACAAGTCCCAGGTAGGAAACACCATAAATGGTGCAGGTCTTTTGAGCATCACTGCCTTGAAAAAGCAATTGATTAGTTTGTTTTGTCTCAATTTTTGTTCGAGGAAAACCGATAATGCAGAGGTCTGAATCTTTAATGTACATACAGTCAGACCCTTATTGAACCCTTCCTGCAGGAATTAGAGTACTGTGGCCGTCTTTTTTCTTCAACTTGTTCACTACACAAAAAAGAAAAACATTTCCATACCTTTTTGTAGATTCTCCTAGTAGTTAACTTGTGGCTGGCCAAAAGAGTTTCAGACACTCTAATTGAACAGTCCTTACTTCTTAGGATGGCCCTTTCAGAATCCATGTCAGCAACAGTTTGGATGGATTTGGATGCAGAATGACGTCCTGATGAATGATGTTCGGAATGTCTGAAAGCCTCCAGGGACCTTTCTTTGCCATCTTCCTCAATTCCGCGAACCAAGCTCTCTGGCCAGAATGGAGCTATGAGGATCACCATTACCTCTTCTTGCAAAACCTTCTGGATCAATTGAGGCAGAATTCTGAAAGGAGGAAAGGCAGAATTCTGAAAGGAGGAAAGGCAGAATTCTGAAAGGAGGAAAGGCAGAATTCTGAAAGGAGGAAAGGCAGAATTCTGAAAGGAGGAAAGGCAGAATTCTGAAAGGAGGAAAGGCAGAATTCTGAAAGGAGGAAAGGCAGAATTCTGAAAGGAGGAAAGGCAGAGGCAAGATGAAACCTCCATGAATGCGCTAGGGCATCTATTGCTAGCACATCTTCTTCCCTTGTCAGAGAAAAAAAAAAAGGTCTTGCACTTTGTATTCCTGGCAGTGGCAAACAAGTCTATCTGCAGGAGACACCACTTATGATTTGAAGGAAGACCTCTTGGTTCAGGCACCATTCAGTCTGCTAAATTTGGACTCCACTTAGTCTGCAAGAATATTGAGGGTTCCCTTCAGATGAACTGCCGAAACTGACCAGACCTGCCCTTGTAGTGGTAATAGAATGGCATTTGGTAAGTTCAATAGAGTTAAGGATCTGGTTCCCCTCTGGTGATTGAGATATGCCAACATGGAGGCGTTGTCTGACCTTATCTGAACGTCCTGGCCCACTACTGCTGGTCGAAAATTAGTGCCAACTTGACCGCCAGGAGGTCTCAAATTCGAGGACCTGGCTGCCAAGCCCAATTGCTTGCATCTGTCGTGATTATTACTAGGTTGGTCTGCCTCCACTCTTCTTTCCTTTCTAGAATCTCTGGATATAGCCACTATTTGAGATCTTCTAGGATCTTTGGACTTAACTGGAATAGTTGGTTTAGTGAACTCTGTTGCTTGTCCCACTATTTTGGCAGGAATCTTTGCAATGTTCTTGTATGTACAATTCAAAATTGAGGTTGCCTGATTCAGCTCCCCCCAATTGCGTGACACTTTGGATCCTAATATTGCTTATTGCCTCAACAGGGTGTTGGTACATAATCATGCTCTTTCAATACTTTTGCTGATTCCAGGTTAAGGCCACCCCGGTAACTGACGTCGAGCATTTGATTATGACCACACAGTTTTTGTGTTAAAAGAAGTTTTTCTTCACATTTATTTCACAATATCATATTAAAGACAATCTCACTACATCACATATACTTCAATAATGCATAATCTGCAATGATACATATCTGCTTACTTCATATCATTGAGAGTGCTCTTCACTCACACGTTCTCTCGTTTTTTAATTATACAAAGTTCCTCCTCGGATTATCTTTTTAGTGGGCAGAAATGTTTCGCCACCTTTTTGGCTTTTTCAATGTCCTTATAAAAGGAGAGAAGAGATCAAGTATGTACAGTATGTTAAACACCCTTTTGGATATATCTCTATAGTGCATTCAGTGATATGTGTATAAATATGTGTGATCCTATAGAATACCTGTGCAATAGTTGTGTTCACTCACAAATCCGGTATTTCGTATGCACATTGACAAAACGTCATTTGTCACCGAGAAGGACGTGGTAAGGACACCCTGATAGGAAATCATTGATCATATAGCCCTTTGAAAAAATTCAAGCCATTATTGGTTGTACTGGGAGGCTTATGGGGAAATACAATGGAAAAATATCTAGACCTAATCTAATGATGGCTAAATGAGATAAATTACCTTTATTGGGCTTATTCAATGTTCTCCTTAAGAGTAGAGACACTAGATCGCTTGCTTAGGAGAGTTGTCACAGTGGGGGTCCTGCAGGGTTTGAACACAACATCACCTAAGGTCATATACAGGTTCCATGCAACCCATAGGTGCCATGCAAACCATTTACACAACCCCATAGATACCATGTAAACCATTCTGATAGAAAAAATACCATTTTGTGAGTACTCACCTGCAAAATGGATATTGTCAGTGTGTCACACAACCCGCTTCCCCTTTAATTCTTACGATAGGGTTACTCCACCAGCAGGTGGCGACGTTGCAGAGAGAAGTCTTGAAAACAAGGCCCTTCCGGCCTACATATACCTGGGACCTCCCACTTCACACCCAGTGAATTCAAACAGCAGTAAGACAAGGTACCAGGAAATCCAACGGTAACCTCAAAATAAAATAAAGGAAAGCTTCACCATATAGAGGATTCAGGATACCAAAAAAGGGCGGGTGAAGCGGGGTGTGTGACACACTGACAATATCCATTTTACAGGTGAGTACTCACAAAATGGTATTATTCTCAGTGTGTCGGTGGCGGCTGCTGCGGGTGACATGGTGAAGTTAAGTTGTTTTTTTTATTTATTACTTGTATGTGGTTAGAATGTTATAATATTGTGCTGTTTGGTGTCAGCTATTTAAGGGCCCAGTCGGGCTCATTTCAAGCCTGCATATCATATTCTTCACAGTTCACACTGAGGTTTTAGCTTTGCTTATACGTTGTACAGCGGCCTGTCATGCATGCACAGTGCAGGCTGCATCACAAGCTGCACATACTATATCTGTTGTCACAATTGTAAATTGTAAATAGTTTTTTATGCACTAATCACTTTCTTTCTTGTGTCCACTATATTGGATACATTCTACTTGAATGATTGTCCAATAGTTGTTTTTTCTTGATCTAGATTTTCACTTATGGATACTGGTTTTTATCTGGGCCCATTCATAGTATATTTACACCATATGCTTTACATTGTCTGTATATACAACCTAGCGTTTTAGACCCGATACAAAATTGTCACCATTTTTGGGATCACCCCCATGTTGTGTTTTTGTGTTTTTTAAATTTGTGTCTAGATTAGTGCCTCTATTTATGTTTATGTATATAATTAATACTTATTAAATTTATTGGCTTTTTAAACTTTATTTAGTGTGCGGCCTCTTTGGTGGGGGTTTTTGAGATCAGTCTAGGATCTCCTACCTATAGCTTTCATTTGTCTTGTTCCCCCTATGGTCAGCACCTACTTTTGACTGTGTTGCGGTGCACCGTCCACCACAGTTGTAGCTCTCTTATTCTCAGTGTCACACACCCCGCTTCCCCTTTAATTCTTACGATAGGGACATCCAAAAGCAGTGTCCACAAGGGGTGGGTATCCGACAGCAAAATGAAGCATAACTTAAATGACTGCAGTCTGCAGAACCTTGCGGCCAAACACAGCATCCGCTGAGGCCCGCACATCAACCTTGTAAAACTTAGAAAAAGTATGAACAGAAGACCAAGTAGCAGCCTTACAAACTTGTTCAACAGAAGCTTGGTGCTGAAAAGCCCAAGACGCTCCAACAGCACGAGGAGAATGAGCAGTGATACGAAAAGGGGGAACCTTCCCCTTGGCCAAATAGGCCCCAACAATCGCCTGACTAATCCATTTGCTAATGGAAGACTTGGCCGGAGCCAAAACCCTTCCTAGGGCCACAGGGCACAACAAAAAAGGCATCAGTCTTACGAAAAGGAGAAGCAGTAATCAAATAGTACTTAACACAGCGTACCACATCCAAACAATGCAAAACCCTCTCCTTGTCATTCTTAGGCTTAGGACACACGGAGGGAAGAACAATATCCTGATTCAAATGAAAAGCAGAAACAACCTTAGGAAGAAAGTCCGGTTTGAAACGAAAGACCACCTTGTCCTGATGCCTCTCAAAGTAGGGCGCCTGAATCGACAAGGCCGCCAACTCCGAGACACGCCGAACCGAAGTGATAGCCACTAAGAAGGCAATCTTCTGAGTCAAGGTAGACAGAGCAATCAAATGAACAAGAACCAGACGGATGGCTCTCAGTTCCAGAACATTGATGGGCAAGTGGGCCTCTCGAGGTCCCCACTGCCCCCGAAACTGAAGATCCTTCCAGAATCCCCCCCATCCCGAAAGACTGGCGTCCGTGGTGACCATTTCCCAGAGAGGAGTCAGGAAAGACCTGCCCCTCAAGAGATTGGTCGAGACCAACCACCATTGAAGGGACTGCCGGACCCGGGAGGACAACTGGAAGGGCCGATCCAACGACCGTGGTCCCAAGACGCCAACAGATGAAGCTGAAGCGTCCTTGTGTGAAATTGAGCAAAAGGAACTGCCTCGAAAGAGGCAACCATCAACCCTACCAGTCTCATCCCCAGACGGATGGACGGTCGAGGATTGGAAAGAAGGAACCAAGCCAATTCCTGAATCAGACAAATCTTGGATTGAGGCGGAAACACCCTGTGTTGACAAGAATCCAACCGCATTCCCAGAAAGGACACCACCCTGGCCGGGGCGAGGGAGGACTTGGGATAGTTGATCACCCAACCGAAGCTTTCCAGCGTGGAGACCACCGTCCTGGTGTCCGTCTCCGATTGATTGAGAGAAGGAGCCATGATGAGAAGGTCGTCCAGATAAGGTACGACGCGAATGCCTTGAGATCTGAGAATGGCAATCACCCCTGCCAGCACCTTGGTGAACACTCTTGAAGCCGAGGTAAGGCCAAACGGAAGTGCCACAAATTGAAAATGCCGATCCTTCATTACGAACCGAAGAAAACGTTAAATGAGCCTGGCAGATGGGAACATGAAGGTAAGCATCCTTGATGTCTATGGACGTCATGAAGTCCCCCTGCCGAAGAGAACCGATGGCTGATCGCAGAGTTTCCATGCAAAACTTCCGAGTACGGATGAACCTGTTGAGGAACTTCAGATCCAGAACGGGGCGAACCGATCCGTCTTTCTTGGGGACTGTGAAAAGATTGGAGTAAAACCCGAGGCCCACTTCCAAGTGCGGCACCGGCCGGATGACCGCCATTTCCAGAAGATTCTTCACCGACGCCAGGAGCCCCTGCGCGGCCAAAGGATCGATGGGCACCCAAGACCGGAAAAACCGTGAAGGAGGGCGAGACTCGAACTCCAGCTTGTAACTGGACGACACCACCTCCCGGATCCATCTGTCCGGAACCTCCTGGTCCCAAACCAGGGAGAAGTGTCGCAATCGTCCCCCCACCCGCACGGGTGAGGGCACCCCCTCATTGCTGAGCGGGCTTACCAGCAGGCCTCCCCCGGGTCCAACCTGCACCCCTGGTAGCGGGAAAGGAGGCCCCTCTGCCCGCTCTGACTCCCCGAAAGGAGGGGATAAAGGAAGCCGCTCCCCGAAAGGAACGACGCGGCCTCTTGCGTTGAGGCAACTTACCACCCTTGGTAACTGAATCCAATTTGTCGCCAAACGGGCACAAACCTACAAAAGGAAGAGCTGTAAGCGACTTCTTAGAGTTAAAGTCCGCCGTCCACTGGCGCAGCTACACCGACCGACCGAAGAATAGCAACCAACAGGGCCGCGGTCCTGCTACACATCGCAAGCACATCGTCCTGGGCGGTCATGACAAAGGAAATAAACGACTCACACTGCTTGAGAGAACCAAACTCATCACAAGTGGGATCAAGATCTGCGTACAAATCTCTAACAATGGACCTGACAGCCATCAGAAGAAGCGCCGAAGCACAAACCGGCCGCAGTGCCGATCCAGCTCTGATAAAACCATGGCGAGCCAATTGATCAATCCGACGATCCTCACCATCCTTAATGGTAGTAGTGTCAGGGGAGTGCAACACAGCCGTGTTAGACAGCCCCAACACAGGGGCATCGACGTCAGGGGGAACAGACCAAAGCTTCATCAAATCCTCTGGAAAGGGATAACGCTTATCCCAACTAGGAGGAACTCCAACAAGGCGCGTGGGTTGTTCCCATTCCTTAAGGACAACCCTCACAAAGTGTTGTTGCCTGGGAAACACCAAACGCGGCTGGGGCACATCAAACAACTCACCCTTTGACGGGGGGGACCGCCTCAGGCGGATCCAAAGCCAAAATCTCAAACATTTGAGCCAAAATGGAAGGAGTGTCAAGGAACACCCCCGCAGCCTGATCGCCAGCAGTACCAACCAATTGCTGGTCTGCAGGCTTGTCCGACTCCTGTAGGAGCTCCCCCTCCTCAGCCGGGGGACAATCGGACCAATCCAATACTTCAAACACCTCATCCTCCGGAACAGGCGATGCCGGAGAAAGGTGCTTCCGCTTAGCCGTAGCCTTCTGAGCCACCGCGGCGGAAACTATTTTCTCGAGGCTGGCCAATCGTGCACACACCTGGATTGCGAATCCCCACCTTTGACAACGTCACACGGGGTCTGGAATAGGTGGGGGGGAGGTAAGAGATGACGGAGGTTGAGGGGAGCCAGAAGCCGGAATGCCGGTTTGGCGCGCAATATTCCGCTGTGCACATGAAATACATATTATGACATCGCCTGGGAGCGGAGCCCCACAACCCCCACACAGCCTGGATAGCCCCGAAGAGCCGTTTCCGGTAATGTCGGAAGCCTCCATATGGTGAAATTATGGCATTCGCAATAACCCAGGAATTTACGCATTAAGCAACCCGGGATGCCCCTTTTATAATTAAAGTCCCGGGAGAGGGAGGATTTTTAAAATTTTTTTTAAATAAGACTAGCCAGGTATATCAGACCGGGAGACCCACCGCAGCACGGGAATCCCCGGACCTGTAAGGAAGAGACCACAATTAGCCTCCAGAAGTACAAAAAAAGTATGCAGCAAGCGTAAACATACACACACACACAAAACTAACATTAACTACCTCAGGTATAATGGCAATCCATATATATATATATATATATATATATATATATATATATATCAGTATGCAGCCCTCTATACCCCCAAGAGTGCACATCACAGTAAAAATCAGTGCAACCAATATAGAGGAATTACTTCCAAATGGGAATCACAATAGGGAAAAATACCTAACATGCATGCGCAGCACAGAAAAAAGGTAAAGAGAAAAACTTGCCTTTCTGAAGTAGGAAGCACTGCGACCCCACCTTGCCCAAGACAGAACCTATCTCTGGCCTGTTGAGGAGTGCCTTCTCTGCGTGATCCAGCAGACCCCAGACGGACCCGAGCACACCTGAGGGATTACTTCCAGAGGCTCCACACCGGAGCGAGGAGACGACGGCCTGGCCGGCAAAGCGCGCAACGCGCTCCGGCCCCGCCCCCCACTTACGTCGGCACGGCGCGGGCCGCGAAGGAAAACGGCCCCAAGTAGCGAGGCGGGTGCCAGAAACAGGCAGGTGCCTGTTTCTGGCACCCGCCTCGCTACTTGCAGGCCGCGCAGCACAAAGAAATGCACACACAAAAACACCCTGTTTAAAAGAACACATACAACATTCTGGCCCAATATTAAAGATACCCCCAAACGCCCCCCCCCCCCCCCCCCCACGCTAAGGGAGAAGGGACCAGGCAAGGGAAGGCAGGCTAAAAAGGGGGACCGGGACGGGGCATCCCAAATCCGGATCACCAGCCGAGCAGAGGTGATAAGCTCCTAGGCACCATAAGGTGCCGTCTACCATTGCCCAGCCAGCAGCCTAGGCTGGGAGGCTTCCAATATCAACAAAGTGAACACAAACAAGTAGCTGGGCAGAAATAGACCATAGGGGGATGCCGGCTACCTGCAAGCAGGAGACTTCTTTCTTCTGTCTTGTCGCATCTTGCAGAGAGAAAACACTGGGTGTTAAGTGGGAAGTCCCAGGTATATATGTAGGCCGGAAGGGGCTCGTTTTCAAGACTTCTCTCTGCAACGTCCCCACCTGCTGGTGGAGTAACCCTATCGTAAGAATTAAAGGGGAAGCGGGGTGTGTGACACACTGAGAATATTGGTATATACCACTATACCTTTAAAAGTGAGGTGCAAGGAATATACTACGGGCGCTGGAAAACAAAGCTGCGCCCACCGTTGTGTCACCAAAGAGCTCTCCTAGCTCTGATATCAGTTGCTCGTCGGTCTAGGGGTGAGAAAGCGCCGCGCCAGTGAAGCTTTTGTACGCACTCCAGGGCCCGGGGCGCGCTGCCACCCCGGCCGAAGCCGGAAGTGACGTTGTGCGCTCCAGGCTCCGGAGCGCATCCACCACCCATCTGAACACTCTAGACAAGGTGTGGTGCGTCACCGGCCCGCCTGCGCCGTGACTCCATTTTGTTGGAGCCCCTCAGGGAATACTGGAGTAGAGAGCCTCCATGTCCAGAGTCACCAGGAAGGCATCAGGGCTCACCCATAGTTCGTCAAGGACTCGAACAATATGACTCGTGTCCTTGACGTATGATGGTAGGCCCGTTACCAGGGGCTGAAGATGCTGATCAACATATCGGCTGGCTCTATCATTTAGCACCAGATGGACTCCGACAAAATGGAGTCACAACGCCCGCCTAACAAAGTGAATACACACAAGTTTACCTTTACTGTAAATATATCATTTGATTTTAATTCTTATATCCCCGATTATTTTAAGGTGTAGTTATTATACTTTCAATTATTATGGTGATCTGTCCGAGGCGCAATATTATGCCGCTTCCTGTCAGCACCTGAGAGGCTCCTACAAAATGGAGTCACGGCGCCGACGGGCCGGTGACGCACCACGCCTTGTCTGGAGTGTTCAGATGGGCGGTGGGTGTGCTCCGGAGCCTGGAGCGCACAACATCAGTTCCGCGCGTACAAAAGAGTCACCGGCGTGGCGCTTTCTCGCCCCTAGACCGATGAGCAACTGATATCAGAGCTAGGAGAGCTCTGTGGTGACACAACGGTGGGCGCAGCTTTGTTTTCCAGTGCCCGTAGCATATCCCTCGCACCTCACTTTTAAAGGTACAGTGGTATATACTCATTTTTCTATCAGAATGGTTTACATGGTGTCTATGGGGTTGTGTAAATGGTTTGCATGGCACCCATGGGCTGCATGGAACTTGTATATGACCTTAGGTGATGTTGTGTTCAAACCCCGCAGGACCCCCACTGTGACAACTCTCCTAAGCAACCGATCTAGTGTCTCTACTCTTAAGGAGAACATTGAATAAGCCCAATAAAGGTAATTTATCTCATTAACTATCATTAGATTAGGTCTAGATATTTTTCTATTGTATTTCCCCATAAGCCTCCCAGTACAACCAATAATGGCTTGAATTTTTTCAAAGGGCTATATGATCAATGATTTCCTATCAGGGTGTCCTTACCACATCCTTCCCGGTGACAAATGACGCTTTGTCAATGTACATACGAAATACCGGATTGTAATTGATGACGACTATTTGTGAGTGAACACAACTATTGCACAGGTATTCTATAGGATCAAACATATTTATATACATATCACTGAATGCACTATAGAGATATATCCAAAAGGGTGTTTAACATACATACTTGATCTCTTCTCTACTTTTATAAGGGCATTGAAAAAGCCAAAAAGGTGGCGAAACATGTCTGCCCACTAAAAAGATATTCCGAGGAGGAACTTTGTATAATTAAAAAATTAGAGAACGTGTGAGTGAAGAGCACTCTCAATGATATATGATATGATATAAGCAGATATGTATCATTGCAGATTATGCATTATTGAAGTATATGTGATGTAATGAGTTTGTTTTTAATATGATATTGTGAAATAAATGTGAAGAAAAACTTCTTTTAACACAAAAACAGTGTGGTCATAATCAAATGCTCGACGTCAGTTACCGGGGTGGCCTTAACCTGGAATCAGCAAAAGTTCTTGTATGTAACTGATCCCAAGCTACTGCCGTGATTGACCCAGGGCCTACATTTCTCTCATGGAGACCGGATGGACTGAGGTCAAACTTAGCGCCTCCGCTGTGATCATGTCGACCTTTTCTTGCAGAAGAATTAACCTTTGCTGGGTGCCATGTTGAACCCCAGGAATTTGCACTGTTGACTGGGCATTAGGCTGGACTTCTCTAAGTGTATTACCCACCCCAAACCCTTCAACATGGCCAGGGTCCTCTCCAGATCTGCTTACAAAGCTGGCTCTGACATGTTTGACAGCAGAAGGTTGTCTAGATAGGGGATCACAATGATCCCCTGTTGTCTGAGGTAAGCCATTGGGTTTGCTAAGATCCTCGGGGATGAGGACAGGCAGAAAAGTAATGCTCTGTACTGGTTTAACTGAACCGCAAACCTGAGATACTTGCAGTGTGAGATCAGAATGGGTATATGCAGATAGGCATCTTGTAAATCTAGCTTCACCATCAGGGCATTTTCTATCAGAACATTTCTGACCGAATATATTGATTCCATCCTGAATCTCTTGTATGGAATGAATCTGCTTAATCTCTTTAGATTCAAAATCACACGATACTTTCCTGATGGCTTCTGAACCAGAAAAACTTGAGATGAAAACCCTTCTTTCAGGGAGGTTGGAGGGACCAATTCTATCACATTTCTCTGTAGAAGCTCCTGTAGAACTAGAGGGAAGGCTTCTCTCTTCTTTGGGTTTCTTGGGAGTTTGTAGAAAACGCCAGCCAAAGATAACATTTCCATTAAATAGACCAGACATGTGCTCTACAATTCTAACTCCGGAGCCGATCAGGTGTAACTGATTTAATTGCTGCTGGACCCTCCCTGATCATCAGAACAGAGGAGGAGGGGAAACAAGACGCACTAAATCCCTAACAATCAGTAAAAATTAAGAAACACTGTGCCAAATTGTTTCAAATAATACGATTGGCACAGAGTAGAGGAGGGCGCATGTTGGTACATTCAGACTACCAAAGTTACTAGGATGTCCTCTGAGGGGACCTTACTTTCCATGTGGTCTTTAAGAGTATTCATCCATCTTGTCATGCTTCTCAGGATCACATCAGATGCCAGTGCTAGCCTAAACAAAGGTTACTGCAACCCAAGCTTTTTTTTAAAAAATGTTCACTTCTACGAACAATTGGATCACATAATGCACCCATGTCCTCAAAACTTAAATCCACCATTCTGGACATCTGATCCAGGGCTGCATCCAATTTTGGACATTTGCTCCATGGTTCCATATCCTGATCATGGAACAGGAATTTCCTTTTTAAGGAGTTAGGCAAAAATAACGTTCTATGAGAATTCCCACTCTGTCTTAATGATGTCTAAGTGCTGAATGGACTGAAAAAGCCTTAGCAGTTTTTCTATCCAGAAATGTTATGTATCAAATATCCTGTAACAATTTCTCTAGTTCTTCAAAACACTATGGGAAAATTCCTGTTTCCCCTACTTCCTGGACATCCCCATCCAGGGAATCCTGAGAGAAAACATCCTCTTCCACTAGTTCACCTGACTCAGGTATTACTTCAATCTGCACAGGGACCAAAAGCAAAGTACTTGGAGCAGTGCTAGTTAAAGATAAACCCTGTTATTCCACCTGACTTTCTGAGCCTGAAGTGGGAATCGGTGCAGTTAAGAGACCATTGAGACTGAGTGACAAAAATACAATTCTGTGATTACTCACCTGTAGAATTGGCATTATGAGTATACAGCACGTCCTGTTCCAAAGATGATTCCTTACGGTTGGGATTACCTCCGCCATATGGCGCTGGACTGCAGAGACAGCAAAAATACCGTTTTGTGAGTACTCACCTTTAAAACGGGTATTATGAGTGTGCCATACACTCCACTTCCTTCTTCATGACATCTGGGTTATTCTCCAGTAGAGGGCGAACTTCTGCAGAGAGGAATATGCAAAAAAGAAAGCCCCTCCCGGTCCATAAATACCTGGGATCTCCCACCAATTCCCCAGTGTACAAAAGCAGTAAAGGGACCAGGAAGAACCAAATATAACCGTAACAAACAAAACCAATGGTTCACCATATAAAAGCTCCAGAATACCTGAAACAAACTAGGGTGGGGTGAAGTGGAGTGTATGGCACACTCATAACACCCGTTTTAAAGGTGAGTACTCACAAAATGGTATTATTCTAAGTGTGCGATACACTCCACTTCCTTCTTCATGACATCTGGGACATCCAATAGCAGTGTCCATCATGGGTGGGAACCAGAAACAGTAAGGAATGTACCAACTCAAACCACTGCAGCTTGCAGAACCTTGCGGCCAAAAACAGCATCCGCTGAAGCCCACACATCAACCTTGTAAAACTTGGAAAAGGTATGAACGAAAGACCAAATAGCAGCCTTACAAACCTGCTCAACAGAAGCCTGGTGCTGAAAAGCCCAAGACGCACCAACAGCACGAGTAGAGTGCGCAGTAACCCTAAAAGGGGGAGTCCTCCCCTTAGCAGAATAGGCCCCAACAATGGCCTGACGAATCCATTTGCTAATCGTAGATTTAGCAGGAGCCAAACCTTTCCTGGGCCCGCAGGGCACCATGAAAAAAGCGCCCGTCTTGCGGAAGGAAGAAGTAATCACCAAATAGTACTTCACACAGCAAACAACATCCAAATTGTGCAGAACCCTCTCGTCATTGCTAGGCTTAGGACACAGGGAAGGGAGAACAATGTCCTGATTGAGGTGGAAGGCAGACACCACCTTAGGAAGGAAATCCGGCTTAAAATGAAAAACCACCTTATCCTGGTGTCTCTCAAAATAAGGGGCCTGAATCGACAGGGCCGCCAACTCAGAGACACGCCGGACAGAAGTAATAGCCACCAAGAAAGCAACTTTCTGAGTGAGAACAGAAAGAGCAATATGCTGTAACGGCTCAAAAGGGGGACCCTACAGAGCCGAAAGAACCAAATTCAAATCCCAAACAGGGACTACAGCCTTCCGAGGGGCCGCACATGCGCGACCCCTTGGAAAAAAATCTTAACCAGCGGGTGTAAAGCAAAAGACCTCTGGAAAAAAAACGACAGAGCAGAAACCTGTCCTTTCAAAATACTAAGCTGGAACCCAAGATCCAGATTATGCTGAAGAAACTCCAAAATCCTGGGTATAGAAAAAACCCTGCAAGCCAAAGTTCTAACCTCACACCAATCAATGTAGGACCTCCAAGTCCTATAGTAAATGCCAGAAGAGGACCGCTTCCTAGCCCTAATCAGGGTCTGAACAACAGCGTTTGTAAATTGGGGTAAAACAGATAACCCTGAAATAGCAGGTCCGGCAGCAAGGGAAGCCGGTACTGGTTCACGGCCATCCTTACAACGTCTGTGTACCAAACTCTTCTTGGCCACCTTGGAGCCACCAGAATCGCTGGTGCCCCTTCTAGAACCAGTTTGCGAACTACCTTGCCCAGCATGGAGACAGGTGGAAACAGGTACAGAAAACCCAGGTCCTTCCAAGCCAGTGACAAGGCATCCACTGCCAAAGCCAGAGGATCCTGAGAAAGAGACACAAAGGCCGGAAGTTTGTGATTGTGCCTCGAGGCAAAGAGATCCACCTCCGGAGTCCCCCACCTGCGGCAAAGATCCAGAAAAACCTCGGGGTTGAGAGACCACTCTCCATGGCGAGAGGATCCCCTGCTCAGGGAATCCGCCTCCATATTCTCCACTCCCGGAATGTCGACTGCCGAAAGGCAAGGAACATTGCTCTCCGCCCAGTGCAGGATCAGAGAGACTTCCCTGAGGGCACTCCTGCTGCGAGTCCCTCCTTGGTGATTTATGTAAGCCACCGCCGTTCGGTTGTCCGAACGCACCTGAACTGGAAGACCCCGCAACTGTGTGGTCAGCCGAGCCAGAACCAGTCGAATGGCTCTGAGCTCCATACATTGATGGGGGTGTGAGCCTCCTGGGGACCCCACACCCTGCTGAACTGATGACTCTTCCAAAAACCTCCCCGGCCCGACAGGCTGGCATCCCAACAAGGGACCAGAAAGGATCTGCCCATCACCAGATTGCTCGAGTCCAGCCACCACCGAAGGGACTGCCGAACCCTGGGAGACATCTTGAAAGGTTGATCCAATGACTGTGGGCTCCTGTCCCAATACGTCAAGAGGAGAAGTTGAAGAGATCTCATATGAAACTGTGCAAATGGCACCGCCTCGAAGGAGGACACCATCGGACCCACCAGTTTCATCCCCATGTCGGATAGAGGGACAAGGACTGGCCAGAAGAAGACGGATCAGGCCCTGAATCCCCTGCACTTTCGCCTGGGGCAGAAACACTGGCCCTACTAGTATCCAGATTCATGCCCAGAAAGGAAATCACTCGAGACGGGGAGAGAGAAGACTTGGTGCGGTTGATCACCCACCCGAACCTCTCCAGGGTCGACACCACCTGGTGGGTGTCCAGTTCTGCCTGCTGAAGGGAAGAAGCTGAAATCAACAGTTCGCCAAGATAAGGCACAATGCGAATGCCCTGAGATCTGAGCAGAGCCATTACGCCTGCCAAAACCTTGGTGAAGACCCTCGGTGCCAAGGTCAGACCGAAGGGAAGAGCTACAAATTGATAATGTTGATCCCCCACCGCAAACCGGAGAAATCTCTGATGTGCCTGAAAAATTAGAACATGCAGATACGCATCCTTGATGTCTATGGACGTCATAAAATCCCCTTGGCGAAGGGAAGTGATAGCCGAGCGCAGAGTCTCCATGCGGAACTTCTTGGCTCTGAGAAACCTGTTGAGAACCTTGAGATCTAAAATGGGTCTCACCGAACCCTCCTTTTTGGGAACTGTGAAAAGGTTGGAGTAGTAACCCCTGCCTCTCTCCAGAGGCACCGGGCATATAACCCCCATGTCCAGAAGGTTTTTTTACTGCTAACAGGAGCCCCTGTGCAGCCTGAGGGTCCGAGGGCACCCGAGACCTTAAGAATCTTGGGGGAGGCCAGTACTCGAACTCCAGTTTGTACCCGGAGGAGACCACTTCCAAGAACCAATTGACCGTGACCTCCCGGGCCGAGACCTGGAAGAAGAGCCGCAGCCGCCCCCCCTCCCCACCCTTGCGGGTGAGGGTGCCCCTTCATTGCTGAGCCAGTTTAACGGCTCTGGCTCCTCTAAAGGAAGGAGTGAACGAGCTCGCCCCCCGAAAGGGACGGCGCTGCTTCCTCCGCTGAGGTAACTTACCTCCATTAGCAACAGCATCCAATTTATCTCCAAACAGCCGCGCACCCAAGAAGGGGAGAGCTGTGAGCAACTTCTTGGCTCCCACATCCGCTGTCCACTGACGGAGCCAGACCAGTCTGCGCATGGCCACCAGTAAGGCTGACGTCCTACTACACACGACAATGGAGTCTTCCATCGCAGCCATGACAAAATCCATAAACAATTCGCACTTCTTAAGGATAGCGAACTCCGCGCCATCTCGATCAAGCTGAGCGTTATTCAGCCAGTCCCTGATAAGGGACCTGGTAGCAAGCGACACCAGGGCAGATGCACTAACCGGCAGCAGGGCCGAACCCACGTTGGCAAATGCGTGGCACGCCATCTGATCAAGGCGCTAATCCTCGCCACCCTTAAGGGAGGTGGCGTCAGGGGTGTTCAGCACAGAAGAGTTGGTCAAACCTAAAACAGGCGCGTCGACCTCGGGAGGCGAAGACCAGCGCTTGACCGAATACACCGGAAAAGGATACTTCTTATCCCATCCCTGAGGCACACCAGGAAGCCGGCAGGGCCTTTCTCATTCCCTAAGTATCAACGCATCAAAATGCCCCTGGGTAGGGAATTCCAGACGGGGCTTGTGAGCCCCCAAAAATTCCCCCTTCTTAAGAGGGGGCGCCTCAGGTGGATCAATATCCAACACCTCCAATAAATATGACAAAACAGTGGCCGTATCAACAGCATCTCCCGGCACCTGCCCGACATTGGAATTCCCAGGCTGACCATAGTCAGCCTCTGAATCCTGATACAATTCCCCCTCCTCTAACGGGGAATAATCGGACAATTCAGCGGACTCGTCGTCAATATCCCACAAAGAAGAAAAGAATAGAACAAACAAACTGATCTATATAATACCGCGCTTGAAAATTATCCAATGTAAAATGCAAAGAAAATATAACTGAATAATAATATAGCTCAACGTGTGCGGAAGCCCCAACTCCACAAGATATAATAGACAATAGAAGAAACACAGAGCTAGCTAAAATGTCTAGCTATAATATCCCACAAAGGCTGGGCCGACGACAAGTGTCTCTTTTTAGCCTGGGCCTTCTTGCCCACCGTGCTAGCAATCATTTTCTCGATGCTGGCCAACCGAGCCCAAACATGAGAAAGCGACTCCCCACTGGTACCAATGTCACTTGGGGTACGGATCAGGTGGGGAGGGGAAGGCGATGAAGCGGGAGGAGCCGACCCAGAAGGCTGGGTACCAGACTGCCGCGTTATGGCCTTTTGTGCGCATGGTATACAAATCAGCACATTCTCCCCCGTAAGGGATACCCCACACCCCATACATGGCCCGGATTGTCCCAGAGGGATCCCGAGCCCGGTATCCAGCAGAGCCTCCATATGGTGAATTTTTGCGATCAGTCGCAAGACCGTAGGGAATTACGCATAAGCAACCCGGGATGCCCCTTAAAAGTCACAGTGGGAGGATTTATGGGTGGACGAATTTTATATCTAGGGACCCCAGGACCCCCTAATATGCACATATACAGGGCCTGTAACACACAAAATAATCCACATAAGAGCAGAGCAGTGTAAATGCAATATATGAACTAACAGCCACACATGGAAAAATACAATACAAAATATATATATATATATATATATATATATATATATATATATATCACACAGCCAAAGACTGGGATCAGTGGGGGCCCCCGCTAAATAAGGGCCCCCACGCACACACACCAGCTGAAGAAAATGGCCATCAGGCCCTTACCACCCTGAGTGCAATCTGCCTGTCAGAAAAGACGGCCCCCATGCTGCCTCGTGCCTAGGAAGGGAGAGCAGGGGGAGGGCAGGCCAGTGCAGAACGCACGTTTCCTGAGGCCACGCCAACCTCCCAGCAACACGGACCCCTAGCAACGAGCCTGTAATCGCGCCAAATAAGGGGGCGGGGCTACCACGGCCGCACCGAGACCGCCCCCGCCCCCTTCCCGAACACAGCCTGAGGGGGAGAAGCTCCCCCAGGCTGAAGTAAAGCATTGAGGCCAGCACTGTATGCACTCACACACACACACAAGTAAAAACACTCACACTGACAAGGTATAGGTAAAACGAAATATAGGCCAAGACGAAACATAGGCCAGCCCCCCCAACTCCCCCCCCCCCCGAGGGGAATCAGGGACCCGGAAGAGGGGAATCCAGCCAGGAGCCGGCACAAGTCTAACGGGACGGGGCATCCCACACCAGGATCACCAAGAAACCTGGAAACCGCCTACCCCATAGTGAGGTCTCACGGTGGAGCAGTGCTCCTGCTGCACCCATAGGGTGCTCCTACCTTCACCAGGACCCGCAGCCTAAGCTGGGAGGCTCAATATGGGGCAATTTAGAAGGGTCCTGGCAGTAATCGGGATAATTAGAAGGCCGGGCGCGAGCCCGGCTTCCCTGTAAGCAAAGAAGTCCTCATCTTCTGTCTTGTCGTTTTCTCTGCAGAGAAGAAAACTGGGGAATTGGTGGGAGGTCCCAAGTATATATGGACCGGGAGGGGCTTTCTTTTTTGCATATTCATCTCTGCAGAAGTTCGCCCTCTACTGGAGAATAACCCAGATGTCATGAAGGAGGAAGTGGAGTGTATGGCATACTTAGAATAAGAGGCCCCTCCCAGTCCCTTATATACCCAGGACCTCCCACAATTCCCCAGTATTGAAAAGCAGTCAAAGAGAACCGAGAGAAGCTAAAAGATCAACTAAAAAACTTCAACAAGTATAACAATCACCATAAAGAGGATCCAAGGATAAAGAAATCAGTGGGGTGGAGCAGGACGTGCTGTATACGCATAATACCAATTCTACAGATGAGTAATCACAGAATTGTATTATTCCAAGTATACAGCACGTCCTGCTCCAAAGATGATTCCTAACGGTTGGGACATCCAATAGCAGTGTCCATAAGATAGTGTGGGATCCCCAAAAAAGCAACAACGCGCAGTTTAAACCACTGCCGCCTGCAGAGCTTTGCGGCCAAAAACAGCATCAGCTGAGGCCCTAACATCAACCTTGTAAAACTTGGAAAATGTATGAACAGAAGACCAAGTAGCGGCCTTGCAAACTTGTTCAACAGAAGCCTGGTGCTGAAAGGCCCAAGAGGCACCAATAGCATGAGTAGAATGAGCAGTAACATGGAAGGGAGGATTCCTTCCCTTAGCAGAATAGGCCCGACACACAGCCTGACGAATCCATTTGCTAATCGTAGACTTAGCAGGAGCCAGACCCTTCCTGGGACCAGAAGGGACCACAACCAAGGCATCAGTCTTTCTGAAAGATTCAGTAGCCACCAAGTAGAACTTCAAATTCCTGACCACATCCAAGGAATGCAAAGCCCTCTCCTTTGAGTTACCAGGATTAGGGCACAAGGAAGGAAGTACAATGTCCTGATTGAGATGAAAGGCTGAAACAACCTTAGGCAGAAAATCTGGTTTAAAGCGAAACACCACCTTGTCCTGGTGTCCCTCAAAGTAGGGGGCCTGGATGGAAAGCGCCGCCAACTCCGAAACACGCCTAACAGAGGTACAGGTTCAAAGTGAGGACCCTGAAGGGCAGACAAGACCAAGTTCAAATCCCAGACTGGTAACATAGGCTTACAAGGGGGACGCACATGAGTAACCCCCTGGAAGAGGGTCTTGACCAGATGATGTTGAGCAAAAGCCTCTGGAAGAAAACGGCCAAAGCAGAAACCTGACCCTTCAGAGTGCTAAGCTGAAGGCCCAGATCCAAACCATGTTGAAGGAACTCCAGAATCCTGGGGATTGAAAACACGCAACAGGGAAGGGACTTGGACTCGCACCAGTCAATGTAGGCCCGCTAAATCCTATAGTAAATGGAAAAGACGACTTCTTTCTAGCCCTGATCAAGGTGTTAACCACAGCAGCAGACAGACCCTTTTCCATCAAGATGGAGTTTTCAGCAGCCAGGCCGTCAAAGCCAGCGTTTGTAAATTGGGATGTCGTAGCCGCCCCTGAGTGAGAAGGTCTGGGTCCAGGGGCAGAGTGTACTGGTCTACTGCCAACTGCACGATGTCTGCGAACCACACCTGTCTTGGCCAACGGGAGGCCACCAGAATTGCTGGCACCCTTTCCTGAACCAACTTGCGCAGAACCCTGCCCAACCGGGGGAATGGCGAGAGGACATACAGGAGATGGAAGCCCCGCCAAGACTGGGTCAGAGCATCCACTGCCAGAGCCAGGGGGTCCTGGGACAGAGAGACAAAGACTGGGAGCTTTCGATTGTGACGAGATGCAAAAAGATCCACGTCTGGCAGCCCCCAACGGCGACACAGGGAGTGAAACACTTTTGTTGTTGCTGAGGGACCATTCTCCCAGGCGAGAAGTCCCCTCTGCCTCCAGATTCTGTACCCCCGGAATATACATGGCTGAGATGCAGGAACATTGTCCTCCGCCCAGGACAGGATCTCGGACACTTCCTTGAGGGCACCCTTGCTCCGGGTCCCTCCCTGATGATTGATGTAGGCAACCGCCGTCTGGTTGTCCGAGCGTACCTGGACCGGCCGGCCCCGAAGGAACCAACCTGACCGCCCTTAGTTCCAGGACATTGATAGGGGTGAGAGGTCCCCACAGCCCCTGGAATTTTAGAGATTTCCAGAAACCCCCCAACCTGTCGGACTGGCATCCGTGGTGACTGTCTCCCAGCAGGGGGCCAGAAAGGATCTGCCCCCCAACAGGTTCCTTGAGTCCAGCCACCACAAGAGGGACCGCCGGGCTAGAGGGGACAGGGCAATCGCCTGATCCAGAGACAGAGGGTCCTTGTCCCACACTGACAAGAGGTGGAGCTGAAGAGGCCTCATGTGGAACTGTGCATAGGGAACTGCCTCGAAGCAGGACACCATCAGCCCCACCAGCTGCATCCCCTGCCGGATGGAGGGATGAGGGCAAGACAGAATGAACTTAACTTGTGCTTGCAGTGCTTCCACCTTCTGCTGAGGAAGAAAAATCCTGGCCTGAACCGTATCGAGATTCATGCCCAGAAAGGATGCCACCAGGGAGGGTGACAGGGAAGATTTGGGATGGTTGATCACCCAGCCGATTGACTCCAGAATGGTCACCACTCTCTGGGTATCCAGCTCCGCTTGCTGGAGAGACCGAGAAGTAATGAGAAGGTCATCCAGATAGGGAAGAATGCGAATACCCTGAGATCTGAGTAGAGCCATCACTCCTGCCAGCACCTTGGTGAAAACTCTGGGAGCTGAAGTGAGACCGAAGGGCAGTGCCCCAAATTGGTAGTGCTGATCCTCCAGTGTGAACCTGAGGAATCTCTGATGCCCCAGAAAGACTGGAACATGAAGGTAAGCGTCCTTGATGTCTATAGAGGTCATGAAGTCCCCTGGGCGCAGCGAGCTGACCGCTAAGCGCAAAGTCTCCATGTGAAAGTGCCTGGTTTTTGACAAATTTGTTGAGAAGCTTTAAGTTCAGGATGGGCCTGATAGAACCATCTCTTTTGAGTACTGTGAAAAGATTGGAGTAATAACCCTGGCCCCTTTCTGACAGAGGGACCTGACAGATGACCCCCATCTCCATAAGGCTTTGCACCGCGAGAACCAGAGCCTGAGCTGCCAAGGGATTTTGAGGCATCCGGGATCTGATGAATCTTGGGGGCGGCCAGGCAGCGAACTCTATCTTGTAACCGAAGGACACTACCTTCTGAATCCACCGGTCTGAGACATGTTGCCTCCAGACATGAGCGAAGAGCCGCAGCCGTCCCCCCACCCGGATGGGTGAGGGCCCCCCTTCATGCCTGAGGGGGCTTGGGAGAAGACTTAGGCTTGGAACCCCAGGAGGATCCCGGAGGGGCACGTCCTCTGCCTCTTCCCCAGAAGTCTCCCCTGTGCCCTGCAAAGGATACCCCTCTCCCCGACCTGGATCCACGGTAGGAGGGATGAAAGGAACCTGAACCCCGAAAGGGCCGGGACTGTCTTTTACGTTGAGGCAGTCTGCCACCCTTAGCAAACAGATCCAAGCGATCACCAAATAATCGCAGCCCCTTAAACGGAAAACCAGTGAGAGCCTTCTTGGCAGCGTTGTCAGCTGCCCACTGGCGCAGCCAAACCGCGCGGCGTATAGCAACCACCGAGGAGGAGGTTCTACCACACATCCTAATGGTATCATCCAAGGCAGAAAGGATATAAGCAATAAAAACCTCACAATGCGAAAGGGCCTGAAACTCTGCACTAGAGCAGTCCCAACACAGGCAAAGGCATGGGAAGCCAGCTGATCAATGCGCCGGTCCTCACCATCCTTCAGGGTAGTAGAATCAGGGGAATGTACAACAGAGGTGTTAGACAACCCCAAAACTGGAGCATCCACTTCAGGAGGGGCTGACCAACGCTTAACCACCTCAGCGGGAAATGGATCTCTTATCCCAGCTCTTAGGGACTCCGGGAAGTCTGCTGGGACGTTCCCATTCCATAAGGACGAGATTATTGAAATGGGACTGCTCTGGGAACTCTAACCGCGGCTTAACGGTATGAAACAATTCCCCCTGCTGCTTGGGGGCCGCAGCAGGAAGGGAGATAGACTTTTGGCTCAGATTTTTGAAGTACTTTCTATCAGTGTCATCTGAATCCCATGGGTCAGAGCCAGAATCAGCATAACCCTTAGGCTGCTCATCAGATGACTCTTCAAGTGGGGTATAACCAGCCATATCAAAGAATTCCTCTGCCTCCATAGGGAAAATGGACACACCAGGCACCAAATGCCGCCTCTTAGCAGAGGCCTTACGGGTAGCAATCAACTTCTCAATGCTAGCCAATCTAGAAGACACATCAGGTTGAGACTCCCCACTGGTATTCAGCTCACTGGGAGTCAAATGCAAGCGTGGAGGGGTAGGCAAAGCCATAGGGGGCGCAGGCCCAGCCACCGGTAACCCAGACTGTAGCGCAAGCACCTGCTGGGTGCAGAGTACACAGACCCGCACATCGTCACTTATAGGGGATACCCCACACGCCACACAGCCGGGCTTGTCCCGAAGGAACCCCGAGCACAATACCCTGGGAAGCCTCCATATGGTGATTATAGTGGCACAATTGGCCAATATGAATTATGCTATAAAAGCAACCCGGGATGCCCCAATAGTCCACCAGGGAAGTGGGAGGATTTTAGCAATTAGGCCTCTAAAAGTTTGTGAAACTAATAGAGGGGGTAGGACCAGGAGAAACCTCTTATACAGTTTTTCCCGCCTGAAAGACATAAGCAAGACACCCCATAAGCATACAGCAATAAACATCAAGATAAAAGATAAGCCCGCCGGGGCACTCACGGACCGCGAAGGGGAGACACCAATCACGCAGCACGAGGGACCAAAATGGCGCCGAGGGTACCTCAAGGGGCGGGCCGCGGGGAAGGTGACGCGGAGCGCGCCAACCAAGAGGCCCCGCCCCCCGAAGAGTGCGAAGTCACACATGTGACCAACAGCCAATACCAGCGCAGCAGCGCCTACAAAAGAACACACCAGCAAAACCAAGGAGAATGATAGTGCTAACCAGGGTCCGGAGCCCTAAGACCAGTATAAGCATTACATGCAACATATACAAACCCCCCCCCCCCCCCCCCGGTCCATATATACCCGGGACCTCCCACTAATTCCCCAGTATAACAAAGCAGTAAGGGAACCAGGAGAAACCAATAACAAATGTAACCATGTTAACAAGGAACAAATCACCATAAAGAGGATCCAAGAATAAAGTAATCAGGGTGGGATGGAGCAGGACGTGCTGCATACTTATAATACCAATTCTACAAGGTGAGTAATCACAGAATTGTATTATTCTAAGTATGCAGCACGTCCTGCTCCAGATAGTATTCATAACAGCTGGGACATCCAATAGCAGTGTCCATAAACGGGTAGAGATCCCAAAAAGACAACGCGCAGTTCAAACCACTGCCGCCTGCAGAACCTTATGGCCAAAAACAGCATCCGCTAAGGCCCGAACATCAACCTTGTAAAACTTGGAAAAAGTTATGAACAGAAGACCACGTAGCAGCCTTACAAACTTGTTCAACAGAAGCTTGGTGTTGGAAGGCCCAGGAAGCCCCAATAGCACGGGTAGAATGAGCAGTAACACGGAAAGGAGGATCCTTCCCCCTAGTAGAATAGGCCCTAACAATGGCCTGACGGATCCATTTACTAATAGTAGACTTAGCAGGAGCCAACCCCTTCTTGGGACCCTATGGAATCACAACAAGGCATCCGTTTGCCTGAGAGGAGCAGTAGCCACCAGGTAGTATTTCAAATTCCTGACAACATCCAGAGAGTGCAAGGCCCTCTCCTTGGGATTACCAGGATTAGGGCACAAAGAAGGAAGCACAATATCCTGATTGAGATGGAAGGCAGAGACAACCTCAGGCAAGAAATCTGGTTTAAATCGGAAAACCACCTTGTCCTGGTGTCTCTCAATGTAGGGGGCCTGAATCGACAGAGCCGCCAACTCAGAAACCCACCGAATAGAGGTGATAGCCACCAAAAAGAGACAAGGCAGCCTCATGCACAAGTTCGAAAGGAGGACCCTGAAGGCCGGACAAAACCAAATTTAAATCCCAGACCGGTATCATGGGTTTGAACATGAGTGACCCCCTGGAAGAAGGTCTTGACCAGAGGATGTAGGGAGAAGGACCTCTGGAAGAAAACAGCCAAGGCGGACACATGACCTTTCAAGGTGCTGAGCTGAAAACCCATATCCAAACCATGTTGCAGGAACTCCAGGATCCTAGGAATGGAGAACACACGACAGGGAAAGGCCCTAGACTCACAGCAGTCAATGTAGGTCCACTAGGTCCTATAGTAAATAGTGGAGGAGGACTTCTTCTTAGCGCTGACAAGAGTACGAACCACCGAATCAGACAGACCTTCCTCCTTCAGGATGGCGGTTTCAGCAGCCAGGCCGTCAAAGCCAGCGTTTGTAAATTGGGATGACAGAGCCGTCCTTGAGTGAGAAGGTCCGGAACCAAGAGCGTTCTGATCCACTGCCAGCCGCACGACGTTGGCGAACCACACCCGTCTTGGCCACCTGGGGGCCACCAGAATGGCTGGCACCCGCTCCTGAACCAACTTGCACAGAACCTTGCTCAGAAGAGGAAACGGAGGGGAGAGGTACAGGAGACTGAGACCCTGCCAGGACAGAGACAGAGCATCCACCGCCAGAGCCAGGGGATCCTGGGACAGGGAAACAAATACTGGCAGCTTGTGATTGTGGAGAGAAGCAAACAGATCCACGTCTGGCCTCCCCACCGGTGACAAAGGGATAGGAAGACCTCGCTGTTGAGGGACCATTCCCCCCTGCAAGCGGTCCCCCTGCTCAGGGAATCCGCCTCCAGATTCTTCACTCCTGGAATAAAAACTGCTGAGATGCACGTGACATTGTTCTCGGCCCAGGACCGAATCCACGAAACCTCCTGGAGGGCACTCTTGCTCCAAGTCCCTCCCTGATGATTGATATAGGCGACCGTCGTCTGATAGTCAGAACTAACCTGTACCGGCAGACCCTGAAGGTGAGGAGTCAACTGTGCCAGTACCATCCAAACCGCCCTCATCACCAGGACGTTGATCAGAGCGTGAGCCTCCTGAGGGCCCCACAGCCCCTGGAACTGGAGGGCTCTCCAGTAGACCCCCCCAACCTGACAGACTGGCATCCATAGTGACCGTCTCCCAACATGGAGTCAGAAAGGATCTGCCCCCCAGAAGATTCCTCAAGTCCAGCCATCACAGGAGCGACCGCCGGACCAGAGGAGAGAGAACAAAGGCCTGATCCAAAGACAGGGGACTCTTGTCCCAGACTGAAAGGAGATGGAGCTGAAGGGGTCTCATGTGAAATTGAGCGTAAGGGACTGCTGTGAAGCAGGCCACCATCTGTCCCACCAATTGCATCCCTTGCCTGATGGAAGGACAAGGGCTGGACAGCATGGAATGAACCAGAGCTTGAAGAGAATCCACCTTCTGCTGAGGAAGAAAAATCCTGGCCTGAATGGTATCCAGATTCATGCCCAGGAAGGGGGTCACCCTGGACGGGGAGAGGGAGGACTTGGGATAATTGATCACCCATTCGAACGTTTCCAGGGCCGTTACCACCATCTGGGTATCCAACTCTTGCTGGAGAGAATGAGATGTAATGAGAATGTCGTCCAGATAAGGGAGGATGCGAATGCCCCCGGCTCTGAGGATGGCCATCACTCCCGCCAGTACCTTGGTGAACACTCTGGGGGCTGATGTGAGACCAAAGGGAAGTGCCACAAATTGGTAGTGCTGTTCCTCCAGGGCGAACCTGAGGAACCGTTGATGCCCTGGGAGGACTGGCACATGAAGGTAAGCATCCTTGATGTCTATGGAGGTCATGAAGTCCCCCGGGCGCAAGGAGCTGATCGCGGAGCGCAGGGTCTCCATGTAAAAGCGTCTGGTTCTGATGAACCCGTTGAGAAGCTTTAAGTCCAGGATGGGCCTGATGGAGCCATCCCTTTTGGGTACTGTGAAAAGATTGGAATAATAACCTTGACCTCTCTCCCCCGGAGGGACCGGACAGATGAACCCCATACCCAATAAGTTCTGTACAGCTTGAAATAGACCCTGAGCGGCCAGGGGGTCTAGAGGAATCGGAGACCTGAGAAATCTTGGAGGGGGTGCCGTGAACTCTAGCTTGTAGCCGGAGGACACAACCTCCAGAATCCACCTGTCTGAGACCTGTTGTCCCCAGACATGAGCGAAGAGCCGCAGTCGCCCCCCCACCCGTAAGGGTGAGGGCGCCCCTTCATGGCTGAGTGGGCTTAATGACAGATTTGGGCTTAGATCCCCAGGAGGTTCTGGGATGGGCACGGCCTCTACCCTTGCCCCAGAAATCCCCCCTGTGCCCCGCAAAGGGTACCCCCCTCCCTGACCTGGATCCACGAAAGGAGGGGGTAAAGGATCCTGAACCCCACAGCTGTCTCTTGCGTTGGGGCAACCTACCTCCTTTTGCAAAAAGGTCCAACCGGTCACCAAAAAGGTGTAGCCCCTTAAAGGGTAGCCCTGTGAGAGCCTTCTTAGCAGCATTGTGAGCTGCCCACTAGCGCAGCCAGACCGAGCGGCGAATAGACACAACCAGAGCCGAGGTCCTGCTGCACATCCTAATGGTGTCATCTAAGGCAGAAAGAATATAAGCAATAAACCTCTCACATTGTGATAAGGCTCTAAATTCGGCACTGGAAGACTCATCAGGATAGCCTTCTAACAGGACCTTGACCAGAGTCCTAATGGCCATAGCAATTTTAGCAGAAGCACAGACCGGACGCAGGGCCGATCCTGCAAAGGCATGGGAAGCCAGTTGGTCAATACGTCGGTCCTTATTATCCTTCAAGGTAGTGGAATCAGGGGAATGCACCACAGAAGTATTAGAGGTGGAGTTGACCAACATTTAACCACATTCGGCGGAAAAGGGTACCTTTTATCCCATCCCTTATGAATACCAGGGAGCCAGCTAGGCAACTCCCATTCCTTGTGAACCAGATTATGGAAATGAGCCTGTTCTGAAACGTGGCTTTGCAGTACCAAACAATTCCCCCTGTTGCTTGGGTGCCACAGCAGGAAGGAAAATGGAGAGCACTTCAAAGATTTGAGTCAAAAGTCTATGGGTGTCATCAGCATTCCAATGCCTTGAGCCGGCATCAGCGCCAGGGAACTGCTGATCATCGGAGAATTCCGAATCTGAGAATTCCCCCTCCTCAAGCGGGGTACAGCCAGACAAATCAAGGAATTCTTCCGTCTCCATAGGGAAGGCAGACGCAGCAGGCGCCAAATGCCGTCTTTTAGCTGGGGCCTTACGGGCCACAGAGCTAGCAATCAACCTCTCAATGTTGTCCAGCCTGGAAGACACATCAGGCTGAGACTCCCCACTAGTGTTAATCTCACTGGGGGTCACGATCAACCGAGGGGGCGAGGGAGAAGACTTGGTGGGCGCAGGCCCAGACAAGTGCAGCCCAGAGTGCCGCGCAAGCGCCTGCTGGATGCAGGGTACACAGACCCGCACGTCATCGCTTACAGGGGATGCCCCACACACCACACACAGCCGGGCTTGCCCAGATGGGACCCCGAGCACAATATCCTGAGAAGCCTCCATATGGTGATTTTTGGTGTCACAATGACCTATGGGAATTACGCTGTGCAGCTACCCGGGATGCCCCTTAACTGTCCGCTAGGAAAGTGGGAGGATTTTATTGCTTTTTAGGCCTCTAATATAGTAACTAGACTAATAGAAGGCACAGGACCGGGAGAAACCTCTAATTGGTTTTCCTGCCTAAAAGACATAAGAAGACAATACCCGCATTAATTAAACAGGAGTGAAAGGCAATTAAATATAAAAAGGGGGCCCGGAAGGGCACTCACAGACTGACGAAGAGCTTGCAATCGATCCGGCAGGAGAGACAAGACGGTGCTGCAGGGCTCTAAAGGGGCTGGCCGCATGAGAAGGCACCGTGGAGCGCGCCCAGCGTTAAGTCACGCCCCCTCCAGGAAGCGCGGGGTTACAGGCTGAAGACAGCCACCCCGCAGCCATCAGGTCCCTGAGTGACGTCGCCACTGACGCCGCAGGGCGTGCGAGTTAGCGGCGGTCAATTCAAAAAATGAAGGGGAGAGGAGCAGAGCCGAGGAGAGTGCCATGGAAACTGTGAAAAGCATCACAACAATTAAACATTAATAAACGTAAGGCAGGGCAATAGCGGACGGGGCATCCCAAGTCAGGATCACCAGTAACCTGACAACCACCTACCCTTTGGTGGGGGATTTGCGGTGGAGCAAGCTCCAAAGAAGCACCTCTAAAAGGTGCTGCCTACCATCACCCGACCACACAGCCAAGGCTGGGAGGCATAATATAGGTGGAACGGGTGGGAATAGTCCTACAGGGCCCAGGGCTGTAAAGCCCAGCTCACCTGCGAGAAGAGAAGCCATCATCTTGTCCTTCGCAGCCCACTGCAGAGAAGAAACTGGGGAATTAGTGGGAGGTCCCGGGTAGATATGGACCGGAAAGGGCCTCTTTTTGCCATCTCTGCAGCAAAGCGCCCTCTTGTGGACTATATCCCAGCTGTTATGAATACTATCTGGAGCAAGACGTGCTGACTACTTAGAATATAACAATATGTCATTACCTTGAACCTTGGTATCCCTTACACATGTACCAACAATAGCTAAGTTTAAAGATCCTACCGTAGGTTGAGACTCTGAAGGGGCCGACATTGCTGCAAGGACAGGTCCCCTATACCTGCAGGGAAGCAGAACACTGCCCCTGCACTCTGTCCGTTCATGCAACTCGCCACCACTACTTTCATTGTGCCACCCTGTAATGCTCCTGACGCTGCTCTGTATCTCGGGACGCCGCTGATTTAATGTCCCCATGGTCTTTTCCTGGTCTTGGAAATCCACGTCTCTCCCTGACCTGTCCACTGGCCAGGGAGAAAGTTTCGGTCTGCTCAATGCCGAAACCGGAAATTACGTCAGTGCGCCGGGTCACAGACAAACCATGCCACAAGATGTTACATTTTGGAGGAAAAAAAACAGTTACTCGAAAACAATAAATCTAATGAATATAATAAAATACCATTTTGTGAGTACTCACCTGTAAAATGGTTATTACAAGTATGTCACACACCCCACTTCCAAAGATCCATGACACTTGGGAAACCGGCCTGCAGAGGGCGATCTTGCAGAGATGACATTGAAAAAGGAGCCCCTCCTGGTCCACCATTCCCCAGTCTTTTTAAAAAGCAGTGAGAACCAGGAAGAGCCAATTATATTCAATAAATGAAAAATAATTTGAAAATAATAATCACCATATAAAGGATCCCTAGAACAAAAAGGGCGGGGGAAGTGGGGTGTGTGACATACTCGTAATAACCATTTTACAGGTGAGTACTCACAAAATGGTATTATTCCTAGTATGTCACACACCCCACTTCCAAAGATACATGACACTTGGGACATCCAATAGCAGTGTCTATAGTGGGTGGGGATCCCCAAGGAATAATGCATAACTTAAATTACTGCAGCTTGCTGAATTTTGTGGCCAAAAGCAGCATCCGCTGAGGCCCGCACATCAACCTTGTAAAACTTAGAAAAAAAAGTATGCACAGGAGACCAAATCCCAGCCCTGCAAACTTGTTCAACATAAGCCTGGTGCTGAAAAGCCTAAGAAGCTCCAATAGCACGAGTAGAATGAGCAGTGACACGAAAAGGGGGAACCTTCCCCTTAGCCATATAGGCCCCAATGATGGCCTGACATATCCACTTACTAAGGGAAGATTTGGCAGGAGCAAAACCCTTCTTGGGCCCAGAAGGCACAGCAAAAAAGGCAACCGTCTTGCGGAAGGCCGAGGTAGTAACTAAATAATACTTAACACAACAAACTACATCCAAAGAATGTAAGACCCTTTCCTTGTCGTTACTAGGTTTGGGACACAAGGAAGGAAGAACTATATCCTGATTTAGGTGGAAAGCAGACACCACCTTAGGAAGGAAATCCGGTTTAAAACGGAAAACAACCTTATCTTGATGCCTCTCAAAATAAGGGGCTAGAATAGAAAAAGCCGCCAGTTCAGAAACTCTGCGGACAGAAGTAATAGCAACCAAAAAGGCAACCTTCTGAGTAAGAAAAGAAAGAGGAATATCCTGCAAAGGCTCAAATGGAGCGGCCTGCATAGCTGAAAGCACCAGGTTAAGGTCCCAAACAAGAAGTATAGGCTTTCTGGGAGGCCGCCTATGCGCGACTCCTTGGAAAAAAGTCTTAACCAAAGGATGAAGAGCAAACGACCTTTGAAAGAAAATAGCCAAGGCAGACTTGCCCCTTCAAAGTACTAATCTGGAATCCCATATCCAGACCTCGTTGCAGATATTCCAGATTTCTAGGAATAGAAAATACTCTACAGGGCAAAGCCCTGGATTCACACCAATCAATATAGGACCTCCAAGTCCTGTAATGACAGAGGAAGACTTCCTAGTTCTAATAAGAGTCTGAATAACCGCATCAGAAAGACCTTCTTCTTTCAAGATGGAGACTTCAGCAGCCATGCCGTCAAAGCCAGCGTTTGTAAATTGGGGTAACAAAGTTGACCCTGAGTGATGAGATCTGGAAGAGGCGGCAGATGGAACCACAGACGTCTTGCCTTCCTCCAGTGCTAACTTGCGCACCACCTTGCTGATCATGGAGAATGGGGGAAACGGATATAGGAACCCCAGATCCTTCCAGGCTAGAGACATGGCATCCGCTGCCACTGCCAGAGGATCCTGGGATAGAGACACAAAAGCTGGCAACTTGTGATTGTGACGAGAAGCAAACAGGTCCAACCGTGGAGTCCCCCACTTGTGACAGAGGAACTGAAAGGCCCTTGGACTGAGAGACCATTCTCCCTGGCAAGAACATCCCCTGCTCAGGGAGTCTGCCTCCACATTCTCTATCCACGGAATGTAAACTGCTGATATGCAGGGAACATTGATCTCCACCACTGAAGGATCAGAGACACTTCCTGAAGGGCACCCCAACTGAGTCCCTCCCTGGTGATTGATGTATGCAACAGCTGTTCGGTTGTCTGTCCGAATCTGAACTGGCAGACCCTGTAAGAAATGGGTCAGTCGAAGTAGAACAAGACGTATGGCCCGAAGCTCTAATACATTGATTGGAGAATGGACCTTCTGAGGCTCCCACAATCCTTGGTACTGATGCTTCTTCCAGAAGCCCCCCCAGCCCACCAAGCTGGCATCCATGGTAACCAGTTCCCAACGCGGAGTCAGAAATGACTTGCCCTTCTGGAGGTTGTGCACTATTAACCACCACTGAAGGGACTGCAAAACGTGGGGAGACAAGTCTGATTTAATGATAGTGGGCACCTGTCCCACTTTGCTAAGAGGAAGAGCTGAAGCGTCCTTATGTGAAACTGGGCAAACGGGACTGCCTCGAATGCAGCTACCATCAATCCCACTAGTCTCATCCCTAGACGGATAGACTGACGAGGGTTGGACAAGAATAGACGAATCAAGTCCTGAATCAGAACCATCTTGGACTGAGGAAGAAAAACCTTGCCTGAAATGTATCCAGAATCAGGCCCAGGAAGGGAATTTCCCTGGACGGACAGAGAGGATTTGGGGTAACTTGTTACCCATCCAATCTCTCTAGCGTAGAGACCACCGTCCTGGTGTCCAACTCTGATTGTTCGAGGGAGGAGGCCGCGATAAGAAGATCGTCCAGAAAAGGCACAATGCCGATGCCTTGGACCCTGAATATAGCCATCACTCCTGCCAGCATCTTGGTAAAGACTCTTGAGGCTGAGGTAAGACCGAATGGCAGGGCCACAAATTGATAATGCTGGTCTTCTATCAAGAACCTGAGAAATCTCTGGTGACCCAGAAAAATAGGAATGTGTAAATAAGCATCCTTGATGTCTATGGATGTCATGAAGTGTATTGATTGCAGAGACTCCATACGGAATCTTCTGAAACGGATAAATTGATTGAGTCTCCTTAGGTCTAGGATAGGCCCGAACAGAGCCGTCCTTCTTGGGTACCGTGAATAGGTTGGAGTAAAACCCCAAACCCCTTTCTGCTGGAGGCACTAGGCAGATGACAGCCACGTTTAACAGATTCGCTACTGCTGCCCGCAGTCCCTGCGCAATTGCCGGATCTGACGGCATCCGGGACATGAAAAATCTGGGAGGAGGCCGGGACTCGAATTCCAGTTTGTAACCGGAAGAAACTACTTCCAGAACCCAATTGTCTGATACCTCCTGAACCCAGACCTGGAAGGGTGAGGGCGTCCCCTCATTGCTGAGCAGGCTTAGGGGCAGATTTGGTTTTGGACCCCCAATTCTGACTTGGAAGGCCACGTCCTCTTCCTCTATTCCATGCATTCCCTCTAGAGGCTGAAAAGGCCGATCCTCTACCGGATCTGGACTCCCGAAAGGAAGGGCTAAAGGAAGCTACTCCACGAAAGGAACGACGTTGTCTCTTACGCTGAGGTAATTTACCTCCTTTAGTGACAGAACCCAATTTTTCTCCAAATAGGCGCAATCCCACAAACGGAAGCGCTGTAAGCGATTTCTTGGTTACAACATCCGCCGCCCACTGCCGCAACCATACTGACCGCCGAATGGCGATTAACAAGACAGAGGTTCTGCTGCACATGAGCAGAGTATCATCTAAAGCAGAAAATACAAAAGATGCAAACACCTCACATCGCTTGAGGGCGGCGTACTCAGAGGCCGGATCAAGCCCTGAGTTATTCATTAGGTCTCTCACAACAAACAGAGCACATCAGCGTGCTCTATGACTAAAATGGCGCTGCGCGCCGAAGCCCCGCCCCCTGACGTCAGCAGGAGCCAGGAAGACAAACAGAGCACATCAGCGTGCTCTATGACTAAAATGACACTGCGCGCCAAAGCCCCGCCCACTTCCGGGATCACGTGATGCCAAGAGAAGGGGGGGAAATTCAAAAAAATGAACAATGCCAAATGAATGCTGTTTAGTCAGAGATAGGGAATTTTAGGTACAAACATTCCCTATTAACTGTAATTATATATATATATATATATATATATATATATATATATATATATATATCCCTTCCTGGTCCATGTTGACCAATAAGCCCAAATAAAGCCCTCCCCCCCCTTCTTACCCAGCAGGGTTAAAGGAGAACTAAAGGGGAGAGGATAGAAATGCACCCATAAGGCACAAGGGGATTTATAAAGGGACAGGGGGCATCCCATGCCAGGAACACCAACCCGGAAGCCGCCTACCCAAATTTTGGGTCTCACGGAGGAGTAAAAAACTACTGTAAACACCAGAAGGTGTATCTACCTTTGCCTGAACCATACAGCTAGGGCAGGGAGGCATACAATATAACCAAACAGGTTTTCTTTTTTTTTTTTTTTTTTTTAAATTCAGGCAGAGAAATAGGCCGGGAGCAAAACCCGGCTACCTGCAGCTTGAAGGAGAGTCATCTTCTGAATGCTTCGCCGACTGCAGAGATGAAAAGACTGGGTAATGGTGGGAGGAACCCGGTACTTGTGGACCAGGAGGGGCTCCTTTTTCCATGTCATCTCTGCAAGATCGCCCTCTGCAGGCCGGTTTCCCAAGTGTCACAGATCTTTGGAAGTGGGGTGTGTGACATACTAGGAATATAACCATTTAGTTCAGTTAATCCAGCGCCTGATGTCAGCAAGAATTAAAAGACCAACTCATTTAAAGAGACATTATACAACAAGTGCCCAGACCTCAGAAGAACTCCATCTGGATAATGTCCAGGCCAGCAGGCTACTCTGGTGTTCACAAAACAAAAAAACTAAAATAAAAGATTTGCCGAACACATCCAGGCACACTCTGTCCAACGGTTTCCCAGGGAGGAAACACAAAGAACTGAGGTAGGGAGGAAGGTGTGGGGCTTTTAACCTCTGTTCAAGTTTGCATTTCCTCCCAGGGGGTGGAGCATATATATCTCCAGGTGGTCATGCTAAAGGATGACTTGGAAAAACACTGGTCCTGGAAGGGGACTAATTCTTAACATTAACTGGCATGTAGCTCAAACAAAGGGAAATGTGATACAGAAATGTGTACTGAATAGTCTTATATGAATAATAGCCTTGAAACGAAACCCGGGTTGCAAAATAAATGCGTGTAATGTCAAACAGAAACATACCTTCTGAGCAGCGTCTTTCTTTTTCTTATCCTCTTTCTTCCTTTTCTTGTCTTCCATTAACTGTTCTTCCCTTTCTTGCTCCTTCTCTCTAAAGAAGAAAACAGAATCAAAAGACTTATATGATACAAATGTATTTCTATTTGACATACAGCACTGACAAAAGCACAATAAAAGCTTAGGTTACACAGAAAACGAGGCATGTTTTATACAAGACATCAATCTCTCATTTCAATTTATCACACATAACCGTATTAGACTTATATAAAAAATAATTTATATAATATATATATATAAATATATATATATATATATATATATATATATATATATATATATTCAAGAGATTTGTATTTTTTTAAGATCCTAATGTTTACAAAATGACACAAAGTGGTACCCCCCTTGTCTGTACGCAATCCTGCTGCCAATTCACTTGAATGGGTGGATGGGACCGTGTACGAGCTGGGGGATGCAGCTCTATGCTTTCAGGCAAGATGGCAGCACCCATGATCCAGAGCGCCGGGAGAGCTACACTGACACAAGGATCAGGTAAGTGTTTTTTTCTTTGGGGTGGAGCAGCGTGGGCAGGCAAGTTTCAATACAAATTTAGTGTGGGAACCCCCGGCCACAATACTCACTCCTACATCCCCATGATAGGGGACACCTGTGTGCACAAAACCTGGTGCACATAGCAGACCTCTTTCAAATAAAATTAAAAAACTAAATATTACTTACGACTATATAACCTACAGAACGAGAACAACGTACAGCTGAGACTACCCTAGCACAATATATCTCAGACACAACACACCCCAGAACTGAGGAGAGTGAGACCTCAGAAGATAATTTTACAGCTAAAGAGCTGACTGAAGCAATCGTAATCAACCCAGCGGCTAAAAGTCCAGGCGGCTTCACAGCCAAATTATATAATCGATTTAAAGATCAGCTATCTTCCTGTATTCTTTAAGCCTGTAATGCAATCTCACACCAATACAACTTCCATAAGCAATTGATGAAGGCACACATTACAGTAATCCCCAAACAAGGATGTTACCATGGATGTTACCATGCCTGGTCACATTTTACTGATTAATGTGGACCATTTTCCAAAATGATAGCCAACAGACTGCAACCACTACTGCCCTCCTTGTCCACCTAAACCAGGTTGGCTTAACAAAAATGGAAGAGAAGCCCAAGACAACACTATTAAAACCATGGCATAGTTGAGAGCGGGGGATTTGATTACAGAGAGAGGGTGGACATCGCTGTCAGATTTGAGATCCAGATGGGAAAATGCAGACCTTGACCCGTGGACCCTGGTTAGATTACAATCTTTTGTCGCTGGGCAGGGATTGAAGAGAGAAAGGTGCAGGTCCCATACCGAATTCGAGAGGATTTGCCTGGGTGAGGCGCCGAACGGACATCTGACCTCCAAATTATACTCGTTATTGGTGGGGGAGCGGGTTAGCCCCCCGAGGTTCTGGAGGGAATGGGAGGCCGACTTAGGGATAGAGTTTGATGAGGAGCAGAGAGAGAAGATTGCATCCCTCGCCCACAGATCCTCTATTGCCACCAGAGTGCAGGAATCTAACTATAAGGTTCTGACTCGATGGTACTATACTCCCGACAGGCTCAACGGAATGTGTGCCTCAGTGGATCCACATTGTTGGAGGTGCGGGGTCGAACGGGGCACCCTGATACACATCCTGTGGTCCTGCTCCAAGATTCGGGCATATTGGGAGGGAGTGCTGGCCGTGGTCTCTCAACTCACAGGGGGCCAGATCCTCACTGACCCAGCTCAGATTTTGCTGCATTCGACGAATCACTCCGTAAGCAAGTATAAGAAAACATTGCAGGTTCATTTGTTGAATGCAGCTAAGCTAGCAATTCCAAGATTTTGGAAACAAAAAAAGAGCCCCCAAGGTGAGGGACTGGGCCGCGGAGGGATCAAACATCTCGGAGATGGAGGATCTCACACTAGCTACACATGATAGAGACGAGCAATATAGGCGAACATGGATGCCCTGGTTAATCTACCAGGAGTCTGAGGAGTTCAAGCAGTTATTCAATGAGCCAGAGAACCAATGACTAAGACTTTTTCCGTTGTGCTGGTGTGCTGTAATTGGGGTTCACCCACGCCCCCACCCCCTTCTTTTTGGTCCCCTGTACGGTGGGTCTTTATTTTAATTCCAAGGGGCCCTGTGAGTGCCCTGCGGGGAGAGACATCGGCATCTTGGGACCTGCCGAGAGCGTCTCGTGCCCAATGAGGGCAGGCCCACCTGGTGGCCTCTACGTGTTGTTGAGATATTTGCCTGTAGACCTGCGTGCCACATAGGTCACTCAGCTGCTACCTCGCCCTTCCCTACACTCGAACCTTGCTCATTTGACCCTTACCCCACTGCCCTATTGTGTATTGCATTGTATAGTACTGTATGGTGTTTTATAACTTTCTTGTGAATGTTTATATGCAAAAACCCTTAAATAAAGAATTATAAAAAAAAAAAAAACACATGGCATTAAACTCCCATGTGAGAAAATCCAATATCCCTATGTGCCTATTCTCAGTGGATGAGAAAACTGCATTTGACGAGGTAAACTGGAGATTTATAGATTACACTCTCTATTTAGTGGTTGCCAAAACACAGATATTAGAGTTATAAAGATCAAGAATAGGGAATATAAACTGGCACCTGCTTATGCAGGTCACCTCCACTTACATATCCCTTCCCTCTTCCCCAAAGGAATTTGTCTGTTTTAGTCAGGTCAGCAATTTTAAAGTTAACCTAACTAAATCGAAATTCTGAATGTGAGCATCCTTCAACACTCAAGTACCTAGGTTTAAAAATACCAACAGATTGCAACTCTTTATTCCCCTAAAGCACCCTGCCGAAGGGGGGGGGGGGGGGGGGGGGGAGACGGGGGGCTATATCAAGAAGCAGCTGTGCTCATGCTGTTGGTAGACCAGTTACATGGTTGTGGGACTAAGCAATGGGTTTCATTGGAGCAGGAGTTATCCCCACTGGATCTTTGGACCCTTCCCTAGTTGACCTTAGGGTATATGTTCTGCTATTGGCTTAGACTCTATCTCACAGATTATCTATTGTTAACCTGGGATGCAAGCCTGAAACAGACTCCGATATCATCACGAGAGGGTCCATTAGCACTAGCTAGCAATTTTCTCGATGCTGGCCAACCGAGCCCAAACATGATAAAGCGACTCCCCACTGGTAGCAATGTCACTTGGGGTACGGATCAGGTGGGGAGGGGAAGGCGATGAAGCGGGAGGAGCCGACCCAGAAGGCTGGGTACCAGACTGCTGCGTGATGGCCTTTTGTGCGCATGGTATACAGATCAGCACATTCTCCCCCGTAAGGGATACCCCGCACCCCACACATGGCCCGGATTGTCCCAAAGGGATCCCGGGCCCGGTATCCTGTGGAGCCTCCATATGGTGAATTTTTGTGGTCAGTCGCAAGACCGCAGGGAATTACGCATAAGCAACCCGGGATGTCCCTTAAAAGTCCCAGTGGGAGGATTTTTGGGTGGACAATTTTATAAATAGGGACCCCAGGACCAGGAGGGACCCCTTAATATGCACATATACAGGGCAACCTGTAACACACAAAATAAGCAACATAAGAGCAGAGCTGTGTAAAAAATGGCCATAACCAACATGTAAAAACCCACAGCATTTGATCTTGCAGCCACACAAATGGAAATGTATCACAACCCAACCAAACAGTGCAATTAAGGCACAAGCACACACACATGTTTGAGACCAGTGGGGGCCCCCAGACACACACAAGCTAAGGAGATGGCCATCAGGCCCTTACCACCCGATGTGCAAAGCGGCCTGCCAGAGAAGATGGCCCCCACGCAGCCTCGTGCCTGAGGAAGGAGAGCAGGGGGAGGGCGGGCCAGCGCAGAACGCGTTTGCCGAGGCCACGCCCCTCTCCCAGCAATGCGGACCCCTAGACAACGAGCACTGTAATCGCGCCAAATAAGGGGGTGGGGCTACCGCGGCCGCGCCGAGAGCCCGGCCGCGCCCCCTTCCCGAACGCAGCCTGAGGGGGAGAAGCTCCCCCAGGCTGTAATCAGACCCTGTTGGCCAGTAAAGCATCAAGCACTCTCACACACACACACAAGTGAAACACTCAGCACACAGGGACAAGGGCTGGGTAAAACGAAATATCGGCCAAAACGAAATATTGGCCAGCCCCCCCCCCCCCCCCCCCCCCCGGAGAGGAATAAGAGACCTGGAAGGGGGGGAATCCTGCCAGGAGCCGGCCATAAGCCTAACGGGATGGGGCATCCCACACCAGGATCGCCAAGAAACCTGGAAACCGCCTACCCCATAGTGAGGTCTCACGGTGGAGCAGTGCTCTTGCTGCACCCATAGGGTGCTCCTACCTTCACCAGGACCCGCTGCCTAAGCTGGGAGGCTCAATATAGGGCAATTTAGAAGGGTCTTGGCAGTAATAGGGATAATAGAAGGCCGGGCGCGAGCCCGGCTTACCTGTAAGCAAAGAAGTCCTCATCTTCTGTCTTGTCGCCTTCTCTGCAGAGAAGAAACTGGGGAATTGGTGGGAGGTCCCAGGTATATATGGACCGGGAGGGGCTTTCTTTTTGCATATTCATTTCTGCAGAAGTTCGCCCTCTAATGGAGATTACCCAGATGTCATGAAGACTGAAGTGGAGTGTATGGCACACTTAGAATAAGGCAACCTTTTGTGTAAGCAAAGAAAGTGCAACATCCTGCACCGGCTCAAAAGGAGGCCCCTGGAGGGCCGACAGAACCAAATTCAAATCCCAAACGGGCAACAAAGGCTTTCTAGGGGGCCGCACATGAGTGACCCCCTGGAAAAAAGTCTTAACCAAGGGATGCAGAGCAAAGGACCTTTGAAAGAAGACCGCCAGGGCAGAGACCTGCCCTTTCAAGGTACTAAGCTGGAACCCCAGGTCCAGACCGTGTTGAAGGAAATCCAAAATCCTAGGAATCGAAAACACCCTGCAAGGCAATGCCCTAGCCTCACACCAGTCAATATAGGACCTCCAAGTCATGTAGTAGATGTTAGAGGAAGATCTTTTCCTTGCTCTAACAAGTGTCTGAATCACAGCATCAGACAAACCTTCCTCCCTTAAGATGGAGGTTTCAGCAACCACACCGTCAAAACCAGCGTTTGTAAATTGGGGTAACGAAGTTGACCTTGAGTGATCAGATCCGGAAACAGAGGCAGCCTGTACTGACCTACCGCCAGCCTACCGACGTCTGCGAACCAAACCTGTCTTGGCCACCTTGGGGCCACCAGAATTGCTGGCGCACCCTCTTGAGCCAGCTTGCGCACCACCTTGCCTACCATGGAGAAGGGGGGAAACAGGTACAGAAAACCCAGATCCCTCCAGGCAAGAGACAAGGCGTCCACTGCCAGGGCCAGAGGATACTGAGACAGAGACACAAGCAGGAAGCTTGTGATTGTAACGTGAGGCAAAGAGATCCACCTCCGGAATCCACCACTTGCGACAAAGGGACCGGAATACCTTGTGGTTGAGCGACCATTCCCCTCGGCGAGAGGATCCCCTGCTCAGGGAGTCCGCCTCCATGTTTTCCACTCCCGGAATGTACACTGCTGAAATGCAGGGGACATTGCTCTCCGCCCATGCAAGAATCAGAGAAACTTCCCTGAGGGCACTCTTGCTGTGAGTCCCTCCTTGGTGATTGATGTAAGCAACCGCAGTCCGATTGTCTGATCAAACCTGAACCGGTAGACCCTGGAGGTGATGCGTCAAGCGTGACAGCACCAACCGAATAGCTCTCAGCTCCAAGACATTGATGGGGGTGTGGGCCTCCCGAGGACCCCACATCCCCTGGAATTGATGTTCCTTCCAGAAACCCCCCCAGCCCGACAGGCTGGCACCCGTGGTGACCGCCTCCCAACAAGGGGTCAGAAAAGACCTGCCCCTCAGAAGATTTCTTGGTTCCAGCCACCACTGAAAAGACTGCTGAACCAGGGGAGACATCAGAAAAGACTGATCCAACGACAGCGGACATCTGTCCCAAGTCAACAGTAGATGGAGCTGAAGCGACCTCATGTGAAACTGAGCAAAAGGAACTGCCTCGAAGGAAGCCACCATCAACCCCACCAGCCTCATCCTTAGCTGGATGGACGGGCGAGGCCTGGACAGAAGAAGACGGATCAGATCTCGAATCATCTGCACCTTCGACAGAGGTAAGAACACCCTGGCCTGAATGGAATCCAGATTCATGCCCAGAAAGGAAATTTCCCTTGACGGGGAGAGAGAAGACTTGGGGTAGTTGATCAACCAGCCGAACCTCTCCAGCGTTGTCACCACCGTCCTGGTATCCAGTTTCGCCTGGCTGAGAGAGGATGCCGTGAGGAGGAGGTCGTCCAGATACGGCACAATGCGAATGCCCTGGGCTCTGAGAAGGGCCATTATACCTGCCAGCACCTTGGTGAACACCCTTGGTGCCGAGGTCAGCCCGAATGGAAGAGCCACTAACAAAGTGCTGACCTCCCACCACAAACCTGAGAAACCTCTGGTGTCCTGGGAAGATCAGTACATGAAGGTAAGCATCCTTGATGTCTATGGACGTCAAAGTCCCCTTGACGAAGAGCATTGATGGTCGAGCGGAGAGTTTCCATGCGAAACGTCTTGGTTCTGATGATGTCCTGTTGAGAAGCTTTAAGTCCAGAATGGGTCTTATGGAGCCATCCTTCTTGGGCACCGTGAAGAGGGTGGAATAATAGCCCCGGCCTCTCTCTGAGAAAGGCACCGGGCAGATGATTTCCAAGTCCAGAAGATTTTGTACTGCCGACAGAAGCCCCCGCGCAGCCCGGGGCTCCGAGGGAACCCGAGACCTGAGGAATCTGGGAGGAGGCCGGGACTCGAACTCCAGCTTGTACCCAGAAGAGTCCACTTCCAAGATCCATTTGTCTGTGACCTCCCGGGTCCAGACCTGGACGAAGTGCCGTAGCCGTCCCCCCACCTGCTGAGCTGGTTTGGCAGCAGCCTTGGGTCTGGTACCCCAGGTAGTTCCGGGACGGGCACATCCTCTGCCCCCAGGAGTCACCTCTGAAGGCAGAGTAAGCAACACCTCTGCTTGCTCTAGAGCCACGAAAGGAAGGGTTAAAGGAGCCTGCACCCTGAAAGGAGCGACGCTGCTTCTTGCGTTGTGGTAGCTTACCTCCTTTCGCCACAGAGTCCAATTTATCTCCACACAAACGCATACCCAAGAAGGGCAGCCCTGTAAGTGACTTAGCCGCAATGTCAGCCGCCCACTAGCGCAAACAAACCGAGTGACGTATAGCCACAAGCAATGCCGAGGTTCTGCTACACATGCATATTGTGTCGTCCAAGGCTGACAAGACAAAGGAACATGAACAAATCACACTGCGTAAGCGCTGCAAATTCATCACTGGCTGGCTTAAACTGGGGACCGTTCAACAGGCCCCTAATTACAGACTTGGTAGCCACAGCCGTGAGCGCTGAAGCGCAAACAGGATGCAAAGCCGAACCCACGCTGGAAAAGGCATGAGACGCCATTTGATCAAGACGTCGGTCCTCAATATCCTTTAGCATGGTGGCGTCTGGTGAGTGCACAACGGATGTGTTGGACAAACCCAGAACAGGCGCATCGACCTCGGGAGGAGACGACCAGCGCTTAACCACGTTCACCGGAAAAGGATACTTCCTATCCCATCCTTGAGGAAATCCGGGAAGCCGGCTGGGCCTTTCCCATTCTTTAAGAATCAAATTGTCAAAATGCTTCTGATTTGGGAACTCCAATTGAGGCTAAGAGGTCCCAAAAAATTCCCCCTTCTGAGGAGGGGCCTCCGCAGGCGGAGAAATAGCCAGCACCTCAAAAATATGGGCCAGAAGCTTGGGGGTATCGACGGTATCCCCACACGCCTTCCCAGCATCAGCATCCAAAAACTGCTGATCCTCAGAGCCTTCAGATTCAGAGAACAATTCCCCTTCTTCCAGTGGGGCATAAGCAGGCCAGTCAAAGGAATCATCCTCATCAAATTCCAAACCCGGTGCAGCCGGTGACAAATGCCTTCTCTTAGCCGGGGCCTTTCTGGCTGCAGAGCTAGCAATCAATTTCTCAATGTTGGCCAATCTAGCACAGACATCGGAATGCGACTCCCCGCTAATGACCGTGTCACTTGGGGTACGAATCAGGCGTGGTGGAGAAGGTGATGGGGCCGGCGGCGCTGACCCAGACGCCTGGGACCCCGATTGCCGCATTATGGCCTGCTGTGCACATGGTATGCAAACCAGCACATTATCCCCCGCAAGGGATGCCCCACAACCCACACACTACTGGGATTGCCCCGAAGGAAGCCCGAGCCCGGTATCCTGGGAAGCCTCCATATGGTAATTTTTGTGGTAGTCGCAATGACCAAAGGGAATTACGCTATTAAGCTACCCGTTTGTGGGAGGATTTGTAATTCCCCAAATTTAGCCAAGGGACCCTAGGACCGGGAGAACCCCCCCTTTCTATGAAGCAGGGAGTCCTCCTGAAAGACACAATAAGAAAGGGACCCCGTAAGAGAGGCACACTACAATCAAATGCCAGCAATCATACAGGACATCAATATATGCAGATTTCTAATTATATAAATATATTCAATGTATATAAGCAAACGTGTCTACAATACATAACACGCTGTAAAAAAACCGACACCGCACTGCCAAAGGACAATAGCAAGGGTACAAGGAAAACAGCCCCGCAGGGCACTCACAGAACAATGGCGTCCGACCAAGACTGGAAGGAGAGGAGGAAGAAGAAGGGCGGGCCAGCGCGAATCGCGAGCCGCGCCTGCCCCCCCCTCCCTATCCATACCATAAACGCGGTTCCCAGCTATTGGCTAGGCGACGCAAAGGGTGCCAGAAATAGGGCGCGGGCCACCGCCAGCGCGCCGAGCGCCCGGCCCCCTTCCGTGACTGGAAAGGAGGGGTAGAAGCTCTCCTCGCCGAGTGTGGAGCCTATTCCAGCGCGGCCGCAGCAATGTCTCCAGTTTACTTGCAGCAAGCACTACACACACACACACACATATATATATATATATATATATATATATATATATGACAAGTGAAAACAAACAAACACCCCGAAGGGAGAAGGAAACGTCCCCCCCCCCCCCCCAGTTGTGGGAATAAGGGAGAAAAGGAAGTGGGATACCCAGACTACAATAGTAAAGGAGGCATAACAGGGACAGGGCATCCCAAACCAGGATCACCAAACTGGTAACCGCCTACCCCCTCATATGGGGTCTCACGGAGGAGCGTGGCTCCTAATAGTACACCTGCTAGGGTGTAGCCTACCATCGCCCGGACCTACAGCCAAGGCTGGGAGGCATAGGGCTTGAATTTTAAATCTGATCCGGGCAGAAATAGGAGTAAAAAAGGGCCGGGTGTAACTCTCCTGCAAAGAAGGAGATGGCGAGCAAGTTAGAAGATGGCTGTCTGCAGAGACTATTACTGGGTAATGTGTGGGAGGTCTCAGGTATTTATGGACCGGGAGGGGCTCCTTTTTTTCCTGTCATCTCTGCAGAAGTTCGCCCTCTACTGGTTATAACCCATATGTCATGAATATTGGAAGTGGGGTGTGTGACATACTTGGAATAGAGAGGCACTCACCTTCACTCTCGTGCAGCTCGCCTGGGCCCGTCAAACGTTCTGTAACCTGTTTTAGAGAACGGCGCCCCCGATGCCTTGCACACCGTCCCCTCCCCTGCGTCAGTCATACAGTGGCGCTGTGTGGCCAGCATGATTTGGCGGAAGCTGCAGGGCTCAGAAAAACTGCGAGCTATGCTGGCTGTTAGGAAGCAGGGTGTCCCCCCCCGCACACTGCTACCCCCAGCCCTCGATCTTGGAAACCAAGAAGTTTCTGAGTGGCAGACAGGGCTCCAGCTGCTTCCCAGGAGTGAAGGGGAGGGTCTTTTTTTTTTGGTTTAGTAACTTTTTAAAACTAGAAGCTATATCCATTTTATGTTGTGCTGTCTATTGTACTCTCTTTCTCCACATTTTCTTTAATGTATTTATATTTATTTATAAAAATATAAATTGAAAGCATTTAAAAATAATAAATATAATGCCTTACCAGCAAATAGGTCCAGTAAGGATCCGCAAAAATTAATACACATAATTCAAATAAAAGGCAGCAGGTTGTACCAGTGGTACACAATAGCATATTATGTGGTACTCAGCAAGGCTGCACAATGACTTAAATACCAACCTGATCTGCTGTCTTTTATACTTTGCCGAAGCCTGATTTGCACCATACCTACAGTACTGCCACCCCTGCAGTAGAATTCAGTTTAATTTAAAATGTCACCTAATTACGAAACCATATACCTTGAAGATTATTCAATTGACTTTAAATCCCTCAGCATTTCCAATGAATTATATATCATCTAACATAGTAAAGACTTATCTGGGAGTGGATAATAGCATCAGACACTTTGAAAAAAAAAAAAGATGAAAAGACAATAAGAAAATACAATTCTGTGATTACTCACCTGTAGAATTGGTATTATGAGTATACAGTACGTCCTGCTCCAGATAGAATACTATCGGGAAATACTCCGCCAGATGGCGCTGGACTGCAGAGACATCGAAAACAGGCTCCTCCCGGCCCCTCAAATACCCAGGGACCTCCCACAAATCCTCAGCATTAAAAAGCAGTTAACGAGAAGCCGTGAGAATTAAAACAACCCAAACTAACTATAACAATAACAGCAATCACCATACAGGGGATCCAATGATAATGCAAAACCAAGGGTGGGGTGGAGCAGGACGTACTGTATACTCATAATATCAATTCTACAGGTGAGTAATCACAGAATTGTATTATTCTTAGTACACAGTACGTCCTGCTCCAGATAGAATACTTACTATCGGGACATCCAATAGCAGTGTCCATAAAGTAGGGTGGGATCCCCAAAAAGGTAACAGCAGACAGTTTAAACCACTGCCGCCTGCAAAACCTTGCGGCCAAAGACAGCATCAGCTGAGGCCCTAACATCAACCTTGTAAAACTTTGAAAAGGTATGAACAGAGGACCGAACAGAGGACCAAGTAGCGGCCTTGCAAACTTGTTCAACAGAAGCCTGGTGCTGAAAAGCCCAAATGGCACCAATAGCACGCGTAGAATGAGCAGTAAGGTGGAAGGGAGGATTCTTCCCCTTAGCAGAGTAGGCCTGAATCATAGCCTGACGGATCCATTTGCTGATAGTAGACTTGGCAGGAGCCAAACCCTTCCTAGGACCAGAAGGGACCACAAAAAGAGCATCAGTTTTCCTGAAAGGTGCAGTAGCCACCAGATAGTACTTCAGACACCTAACCACATCCAAAGAGTGCAAAACTCTCTCCTTAGCATTGCTAGTATTAGGGCACAAAGAAGGAAGAACAATATCCTGATTCAAATGAAAGGCAGACACTACCTTAGGCAGAAAGTCAGGTTTGAAACGAAACACCACCTTGTCCTGGTGCCTCTCATAGTAGGGGGGCTGAATGGACAGCGCCACCAACTCAGACACACGCCTGACAGAGGTGATTGCTACCAGAAAGACAACCTTGAGCGCAAGAATGGCCAGGGTAGCATCCTGCACAGGTTCAAAGGGAGCACCCTGCAAGGCTGACAAAACAAAGTTCAAATCCCAAACAGGCACCATAGGCTTACGTGGGGGACGCACATGAGTGACCCCCTAGAAAAAAGTCCTAATCAGAGGGTGCTGAGCAAAGGACTACTGGAAGAAAACAGCCAGGGCAGAGTACTTCGTTGGAACCCCATGTCCAACTGAAGGAACTCCAGAATCCTGGGAATAGAGAACATACGACAGGGAAGAAACCTAGACTCACACCAGTCAATGTAGGCACGCCAAACCCTGTAATAAATGAAGAGGAAGACTTCTTCCTAGCTTTAATCAAAGTATCCACAACTGAGGAAGACAGCCCCTTCTCCATCAAGATGGAGGCTTCATCAGCCAGGCTGTCAAAGCCAGAGTTTGTAAATTGGGATGGCGTAGGGAGCCCTGAGTGAGCAGGTCTGGCACCATGGGCAGAACGTACTGGTCTACTGCCAACTGCACCACATCTGCGAACCACACTCTTCTTGGCCACCTGGGGGCCACCAGAATTGCTGGCACCCCTTCCAGAGCAATCTTGTGCAGAACCCTGCCCAGCAGAGGGAACGGAGGAAAGACATACAGGAACTGAAAGTCCTGCCATGACATTGCTAGGGCATCCACGGTCAAGGCCAGAGGATCCTGGGACAGGGAGACAAAAGCCGGGAGCTTGTGATTGTGACGGGACGCAAACAGATCCACATCTGGTTGGCCCCAACAGTGACAAAGAGATTGGAACACCCTGTTGCATGGGATGTACACAGCTGATAGGCAGGGGACATTGGTCTCCGCCCAGGTCAGAATCAGAGACACTTCCTGGAGGGCCCCCTTGCTCCGGGTCCCTCCTTGATTGATGTAGGCAACCGCCGTCTGGTTGTCCGAGCGCACCTGAACAGGCAGGCCCCGAAGGTGAGTAGTCAACTGAGCCAGTACTAACCCGATTGCCCACAGCTCCAAGACGTTGATAGGTGTGTGGGCCTCCTGAGGGCCCCACCTCCCCTGGAACCGCAGGGACTTCCAGAAACCCCCCAACCTGACAGACTGGCATCCGTGGTGACCGTCTCCCAGGAAGGGGTCAGAAAGGATCTGCCCCCCAACAGGTTCCTTGAGTCCACCCACCACGAGAGGGACCTTCTGACCGGGGGGGGGGGGGGGAGGGAGCACACAGACCCTGTCCAGGGACGCTGGATCCTTGTCCCACACTGACAAGAGGTGGAGTTGCAGAGGCCTCAAGTGGAACTGAGCATAAGGGACCGCCTTGAAGCAAGCCACCATCAGGCCCACCAGCTGCATTCCCTGCCTGATGGAGTGATGATAACAAGATAGCAGGAACTGGACCTGTGCAATCAGACTGTCCACCTTCTGTTGAGGAAGGAAAATCCTTGCCTGAACTGTACCCAGATTCATTCCTAGGAAGGGAATCACCAATGAGGGGGACAGCGAAGACTTGGGGTGGTTAATCACCCATCCAAAAGACTCCAGGGAGGACACCACCAGTTGAGTATTCAATTCTGCCTGATGTAGAGATTGGGATGTGATGAGAATGTCGTCCAGATAAGGCAGCACACGGACGCCCTGAAACCTGAGCAGAGACATCACGCCCCCCAGCACCTTGGTGAACACCCTGGGAGCTGAGGTGAGACCAAAGGGCAATGCCACAAACTGGTAGTGTTGATCCTCCAGAGGGAACCTGAGGAACCTTTGATGACCTGGAAATACATGAACATGAAGGTAAGCATCTTTGACGTCCACAGAGGTCATGAAATCCCCTGGGCGCAGGGAACTGATGGCAGAGCGCAGAGCTTCCATGCGAAAGCGCCTGCTCCTGACAAATTTGTTGAGGATCTTCAAGTCCAGGATGGGCCTGAGTGACCCATCTTTTTTGGGTACTGTGAATAGGTTGGAATAGAAGCCCTTGCCTTTTTCTCTTAAGGGGACCTTGCAGATGACCAGCTCCAGGAGGCCTTGCACTAGCTCCTGAGCTGACACAGGGTCCTCAGGAATCCGGGATCTGATGAATCTTGGGGGGGGGGGGGGGGGGGGGGCAGCAAACTCCAACTTGTAACCGGAGGACACTACCTCCTGAATCCACCGGTCTGAGACATGAAGCCTCCAGACGTGAGCAAAGTGCTGCAGCCGTCCCCCCACCCGGATGGGTGAGGGCACCCCATTATACCTGAGGGAGATGACTTAATCTTGGGGCCCCAGGAGGAGCCAGGACGTCCACGCCCTCTGCCCCTACCCCAGAAGTCTCCCCGGGCCCCAGTAAAGGAAACCCCCCTCCCTTGTCTAGCACCACGATAGGGGGAGGAGAAGGAGCCCTGACCCCGAAAGGGCCGAGGTTGCCGCCTGTGCTGGGGTAACCTGCCTCCCTTAGCAAAAAGGTCCAGGCGGTCCCCAAACAGGCGTAGTCCTTTGAAGGGAAACCCAGTGAGGGCCTTCTTGGCAGCGTTGTCAGCAGCCCACTGGCGTAGCCAAACTGAGCGGCGTATAGCCACCACAAGGGCAGATGTTCTGGCACACATTCTAATGGTGTCATCCAAGGCAGAGAGGATAAAATTTACAAAAACATCACAACTAGAGAGTGCATTAAACACCTCACAAGGCAAATCATCGGGGGCACTATCAAGTATATTTCTGAGCAAGGTCCTAATGGCTACAGCCGTAATAGCCGAGGCACAGAACGAGCGCAACGCTCGACACATGCAAAGGCATGGGACGCCAGCTGGTCAATGCGCCGGTCCTCAGCATCCCGCAGGGTAGTAGAGTCGGGGGAATGCATGACAGAGGTGTTGGATAACCCCAGGACCGGGGCATCCACTTCGGGAGGAGATGACCAACACTTGACCACATCAGCAGGAAAGGGATACTTCCTATCCCAACTCTTAGGTACACAGGGAAGTCTACTGGGCCGTTCCCATTCCTTGAGCACCAGGTTATTGAAATGTGCTTGCTCTGGAAATTCCAAGCGTGACTTAGCAGTATGAAAAAGTTCCCCCCTTTGCCTGGGAGCCGCAACGGGGGGGGGGGGGGAAATGGACAGAACCTCAAAAATCTGGGCCAGCAATCTATCAGTATCATCCGGGGTCCAGGGGTCAGAGCCAGAATCATCATGACCCCTGGGCCTCTCATCAGATGACCCCGAGTCAGAGAATAGCTCCCCTTCGTCCGAAGGGGTATAGCCACATAAATGCTAAAACTCATCAGTTTCCATAGGGAAAAGAGTGACATTAGGCGTTTAGTGCCGCTTTTTAGCAGGGGCCTTACGCGCCAAGGTATTAGCAATTAACTTCTCAACACTAGCCAGTCTAGAAGACACATCAGGCTGAGAAACCCCACTTGTATGCAACTCAGAAGGAGTGAGATTTAAGCTTGGGGGGGTAGGTGACTAGGTGCAGGCCCAGCCACTGGAAGACCAGATTGCAGCGCAAGCACCTGCTCAGCACAGGGTACACAGACCAGCGCCTTGTCAGCGTCAGCATGAGGCTGCCCACACGCTACACACAGCCGGGCTTGTCCCGAAGGAACCCCGGTCACATTATCCTGAGATGCCTCCATATGGTGATTACAGCGACACTATAGGCCGATAGGGATTAACGCTAAATAGCAACCCGGGATGCCCCAATAACCCAACTCAAATGAGTACGTAAGCAGACAATAATAAAAAGTGGAAATAAAGCCGCCCGCGAGGGCACTTACGGACCGTGGTAGGTAGAGGTCCGTCAAGCAGAAGCCGACCAAGCAGACAAAATGGCGTCGGTATACCTCGAGGAACGCGCCAGAGACAGGCCCCGCCCCCCCCCCGAAGAGCGCGAAGCTAACACGTGACAAGCCGCCAATGACGGCGCGCCGGCGCCTGAGGTAACGCCGCCGCCAAGTGCGGAACATGGTGACAAAAAGGCGCGTGGCGGCGGCAATTTTAAGTACAATAAATAATAAAACAAGTCAGCGCGGTGGCCGACACAAAGCGATGTAAAAATACCATTTTGTGATTACTCACCTGTAAAATGGGTATTATAAGTATGTCTCACACCCTGCTTCGGAAGGTTAATTACACGTGGGTTATAACCAGTAGAGGGCGAACTTCTGCAGAGATGACAAGAAAAAAAAGGAGCCCCTCCCAGTCCATAAATACCTGGGACCTCCCACACATTCCCTAGTATAGGAAAGCAGTAAGGGGAACAGGAAGAGCCAATAAAATCTAAGAGAAAAAAGTTACACCATATAGAGGATCCAAGATACAACTCAGGGTGGGACGAAGCAGGGTGTGAGACATACTTATAATACCCATTTTACAGGTGAGTAATCACAAAATGGTATTATTCCTAGTATGTCTCACACCCTGCTTCGGAAGATTAATTACAAGTGGGACATCCAATAGCAGTGTCCAAAAAAGGGTGGGGAGCCCAACAGGCAATAATGCACAAATTTAAACCACTGCAGCTTGCAGAACCTTGCGGCCAAAAACAGCATCCGCTGAGGCCCGCACGTCAACCTTATAAAACTTGGAAAAAGTATTAACAGAAGACCAGGTAGCAGCCTTACAAACTTGTTCAACAGAGGCCTGGTGCTGAAAAGCCCAAGAAGCCCCAACAGCACGAGTAGAATGAGCAGTGATATGAAAAGGGGGAACCTTCCCCTTGGCAGAATAGGCCCCAACAATGGCCTGATGTATCCATTTACTAATGGTACACTTGGCGGGCGCCAAACCCTTCCTGGGCCCGGAGGGCACCACGAACAAGGCGTCCGTCTTACGAAAAGGAGAAGTAGCCAGCAAATAGTACTTCACACAACGAACTACATCCAAAGAGTGCAGGACCCTCTCCTTGTCATTGCTAGGCTTAGGACACAAGGAAGGGAGAACCACATCCTGATTGAGATGGAAAGCAGAAACCACCTTAGGAAGGAAATCTGGCTTAAAGCGAAAGACCACCTTGTCCTGGTGTCTCTCAAAGTAAGGGGCTGAATGGACAGAGCCGCCAACTCAGATACACGTCGAACAGAGGTAATAGCCACCAAAAAGGCAACCTTTTGTGTAAGCAAAGAAAGTGCAACATCCTGCACCGGCTCAAAAGGAGGCCCCTGGAGGGCCGATAGAACCAAATTCAAATCCCAAACGGGCAACAAAGTCTTTCTAGGGGGCCGCACATGAGTGACCCCCTGGAAAAAAGTTTTAACCAAAGGATGAAGAGCAAAAGACCTTTGAAAGAAGACCGCCAGGGCAGAGCCCTCCCCTTTCAAGGTACTAAGCTGGAACCCCAGGTCCAGAGCGTGTTGAAGAAACTCCAAAAACCTAGGAATCGAAAACGCCCTGCAAAGCAAGGCCCTAGCCTCACACCAATCAATATAGGACCGCCAAGTCCTGTAGTAGATGTTAGAGGAAGATCTCTTCCTAGCCCTGACAAGTGTCTGAATAACAGCATCAGACAAACCCTCTTCCTTTAGGATGTAGGTTTCAGCAGCCACGCCGCAAAAACCAGCGTTTGTAAATTGGGGTAACAAAGGTGACCTTGAGTGACCAGATCCGGAAACAGGGGCAACCTGTACTGAACTGGGGAAAACTGACAGGGCATCCCAAACCAGGGTCACCAACCTGGTAGCCGCCTACCCCTTGTAATGGGGTCTCACGGAGGAGCATGGCTCCTATCAATACACCTGCTAAGGTGAACCCTACCCTCACCCGGACCTACAGCCAAGGCTGGGAGGCATAGGGGACTAAAGTAACTGGGTCCCGGGCAGCAAATAGGGACAAAGATGGACGGGTGTGAACCCGGCTTACCTGCAAGGAAGAGACAGCCATCTTCTGACTTGCTCGCCGTCTGCAGAGACGATTACTGGGGAATGTGTGGGAGGTCCCAGGTATTTATGGACTGGGAGGGGCTCCTTTTTTTCTTGTCATCTCTGCAGAAGTTCGCCCTCTACTGGTTATAACCCACGTGTAATTAATCTTCCGAACCAGGGTGTGAGACATACTTGGAATAAAGCACAAAGCCAGTACACGTATATACATACATACACGCACACACACACCCCCCCCTTTTCCCCCGAAGGCTACAAGGAGAGTGAGGGAGGACAGCGGCCACTTTACATAGGGCCCACTGATAGACAGGGGCAAGGGGCAATAGGGCGGGAGGGGCATCCCATAGAGGCTCACCATAAGCCTGAACCGCTACCCCTTTGGTGGGGGATTGCGGTGGAGCAGCACTCCTAAGCACCTGACAGCGGTGCTGCCTACCATCACCCGACCAGCGCAGCCAAGGCTGGGAGGCAATTACTGATGGAACGGTTGGGAATAGTACTACAGGGCCACAGGCTAATAGTCCCGCTCACCTGCGAGTAGAGAGAGCCATTTTTTGTCCTTCGCAGTCCAGACTGCAGAGAAAATCTGTGGGAGGTCCCTGGGTATTTGAGGGGCCGGGAGGAGCCTGTTTTCGATGTCTCTGCAGTCCAGCGCCATCTGGCGGAGTATTACCCGATAGTAAGTATTCTATCTGGAGCAGGACGTACTGTATACTAAGAATAATGGCTATGGGAAGCTAGCCTTTGCATATTTTGCTAATGTTTTTGACCTGAAGAGAGGGGAACGGAAGATGTACTCGCAATCTGACAGATGAGGAGCGCCTTTGCAAAGAAGTATGGGCACATTTTGCCAAACCTAGATGTACAGTAGATGCTATACTATACCCTTTTACCCCCCCAGTCCTGTGCCCTCCTAATTTCCTGCAATCGAGGGGGTGTGCAAAGGGAAAGGGAAGTAATGCCAGAGTTAGGCCTCTTATAGTTTCCTCCAGCAGCCTCAGATTGGATCCTTCAAAAGTCCAACACCTCAGCTAGTCTCCCAGAGGATTACTCCATGGTGGGTGTATCGGGTGGTTGCATAACTGTTGATACTGTACTTTAAAACACAGGAATGTGATAAGATAAATGCAGGAAATGTCAAAACCTAATACATAAGCAGCATGTCTATCTCATTAGCAAGCTGCCCTTTAGAACTGTAGGATGCTTCCACCCGGCTCCTTATAGGTTTTGATAGACGGGTCTTTTAAAGAAGTCTGTCTTCGGGTTGAAAATGGCAAAATGCTCAAGAGTAAAGAATAAGATACCTGCAGCATGCCATTAAACATTTTTAAAACATTTAGCTGTGATGCAGTTTAAGAACTTTCAAAGTCTAGGCAACAACATTTTTGCTCCCCAAAGATCTTTTAAGAGTTCAAAAATTGACAAAGCTATAAAAATAAGTAACCCAAGTCCCAATACACCACTTGTTGAGTGAATTTGGCAAACACAGCCTGCAACGTATAAATATGATACACTTTATCAAAGTGAGATGGCATGGATGGCATATTACGGGGTAGCTGGGTTTATCTCATCTTTATTTCTGCAGATCTTCCTGCACAAGGCAGATTAAGGATTAGCCACACCCTAATGTCTGGGGCAGACCAAGCGCAGCAGCGTTCCTACCGTACTATAGCTCGATATCATCTGAGGTCACAAGCAAAAACCAGCAACATACCAAACGAGATTACCCTTTGAATACCTGAGGCGAGCAGCCGCTTGTCACATTTTCTTCAGCCTGGTGTGAGCTAATGTTATGTTGTAAGTTCAAACAATATTATTAATTATCATCTACTAAGGGTTATTGGTATCTACATTTAACCCAGAAAATTGAGCAACATCTCAAAAATGATTTTGCTGCTAAAAGCAACAACTCAAATAATTTTGCGGCTAATCTAGGATCAGTCTCCTCACCCGTCTACCTGGGCAAGCCCACGAACCTACCCTAAGGGTCCACATTATTCAACTGGCCTCATCAATTAAAAGGAACTGCAATCAGGGGATTGCAGCTCTCGCTGACCGCCTAATACAATTAGAATCTGATCTAAAAGCCTCTCCCTCCCTTATATTGTGGAAAGATTGGGACACCTGGTTAAAAGATTAAACTCTACTCAGCCAAAATATACCCTGATCAAAGCTAGACAAACTAATGGTACCCTCACTGCTAATCCTAAAAAGATTACTGGCCAATTTTGTAAGTTCTTAGCTGACCTATACAAAGCCCCTGCAACACCCTCACCCTCTACTATCACTGACTTTCTCACAGCCTTGCCTATTCCCTCAATCACCAACAGGGACAGAGAACTCATGACTTATGATATTTCAGTTGGGGAGGTCCTGGGGGCCATTAAGACCCTCAAAATTGTAAAAAAACCCTGGGCCAGATGGGTTCTCAGCACTATAACTATTTCAGCAGCATTTTAGCCCCCCACTAAATAGAGGATGTACAGCTGCCCCTCTCCAAATAGTGTCTGTACAGCTCAGAGAGCGCATTAAAGGGCCAATCCAGCCCCTGGGTAGCATATTAAGATACCCCACCCTGCCCCCCTCTATAAGTGCTAAATCACATGTAATAGGTTAAATTAAAAAAAAAAACTCCACTTCACCCCGAATCCATCAGCGTGGTAATGATCACCGGCGGCTATGTTCTTGAAGTCTCAAGGCACTCTTCGCATCACGCGCTGGCTAGGACTTCACGAACATGGTGGCAGGCGGTCGCTACGACACCGCCGACCTCACCGCTGGATTTTTTTTTTAGGGTGGGTTGAATGTTTTTTTGAAAAGCAAGAAGGTTCTTTCCTAAGCTACTGCATTTTTCCAATATCGTTAGGAATGTAAAAAGCCTGAGAAGATTCCACCCATTCCCAGGATTACAGGATACAAGAGACTGTACTTCTGCTTTAAGTTGAATTTTCCACCACAGGTGGACAACTTGGTCTCTAGACTATTATTCCAACTTCTGATCGTTCTTCCCTCGTTCTTGATCCAATTATCAAACGAACGGACTAATTATCCATGCATTCCTTCTCCATGTTGGGTTCTGATTTGTGTCCTGCTTGTACTTTTCTCATAAAATGCCAAAGGTAACCCCGACCTCCATTTTTCAGCTTCTGGATTGGGTTCTGAAAGATTAAAGTTACACTAAAGACAAGCCTGGTTGTTGTCCCATTGTCCCGTGCTACACGTTGCACTGTGCCAAACTTCAATTCATTGCAACAAGTTATTTGTAAAAGTATTAGAGCATTGGAGATTCAGAGAAAAAAAATGTGGAGAAGCAGGGCGGCAACAGCGATGAGATGTATAGTAAAAAAAAATACCATTTTGTGATTACGCACCTGTAAAATGGGTATTATAAGTATGTCACACACCCCGCTTCAGATAGTCATTACACTTGGGTTATACCAACCTGTAGAGGGCGATCTTGCAGAGATGTCATGAAAAAAAGGGAGCCCCTCCCGGTCCATAAATACCTGGGACCTCCAACTCATTTCCCACTATTAAGACAGCAGAAAAGGGATAAGGAAGAGCCAAAATAACCAGTAACAGTAAAAAAGGTTCACCATAGAAAGGATCCAGAATACCAAACGGCGGGGTGAAGCGGGGTGTGTGACATACTTATAAGACCCATTTTACAGGTAAGTAATCACAAAATATTATTATTCTAAGTATGTCACACACCCCGCTTCAGATAGTCATTACACTTGGGACATCCAATAGCAGTGTCCATAAAGGGCGGGGATCCAAAACAAGGCAATAATGCACAAACTTAAACCACTGCAGCTTGCAGAACTTTGCGGCCAAAAAAAAGCATCCGCTGAGGCCCGCACATCAAACTTGTAGAACTTGGAAAAAGTGTGAACGGAAGACCAAGTAGCAGCCTTACAAACTTGCTCAACAGAGGCCTGATGCCCAGGACGCCCCAACGGCACGAGTAGAATGAGCAGTAACACGAAAAGGGGGAACCTTCCCCTTGGCAGAATAGGCCCCAAAAATGGCCTGGCGAATCCATTTACTAATGGAAGACTTGGCAGGAGCCAAACCTTTCCTATGCCCGGAGGGCACCACAAAAATACCGTTTTGTGAGTACTCACCTTTAAAACGGGTATTATGAGTGTGACATACACTCCACTTTCTGCTTCATGACATCTGGGTAATCTCCAGTAGAGGGCGAACTTCTGCAGAGATGAATATGCAAAAAAGAAAGCCCCTCCAGGTCCATATATACCTGGGACCTCCCACCAATTCCCCAGTGTATAAAAGCAGTAAAGGGACCAGGAAGAACCAGATATAATCGTAACAATCAAAACCAATGGTTCACCATATAAAAGCCCCAGAATACCTGAAAAAAACAAGGGTGGGGCGAAGTGGAGTGTATGGCACACTCAGAATACCCGTTTTAAAGGTGAGTACTCACAAAACAGTATTATTCTAAGTGTGCCATACACTCCACTTCCTTCTTCATGACATCTGGGACATCCAATAGCAGTGTCCGTCATGGGTGGGAACCAGAAACAGTAAAGAATGTACCAACTCAAACCACTGCAGCTTGCAGAACCTTGCGGCCAAAAACAGCACCCACTGAAGCCCGCACATCAACCCTGTAAAACTTGGAAAAGGTATGAACGGAAGACCAAGTAGCAGCCTTACAAACTTGTTCAACAGAAGCCCGGTGCTGAAAAGCCCAGGATGCACCAACAGCACGAGTAGAGTGCACAGTGACCCTAAAAGGGGGAGTCCTCCCCTTAGCAGAATAGGCTCCAACAAAGGCCTGACGAATCCATTTGCTAATCGTAGATTTAGCAGGCGCCAAACCTTTTCTGGGCCCGCAGGGCACCACGAAAAAAAACGTCCGTCTTGCGGAAGGAAGAAGTAGTCACCAAATAGTACTTCACACAGCGAACAACATCCAAATTGTGCAAAATCCTCTCCATGTCATTGTTAGGCTTAGGACACAAGGAAGGGAGAACAATGTCCTGATTGAGGTGGAAAGCAGAAACCACCTTAGGAAGAAAATCCGGCTTAAAACGAAAAACCACCTAATCCTGGTGTCTCTCAAAGTAAGGGGCATGAATCGACAGGGCCGACAACTCAGAGACCCGCCAAACAGAGGTAATAGCCACCAAGAAGACAACCTTCTGAGTGAGAACCGAAAGAGCAACATCCTGTAGCGGCTCAAAAGGAGGACCCTGCCGAGCCGAAAGAGCCAAATTCAAATCCCAAACAGGAACTACAGCCTTCCGAGGGGGCCGCACATGCGCGACCCCTTGGAAAAAGGTCTTAACCAGCGGGTGTAAAGCAAAAGACCTCTGGAAGAAAACAGACAGAGCAGAAACCTGTCCTTTCAAAGTACTAAGCTGGAACCCAAGATCCAGATTATGCTGAAGAAACTCCAAAATCCTGGGTATAGAAAAAACCCTGCAAGGCAAGGCCCTAGCCTCACACCAATCAATATAGGACCTCCAAGTCCTATAGTAAAGAAGAGGACCGCTTCCTAGCCCTAATCAGGGTCTGAACAACAGCCTCAGACAAACCTTCCTCTTTCAAGATGAAGGTTTCAGCAGCCAAGCCGTCAAAGCCAGCGTTTATAAATTGGGGTAAAGTAGATGACCCTGAGATAGCAGGTCCGGCAGCAAGGGAAGCCGGTACTGGTCTACGGCCATCCTTACAACGTCTGCGTACCAAACCCTTCTTGGCCACCTTGGAGCCACCAGAACCGCTGGTGCTCCTTCTAGAACCAGTTTGCGAACTACCTTGCCCAGCATGGAGACAGGTGGAAACAGGTACAGAAAACCCAGGTCCTTCCAAGCCAGTGACAAAGGCATCCACTGCCAAAGCCAGGGGATCCTGAGAAAGAGACACAAAGGCCGGAAGTTTGTGATTGTGCCTCGAGGCAAAGAGATCCACCTCCGGAGTCCCCCACTTGCGGCAAAGATCCAGAAAAACCTTGGGGTTGAGAGACCACTCTCCGTGGCGAGAGGATCCCCTGCTCAGGGAATCCGCCTCCATATTCTCCACTCCCGGAATGTAGACTGCCGAAAGGCAAGGAACATTGCTCTCCACCCAGTGCAGGATCAGAGAGACTTCCCTGAGGGCACTCCTGCTGCGAGTCCCTCCTTGGTGATTTATGTAAGCCACTGCCATTCGATTGTCCGAACGCACCTGAACCGCAAGACCCCGTAAATGTGGGGTCAGCCGAGCAAGAACCAGTCGAATGGCTCTGAGCTCCAATACATTGATGGGGGTGTGAGCCTCCTGGGGACCCCACACCCCGACAGGCTGGCATCTGTGGTAACCATCTCCCAACAAGGGACCAGAAAGGATCTGCCCTTCACCAGATTGCTCGAGTCCAGCCACCACCGAAAGGATTGCCAAACCCTGGGAGACATCTTGAAAGGTTGATCCAATGACTGTGGGCTCCTGTCCCAATACGTCAATAGGAGAAGTTGAAGAGATCTCATGTGAAACTGTGCAAACAGCACCGCCTCGAAGGAGGACACCATCAGACCCACCAGTTGCATCCCCTGTCGGATAGAGGGAGAGGGACTGGCCAGAAGACGGATCAGGCCCTGAACCTTGGCCTGGGGCAGAAACACTCTGGCCCGACTGGTATCCAGATTCATGCCCAGAAATGAAATGACTCGAGACGGGGAGAGAGAAGACTCGGTGCGGTTGATCACCCACCAGAACCTCTCCAGGGTCGACACCACCTGGTGGGTGTCCAGTTCCGCCTGCTGAAGGGAAGAAGCTGAAATCAACAGATCGTCCAGATAAGGCACAATGCGAATGCCCTGAGATCTGAGCAGAGCCATTACGCCCACCAAAAACTTGGTGAAGACCCTCGGTGCCGAGGTCAGACCGAAGGGAAGAGCTACAAATTGATAATGTTGATCCTCCACCGCAAACCAGAGGAATCTCTGATGTGCCTGAAAAATCGGAACATGCAGATACGCATCCTTGATGTCTATGGATGTCATAAAATCCCCTTGGCGAAGGGAATTGATAGCCGAGTGCAGAGTCTCCATGCGGAACTTTTTGGCTATGATAAACCTGTTGAGAACCTTGAGATCTAGAATGGGTCTCACCGAACCCTCCTTTTTGGGAACCGTGAAAAGGTTGGAGTAGTAACCCCTGCCTCTTTCCAACGGAGGCACGGGCATATAACCCCCATGTCCAGAAGGTTTTTTACTGCTAACAGGAGCCCCTGGGCAGCCTGAGGGTCCGAGGGCACCCGAGACCTTAAGAATCTTGGGGGCGGCCAGTACTCGAACTCCAGTTTGTACCCGGAGGAGACCACTTCCAAGATCCAATTGTCTGTGACCTCCCGGGCCCAGACCTGGAAGAAGACCCGTAGCCGTCCCCCCACCCTTGCGGGTGAGGGCGCCCCTTCATTGCTGAGCCGGTTTAACAGCAGGCTTGGGCTTGGAACTGCAGGCAGCCGCGGGACGTGCCCGACCTCTGCCTCTGTTCCAGGATGAGCCCCTGAGAAGGCCAGACCCCTAGACGCTCTGGCCCCTCGAAAGGAAGGAATGAACAAGCCCGCCCCCGAAAGGGACGGCGCCGTTTCCTCCGCTGAGGTAACTTACCTCCTTTAGCAACAGCATCCAATTTTTCTCCAAACAGCCGCGCACCTAAGAAGGGGAGAGCTGTGAGCGACTTCTTGGCTCCCACATCCGCTGTCCACTGACGGAGCCAGACCAGTCTGCGCATGACCACCAGTAAGGCTGACGTCCTACTACACACGACAATGGAGTCTTCCATCGCAGCCATGACAAAATCCGTGAACAATTTGCACTTCTTAAGTATAGCAACTCAGCGCCATCTGGATCAAGCTGAGCGTTATTCAGCCAGTCCCTGATAAGAGACCTGGTAGCAAGCGACACCAGGGCAGATGCACTAACAGGCCGCAGGGCCGAGCCCACATTAGAAAATGCGTGGCACGCCATCTGATCAAGGCGCTTATCCTCGCCATCCTTAAGGGAGGTGGCGCCAGGGGTGTTCAGTACAGAAGAGTTGGTCAAACCTAAAACAGGCGCGTCGACCTCGGGAGGAGAAGACCAGCGCTTGACCGCCTCCACCGGAAAAGGATACTTCTTATCCCATCCCTGAGGCACACCAGGAAGCCGGCTGGGCCTCTCCCATTCCTTAAGTATCAGCGCATCAAAATGACCCTGGGTAGGGTATTCCAGACGGGGCTTCTGGGCCCCAAAAAATTCCCCCTTCTTAAGAGGGGGCGCCTCAGGTGGATCAATATCCAACACCTCCAATAAATGTGACAAAACAGTGGCTGTATCTACGGCATCCCTCAGCGCCTGCCCGACATTGGAATTCCCATGCTGACCATCGTCTGCCTCGGAATCCTGATACAATTCCCCCTCCTCTAACGGGGAATAATCGGACAAATCAGCAGACTCGTCGTCAATATCCCACAAAGGCTGGGCCAACGACAACTGTCTCTTTTTAGCCTGGGCCTTCTTGCTCACTGTGCTAGCAATCATTTTCTCTATGCTGGACAACCAAGCACAAACATGATAAAGCGACTCCCCACTGGTACCAACGTCACTTGGGGTACGGATCAGGTGGGGAGGGGAAGGTGATGAAGCGGGAGGAGCCGACCCAGAAGGCTGGGTACCAGACTGCCGCGTTATGGCCTTTTGTGCGCATGGTATACAGATCAGCACATTCTCCCCCGTAAGGGATACCCCGCACATGGCCCGGATTGTCCCGAAGGGATCCTGGGCCCGGTATCCTGCAGAGCCTCCATATGGTAAATTTTTGTGGTCAGTCGCAAGACCGCAGGGAATTACGCATAAGCAACCCGGGATGCCCCTTAAAAGTCCCGGTGGCAGGATTTTTGGGTGGACAATTTTTATAACTAGGGACCCCAGGACCAGGAGGGACCCCTTAATATGCACATATACAGGGCAACCTGTAACACACAAAATAAGCCACATAAGAGCAGAGCAGTGTAAAAAATGCAATAGCATTTGATCTTACAGCCACACAATGGAAATATATATATATATATATATATATATATATATATATATATATACAGCCAACAGGCAAATAAGGCCTAGACACACACACACACACACAGGATCGCGCCCTGCGCCCCCCCCCCCGAAACCGCACCAGAGGGGAAGAAGCTCCCCCGAAGTCTGACAGTAACGGCCGGCGGCGCCGGAAACCGCCGGCCCGGACATGGAAGCATCAATCACGTGCACAACACAAAAAGTTGCACACAAGCATGCACTCAAAAGAAGGACTAAACTAAAAAAGGGGGATAAGCGTGCCCCCCCCCCCCCACCTAGCAGTAGGGAACGATGGGTGACCGGGGAAGGGGGAATTAACACCCCAAAGGTGTAAGGGCAAGGACAGGGCATCCCAACCAGGATCACCAACCCGGAATACTGCCTACCCCTTAGTATGGGGTCTCACGGTGGAGCATGGCTCCAAAAGCACCTTAAGATGCCGTCTACCTTTGCCAGGAACCGCAGCCTAGGCTGGGAGGCTCTTTACTAAAAAGGGGGATAACAGTAGGTACAGGCAGAAATAGACCGAAAGAGGGGGGCCGGGAGTTACCCCGGCTACCTGCGAGGAGACATCCATCTTCTGACTTGCTCGCCGTCTGCAGAGATGAAAGACTGGGGAATGAGTGGGAGGTCCCAGGTATTTATGGACCGGGGGGGGGCTCCCTTTTTTTCATGACATCTCTGCAAGATCGTCCTCTACAGATCGGTATAACCCAAGTGTAAAGACTATCTGAAGGGGGTGTGTGACATACTTAGAATATAAGTGCATTGATGTGAGAGATGCTGAAGACTAAGATTGTCTCTAGTCTGCCAGCACATAGTGTGAACAGAAAGGAGGGCAAAGTTTCATGGCTGTAGTGAGAGGCAGCCAATCAGGACGTCTGGGGAGGAAGTGGGCTGTGTTTAGGTTATCGGTCCACTAAGGGTTGACTGAAGGACCAGGTCAGCAGGGTGGAGACTGAAAGCTGAATGAGGAAGTGATTTCCTCACTTAGTAAACCAACATAGCAGGAGGGAGGGACTCAATGTACGGTAAGCTATTGATATTTATTTTTTAGCTTTTGACTTGCCAATCACTTTATCATTCCTGCATGTTATTGTAAAATTGCCATGGTTTTAGTTCCGTTAGTTGCTTAGCGGTGTAGTGTTAAAATAATACAACTCTGTGACGTACTCACCTGTAGAGTTGATATTATACGCATACAGTACGTCCTGCTCCAGAATAGCAATAACATGTGGGTAATCCTCCGCCTCAGGCGCCGTGCACTGCAGACATGTAGAAAACAAGCTCCTCCCGGCCCTACATATAACAAAGGACCTCCCACAAATCCCCAGCATTGAAAAGCAGTGGGAAGAGAAGCCGGGAGGAACAAACCATCCAGAAACTGGCAATAATATCAATTGATAACAATCACCATACAGGGGATCCAGAACAAGTGAAACCAGGGTGGGGTGGAGCAGGACGTGCTGTATGCGTATAATATCAACTCTACAGGTGAGTACTTCACAGAGTTGTATTATTCTAAGCATACAGCACGTCCTGCTCCAGAATAGTAATAACATGTGGGACATCCAATAGCAGTGTCCGTAAAATAGGGTGGGATCTCCCCCCCCCCCAAAAAAAAAAAAAAACAAGGCACAGCGGACAGTAAAGGCGCTGTCACCTGCAAAACTTGCAATAGGCATGACATGAGCAGAGGCTAACGTCAATCTCATAACAAGACCTTTGAAAGGTATGAACAGAGACAAGCAATCAGTCTAGTAACTTATTCAACAGAAAAAACCTGGTGCTGAAGGGCCAGTGGTACCCAAGCACCTATATAACAGAATAAAATGAAAAGGGGGAGATTCTGACCTCTAAAAGGAATAGTCCAGTGTAACGACCCAACCAGCCCACAGGCAACAGAAGCCTCGTGGAAAACTTATAACACCCCCTAAGGGAAAAGAAAACTGGTCACCCGACCAAGGCGGGAATACTGACCCCTAACTATCACGAAGCCAAGGGCTTTACACAGGACCAGGAGACGTCCAAGAAGGATTAATCCAAAGGACGCAGTGGCGCTGGAAACAGGCGATATCAGGCGCATACATAAGGAGGTGCCCGCAGACTCCAAGGGCATCAGTCCCCCTAAGGGACAAGACACCCTCAGGGGAAAAATTGCAACACCTGTTGAGGGAATGTAGACCCTCATACTAGCATTATTAAGAATAAGGTCCGTAGTTAGACTAAACAGACTAACACCATGAACATAGAACACCACTTGGACCTGAGGTCCGGCGTAAGAAGGAATACCCCCACGGCATGGGGTGCATATAGATATATATATCTATATATACATCGAGCCAAGGCTAAGTAATCAGATCCACCTTCTCAGGCACACGTCTGGCTGGGGCAGGAGCCCCCAGAGAAGCGACTTGGACTACAAGGCAGCCCAGACATCATCCAGCAGAAAGTCCCCAGGGAGAAATCCGCAGGGCAACAAAATGAAAATTGATCCCAACAGGGACCATGGAACTACTTGGGAGATGCACCTAAGCAATCCCCAAGAGAACTCCTCAGGAAGACAAAACCAGACTCCTACAGGAAGACAGCCAGGACAGAACCTGAACCTTCAGAGTCCCTAGATGGGGAGCCAACCCCAACCTATGATGTAATGACTCTAGAACCCTGGGAACCGAGAACGTCTAACAGGGAAGAGACCAAGACCCATGCCAATCTATATGGGTATACCATAAAACCCCAATAGACGGGGGAAGGGGAAGCTAAGGAAGCTTGCTCCTAGCCCCCCATATACTGAGTCACCCAGAAGATAAGGCCCGTCTCCAAGGGGTGAATGAATCAGCTGTCAATCCCCAGACTAGAGTCCATATATTGGGACGACCAAAGAAGGGGCCTGACAAAGGCAGAACCGCGCTCCTGAGAGAGCGAACAGGTCAGCAGACTTCAGCAGAAGCATCTGCGAACCACAGTTCACAAGGCCACCCAGGCCATCAATCTCACGGGTCTCTCTATCAGCACAACCTTGCGCAGAACCCCACAAGTAGGGTGACAAAGAGAAGGCATATAAAATAGAAAGTCTATGCATAAGTTTACTAAGCCCCCATGACCAGAGTCAGAATATTCTGGGACAGCAAAAACAAAGGCGGAGCCCCTATGGTATAAGCGAGACCCAACAGAGCCACACTAGTAGGCTACCAGAGCGACACCAGGATAGCATAACCTGCCACTAAAAGGCATCCATTGGAGCGAATACCGCTGAGAACAGGGGACGTAGACCCCCGCCCAAGGCAGGATCAGGGACCCTCCAGAGGGAGCATCCTGCTTCAAGCTCCAGACCAATAATAAAACAGGCCATTGTCATCCAACAGGCCAAGAGTCCCCAAATAGACAGAAGAAGTCCAGCCGTATAGAGTCAACGGAAGGCACACCGTTACAACAAAACCAGCAGGTAAGATGGACCCTCTAGGGGACCCTACCTAGGAACCACGGGGGGTTGTGGAAGAAATCCCCCCCCGCCAACCTGCGAGACTTGGTACCCAAGGTGACCATTCACAGGAAGATGCAAGTAAGGAAGGGGGTGCCCCCTGACAGGGCCCTTGAATATGATCAGCTCAAGAGGAACCACCTTACCAAGGGGGAATGAGCACAGACCAAGCCCCAGGGGTGCTGGAACCCCATGTAAGCTCAATAACTTACTGTGCCGGAGAGCCCAAGGGCTCGGTATATAAGGGACATCATCAGATATGCCACCAACGGGCCAACCAGCTGCCATCCCGCCTGGTGAAAGTAAGATGTCAGTAAAGGGGGACAGAGCCCCCTTAACCGGGAGTCCCCTTGTTGCCAGAGAAGAAGGCTCAAGCCTGAACCGAATGCCAGGAATGGGGATAGCGGATAAGGGACCATGAGGGATTGAGGTGACTGAGCACCCATCCAGTAACTCCCAGGGGACACCACTGGCCGACCAATCCACTCGGCCTGACGTAGAAACTGGGGAGTAAGGAAAGACGACCCGGTAGGTCCTAATGCAGACGCCCCCCCCCCAGGCATGTCCGAGACATTACCCCCATTCACGCCATGGCGAGTAGCCTGGGTACGAAAGAGAGGCCACAAATATTGCCTCAATCCGCAGGGTTGGTCCTGCAACACCGTCTAGTAATGGTCTTGGTGTCCAGCAGACACAAGGGGAACTAAGAAGATCTAGTACTCCACAGGAGGCCGGAAGCCCCCCTTGCACAGGGCGCCTGTGTCCCAAGACAGAGGTGTCATATAGGGACTACCTGCGAGAGTAGAATTGTCAGGCCTACCATAGGCCAGCGTGGCCCAGACTGCCTCATACTGTTGAGGGAAGGAGGAAGGTTAATATAGAGGCCATAGCCCCATACTGTTAAGGGCCACCTGTAAGTAAGCCCAACTCTGTAGGCCCAGTACGGCCTGCGCCAATTCCAGAAGGAAAAGCAGGGGCTAGAAGCACCCTGACAACCACTGAGAGGGACCGCCCAGCCAAGGCTATCCTGTGTCCAGGGGAACTACCTCCTGGAACCACCAGAAGGAGGAGGTACATTCCTAGATGGGAGACAGCTGCTGCAGCAGTACCCTCGCCCAGAAGGGCGAGGGCGTCCCTTCATGCTTGGGAGGTCTTAGCAGATTTAGACTTGGTCCTGCCAGAGGGCCCAGGGCGCTGCCTGCCCACCCCATGGTGGAAATCCACACCGAACAGTTGGAAGCACACCTCAGGTTCACGTTTGACACACGTAGGGAGGTGGAGGGGTGACCCTGCTCCGGGGAGGCCGGAGCGGCCTTCTGCGCAAGGGTGATTTACCCCTTTTACCGAAAAGGTCAAAACGGGCCCCAAATAGCCGCCGTCCACTGAAGGGAAGGCAAGTGAGAGCCTTTTTCGTAGCATCGTCAGCACCCCACTGTCGCAGCCAGACCAGGCGGCGAATAGCTACCACAAGGGCAGAGGTTCTAGCACACATCTTAATGGTGTCGTCCAGTGCTGATAGAATAAACTTCACAAATGCATCACAGTCTGATAGCGCATTAAACACCCCCCAAAGGGAGGTCCTCAGGACGGTGATCTAGTACTTTTCTGACAAGAGTCCTGGCGGCCACCGCAGTGATGGCCGCGGCACAGACCGGGCGCAGAGCCGTCCCAGCACACAAGAAGGCGTGGGAAGCCAGTCTGTCAATGCGCCGGTCCTCAGCATACCGAAGGGTACGGTAAAAAGGAGCCGTCATGAAAGGGGGGTTTGTAACCCCTATAACCGGTGCATCCACCACAAGAGGTGCTGACCAAAAGTTAACCACATCAGGAGGAAAAGGGTACTTCCAATCCCAGACCCCTGGGACCTCTTTAAGTTTACTAGGCAATTCCCATTCTTGGGATTTAATATTCTGGAAATGATCCTGTTCTAGGAACTCCAAGCGCGGCGGCGCTGTATGGAAACTCTCCTTCTTAGGCTTGGGGTTCTCCCCAGGGGGGGAGATTGACAAAGCCTCAAAGATCTTAATAATTTCATCTGTGTCACACAGGCCCCAAGAATCGGGCCCAGAATCATAACAGCCCCCGGGCATCTTGTTCGAGGAGCCCGAATCTGAGAATAGCTCACCTTCCTCAGAAGGATCAAGGTCCTGCATATCAGCAGAGTCATCGGTATCGTTAGGAACCGGAGAGCCAGGAGGCGTCAGGGACCGCTTCTTACCAGGGCCCATACGCTCCGCCAATCCAGAAAGCACCTGCTCCGCCGTGCGCGGCACGGATTGCAGGTCATCCCCACTCGAGTGGGACTCATCAGGAGTGATATTTAGGTCCGGGGAGACAGGTGTATTGAAGGGGGGTGCAGCCATCGGCAGACCTGCCTGTTCTGCACACGGTCCGCAGACCCGTGCTCTGTCAGCCTCAGCCTGGGGCTGACCACACACTGCACACAGCCGGTCATGTCCCGGAGGGACCCCGGTTACATAATTCTGAGATGCCTCCATATGGTGATTATCAGAGCAGTATGCCCGCAGGGATTTACGCAATAGGCAACCCTGGATGCCCCAAGACAAGCTAGGAAGTGGGAGAATTTGTTATGTGGACCCGCTGTAATATATGTTAGGCCGGGAGAAGCCACCGAAGTCCTGGCGTCTGAAAGACATAATGGGACAAGAGGGGTGGAGTCAGTGGCATGCGCAGCCGAATAGACATAGAACCATGCCGCCCCGGAGGGCACTTACATGACCGAGGAGGCGGACCGCACCACGCGCGCGCGAAGATTGTCAAAATGGCGCCAAGCGAACCTCGAGGGGTGGGCCAGGCCAGGCTATGACGCGGAGCGCGTCATGCCGAGTCTCCGCCTCCCCCAAAGAGCACAAAGCTCTAACCAACAGAAATGAGTAGCACAGTTGGATAGAAGGCATATGCATAAAGATGCTGACACGCTGGAAATTATGCTGCCGTCTAGGCGGCAGTTAATGAAAGACAAACGGCTCGCAACTGTATAGCAGAAGCGCGACACCCAATAAAAATAAAAACCAAAGGCCTTAACGTGATACTTAACACTAGGACTGCCACACAAACCCCCCCTTCCCCTTTCTTTTCTCCCAAGATACGGGAGGAAGCGAGGGAGAAGCGGACAGCGTTCATGGACTAAGTCTTTGAGGGGCACGGGCAAGAATGCGGGAGGGGCATCCACTAGAGGCTCACCATCGGCCTAACCGCCTACCCTATGGAGGGGGATTGCGGTGGAGCGTGGCTCCGTTCAGCACACCAGATGCTGCCTACCTTCACCCAACCCGCGCAGCCCAGGCTGGGAGGCATATTCTTCCGAAGAGGACGGGTGGAAATAGTCCCGCAGGGCCTCGGGCTGTAAGGCCCCGCTCGCCTGCGAGAGCGTGATACTTCATGTCTTCGCAGTTCAGCACTGCAGAGAAATCTGGAGATTTGTGGGAGGTCCTTCGGTATATGTAGGGCCGGGAGGAGCTTGTTTTCTACATGTCTGCAGTGCACGGCGCCTGAGGCGGAGGATTACCCACATGTTATTACTATTCTGGAGCAGGACGTGCTGTATGCTTAGAATAAAAGGTTTGTTTACAACAGTGGTAGTGGTGTGGGGAGGGGGTTGGTTCACCGATATTGATTGTTTGAGGTGAAACCGCGTCAAATGCCTCAGGCTACAAAATCGACTTTGTGCCAGGCATCCGCAAAGGTTTGAAGCATCAGCAATGCTATTAAACGGAGCGAGGAGACTTCATGGCTACAGTGGACACCAGGGATGCCTACGTACATGTTCCAACTTTACCAGACCATCAGAAGATTCTGTGATTTGCAGTGGACAGCCAGCACTTCCAGTTTTTGGCTCTGTCTTTTGGGCTGTCCATCTCGTGGGTATTTACAATAATTCTGCCCGGTCTCATGGCTCTTTATACTCCAACACTCAGTATTTGAGTGACCTGCTAATATGGGTCACATCTATGCAAGAGACCCTGCAGGATGTTATGGTGCTCCCATCGATGGAAAGGTTTGTTTGGATTGTCAGCTATCTCAAGTCCCATGTGATTTCTTCATGGGTAACGTCCTTTTTAGACATGCTGGAGATTGACCTTTAAACAGCAACACAGAAGCAGTGCATTATGGCCCCTCACTATAAATCAGTATAATATGGTGAATTTGTGCATTTCTCTGTTGTGTCACCAAATACCTCAGTCATGGTGTTAAAAAAAAACAAAAAAAAAAAACAATTAAAGACAAAAGACATTTAACCCCCGAGTCTTCGACCGAAGCACAGATATATCCCATGTCTTGTTGCTGCATGGAGGAGGAACTAATCCTGGGATAGTCAAAATCCAGGGTTTTGTTCCTCTTTAGGTTACCACACACTATGACAACATATCTTAACTAAATGTAATAAACACATTTTAATAAATGCAATTATTAAAGAAGAAGATCACATGGAGGACCCTAGAGGCGTCAGGACAGCTGGAGGATGTCACCCAGTGCAGGTAAGTGGAGTCTAATTTTAGAACATTAAAACTTGTGTGGTATGCTTATTTTTACTTTTTCTACTACATTACCTGTAACCCCAATGGCCAGAGGGAATACAGAATCCAGTGACCATTGATGTGGGTTCAGTGTTTACCCATGCAAAAACAGGTGTGAACGTAGCCCAAGTATGCTCTGCTGCATTTGGGGGGGGGGGGGCCAATAGTGAGAATTCTTACCTTGCTGGCAAATCCATGTGTGGGCTCATCTCTAATTAGCTTTCTATATGGTGCATAATGATGTGTGGCAATGAAAGCTAGAAGGAGGGGAAGCTGCAGGCACGGAAGCAAGGATCTGCCAGGAGGGAAGGAGCCGTAATCAATGCATGTGCCATAGAAATGACCGGTTTTACAGCTTTCTGTGTAAGTTACACATATTGGGGCATCTTTCTTCTCTTTGAGGAGGATACCCTGCAGTTTGCTGGCTATCCTAACTCATTTCACCCCCCAATCACCTGTAGGTGCCAGCCAGGGCCTGTTAAAGCTAATGGGTGGGGAAACCCCAAGTACCCATGTGGAACTGAGGCAGAGCATACAGTGCAATTCATCTGTCGTGGGGGTGGGAAGTTGTTGTCAAAGACCTGGTAAGTCGTTGGTCATGCTAGTTTGTCTGCTTAGAACGTTATATATCAATAAAACAGGAGCACTTTTAAGTTCTAGTTATAAGGCACAGTGAATTCTTGTACTATTCCTAAGGGCAACAATACCATTTTGTGAGTACTCACCTGAAAAATGGATTTTGTCAGTGCGCCACACACCCCGCTTCCCCTTTAATTCTTACGATCGGGTTACTCCACCAGCAGGTGGCGACGTTGCAGGGAGAAGTCTTGAAAACGAGCCCCTTCCGGCCTACATATACCTGGGACCTCCCACTTAACACCAGTGATTTAAAAAGCAGAAAGACAAGGTACCAGGAAATCCAACGGTAACCTCAAAATAAAGAAAAGCTTCACCATATAAATGATCCAGGATACCAAAAAGGGCGGGTGAAGCGGGGTGTGTGGCACATTGACAATATCCATTTTTCAGGTGAGTACTCACAAAATGGTATTATTCTCAGTGTGCCACACACCCCGCTTCCCCTTTAATTCTTACGATCGGGACATCCAAAAGCAGTGTCCACAAGGGATGGGTATCCGAAGGCAAAGTGAAACATAACTTAAATGACTGCAGTCTGCAGAACTTTGCGGCCAAACACAGCATCCGCTGAGGCCCGCACATCAACCTTGTAAAACTTAGAAAAAGTATGAACAGAAGACCAAGTAGCGGCCTTACAAACTTGTTCAACAGAAGCTTGGTGCTGAAAAGCCCAAGACGCTCCAACGGCGCGAGTAGAATGAGCAGTGATACGAAAAGGGGGAACTTTCCCCTTAGCAGAATAGGCCGCAATAATGGCCTGACGTATCCATTTGCTAATGGAAGATTTGGCCGGCGCCAAACCCTTCGTAGGCCCACAGGGCACAACAAAAAAGGCATCAGTTTTACGAAAAGGAGAAGTAATAATCAAATAGTACTTAACACAGCGTACTACATCCAAACAATGCAAAACCCTCTCGTCATTCTTAGGACACAGGGAGGGAAGAACAATATCCTGATTCAAATGAAAAGCAGAAACAACCTTAGGAAGAAAGTCCGGTTTGAACCGAAAGACCACTTTGTCCTGATGCCTCTCAAAGTAGGGCGCCTGAATAGACAAGGCCGCCAACTCCGAGACACGCCGAACCGAAGTGATAGCTACCAAGAAGACAATCTTCTGAGTCAGGGTAGACAAAGCAATATCTTGCAAAGGCTCAAAGGGAGGAGCCTGAAGAAAAGAACCAAATTCAAGTCCCAAACAGGGAGTAATGGTTTCCTGGGAGGCCGCACATGCGTAACCCCCTGGAAAAAAGTTTTAACTAAAGGATGAAGCGCAAAACGCTTCTGAAAAAAGATAGATAAGGCAGAAACCTGCCCTTTCAGAGTACTCAGCTGAAGACCAGAGTCCAGCCCTGATTGTAAAAACTCCAGAATCCTGGAGACCGAAAAGACCCTACAAGACAAAGATCTAACCTCACACCAAGCGATATAGGCTTTCCAAGTCCTTCAAGATGGAGGTCTCAGCAGCCAAGCCGTCAAACCCAGCGTTGGTAAATTGGGGTAAGACAGCAGACCCTGAGTGAGCAGATCGGGCCGAAGAGGCAGAATGAGCTGATTCACTGTCAGCCAAACGATGTCTGCGCACCATACTCGTATTGGTCATCTTGGGGCCACGAGAATGGCGGACACCCTTTCCAGAACCAGCTTCCGTACCACCCAGCCTAGCATGGGTATCGGAGGAAACAGGTACAGAAACCCCGGGTCCCCCCAGCTCAGGGATATGGCTTCCGCCGCCAGAGTCAGAGGATCCTGGGAGAGTGACACAAAGATCGGGAGCCTGCAATTGTGACGAAAGGGAAACAGGACCACCTCCGGTGTCCCCCACCGGAGCGGACTGCAGACTGCCGAGAGACAAGGAACATGTGCCTTCGCCCAGGTCAGGATCAGGGACACCACTCTGAGGGCACCCAGACTGCAAGTCCCTCGCTGATGACTGATGTAAGCAACCGCTGTTTGATTGTCCGAGCGAAGCTGAACCAGAAGGCCCAGACCCTGATGCGACAAAAGAGCAAGAACCAGACGGAAGGCTCTCAGCTCCAGAACAGATGGCCGAGGGTTGGAAAGAAGGACCCAAGCCAACTCCTGAATCAGACAAATTTTGGACTGAGTGAGAAACACCCTGTGTTGACCGGAATCCGACCGCATTCCTAGAAAGGACACCACCCTGGCCTGAGCAAGGGAGGACCTGGGAAGGTTGAAAAGCTTCAGATGCAGGACGGGGCAAGCCGACCCGTCCTTCTTGGGGGCTGCGAAGAGAATGGAGCAAAAACCGAGGCCCACCTCTAAGCGCGGCACCGGCCGGATGCCCGCCATTTCCAGGAAAAACCGCGAAGGAGGGCGAGACTCGAACTCCAGTTTGTAACCGGGCGACTCCCCCTCCCAGATCCATGTGTCCAGAATCTCGCGGCCTTAAACCAGGGAGAAGTGTCGCAATCGTCCCCCCACCCGCCCGGGTGAGGGCAGCCCCTCATTGCTGAGCGGGCTTTAGCAGTAGGTTTGGGCTTGGCACCCAAGGACTGACCGGGACGGCCACGACCTCTTCCCCGGGACCAACCTACACCCCCGGTAACGGGAAGGGAAGCCCCTCTGCCCGCTCTGGCTCCTCGAAAGGAGGGACTAAAGGAACTCGCACCCCGAAAGGAGCGACGAGGCTTCTTGAATTGAGGCAACTTACCATTCTTGGTAACAGCATTCAATTTCTCGCCAAAAAGGCGTAAACCTAAGAAAGGTAGTGCTGTAAGCGCCCTTTTAGAGTTAAGGGCCGCCATCCACTGGCGCAGCCATATAGACCGACGAGACGAATAGCCACCAGCAATGCCGCTGTCCTGCTACTCGTCGCAAGAGCATCGTCCTGAGCGGTCAGGACAAAAGAAACAAACGACTTACACTGCTTGAGAGAACTAAACATATCACAAGCGGGATCAAGATCTGCGTGCAGACCCCTAATAATGGATCTAACTGCCAGCAGAAGAAGCGCCGAAGCACAAATTGGCCGTAGTGTCAATCCGGCACTGATAAAACCATGGAGAGCCAATTGATCAATCCGACGATCCTCACCATCCTTAATGGTAGTGGTGTCAGAAAAGTGCAACGCAGCTGAGCCAGTCAGTCCTAACATAGGGGTATCGACGTCGGGGGGCACTGACCAAAGCTTCACCAAGTCCTCCGGAAAGGGATAACGCTTATCCCAATTAGGAGGAGTTCCAACCAGGCGCGCGGGTTGTTCCCATTCCTTAAGGACAACCCTCTCAAAGTGCTGTTGCCTGGGAAACACCAAACGCGGCTGGGGAACGTCAAACTCACCCTTTGGCAGAGGGACCACCGCAGGCGGATCCAAGGTCAAAACTTTAAACATTTGAGCCAAAATGGAAGGAGTCTCAATGGACACCCCCACAGCCTGATCACCAGCAGTGTCAAACAATAGCTGGTCTGCAGGCTCATCCGGCTCCTCAAGGAGTTCCCCCTCCTCATCAGGGGGACAATCGGACTAATCCAAAAATTCAGGTACCTCACCCTCCGAAGCAGGCACTGCCGGAGAAAGGTGCTTCCGCTTTGCCGTAGCCTTCTGAGCCACTGAAGCGGAAATGATTTTCTCGAAGTTGGCTAACCGCGCATGCACCCCGGAATGCGAATCCCCATTTTTTACAATGTCACACGGGGTCCGGAATAGGTTGGGGGGGATAGGAGATGACGGAAGTTGTGAGGAGCCAGAAGCCGGAGCAACGGACTGGCGCGCAATGTTCTGCCTTGCACATAGAACGCATAATATGACATCATCGCCTGGGAGCGGAGCCCCACAACCCCCACACAGCCTGGATAGCTCCGAAGAGCCATTTCCGGTAACGTTGGAAGCCTCCATGTGGTGAATTTGTGGTATTCGCAACAACCCAGGGTTTTACGCATTAAGAAACCCGGGATGCCCCTTTGTAATTAAAGTCCCGGAAGTGGGAGTATTTTTTTTTTTTTTTTTTTTTTTTAAGCCTAGGAAAATCCCAATTTAGAGACTAAGACTAGCCAGGTATAACAGACTGGGAGAGCCACTGCAGTGAGGGGATCCCAGAATCTGTGGGGGGAAAAAGAGACCACAGTCAGTCCCCCAACCAGTATGCACCACATTCATACATAACCAACAAGGCAAACATAATACCATTTTGTGAGTACTCACCTGAAAAATGGATATTGTTGGTGTGCCACACACCCCGCTTCACTTCTTAAATATTCATTACTTCATGGGTTAATCACCTGCAGGTGACGTAGTGCAGAGAGGAAGTCTTGTAACGAGCCCCCTTCCAGCCTATATATACCTGGTACCTCCCTTCAATCACCAGTATAATCAAAAAGCAGTAATACAAGGTACCAGTATTCCACCAGTAACCTCAAAATCAAATATGATATAAAAAAGGCTTCACCATATAAATGCTTCGGTAATACCGAAAAGGGCGGGTGTGAAGCGGGGTGTGTGGCACACCAACAATATCCATTTTTCAGGTGAGTACTCACAAAATGGTATTATTCTTGGTGTGCCACACACTCCGCTTCACTTCTTAAATATTCATTACTTCATGGGACATCCAAAAGCAGTGTCCACAAGGGCTGGGCAACTCAAGGCCAGGTGAAGCATAACTTAAACGACTGCAGTCTGCAGAACTTTGCGGCCGAAAACAGCATCCGCTGAGGCCCGCACCTCAACTTTGTAAAACTTAGAAAAAGTGTGAACAGAAGACCAAGTGGCGGCCTTACAAACCTGTTCAACAGAAGCTTGGTGCTGAAATGCCCAAGACGCCCCAATGGCGCGAGTAGAATGAGCAGTGATACGAAAAGGGGGAACTTTCCCCTTCGCAGAATAGGCCGCAGTAACGGCCTGACGTCTCCACTTGTTAATGGCAGATTTGGCTGGTGCCAAACCCTTCTTAGACCCATGGGGCACAACTAAAAAGGAATCCGTCCTACGAAAAGGAGACGTGATAATCAAGTAGTACTTAACACAACGTACTACATCCAAACAATGCAAAACCCTCTATTTGTCATTCTTAGGATTAGGACACAAGGAGGGAAGAACAATATCTTGGTTCAAATGAAAAGCAGAAACAACCTTAAGAAGAAAGCCTGGCTTGAACCGAAGGACCACTTTATCCTGATGCCTCTCAAAGTAAGGCGCCTGGATAGACAAGGCCGCCAACTCTGACACGCTGGACCGAAGTGATCGCTACCAAGAAGACAATCTTCTGAGTCAGGGTAGACAAAGCAATATCTCGCAAAGGCCCAAAAGGAGGCGCCTGAAGAGCAGAAAGAACCAAATTCAAATCCCAAACAGGGAGTAATGGTTTCCTGGGAGGCCGCACATGCGTAGCCCCCCTGGAAAAAATTTTTTAACTAAAGGTTCAAGCGCAACACTCTTCTGAAAAAAGATAGATAAGGCAGAGACCTGCCCTTTCAACGTACTTTAATTTAATTTAGTTAAAATACAAACACAAAAGTTTGTTATAGAAGAATATCCTTGGTGCTTGCCATGCTACCAATCCAATTCCCCATTGAATTCCACAATGCAAATGTAATCATCATTGTACTACAAAAAATTTTTTTTTTTTTTTTTCCACAGTTGTCAACTGTCTTACTTGCCAATGCGCAGGTTATTACTAACACAATAGAACATATTGTACATTATAGACAATTAAACCTGCTCAATGATTCACTTGCCCAAATCATAGCAGTGAGTAATATCATGTAATAAGCGGTAAACTAGTTTCACCCCCACTAGGGGGCTTCTTCAGTACCAAACCGCACTTAAGGGCACTTGATCAGCCTATCCAGGCCCGTTAGATTATTCCAAAAGCCTCATGTCCAGGTGCACAATCCCAAAATTGATGCTGGATGGACAGGTTTAGATATCCCAAGTTAGTTAGTGCTCCGTTCGCCAATTATGAAGGAACGGCGTCTGCCCTATGTTGAGAGGTTCCCTATTCCTCAATGATAAGGGAAGCAGAAATACAGGCTTGGGGTCCGCTCTCTCAGCTAAGATGTAATCCGCTGGTCTGCCTGGTAACCATCCAGGGCAGGTCTAAAGGAGCCCGCCCAGCAATACACGTCCGTGCATGTTGTGCTGCATGCTTGACCCGGATACTTAGCTGGAGACCAGAGTCCAGCCCTGATTGTAAAACCTGGAGAGCGAAACGACCCTACAAGGAAAAATCTTATCTCACACCAAGCAATATAGGCTTTCCAAGTCCTATAGTAGGTGATGGAAGAAGACCTCTTCTGGGCATTGATCAGAGTCTTAAATGACTGAATCAGAAAGACCCTCCTCCTTCAGGATGGAGGTTTCAGCAGCCAGGTCATCAAACCCAGCGCTGGTAAATTGGGGTAACACAATTGACCCTGAGTGAGCGGATCGGGCCGAATAGGTAGAACGAACTGGTCCACTGCCAGCCGAACGATATCTGTGAACCTCACTCGTCTTGGCCACCTAGGGGCCACGAGAACAGCGTACACCCTTTCCAGAGCCAACTTCTGAAGAACCCTGCCCAGCATGGGTATCGGAGAGAACAGGTATAGAAATCCCAAAACTCCCCAGCTCAGGGACATGGCGTCTACTGCCAGAGCCAGAGGATCCTGGGAGAGTGACACGAAGTTCGGGAACCTGTGATAGTGATGAGGGGCCAACAGGTCCACCTCCGGGGTCTCCCATTGGAGACACAGTAAGCGAACCACCCGAGGATGGAGAGCCTATTCTCCCAGATGGGGAGAGCTCTTGCTCAACCGGCCCACTACCTGTCTCATCACCACTGGAATGTGAACCGCCAAGAGACAGGGAACATGGAACACTGCCCATGTCCGGACCAGGGACACCACTCTGAGAGTACTCAGACTACGCGTCCTTCCCTGAAGACCACGTAAGCAACCGCTGATCGATTGTCTGAACACATCTGGACCAAAAGGCCCAGAACGTACTGAGTCAGGAGAGCAAACACCTGACGGATGGTTCTCAGATTCAGAATATTGATGGGACAGTGGGGCCTTTAAGCTCTCCACTGCCCCTGGGACCGCGGTTCCTTCCAGAATCTGCCCCATCCCGACAGACTGGCGTCCGTGGTGACAACTTTCCAAAAGGGGGGTCAGGAAAAGCCTGCCCTACACAAGATTGGTCGAGACCAAACACCACAGGAGGGACTGCCGTACACGGGAGGACAACTGGAAGGACTGATCCAGCGACTGAGGTTGCTGGTCTTAATACGCTAACAGAAATAGCTGAAGCGTTCTCGTGTGAATTCGGCAAAAGAAAGACACACTCTGTCTTGATGAGAGTTCAGGCCAGGATGAACCGACCCATGAACGGACCGTGAAGAAGGGTGAGACTCGAATTCCAGGTCGTAACCGGGCGACACTACCTCCTGGATCCATCTGCCTGGAACCACTTGGTTCCAATGGTAGAGGTGTCGCAATAGTCCCCCCACCCGCACGGGTGAGGGCAGCCCCTCAATGCTGAGTGAGCTTAACAGCAGGTTTTTGGGCTTGGTGCCCCAGGACTGAGTGGGCCGGCCACGGCCCCTCCCCCGAGTCCAACCTGCGCCACAGGTAGCGGGAAAGGACGCACCCCTGCCCGCTCTGAATCCTCGAAAGGAAGGCCTACCGGAACTTGTCCCCCTGAAGGGACCACAGGGCCTCTTGCATTGTGGCATCTTACCACCCTTTGCGACAGAATCAAATTTCTCCTCACACAGACGCAACCTCAAAAAGGGGAGAGCTGTGAGCACCCTTTTTGGAAGCCGTGTCCGCTGACCACTGACGCAGCCATACTGACCCGCGAATAGCCACCAGCATAGCTGCCGCCCTGCTACTCATAATCAGCGCCTGGTCCTGAGCAGCCAGGACATAAGCCACAAAAGATTCACACTGCTTAAGCGCAGTGAACTGTTTGCAAGCGGGATTAAGATCCTCATATAGCCCTGAATTAAGGATTTAATTGCCAATAGCAGAAGGGCTGAAGCACATACCGGGCGCAACGCTGACCTGGAATAGATTACAACCAAGTCGAGCGTATTTGGTCAATTCGACGATCTTCCCCATCTTTGGGGACAGTGGTCTCAGCAGATTGTACCATAGCCGAGCTGGAGAGCCCTAGTACAGGGGTAGCCCCAGGCGGTCTCCCATCCAAGTACTGACCAGGCCCGTCACCGCTTAGCTTCCAAGATCAGACAAGACTGGGCGCATTCAGGGCGGTGTGGCCGTAGGCCTCAAAAAAATGTAATTAGCATATGCCCCCTTGTGCTCTTATAGTCAACAAAACATAAGCACAATGGCCAACTGGAAGGAATTCCAGATAACCGCGTGGGATGTTCCCATTCCTTAAGAACCACCCTCTCAAAGAGGTGTTGTCTGGGGAAAAACCAAACGCGGCTGAGGCTCCTTAAACAACCAACCCCTGGCGGGGCGGGCACCTCAGGCATATCTAAACTCAAAATTTTAAACATTTGAGCCAGAATAGAGGGGGTGTCCAAAAACAACCCCCTCTGACCAATCGCCAATCTCATCAGCCACAAGCTGACCTGTCGGCTCATCTGACTCAGACGGGAATTCATCCTCGTCCGGGCATCCATCGGACCATTCCACAGGTACACAAAACTGGTCCTGTGGAGCCGAAGGTACCGGAGTCAGGTGCCTTCGTTTTGCAGCGACCTTTAACGCTGCTTTAACGGGCATAACTTTCCGGGGGCTGGGCTGTGCTGCCACCTCGGAATGCGAATCCCCACTTTGACAGTGTCATGCGGGGTCCGGAAATAGGGAGGGAGAGGTAGGAGAAGATGAAGGATGCGATGGCCCCGCAGCCGAAGCAATGGACTGGCGCGCAACAGTCTGTTTTGCACAAGGGATGCAAATAAAGACATCATCAGCTGGGAGTGGAACCCTATAACCTACGCACCCCCCAAACGGCTCACAGAACCGTTTCCGGAAATTACGGAAGCCTCAATATGGTGATTTATGGTATTCGCAATACTGGGACTTTTAAGGCATAAGCCAACCCGGGATGCCCCTTTATTAGTAATGTCCCGGAAGGGAGGATTTTTTTTTTTTTTTTTTTTAAGTTAAGTTAAGGTCCCCTTTAAAGAACTATATATATATATATATATATATATATATTTATATATATAGTCTATGTATATATACATTCACAAAGATATCCCAATAGTTAGCCAGGCACATAGAGCCAGAGGGCCACCATAAGCAGGGATCCCAGGATCTGCAAGGAAAAACCATCAGATCCTCACATGTGTATAAACCAACATAAGCATGGCACCAAAGTGCCCTTAAATCACGCCCCCCTTAATACAGAGTGACTCCCCACTGTATTACTACAAGGAATGCATTCCCCCTTTAATGGCCCCAACGGGAGGGGCCGCTTACCTGGACAGCAAAGGCAGCAGCCGGAACAAGACTGCAGCCAGCAGCCAGCACAGAAGACAAAGTGCGGCCGTGCGCCCATGCGATTTCCTACATTGAAGGAAGCAAAAAGCTGGGCCCGCCGCAGACGTCGGCGCCGCGCGTCAGCGGGCCCGCCCCCCCTACGCCGATCAGCTGGAATCACTTACAGCTGGGCCACAACACGTGCGCTCAGGCGGCGGAGGGGGGAGGGTAAAAACCGCATGGTGGTGTACAATGCAAACATGAATGCCAGGCGAGGAGAGGGGAGAGGGAGGGAGGGGAGAGGGGGCCACAAAGCAACAAACTGCAAGAGAAGTGGCCAGCCTTTACCCAGCGCAGCCTGCCCTTAAAGCAGACCCAAAAAAGAAAAAAAAAAAAAATACACATGCTACAGTGAATGCATAAACATGACACATATGTTAACATGCAGTGATACAAGTGAAACACACATACTAAAGCACACCCTCATACACCCCCCCCCCCCCCCCCAGTGAAGGGAGAAAGGACCGGAACGGGGGAGTAAGGGGCTACGGGGACCCTCGGGACAGGGGCATCCCATTTCCGGATCACCATGCCGGATTGCCGCATTGCCCCCAAAAGAGGGGGATGAGCGGAGGAGATAAGCTCCTAGGCACCAATAGTGCCGTCTACCAATTACCCGGTGAGCAGCCTAGGCTGGGAGGCTTCCTATCCACCATAGAGGTATACAACTCAAACCGGGCAGAAATAGACCAAAAGGGGGGTGGCGGGGTAAGCCCCGACCTACCTGTAAGCAGGAAACTTCCAACCTCTGTTCGTCAAGCAGAGAGAAAAATACTGGTGATTGAAGGGAGGTACCAGGTATATATAGGCTGGAAGGGGGCTCGTTACAAGACTTCCTCTCTGCACTACGTCACCTGCAGGTGATTAACCCATGAAGTAATGAATATTTAAGAAGTGAAGCGGGGTGTGTGGCACACCAAGAATATATGAATAGTTTAAACATGAATAAAATATACATGACACATGCTATTTCAAGGCAAAGCCAGAGAGTGCATCAATAAAAAATAAGAGTATATACCTGCATAAATATATGCACATATATATATATATATACATATAACCACACATACACACACACACACACATACCCAGATACAGGCATTTGACCCATACATAAGCAGAAGTGCCCCAGGAAAAAACGCTATACATGGCAGGCAATAACAAAGTACACCTCCACAGCTCAAGCCGCACTGGACCTCTTCCCCCACCGGCTTCAGCACACCTGTCTCTAATGAGACAGGGGAAGTGAAGGGCGGGCCCGGACACAGCAAAAAAAGGGGGAAATTTGAAAGTGCAACACAAACAAAGGCCCCAGCAGCCCAAGCCACGCGCCGCCACCGCAGCGCTGCCCTGCCAAAGCACTTCCACACATAACACTAAGTAAAGCACCTCATGCAACACGCATCCCCCCCCCCCCCCCAATTTAGCGAAGGGAGAAGGGACCGAGCGGGAGAAGGGGAGAAGGTGACCTAAAGGGAACATCGGGACAGGGGCATCCCAAATCCGGATCACCATGCCAGATAGCCGCATTGCCCCACAAGTGGGGTCGAGCGGAGGAGATAAGCTCCTAGGCACCTAAAGTGCCATCTACCTTTGCCCAGTCAGCAACCTAGGCTGGGAGGCTTCCGTTTAACTAGGCATAAACAACACAATAGAACTGGGCAGAAATAGACCAAAAGGGGATGCCAGGTTTGACCCCGGCTACCTGCAAGCAGGAGACTTCTTTCTTCTGTCTTGTCGCTTCATGCAGAGAGAAAAAAATGGTGTTAACTGGGAGGTCCCAGGTATATGTAGGCCGGAAGGGGCTCGTTTTCAAGACTTCTCCCTGCAACGTCGCCACCTGCTGGTGGAGTAACCCGATCGTAAGAATTAAAGGGGAACGGGGTGTGTGGCACACTGAGAATAAGATAAATACTAAGTGTTACATATAAGCTATCCTTTCTGCCCATGTATCACAGAATTGTAGAATTTGTAATGAAGGCAAACCAAACACAATCAATAAGATGAAACATGCTCTGCCACATCTATCCACTGAACATTATGGTTGTTAGCAAAGCAAAAAGCAGAGACTGGGGTTTTCGTTATATGAAAAGCCAGACACAGACCGACATACTTTGCAACAGAGCATAAAACCAGTTACCATAGTAGCAAATGGTTTAAGATTCTACACATACGCAATGACGTCCGTAACTCAGCCTACACATCGCCTAAATGTTTCTATAGATGCTTGAACTGGCTACATGTGTACTTACATTAAAAAAGGAGAGGTGATTTTGTAAACTTGCCTTCAAATAAGTCATGGAAGACCGTATCCTGATTTATTTCAAAATAAGGCACACGTTTAAAGTGGACCAACGCCCAGGATTTTGACTATCCTGGGTCTTGGTCCACTTCGGTGGGGCACCCCCGATCGGGGTGCCCCGCTGTGTGAAACCCCCCCCGAACCTCCCGAAAAACTCACCTCTCCCCACTCCCAGCGCCGACGGACAAGTGGCTCCTTCGCCGCCTCCCGCGCGTCACTCTTGACGCGCACGCACCGGCCATTCACAGACGGCCGGCGCAGGCGCGCGCACGCCTAGAGGGGCGCGAGGGAGGCGGCGGCGGCTGGCCGCCGCCGAAGCTAAGGTGGGGGTTTGGGGGTTTTGGGGGGGTTTCATCCGAGATCGGGATGTCCCGCGGGGAGGGAGGTGATCGGCCCGGGAATCTTATAGATTCCCGGGCCGATCACCCGAGGGTGATGGTCCACTTTAAACAGGGTGAAATTCAGCTAAGGTAGGATGTTGCATGATTTGCACCTAAACCCTTCACTGGAAAGGTTTTCTTTTTAAAGCAGAACAAACCCGCACTGTGGCCAGCCCTGGAATCTAAGATTCCCGATGCAGCCGCTGGCCTTCCCCAGCGCATCCTGATTTGTGATGTCAAGCTGTGTGAAACCCACCAGGGGTGCTGCAGAACTCGCATCACTCAAGGGGGGGTGTTGGGGTTCCCCATGGCATGAACAAAACCCAGGATAGTCAAAATCCCGAGTTTTGTTCTCCCTTAACGTAAACCTACACAAACTTCTTAGGGTTCACAGTAAGCAAGTCTTTTTTATTTTACTTTTAAAGAGGCTTCCCAAATCGGGATGTCCCTGGCACTTACCCCGATTTGGGGACGATTTGGGAAGCCCTGCTAAGTGCCTCCCCACAAGCTTGACCCCAAAAACTCACGTTTCCTTGAATTTACATTGCTCATGAGGGCGCTTGTCCATTCAGTGGGGTGACCTTGGGGCATCCCAAATCAAATCGGGATGACCCTTGATTGCTTGATCATCCAGGGCTAGCCAATGGGGTGGTTAAGCGAATGTGGAGCACACACCAGGATTTTCACTATCCTGGGGATTGGTCAGTTTTTCTTGGGGCAACCAGTTATGGGATTACCCACTGTGTGAAATGCCCCACTCCCAAAATCACCCTAAAAACTCTTTTCTGCTGATCCTATGGGGCATACGTGGGCTCTCACCCAATCAGCACTGTATGCTGTGCATATTAATGAATGGCTTACAGATTTGTTTTAACACAGAGAATCACATCACATCATAGAAAAAAGTGTGGGATGGATCACCGGAAAATGTGACTGCTTGCGGCCGAAGGCCAGGGTCTCACACAGCATGCCTTATTCTGAAATAAAGCATTAAATGGCTCTTATTTTAAAGAAAATTTGATTGAATTGAGGCTTTAGCCTGCAGTTCTTACTAAAAAATTGGGAGTGCTACAGTGGATCACACTCCCTTTCCAATGCTAAAATCTGTTTGCTGTGGCCCATACAAACCCAAAGTGATACTCCCCTATTCCCCAGGTTCCATATAGGAGGGACTGAAAGCTGCAAAACATACTGCAACAGCTGGTGCTTACTGGAAAAGCGGAGTGTTAAATTGGACCAAAACCAATGCCCCTGGAATCTAAGATTCCAGGGCCTTTAGATTAGCGTCCCTCTAGCAGAGCGCGTGCCTGCACCAGGCATTTGCAGATGGCTGGTGCGGGCACGCTCCCTGTTAGAGGGTAGCAGGGATGAGGCCACCAGCACGCTCTCATCCAAGTGTGACAACTGGACGAGAACCTGCACATGCACCGTAGGACCGGTGAAGGCTGAGTCAAATTGAGCAGCTTGGGGGGTTTCACATAGCGGGACATCCCCGATCAGCATCAGCAAGGACCACTTTAAGAGCAGTCTGTCAGCTATCAGAAAACAGGCATGGAATTTAGTAACAGACATTTGCAAATAGATGGGAAGTCATTCAAGCTCTGCATTTAAAAAAAAAAAAAACTGCATTCATAACATGACTGGCTTTTATGTGCTCCCGCCCTCAACAACGAGGTAGCAGGCTCTCTAAAAAGACTGAAAGCAAGAGCGTATCACATGATTGTCCAACATGGATATCAGAGATAGAGGACAAAAGTATCAAAGTCACAAAATCTGAGCACAAGAATCGGAATTCCAACTGCAAGATCACAAGGAATTGAGCAGAAGGAATGTGGCATTTAAGTATGGTTGTACTTAATTGTTTTTATAGATGGGCAAGTCTTACAAATTGTCAGAAACTAACTTTCATGGAGTAGTATAATGCTGGTTTCACACCAGCGCCGATGCAGAGCACTCGGGTTTTGGGGCAAGCGTCACGCATCCACCTGTGACAAGTTGCCCCATAGTAATTCACATGTAAATCAGGCGTTTGCACGGTGCTCCGCAAAAGCCCTGCCAGCAGCATCCTGAGGGTGCAGCGCCAGCGATCTCTCTCCACGTGAAGTGGATAACACTAGCACTGAACGTCGTCCACAAGCTGACACCAACAATTGCGGGGTGCGAAGTGCGAGCGTGCCGCAATCGGATTGGTGCGAAACCAGCCCAAGACTTGCCTATTCATAAAAATACTAAAGTAAAACCATACTTAAATGTCACAGACTCCTTTTTTTTTGCATGGGTGGGTAGTAACAAAGATGGTTTAGCAGCAGCAGTTGTTGCAGCTTTTTATCAATGCATGTATTATTCTCATTATGCAATTTTGTCTAGTCTTATCTTCAACATTCATATTAGTATAATTCACATATTAATCGTGTCATCATTAATCAAAAGGCAGAATGTCAACCTAAACCATTTGCCAACTGCAGCTCTAGAAGCCAGAGTCTTATGAGGACCACCCTTGATTACTAAGAAAAGAAAGTATAAATCATACTTGTTGAAGTTCCCTGGCAAGTCGAATCAGAACCACACCGACCAGAGCCTTATCTGAATGGGTAGAAGCAGGTTTATTATTAGGAAGCACAAAGCAAGGGAGCTTCCTGAGAGTGCTACCAGTTCTAATACTCACCTCTAAAAACATTGTACTGACGTAAAAGCTAAAGAGAAGCTGTAGACAGACTTTCAAAAAGGAGATGCCATCTAAGGTTCTTCAGTTGTGGCCAGGGCATAGTTTTTAAAGTGGAAGTTCAGTCATACTAGACCCTTTGTAGGTGTCCCCCACACAAGATAGTTTAGGAATATAAAATAATCCCCACCATTTGGCGCCAGCCCTAGAGAGACTGATCGCACCAATCACTGATTGGCTCACTAGCTGCTGAGTTGACAGCTTAGTGTGCCATATGTGAGTTTGCGAATGCAGGTTGCACAGCAGCAACAGCTGTGCCCTGCCCACTGACATTTACCACTTCAACATAGCATTCCCTTCTTGGCATATCTGGAGTATCATTTTACCATATAAAGTGGAACAAAACCTGGCATTTTGACCTAGGTTTTGATCCTTGCTCACAGGACACTCCATGGCTGCTTTTGGTACACTTTAAAGTAGACCAACCACCTTACATATGAGCCCCCGAGTCTAAGATCTCCAGGGACAGCTGTTTCAGTCCACCTGTATGAAAAACAAAGTCCGAGAGTCCACTCACCTTTCTGGAACTCTCACATTGTGTTCTGGTCCGCTTTAAGTTTATCTTCCAAATTAGCTTGTATAATAGCAGATAGGAACGGAAGGCAAACACTAGACCAAATCCCCTTGAAACATGACCATGATGCATTTGTGCCTTTGACTAGAGAATCTCTGGTTATTCCTACAGGTCCTATAGGTCTTTACCTTCCGGTTGTGTTGGGACAAAAACACAAATGCATAGGTGTCCATTTCCTGTGACCGATCTATAGCATTCAGGGAAAACCCCACCATAGTGATTTGGACTCCCAGGAGCAGGACTACTGAAAGCAACACAACTGATTTCCAACGAGGGCAGAATGAGGCTTGACTGGATTATCACTTGGGACCCTTGCAGAACCATGGACAGGTGGTGCAAAGACAGTAACTCTTGGCTCCAAGATGTTACTGGACAACTTCCCAACATGTAGGCCCTCCAATATGCCACAACCAGACAAGCAGGCATCAGTTTTTGAAATCCCCAACTTAATATTAATGAAGGCATGGACAACCGTCAACTTGGCTGATCTTAACCACCAGAGCAGAACCCTTATCACCTTTGATAGTAGAATGCATAGCACGTCCAGCAACAGAGAAGCTCTTCATCATTTTGCTGAATGGCAAACTACAATGGCATGTATGCAACTGGGCAAAAAGAACTGGCTACACGAAGAGAACCAACAAGCTTGACATACTCATACGCTATCATGCAGGTAATTTGCGTTTCAAGAGTTGCTGTTACTTAATACCTTTGAAAAAGCTCTAGAAATAAGGAATTTTGCTGTACTTGCACTGAGATCCATCCATGTGGTGAACTGCTTTCTGTAAAAAACAAATTGGCCCTTCTCCTAAAAACCAGAGCTACTGGAGCAAGAGAGAAGACACCTAAAATGTGCTAAAGGGAAAAAAAGAAACATGTAAACTAACTTTAAATTGCTACTGCAGGCAAAGGTAATTGTTACACCATTGCGTCGGGCTACATTTGGCACTGTCTAAACTGTTTTCAGTTTTAAATTGAAGCAGAAATCAAGGTTTACAGGTTAGCCAATAACCCTCTATTTTTCATCCTGTCCCCCAATCAGCTCAGCAGAGCAGGAGAGGATTTCTGGTCCCTCCCTCACTCCTCCTCCTCTTCCAGATTCACAATGCACAGCCAGAGTGTCTTATGCAGTTTGAGGAATCTTACAGACCTCACCCATTATGCTGATTATTATGCAGCATCACAGATCCAAGGGTCATGGCAACTTTTTTCAGAAGAGAAATTCATGAAGTGAAACTGTAAATCCTGATATTGCAGCCATCTGCTCTTCAATTCAAATATGGAAAAAGTTTAGGACAGTGCCAAATGTAGCCTGAAGCAACGATTTAACAATCACCTTTGTCTGCAGTAGCACTTTAATATCGACACTTTTTGACTGTGGTGTAATTTGCCAAGTAGTACTACTACTGCCTATATCAAAACCAAAAGCTAAAAATGGCTGCCATTATAAGTCACTGCATACAGCACTTGGGACACCACACCTTGCAATAGAAATCAATGTTAGTGCACTGCAAATACACAATGTGATGTATTTTTCTCTAGTTTGCACTTGGCTGCATTCAAGAAAATTTTCAGAGCAAAGTGCAGGACTGGAAAAAAAATACCTTGCAGGACAGGGTCAGGTTGACATCCCTGGGTTTGTTGTGCACTGTCCCAAAGCCTAAAGCAAATACATAAAAAAAAAAAAATTAACACTTGTGTTACAACACTAAAACACTGCATGGACATTGAGCTTGACAAGATGCCCCACATTGGCCCGTGTAACAGTCATATTTTTAAAGCACCTCCACAAGTACAAAGGTGGACTTACACCAGTTGATACACGTGATAATTGTCACTGTGTGGCAATCAACCAATCTAAAAGGTGGAATAATGTATCAGCATACAGTATATTTCAGTAAAGGGGGATAAAAGCAGCACATGGCAATTAACAGAGAAACACTGTGTGCTCAGCAATTAATGCCATAACAGCAGGCTGAGGTCACCCAGAGTCCGTTAGGAATCCGAGTGAACGTTCGTTATGTGATGGGGGTCCAGCTAGGGTGATTAAATTACATTTTAGCACCTATCCATTTAGGAAAAATGTAATCATACCTATAAGCCAAACAGATACATAGCAAAAGTAAAAAAAAAAGGAAGTGGACACTACACCTTTAAAGTGGACCAACACCGAGAGGTGATCGGCCCGGAAATCTATAAGATTCCCGGGCCGATCACCTCCCACCCCGCGGGACATCCGAGATCGGGATGTCCCGCGGGGTGAAACCCCCCAAAAAAACCCCAAACACCTTACCTGATCTTCGGCGGCGGCCGGCCGCCGCCGCCTCCCTCGCGCCCCTGTAGGCGTGCTCGCGCCGGCCGTCTGCGAATGGGCGGCGGGGGCGCGCGCGCGCCGAAAGTGACGCGAGGGAGGCGGCGGCAGCCGCTTGGACGTTCCTGATCCCCGCCTGGACGTTGGCGGGGATTGGACCGTCCAGTCACGTGGGAGCGGGGACAGGTAAGATTTTGGGGCTTTCTGGGGGGTTTCACACAGCGGGGCACCCCCGATCGGAGTGCCCCGCCGAAGTGGACCAAAACCCAGGATAGTCAAAATCCTGGGTGTTGGTCCACTTTAAGTAAAAACACACTAGCACTAATCTCAATATATCAAAAATTTGTCCTTTTAACAAATAGGATGTAAAAAATGATGTCCAGAAACAAAATGCAATACAAACACTATCGATAAATAAAACCAAATGCGTACGGGGAAAAGGAGGCTACGGTGATAACAAATAAAAAAATATAATACAAATTAAACATAAAACTATAATTATTGCCTGTGAAAAGTATGGATAATGAAAAGTATTAAATTCCTAGTGATCTAAAACAAATATGTATTAAATTCACCTAAATAAATCCCTATAACTACCCAGTGATAAGTGTAAGTCTAAATATGATTATTTAAAGGGAATATAATATAGGAATGCTCAAAATAAAGTTTATAATTTAATAAAGGTGCAAAAGATTAAATATAACCTAAAGCAATAGGTGACAACTAAGTGTCTCCCCTGCGCATTCTGTGGTTCAAATGACCACTTGTGTTAGGATTGTGCCCCTATGTTTCAAGTTTCTAATATTTCTGCTTCCTGGCCCTGAGTAAGCGGCCATTATTATAGCTTCTGCCTGCAAATCCCAGAGGCCTTCCACTGACAAGGGTTAGCGCCCATCCCATATTACAGCAGAGGCTGAAAAAAATAAAATAATTAAGGCAGCACCAATGACAGGACCCCTTCCCAGGCAATAACTCTGCCAGTAACTCTTTAGCTATGGAAATAAAAAAAATACTACTCTGTGATTCTCACCTGTAAAATAGAGTTCTCTCTTCCTCCACTCCAGGGCATCATTAAATCAGATATAAATAGGTTAACTCTCGCCCAAAGAGCGCGACTCCAAGATAAAAAAAAAAGTGTGGTCCCCCCTATACTTCCATCTGCCCTCCGAAATCCAGTAATTGAAAGGCATTAGGAACAGCTGCCTGGGAGGAGGAAGGAATCCTGAAGAGACCCCATGCTTAACTGGTAGAAAAGGTAGAAAAGGAGACCTGTAAATTCCTCTCTTTCCTATTTGCTTTTTTTTTTTAAATGCTAGCACACAAAACTATCTACATATATACAAAGCACCACTATGACAAAGGCATCTCAGAGATGAATATAGTAGTCCAGCAGACTGGGTGGGTGTGACGCACTGGAGTGGAAGAGGGAAATCACAGATTTGTATTTTCTGTCATATTCCACTTCAGGGCGTCAATGAATCAGATATGGATGGAACATACCAAAGCAGTGCAGTTCTTCCAGATTGGGAATCTGTGCCTTATTCCTTCATCCTGAGGAGCAAGCCTAACTGAAAAATTATCAAACCTCAGCAAAAGAGCTCACCACCCCTCCTAATTCCTTTCAACCAAAAGCCGTGTCCTTTGAGGCACTTATGTCTACCTTATTTGGTAAAATTTGGTAAATTTATAAACAGAAGACCAGGTAGCAGCTTTGCACACCTGTAGTCAGCCCTGCAGAAGGTCTAAATAGTGAAGATAAAATAGGAGCTAGACACAAGGTAAAAAACACATTTTCATTAAGATGAAAGGAGGAGACCACATTAGGAAGAAAGTCCGGTTTAAAACGGAAAACCACTTTGTCTCTGTGTAGGACCAAATAAGGAGGCTTGATCGATAAAGCTGCTTGCTCAAAGACCCGCCTGACCAAAGTAATTGCCACCAAAAAAGGGTCATCAAAAACAGTGATGCTTCCATTTATATAGAGGACCCCGAAGGTCCCAAGCAGGCAAGAGAGTCTTTCGAGGTGGTCGAACATGAGTGACCCCTTGCATGAATGTTTATTCTCTGCAATGGACTTCTGAAGGATGATGGATAAGGCAGAGATTTGTCCATTGAGGGTACTTGTTGAGACACTTCTGCAAGAAATCTAAAATTCTGTAGACAGAAAAAGTCCTGCAAGCTAAACCCCTAGACTCACACCAGTCTATAAAGACCCGCCAGACTCTATGGTATGGTAATTCTTGAAGTAGTCTGCTTTCGGCTTAATCATATTCCTGATGATCCCGGAAGATAAGCCTCTGTCAGGACGTCTTTCAATAGCCAGGTTGTAAAAGCTAGAACTCGTAAATTGGGGTGCCACAGAGGATTATCTGTGAGATCAGGTTAGTCAGGCATCCGCCGGGACTCACCTTACGACACCATTACTACGCCTGAAAACCAAACTCTCCTTGGTCAATGGGGCACTACCAGGATGGTTGGAATCCCCTTGCGAGCTTCCTTCTTTAGTACTCAACCCAGGAGTGGTAACTGAGGGAATGCATACAGAAGCCTGAATGTTGACTGAGGAAGGGTCAGAGCATCTACTGCTATAGCCAGAGGGTCTTTGGATCAGGAGACCTTCAGGAAACCTTCCAATTGTGGCAAGATGAGAAGAGGTGTACGTCTGCAGTCCCCCAGCGATTGCATAGTGCTCGAAATATTCCTTGACCGAGGGACCACTCTCCCTGATCCAAAGTTGCCCTGCTTAAATGATCGGCTTGCACGATGTCTACTCTTGGTATGTGAATTACCGAGATACATGAGATGTTCTCGGGCCAGAGCAAGAACCGTCTGACATCCTCAAGAGCTCGTCTGCTTCAGGTGCCCCCTGGTGGTTTATATAGGCCATGGCCGTCATGTTGTCTGCTTTAATCCTGACAGGATGATCCATCAGATAGGTGGTCCAATGTGTGAGTGACAGCAGAATCGCTCTCAGCTCCAAAATATTGATAGGTAGCCTGCTCTCCTTCTGACCCCATTGTCCCTGGATTGTTAAAGTGGACCAACACCCAGGATTTTGACTATCCTGGGTCTTGGTCCACTTCGGTGGGGCACCCCCGATCGGGGGTAAAGGGATTTGGGGTGTTTGGGGGGGGTTTCACCCCGCGGGACATCCCGATCTCGGATGTCCCGCGGGGAGGGAGGTGATCGGCCCGGGAATCTTATTGATTCCCGGGCCGATCACCCCTGGGTGTTGGTCCACTTTAAAGATCCCATGACGCCCCCCCACCCGATGATGCTGGCATTGGTGGTGATAATCTTCCACAGTACTGGAAGAAAAGAACTGCACACCTGATGAGGATGGAGGAGCAGCCACAAGGCTAGAGACTGTCTCGCAGTATGTGTTATGTGAAAACGGAGGTCCAGGGACCTCCTGGTTTTTGGTTTGATAACAAATTGAGAGCAACTCTGATTGCGGGGGGTCTTGTATGAAACTGTGCAAGCAGCACTACCTTAAAGCAAGACACCATCAAGCCCAACAGGTGCATTCCTTGACTGATTGTTGGAAAAGGGCAGGCGAAAAGATCCTCTACCCTGACATGGAGTCTCTTCTGCTCCGGGAGAAAGACCTTGGCCTGTATTGTATCTAATGTCATTCCCAGAAAGAAGAGGGAAACATATGCGATTTTGGATAGAAACTATCCAACCAAAGTCTCTGTGTCTCTCAAGGCCTCCTGAAAAGATGGAGCTCTGATCAGAAGATCATTTAAGTATGGGGTAATAAGTACCCTTGGTTCCTTAGCTATTAGGTCTGAAAGAACCTTTATAAAAACCCTCGGAGCCAGCCAACAGGCAGTGGAACGAACTGGAAATGAAGACCATCTACTGCAAAACCTAAGAACTTTTGATGGCCTAGGGTGATCAGAATATGCAGATAGAAATCCTTTATATTCACATATAATTTCCCAGCAGCAGTGCAACCATTGTGGATTTTAACGATTCCATGCAAAATCTTCGATGTCGGACAAAACTGTTGAGGTATTTAAGGTCCAAAATTGGTCGCAAAAAAAACAAAAATTGGAAATTGTGAATAAATTGGAGTAGAAACCGTAACTCCTCTTTGACAGAGGGCTGGGACAAATTACTTTTAACTGTAACAGGTGAGCCAAAGCAGATCTCAACACTTCTGCCTTGAAAAGAACCTCCAAGGAGGTCTGGCCCTCAGCTCGATCTTGTAGCCCGAAGATATTATTTCTTGGATCAACGCATCTGTTATATGGAGCCTCCAAAAGGGGAGCAAAATGAGGAAGTCATCCCCCCAACATAATAGGGTGAGGGCGTCCCTTCATGCCGGGGAAGGCTTAGAAGGGAGTATAGTCGTGTTTTGCAAGAAGGACTTGGCCTTTTTCTGGGATCTTAGGTTTATTCCAGAACTCCTCTCGGTGCCTTAAGATAAGGGAACCCAGCCACCTCGAAATGGCCCAGAATCAGAAGATCCAAAAAAGAAGGATTAGATTTCTCTTCGTGAGTCTAGCAGATTTGCCCGCCATGTCTCTCTTCACAATATCATTCAAAAAGATGACCTCTCACCAAGGGAAGACCCGTCAGTCATTTTGGAGTCACATCAACAGACCATTGTTTCAGCCATATTGAACGCCTCTGAGCCACCAGCAGGGTTAAACCCTAGGCATTTAGTCTACCAATATCACCCATAGCAGAGATGACAGACATACTTGCAGACTTCCATACAGGATTTTAACAACTGAGAGCATATATTACGGGAGTGATCAGCCCAAAAATGATAATTTAATTGTTTCAACCATTCTTGTCTGCCATGGATGCAGCACAGACTGGCCGTTAAGTCGATCCTACCATAGAAAAAGCATGCCTGGATACCTGATTCAGTCGCTTATGTGCTGAATCCCTCTGAGAAGGGCTGTCTAAGGTAGGAATAACAGTGTTCCTAGAAAGTCCAGAAACCGGATCATCCACCTAGGGGGAAGGGGGGGGGTGACCATGATTTAATTAAATCAGTGGAAAAGGCTACTTGGCATCCAGGACTCTAGGAATGGTGAAAAGCTTAACAGGCTTCTCCCAATACTTCTGGGTATGTTTGGTAAAGTGAGACTGCTCGGGAAATAGCTGCCTTTGTTTTTTGCCTCTCTTCCTTTTAGGGGCTTTATGAGCAGGAATTCCCAAAACCTCTAGAAAAGAGGAAGTTAGATTACCCAACGTAACAGAGGACCCTTGTTCGGAAGAAGAATCTGAATACAAACTACTCTCCTCCCTGCTGGATGAAAGCTCCCCCCTCCGAAATATCTTCCTGAGATTCTATGATGGCAGCTTCCTCCTCGGAAGCGGAAGACTCTACAGGAACTAAATGTTTCCAGTTTTTGGACACCTTTACAGATCTCAAGACCAGTTGATCCTCGGGAACCTTAAGCTTTTGCAGTGGTTTCTAAACGACCAGTCTCTTCACCAATTCCAACTGGAAATGAAAATTTGGAATATCAGGACGAGGTGGAGCAGCCAGAGGTGCTGTAATCCCAGAGGAAGCAGACCCTGAGGATTCCAAGGAGGTTCAGTTGCCTCCTAAATCTGGATAATACCACCGCGGCAGTGCATTCAGAACAGATGGGGCTGTCCTCTTCCGGAGCCCCTTGTAGGCAGCGGGGAAATGGGGCGACACATACTGCTGAAGTACCAGACCTGGGCCTCCCAGATGCCTCAGTCATGGTACAATCGGTCTAATATTCCCGGGGCCTAAGACCGAATTATATAAAGAATCTCCATAATCACAACGAGACCACAACCTAATATCCCTTATCCAGATCTAATACAGAAAAAAGGGAGAATAAAAAAGTTATTCTCCTAAATAAAACAGCAAAAAATATCAAATCATAAAAGAATAGTTCCTACTAGACCAGCAGCTGTTTCAACAGGAGGAGAGCAGCGCAGACACAGCACAGAAGGAGACCAGGTCCAGAATGGAAGTAACTCAACAGGACCAGGCGGCGGCAGGCTGAGGTGTATCCACAGCTTGAGGCTCCAGTAGCAGAGGGTCACGATAAGCGGATAAAGGCACAGGAAGCAGCGAGTCTCTCCGTACAACAATGAGGGAGGCACAGGCGGCACACTATAGGACTCAGAACCGCCCTGACTCCGAAAGCAGAGCGATATGTAGTCTGCTCTCCCTCTGGCCCCATCCCTTAACCAATCGTGCCTGACTAAAGGGTGGCAAAAATACAATTCTGTGATTACTCACCTGGAGAATTGGTATTATGAGTATACAGTACGTCCTGCTCCAAATTCAGTTGGGATATACTCCGCCAGATGGCGCTGGACTGCAGAGACATCGAAAATAGGCTCCTCCCGGCCCCTCAAATACCAAGGGACCTCCCACAAATCCCCAGCATTGAAAAGCAGTTAATGAGAAGCCGGGAGAATTAAACAATCCAAACTATCAACTATAACAATGATAACAATCACCATACAGGGGATCCAAGATAATGCAAACCAAGGGTGGGTTGGAGCAGGACATACTGTATACTCATAATACCAATTCTACAGGTGAGTAATCACAGAATTGTATTATTCTTAGTATACAGTACGTCCTGCTCCATATCTAATACTTACAGTTGGGACATCCAATAGCAGTGTCCATAAAGTAGGGTGGGATCCCCAAGAAAAATCAGCAGCAGGCAGTTTAAACCACTGCCGCCTGCAGAACCTTTCGGCCAAAAACAGCATCAGCTGAGGCTCTAACATCAACCTTGTAAAACTTTGAAAGGGTATGAACAGAAGCAGCCTTGCAAACTTGTTCAACAGAAGTCTGGTGCTGAAAAGCCCAAGAGGCACCAATAGCACGAGTGGAATGAGCAGTAAGGCGGAAGGGAGGATTCTTCCCCTTAGCAGAGTAGGCCTTAATCACAGCCTGACGGATCCACTTGCTGATAGTAGACTTGGCAGGACCAGAAGGGACCACAAAAAGAGCATCAAGAGTTTTCCTGAAAGGTGCAGTAGCCACCAGATAGTACTTCAGACACCTAACCACATCCAAAGAGTGCAAAACTCTCTCCTTAGCATTGCTAGGATTAGGGCACAAAGAAGGAAGAACAATATCCTGATTCAAATGAAAGGCAGACACTACCTTAGGCAGAATGTCAGGTTTGAAACGAAACACCACCTTGTCCTGGTGCCTCTCATAGTAGGGGGGCTGAATGGACAGCGCCGCCAACTCAGACACACGCCTGACAGAAGTGATAGCCACCAGAAACACAACCTTGAGCGTAAGAATGGCCAAGGCAGCATCCTGCACAGGTTCAAAGGGAGCACCCTGCAAGGCTGACAGAACCAAGTTCAAATCCCAAACAGGCACCATAGGTTTACGTGGGGGACGCACATGAATCCTGGGAATAGAGAACACACGACAGGGAAGAAACCTAGACTCACACCAGTCAATGTAGGCACGCCAAACCCTGTAATAAATGAAGAGGAAGACTTCTTCCTAGCTTTAATCAAAGTATCCACAAATGAGGAAGACAGCCCCTTCTCCATCAAGATGGAGGTTTCAGCAGCCAAGCCGTCAAAGCCAGAGTTTGTAAATTGGGATGGCGTAGTGAGCCCTGAGTGAGCAGATCTGGCACCAAGGGCAGAGCGTACTGATCTACTGCCAGCTGTACCACGTCTGCGAACCACACTCTTCTTGGCCACCTGGGGGCCATCAGAATTGCTGGCACCCCTTCCAGAGCAATCTTGCGCAGAACCCTGCCCAGCAGAGGGAACGGAGGAAAGACATACAGGAACTGAAAGTCCTTCCATGACATTGCTAGCGCATCCGAGGTCAGGGCCAGAGGATCCCTGGACAGAGAGACAAAAGCTGGAAGCTTGTGATTGTGGCAGGACGCAAACCGATCCACATCTGGTTGGCCCCAACAGTGACACAGAGATTGAAACACCTTGCTGCATAGGGACCATTCTCCCTGGCGAGAGGTCCCCCTGCTCAGAGTCCGCCAGGTGATTTTCCACCCCCGGGATGTACACAGCTGAAATGCAGGGGACATTGGCCTCCGCCCAAGTCAGGATCAGAGACGCTTCCTGGAGGGCCCCCTTGCTCCGGGTCCCGCCCTGATGATTGATGTAGGCAACTGCCGTATGGTTGTCTCAGCGCACCTGAACAGGCAGGCCCTGAAGAGGAGTAGTCAAGCGAGCCAGAACTAACCTGATCGCCCGCAGCTCCAAGACATTGTTAGGTGTGTGGGCCTCCTGAGGGCCCCACCTCCCGTGGAACCGCAGGGACTTCCAGAAACCCCCCCCCCCCAACCTGACAGACTGGCATCCGTGGTGACCGTCTCCCAGGAAGGGGCAAGAAAGGATCTGCCCCCAACAGATTCCTTGAGTCAATCCACCACAAGAGGGACCTCCTGACCAGGGGGGAGAGCACACAGACCCTGTCCAGGGACGCTGGGTCCTTGTCCCATACTGACAATAGTTGAAGTTGCAGAGGCCTCGAGTGGAACTGAGCATAAGGGACCGCTTCGAAGCACGTCACCATTAGGCCCACCAGCTGCATCCCCTGCCTGATGGAGGGATGGGGACAAGCTAGGAGAGACTGAGCCTGTGCAATCAGACACTGTGCACTACCTCCTGAATCCACCGATCTGAGACATGAAGCCGCCAGACGTGAGCGAAGTGCTGCAGCCGTCCCCCCACCCGGATGGGTGAGGGCACCCCATCATGCCTGAGGGGGCTTGGGAGAGGATCTAGCTTTGGGACCCCAGGAGGAGCCAGGTCGTCCACGTCCTCTACCTCTACCCCAGAAATCTCCCCGGGCCCCCTGTCTTGCACCACGGTAAGGGGAGGAGAAGGAACCCTGACCCCGAAAGGGCCGAGATTGCCGCCTGCGATGGGGTAACCTGCCTCCCTTAGCAAAAAGGTCCAGGCGGTCTCCAAACAGACGCAGTCCTTTAAAGGGAAAACCAGTGAGGGCCTTCTTGGCAGCGTTGTCAGCAGCCCACTGGCACAGCCAAACCGAGCGGCGTATAGCCACCACGAGGGCAGAAGTTCTGGCACACATTCTGATGGTGTCATCCAATGCTGATAGGACAAAATTTACAAAAACATCACAACTGGAGAGTGCATTAAACACCTCACAAGGCAAATCATCAGGGGCACTATCGAGCAAATTTCTGATAAGGGTTCTAGTGGCCACAGTAGTAATGGCAGAGGCACAGACCGGGCGCAGCGCCGTCCCCGCACATGCAAAGGCGTGGGATGCCAGTTGATCAATACGCCGGTCTTCGGCATCCCGCAGGGTAGTAGAATCAGAGGAATGCATGACAGAGGTGTTAGATAGCCCTAGGATCGGGGCATCCACCTCGGGGGGGGGGGGATGACCAACATTTAACCACCTCAGCAGGAAAGGGATACTTCCTATCCCAACTCTTTGGAACCCCAGGAAGTTTACCCATTCCTTGAGCACAAGGTTATGGAAATGTGCCTGCTCTGGAATTCCAAACGTGATTTTGCTGTATGGAAAAAGCCCCCCTCTTTGCCTGGAAGCCTCAACAGGGAGAGAGATAGACAGAACCTCAAAGATCTGGGTCAATAATATGTCAGTGTCATCCGGGGCCCAGGGGTCAGAGCCAGAATCGTCATGACCCCTTGGTCTCTCATCAGATGAGCCTGAATCAGAAAAGAGCTCCCCTTCATCAGACGGGGTATAGCCACACAGATTCATAAACTCCTCAGTTCCCATAGGGAAAACAGTGACATTAGGCGTCAAGTGCCGCTTCTTAGCAGGGGCCTTACGCGCTAAGGACTTCACAATAATCTGTTCAACAGCAGCCAGTCTAGAAGACACATCCGGCTGAGAATCCCCACTAGTATGCAACTCAGCAGGAGTGAGATTTAAGCTTGGGGGAGTAGGTGAAGTGAAACGAGGTGCAGCCACTGGCAGGCCAGATTGCAATGCAAGCACCTGCTCAGCACAGGGTACACAGACCAGCGCCTTGTCAGTGTCAGCATGAGGCTGCCCACACGCTACACACAGCCTGTCTTGACCCAAAGGGACCCCGGTAACATTATCCTGGGATGCCTCCATATGGTGATTATAGCGGCGCTATACGCCGATAGGGAATAACGCTATATAGCAACCCTGGATGCCCCAATAACCCGCTAGGGATGTGGGAGTATAATTTTTACAAGGCCTACAAGTAATATACTAAAAACAGGGCCGGGAGAAGCCAAGAAGGGTTCGTCCCGCCTGAAAGACATAAGCAGACAAGACCTTAAGTACATACGTAACAAAAGTGATGGAGATAAAGCCGCCCGCGAGGGCACTTACGGACCGCGGTAGATGGAGTCCGTCGCGCATAGGTCAACCAAGCAGAAAAGATGGCATCGGTATACCACGAGGGGCGGGCCAGTAAAAGCGATGACACGGAACGCGCCTTAAACGAAACGCGCCTAAAACGGGCCCCGCCCCCCCGGAAGAGCGCAAAGCCAGTAAGGCCAACAGCCAATGACGGCGCACCAGCACCTGAGGTAATGCCGCTGCCAAGCGCGGAGCCAAGTCAGCGCGCGGCGGCGGTAAATTTAAAAAGTAGTAAAGACAAGTCAGCACGGCGGCTGACACAAGGATAATGCATAACATACATATCTATACGCATACACCCCCCCCCCCTCTTTTCCCCCGAAGACTACAGGGAGGATGAGGGGAGGGAGGACGGCGTCAACTTAAATAGGGCCCACCGATAGGCAGGGGCAAGGGGCAATAGTGTGGGAGGGGCATCCCATAGAGGCTCACCATAAGTCTGAACCACCTACCATTTGGTGGGGGATTGCGGTGGAGCAGCGCTCCTAAGCACCAACGGCGGTGCTGCCTACCTTCACCCGACCAGCGCAGCCAAGGCTGGGAGGCATATTACTAGTGGAACGGGTGGGAATAGTCCTACAGGGCCGCAGGTTAATAACCCTGCTCACCTGCGAGTAGAGAGCCAATTTCTCGTCCTTCGCAGCCAGACTGCAGAGAAACTCTGCGGATTTGTGGGAGGACTCTATGCCCTTTGGACTTTACACAGGTTCATTACTTTCCTTTTCTTAAGCATGTTACAGACAGTGTGTTGATTGATTACGTTATTCATTGTTCTGACTGCCATTGTATTGATTGATTACGTCACAGACAATGGCATTGTTCGGATTGAGTGTATTACAGACGTCTATTGTATTGCTGATTGCGTCACCGGCAGAGTTGAGGGATTGTGTGCCCTGCTGCTATTGGTCGGTGTGTGTGTCATGCAATGGAGACTTGTGTATATAAGGCCTAGAGTGGCACTAATAAAGTTCAGTTCATCTTCACCCTCAATACTGAGTTCTGTCTCTTATTGGGGGAAACGCTATATTACAATTCACTAGCCCTTGTAAGGGCTGTTCCCGTTTCCTCACGGACGACTCTGGAATTCCAGCAGTACCTCTTACGATTGGGAAAAGGACGTCTCGGGCGGTGAAGCCCTCCGGCGATAAGGATTATCGCTACACTGGGTATTTGAGGGGCCGGGAGGAGCCTATTTTCGATGTCTCTGCAGTCCAGCGCCATCTGGCGGAGTATATCCCAACTGTAAGTATTAGATTTGGAGCAGGACGTACTGTATACTAAGAATATTCAGAAACCTAGCTCTCTTCTCCTGCCCTGCGGCATAATGTTCCCAGGGTTTCTACACAGTGCCCTCACTGCACAGCCCAGAAAGTGGAAAGAAACAATTTTCCCATAGTCCATCCAGCAGGCCACAAGACAAACCTGCGGCTGGGTGTCCCTTTAGAGGGGATCTACCAGACCTTGGGGGTCATAAAAGTGACACCCTATAGCGCCCTTGATTCAACGCCATCAGCCTAGTTAAAATCCACCACTTCTTGAACAAAACCCTTAAAAAGAAAAATAAATTAAAACGTAAAAAAATCTATGCAAAACCTTGGCAGTCCAGTCCAACTGCAAGAATGAAACAGGATTGGAGGGCAGCCGGAAGTATATATAGGCCTGGAGGAACCACACCTTTTTATCTTGCAGTCCCGCCCTTCGGTCGAGAGTTAACCCATTCAAATCTGATTTGGTGACGCCCTGGAGTTCGATGATGATAGAATATGAGAGAAATTACTAATCCCGTCACTGGAAGTGGCTGAATTAGAGCAGGAGGGGATAAACATGTGAGCTCACAAGCCTCATCTCTGCTTCAGCCAATCAGATGATTAGCAATCCCAGCTCAGTAGAACAAATGCAGCAGTTGGTGTGCATTACTAATGGACACATTGTGGGTCATGCTAAGTATTTGCTGAATGTAATTTTCAGTTCACACCCAAAGGTGAACTTGATTTAAAGTGGACCAACACCCTGCCAGATCTATAAGATTCCCAGGCGGATCTCTCCCCGTGGGGCATCCAAAATCGGGATGCCCCGCTGTGTGAAACCCCCCAGGATGCCCGCTAACCTTACTCCCGGTCCAACGGTGCATGGGTGGGGTGCGCCTGCATCTCAGGCTTCTCTCTAGCAGAGCGCGTGTCCGTGCCGGCCATTTGTACGTGCTCCCTGTTAGAGGGAAGCACAAGATGCGGGCGCCAGCGTGCTCGGAGCCGCTGTGGTTTGACACCGCTTTGACCCGCATACCACAACGGCTCCGAGCTCGCTGATTGGACGAGCGGCCGCAAATGCGCCGTAGGAGCGGGGTGAGGTGAGTTTTATACGGAAATCTGGGTGGGCGGTTCACATGGCGGGGCACCCCCGAACGGGGTGCCCCGGGGAAGTGGACCAAAACCCAGGATAGTCAAAATCCTGGGTGTTGGTCCACTTTAAGGGAGCTTCTTTACTTTGACACAAAGTGCAATGAAAAGTTTGTGCTATATTTTTTTTTGTGCGTCTGTGCCAGACAGGTTATACAATTTTCCCAGGAAGGGAAAGTTTGGAAACAACAGCACCTTACGGGGTATGCAGAAAAGAAATTGGGCCCCATAGGAAGTTTCTTCTAAACTTTCAAGAAATTACCCTTCCCTCACCTGAAAAAATGTTGTAGGGTAAGTGATTTGGGGGAAAAATTACCACAACCATTTTTTAATGCACTTGTTTGTGTGTTGAAGTAAAACAAAAACTTAACCAAGATGTAAGTTTCAGTTCACACCTCGATTTACCAAATCTTTAGCATGTCCTCCATTGAGAAAAGTTTCTTTCATAACATGAGTTACAAAAAAATAAAAAAGGAAAAGAAGTAACCTCCCCTTACCTCTGCCTCTCTATCCACCTTCACCTCTATCCATCACTTCTCACCTCTGCTCAACTCTTCGTACCTCTGCTCAACTCTTCGTACCTCTGCTCAACTCTTCGTACCTCTGCTCAACTCTTCGTACCTCTGCTCAACTCTTCGTACCTCTGCTCAACTCTTCGTACCTCTGCTCAACTCTTCGTACCTCTGCTCAACTCTTCGTACCTCTGCTCAACTCTTCGTACCTCTGCTCAACTCTTCGTACCTCTGCTCAACTCTTCGTACCTCTGCTCAACTCTTCGTACCTCTGCTCAACTCTTCGTACCTCTGCTCAACTCTTCGTACCTCTGCTCAACTCTTCGTACCTCTGCTCAACTCTTCGTACCTCTGCTCAACTCTTCGTACCTCTGCTCAACTCTTCGTACCTCTGCTCAACTCTTCGTACCTCTGCTCAACTCTTCGTACCTCTGCTCAACTCTTCGTACCTCTGCTCAACTCTTCGTACCTCTGCTCAACTCTTCGTACCTCTGCTCAACTCTTCGTACCTCTGCTCAACTCTTCGTACCTCTGCTCAACTCTTCGTACCTCTGCTCAACTCTTCGTACCTCTGCTCAACTCTTCGTACCTCTGCTCAACTCTTCGTACCTCTGCTCAACTCTTCGTACCTCTGCTCAACTCTTCGTACCTCTGCTCAACTCTTCGTACCTCTGCTCAACTCTTCGTACCTCTGCTCAACTCTTCGTACCTCTGCTCAACTCTTCGTACCTCTGCTCAACTCTTCGTACCTCTGCTCAACTCTTCGTACCTCTGCTCAACTCTTCGTACCTCTGCTCAACTCTTCGTACCTCTGCTCAACTCTTCGTACCTCTGCTCAACTCTTCGTACCTCTGCTCAACTCTTCGTACCTCTGCTCAACTCTTCGTACCTCTGCTCAACTCTTCGTACCTCTGCTCAACTCTTCGTACCTCTGCTCAACTCTTCGTACCTCTGCTCAACTCTTCGTACCTCTGCTCAACTCTTCGTACCTCTGCTCAACTCTTCGTACCTCTGCTCAACTCTTCGTACCTCTGCTCAACTCTTCGTACCTCTGCTCAACTCTTCGTACCTCTGCTCAACTCTTCGTACCTCTGCTCAACTCTTCGTACCTCTGCTCAACTCTTCGTACCTCTGCTCAACTCTTCGTACCTCTGCTCAACTCTTCGTACCTCTGCTCAACTCTTCGTACCTCTGCTCAACTCTTCGTACCTCTGCTCAACTCTTCGTACCTCTGCTCAACTCTTCGTACCTCTGCTCAACTCTTCGTACCTCTGCTCAACTCTTCGTACCTCAGCTGTGCCCACCTTACCTCTCCCTGCCTTACCTTTTCTAACTTCCTCCCACTCCACCTCTTCCTATCTCCCCTCTACCCACCTCACCTCTGTCCATTGCTCCTTCTACCATCTCTCTTCTGCCCACCTCTACCCACCTAACCTCTGCTGAAATTCTGCAGTAGCATGGAGTTATATTCCCACTTCTATTGCCACAGAGGGCATAAGGGGTTGTAGGCATTTGTTTCATTTAAACTAGTAGACCAAAACCCTCCCTGGCAAGAGGTTAGGATGGGCTCTGGTTCACATGGACACTAAAACTAATCCTAATTGAACCCCACATCATCATGAGCAGGCTCTGCATTACTTTCGCTCACTTTTAGGGAGCTCTGGGAGTCCGTAAACAACTGCACATGTGTGACAGACATCTCTATCTACATTACGGATTTTTGCTTTTTAGTGTCCTTTAAGTGGAAAGGGCATCCCAAACCAGTATGGCCCAGATGTGAACAGGGCAGGTCTATCAGATCTCTATCAGAGATGCATTTAAAGTGTACTATTATTACCTAAAAGATTATCTAGATGTTTGTATTACATACATTGAAAAGCCAGCAAAGTTTCACAGCCAGAAACATTGGCAGTTACAGCTTCTGCAAAGGAGCTTTAAAAACAATTACAGGAAGACATTTATTTTCTAACAAGACTGCCAATAGGGTAGCAAGCAATATATACTGCACTTCTGACCCCTCCCCCCCCCCATTATAGCTGTTAGTCCAGCACTGCCTATCTTAGCTGATTGTCAGATCACTTCCTGTGGCTTGATGGGGTTGATGGGGTTCTCAAATCATGGAGCTCTGCTCCACTAAATACCTTTTCCTAAAAGGCAGAATACATTTGTTGGCAGCTAGAACAACTGTTATTAACCCAACAGACCAGAGCCAGTAGCTGGTTGTCAACACTGACGCTGTAAAGTTTCTTAGGCAGCACAAGTGCTTTGTTAGTGACATACAACAAACAGGTTTGGGGCTGTTACAATGTAGTCACAGAGCTGAAAGGAGAAAAAAAAATGCTGTTGCAACTGCCTTTGCCTGGCGATTGCCAGTCCAATTCCATTGAGTGGCAATTGGTTCAAGATCCCCAGGTAAAAACTAGTTCACATGAGGTTTGTAAAGTTTTACATTTCCCCACAGTCATTCCTAACATGCTGGTCTTATCCAATTCTTGGCCATTGTAACTGCGAGGGCTTAACTTAGCAACCTGTTTACAGTATACTTTTACAACATAAAACTGCAAACTGGTACATAAAGCCTTTTTGAGTTCCAATATTGGAGAATCAGCAAAGATGACCCCAACTTCATTATACCACCTGTGTAGACCAATACACAAAACTATGAAAATATAACTAAATAAACCATACAAGCATACCTTCCAACTTAAGGGGGGAAAGAAAGACAATATTTAAAAGAAGTCACGCTCCCTCAATGAGTGATGGATAGGAGATATATAGTAACAGTTATAAGAAGAGATTGGATTCATAGTTTTAGCTGCCGGTTCGCTATGTAAAAAGTTGTCAAAAAAAACAAGTTTCATACAATCTAACAAACGGCAAACTGTGTAAGGCTATTACAATGTGTGTAAAGCAATATTAATTGATTGTATACCTTATTTGTGCCAGTTGCTACAATTTTAACAACTGGTTCTGCAGAACCAGGGAGAACCTGCTGAACTCCACCCCTGAGGGGCAGTTGGGAGGTATGCCATACAGTATTGCACAATTATACAGTCAGCTTGAAAATGTCAGGCAATGCCACTCCTCCCTATGCATTTTTTTTATTGAAAAATGTTTAAACCACCAACACATCTTCAAAACAAATGTTTATGGACAAACCTGAGCTACAGAGCAGACCACACTAAAATCCTATAAGGTTGGTAAAAAGCCCAGTCACACATCTCAAGCTCATATAGTTTGAATGCCAAATCATTACCACAATCTGAAAAAACTACTTTTAATAAACAACTTACAAAGCGTCGCTATGTCACATATTTACAGAAACCCCATTCAGAATATGTACCAGCCTTTTTTCACACTGTCTAAAGCATGAAATGTCGGTTGCTGTGCCATACAATTTAGTACATAATACAAGTAGAGGACGGGTAGAAATGAGCATGTTCCTGCATTTTTCTTTATGGAGAACCATGAGCTACTATTGTAACATAAGCAGAATGTTATTAACTTCCCCACGTGTCAACATGATAACATTGGGCACTGATGCATCCCTGGCGAGGGAGGGGTTAAAGTACACACACACACACACAGACATGAGATGTAATCCTAGGTGACACTTTGCTCTCAAACTGTAATTACCACCTTCTTTCAGGCACAATGCAGGAACACACACCCCTTTAGGTTAAGCTAGACCTTGATCACACATTGCAGATGCATGCAGTTTGCATATATACTGTAGATTGTATGCCTTCAGAGAGGAGAAAAAAAAAAAAAAATACCCCCAACCCCCACCAGTCACTGGCTCTCCCTCCTCCCCCTCCCTTCCTTCCTTCTCTCCCCTCCTGTTAGGCCTTCAGTGGCTTTGAAAATGCAAATCTGCTGATATTTAAGCAAGATTCACTGGTACAATTATCTGTTGTGGAATGGCTGAAAATAAAATGCCTTTTGTTTGAGCTGCAGGCAAGCGCCTGCATGAAAACGGGGAAGGAAAACCTAGATCGGATAACATGCATCTTCCATGCTAAAATATGATCTGGGGAAAATAAACCTTCGCAAACAAACCTAAATCTTAAATCATAGTGGTCACAGAGTAGCATTTTTAAACAAGGGTTAGTTAAATACGTATAAATGCAGCAGTCGGGGTGAAAAAACAAACATTAACCTTGATTGCAAAAAAATAAATAAATCATATAAATAAATAAGTAAATAAATATGTAAAAACAGGTCTAGCAAAGTTCTGCTGACAAGAACTGAAGTTGAATATATACTGCAGCACGGAAACTGGAGGATTTCCCTTGGTACGCATTCTACAATATAAACAACGTGTACGATGACAGCAAAAACACAAATGCACAGATGGCCAAAGGAGATCTCCTAAACGCTTAAAGCCGGGGGCTCCAATTAACCCCGAAATGCATTGCACACATTTAAAACAGACGTAGCGCCGGTATTTTGAAGGTGTACTGACCTTATAAAGTGCAACTGTGCTATAATCCAGCGATTTGAGGCATACAAGGTAAATCCAGTACAAAAAAAAAAGAAAAAAATAGGACAAAAAATTCACAAAATAAAAAAAGAAAATTCAAAAAAACAACATGAATTCATTCCAGACACACTTAGCATTTTCTTTCGCGTTAAAGGTAAATGTGCATAAACCAGAGACTGGCAGCCATTTTGCATTTGATCGTTCTCTCTGCGCTCTCTCTCCTCCTCCTCCTCCCTCTTGCTCTCTCTCCCTCTCTGAGGGAAGCAGCTTTTTTGTGACCTTCAAATAGAGGCAGGTCATGTGACCAGGGCTAGCTTGTCAATCAGGACAGCCAGCAAGAGGGGGAGGAGGAGCCGGGTTGGCTTAAAGAGACCGCAACGTGTTTTACTGCTGCTGTATCCAGTTGCTCTGTCATTACTAAGCTTGAGCTTTCAGAGCTGACATGCAAGAAGTTTTTGTTTCTTTTAAAACCGCTACACTAGGCACCACACACGTGAAAAAGCAGACCTGAAAATACCTTCACAGCATGGTTAAAAAATGATCTCCGAATCTTTATACTGACCAGAAGCAATGCACAGAAAACACAAGCAAAAACAATTAATTAACACTTTATGACTGGGCAGATTCCGGTTAGAGTGGTTTCTCAACCACTAGCTACAACATACACACAGCAAGCCACATAAAGGACAATTCCCCGATTTATAAAACTCAGTATTTTAAAGTTGAGAAAACAGGGGACACAATTTGGGAAAATACACTGGATAGAAATATAAAATAAATGATTTTATGCACGTTATCAGAAATAAGTAAAATTAACGTTTTTTGTTCAGGGCAATCAATTTAAAAAAAAAAAAATAGGCCCACGGAGCAAACAAAAGTGCACAAAAACATGCTATATTTTTTTCTACCCACAACTTCACAGTTGCATTCTGTACATAAACATTTAATAGTCTTAACAATAAGTAAGCATTTAAGCATAAGTATATGGCCTGAAAGGATTAGGTGGGTTTTTAGAGATTTTTCTCAGAAAGAGAAAAAAATACTGATTCAAATTTACTGGGAGGTGAGGCCAAAAATATTAACTATGCATCAGGAGATTATGTACTATATGGGAGCAGCAAGCAAAGCTAAATGGTGAGCGTGCCACTAGTCGCAACCCCTGCCAGGATAAATGGCTGGCGCAGGGGGGCACACATTTGCTGTGAGACAGACAAGAGTTTCTCGGGCCATCCGGGGGTTTCACAAAATACGGTATGCGCCACAAAGTATGCGGGATATCACACAAAGTATTTTCACAAATGTGGGATGCCCCACAAAGTACAGCAATGGAATCTCAGATTTCAGGTCCGCACTGGTTCCCACCCCAGGGCATGCTGAATCGGGATGCCCCACTGTGTGAACTCCTTACCCTGGTCCACTGGCGCATGCGCGGGCTCTCATCAGATCAGAGCCAACAGCTGAACTAACGTAATTCTGCAAGTTGGGTCTGATTGTTCATTATGAGGAGCAAGAGCGTCCGCATCCCCACATCCTTGGGCTGTATGCACACCCCCTCCCCTAGCTATTCAGAGAGGCTAGGGCACAAGCGAAGGGGCGGCAGAGGATGCGGCCACTCTCACACCCCATTCACACTAAACAAAAGCGCTTGTCGAATTAGGTCAATTCAGCAAGCAGCTCTGATTGGATGGGAGCCCACGCAGGCCCAGGAAGAGGCGAGTCTGAATGTGGTCGATGACGGAGGTTTCACATAGTGGGACATCCCAGTCCCAAAGGGGACACCCAAAAATACCCGGGAAAGTGAAAAATCGCTTTAAGAGGTCTATAAGAAACCTCACACAGACCGGTTTTGTCTCCCACCATCCTCTGGAGCATAAACTGAAGGTCATCAAAATTCTTTTTGGCAGAGCAGAAATGTTTACAACCAGCACAAAAAGCTAAGAAGAATGAATTTGGTGACCTAAGAGGGGGGAGGGACTGTAAACCCAGGAAAAAAACTGTTTGTGAACAGTTAGCTTCACTCCATAGCCACTCCACCACTCAGAAACCTCCGATTCCCGGGAACAGAGGATGAAGCAACGCCCCAGAACTCTTTGGCCCATGCTGTAAATCAAGTTCCCACAAGTAAATGTGCACAGCCCCTCCTCCGTTCATTGCAATTGAGGAGGTATGCCAGGCAGTGCCTTGGCCCACCACCACCATTACAATGAATTAAGGTGGCTATGCCCAGGCACAGTGACTAATGTGAGGGACAAGAAAGCATGCAAGGATATTAGTAGCCCCGTTCTTAGAAAACTGGAAGTTTCTAAACATTGGACTGGCCAGGAGCTTCTGTGAGGGAAATTGCCTTTTGTTTTTTTCCCACTAGGTTTACAAACCCTTTAAAAAGGGTGGGTCCACTATCAATGCGATTAGTAAAATTATCCATTATTATGTGCCCAAAGTATGTCCTCAACGTGCTGTGATTCTCTTTTTTCCTCGTTTTTCTTTTCATTTTCTATTTTTCTCTAGCAACAAGGTTTTTAAGTTAGAAACTGTAAACTAATATGTTGTGATTGGTGTACAAAGAAGGGACTTCTTTGCTGTCTGCTGGGGCAGAGACGGTGCTCCACACACATGAGCTTACATGTTACATGTTCTGTTCAAATTCAGCCTCTGCAGATGAGAGGATCACAATCTTGTGTTCCAGTAGCTAAAGTGTTACTGGCAGTGTTCACATCTGGGGAGGGGGTCTCTGTCATTACTGCTAATTTTTCCAAGCTCTAGAGTGGGGCTGATGCCGAGCTCTCCCTCCACAGTGGAAGGCTGCTGGGATTTGTAGGCAGCAGCTATACTAAGCGCTATACTGAAGGCCAGAAAAGTCTCACCCACTTTAGCAACACAGGCCCACTAGAATACAAGAAACATGGAAAATACATGCTTATAAGTAAATCACAGGTATGGGGAAACAATCCTAACACAAACACAAATTTTAAAATGAGGCAAAAATGGCAAAAGAAATGTCCTTTAAAACTTGGAGGCTACCTAGACTGGATCTTTGTTAAAACCACATTTGTGTCTGCTTTAAACCTAGGAAAATGCTAAATCAACAGCTGATGCACCTGAAAGGCCAAACCACAAACAGCACACAGCAAGAGGAGCTGAAGTGTGTATTAACCCTTTCAGTGCCAAACACGCAGATTCTACGTGCTCGCGTCTACTCCACTTAAGTGGCAAGCACGTAGAATCTACGTGCCTGACTTTCCCCCCGCTAGTAAAAAAAAAAAAATATTACTCTCCTGACCCCTCGTTGGATCCGGCTGGGTCTCCTCTTTAATTTGGTGCCCCCGGAATAGCGCCCCCCCGGAATGTACTTACCTGAGGCCGCGCAGACTCCTGACGGGTCTCCTCTTCACTGGGGGGGGCCTCCGATCGCCCCCCCCCCCCCAGCCTCTTCCGTGGCGAGGAGAGGAGAGGGCAGAAATTGCCCACCCCCCCACTTCCTGGAACAGGTCTGCTAGCCTCTTAATGCCGGCACCCGAGACAGAGAATCAGTCTGCTCGGGTGGTTGGAGGAGAGAGGTGGGGTGTGTCTTTTTTATTTCACATTCTTTTTATTTCACATTTTATATAACATTCATTTAACCCCTTGTGAACTGGTAAGGGGTCCATGAGACCCCTTAAACCAGTTCACAAGGCTGGGGGATTGCAAGTCACACGCTAGCCGCAGCGGGTGACTTGCCATTAACCCCCGGCACCCCCATTACCTGCCTCCCCAAAGCCCGGGGGGGGGCAGAAGAGCCCCGGGAGGGGGGACCTATATATCCCACAAAAGCTGAAGTCGCTGTGTTCTTATGACAAGCAATGACAAATTCCATGCCTACTGCAAACCTCACCATAAATTAGTGATAAAGCAGCAACAGTATGCACAGTCCTGTAGAACCACCAAATACTCCCAAGTTGCTGACTCCATGCAGCATGGTTACACACACTTGTTTACAGATTAGGGTTTAAAGATTGGCCTAAACGAGTGGATTACACGGTGTGTGACAGGCACTACTTATCCTGGAGAGGATTACTATAAATATATCCATCTGTAGTTCTTTGTGAAGTTCCTAATCTGCACATTCTGTGCCTCTGTGTTGAGTGCTGTGCAAATACTTTCTGTTCTAGGAAAGTACTTTTCCTTTAACTTTGACTAGAGGATCTTTTGGTCTCTTTAGCACCCCTATATTAAGCCGAACATGGGTGCCCCCACATGGTGGCTTGGTACTTACCAAGTCTCATCCCCGCCTCCCCATGCAGTCAAACACATCCGTCCTAGTGCTGATGAGAACCAAAAGCTCAAAATATGTGTTCACTAGTGGATGGTGTTTGGCTGTGTAAATTTAAGGCAGGCCAAAAGTGTTACATGCAAACATTTCACCACGCCACCGACTCCTGCACCGCCATTTTGCTACACCCGGGAGTATGAATCCCACAACCCTCCCGGGTGTAGCCTTTGCCCTCAAAGCGAGCTTTCTAGTCTTATTGCAGTGCGCGGGAAGCACCAGCAATGGCAGCATGGTAATGGGAGAGCGGGTGGCAACCATCATACACAGTACAGGGGAAGAAAGCTGTGGACAGCACCCTGTAGGTTCATGGAGTGCATTTACCGTGGTCCAGGAAACTGCAAGCCAAGCGGCTAACAGCAGCACAGCTGACAGTCAGCTGTGTGCTGCCGGAACATCTGGACCTTTGTCGGAAAGGTGATAAAGTCATATGAACTTTTGTTTTATTTTGTGCTTTGGGGCCGTTTTAAAGCTAATCCTTTGCATTGCACTCAGCGGCTTCTTGGATGGCTCAGACATGTAAAGCAATGATTTGCTTAGCTACGCCCATTGCAAGGAGTGATGGGTAATTCTATTATTCCTTGCGTTATGTGCTGTGCAATACGTTTCTGTTTTTGGAAAGCACCTTTTTCCTTTTTCAGTAAATCACTACACTTATAATATGCTTCTAAAATTTACTACTAAATTAGCTAGTAGGAATTGCCATTCCAAACAATGGATCCACAGGCCGTGCGATAAGGTGGTAAAAACTCTGCGTGCTAGACAAGCTCCCAATGGCACCCAGCTGCCACGCACTCTGGAGTCTCCCATTTTAGGTTTGGGGAGGGGTAACAACCGTGGGATTATGGATTATATGTGGAGAAAGCATAGTGTAAAAATTGCTACACAATAAGGTGTTATTTCAGTATAAGGATGTATTTTGGTGCTCTCCCGCAAGAGTCGAAGGATTTATATCGGGCACCCAGTTTCTTATATCCACAAATGGATTTGTAAAATAAAATAATGCTAAATCAACCACAATCAGACGGGAAACGCCTGCTGAGAATGAGCGAAAATGTTAGTTGGACGAACATCGTATCGTTTTGGCGGACACAACATTTCTTGATCATCCTATAATGGTTAAACTGTGAAAACCAAAACCGACCACAAATAGGACGATACATCCAATCCTACTGTCTCAAATTCCTAGGTGGATCGCACAGCGAAATGTATTGCATGACAATTTTTTCTCTAAGCACAATTAATCTGCTCGCATATGATTTGAATGTTCGCCAAACGAACCGCCCATTCAGAAAAATAGAAAATGCCACCCCACCGTTTATGGTTAGTACTTATTTTCATACACAGACAATGGGGGCCTCTTCCCCAAAGAAAGCGAATTAAAACCTCCCCTCACACACCAATAAATCCAAAACTAGGAGAATCCGTAAATCAGTAAACCCACAATCCCCCTTGAGGAGGAGGAGAAACAGCCTATCCAAAAAGGGAATCTGCTCAGGAGATACAATGATCTCAGGTTGGTTACAGATCTTTCCCATATAAGTGCTTGTCCATAAAAGGAGAAGGTAGTAGCCTTATCTAACTCAGTACTGCGGGAGTGAGCCAGAAACTAAACCCAATCCAGGCTTATCAAAGCCAAGGCTTTTGCCAAGAAATACCTCACTCAAGTCCCTAAAGAGCTCAAGAATTTCATTCCTGGGTGCCCCAGTATGCAGTTCCTAAAGGATCACATTTACTCAACCCTTTGGAGATTAAACCCAAAAGTGTTGAGGAAAAAATCAGTCTAGCCATACCGAGATATGAAGTTCATTTAAAGCGAACAAAACTTGGGATGTTGACCGTCCGGGATTCTGTTCTGTGTTCCGGAGGCATCCCAATTCTGTGAGAGATCCCCCACCCAGAATGTTTAGAAAAAATACCGTTATGTGAGTACTCACCTTTAAAACGGATATTATAAGTGTGACATACACTCCGCTTCAACTCTTCATGACATTTGGGTTATTCTCCAGTAGAGGGCGAACTTCTGCAGAGACGAATGCAAAAAAGCAGCTCCTCCCAGTCCATAAATACCTGGGACCTCCCACCAATTCCCCAGTGTAAGATAGCAGTAAGGGGACCAGGAAGAACCAAATAACCAAGAAACAATGGTTCACCATATAAAGGATCCGGAATACCAAAAAGGGTGGGTGAAGCGGAGTGTATGTCACTTATAATATCCGTTTTAAAGGCGAGTACTCACAAAACGGTATTATCCCAAGTGTGACATACACTCCGCTTCAACTCTTCATGACATTTGGGACATCCAATAGCAGTGTCCGTCATGGGTGGGACCGAAAACAGTAAAATAATGTACCAATTTAAACCATTGCAGCTTGCAGAACCTTGCGGCCAAACACAGCATCCGCTGAAGCCCGCACGTCAACCTCGTAAAACTTGGAAAAAATATGAACGGAAGACCAAGTAGCAGCCTTACAAACTTGTTCAATAGAAGCCTGGTGCTGAAAAGCACAGGACGCACCAACAGCACGAGTAGAATGCGCAGTGACCTTAAAAGGGGGAGTCCTCCCCTTAACAGAATTAGACCCAACAATGGCCTGACGAATCCATTTGCTAATGGTAGACTTAGCGGGCGCCAAACCTTTCCTGGGCCCGCAGGGCACCACGAAAAAAAAAAGGCGTCCGTCTAGCGGAAATAAAATGTAGTCACCAAACAGTACAGAACAAAACGAACAACAACCAAAGTGTGCAAAAACCTCTCCTTGTCATTGCTAGGCTTAGGACACAAGGAAGGGAGAACAACATCCTGAATGAGATGGAAAGTAGCAACCACTTTAGGAAGGAAATCCGACTTAAAGCGGAAGACCACCTTGTCCTGGTGTCTTTCAAAGTAAGGGGCCTGAATAGACAGAGTCGCCAACTCAGAGACACGCCGAACAGAGGTAATGGCCATCAAGAAAGCAACCTTTTGAGTGAACAAAGAAAGAGCAATATCCTGCAATGGCTCAAAAGGAGGACCCTGGAGAGCCGAAAGAACCAAATTCAGATCCCAAACAGGGACCAGAACCTTCCTAGGGGGCCGCACAAAAGTGACCCCCTGGAAAAAAGTCTTAACCAGCGGGTGTAAAGCAAAAAATCTTTGCAAGAAAACAGCCAGAACAGAGACCTGCCCTTTCAAGGTACTAAGCTGGAACCCAAGATCCAGGGGAACGAAAACACCCTGCAAGGCAAAGCCCTAGCCTCACACCAATCAATATAGGACCGCCAAGTCCTATAGTAAATGCCAGAAGAGTACCGCTTCCTAGCTCTAATCAAAGTCTGAACAACATCCTCAGACAAACCTTCCTCCTTCAGAATGAAGGTTTCAGCAGCCAAGCCGTCAAAGCCAGCATTTGTAAATTGGGGTAAAGTAGTTGACCCTGAGATATCAAACCCAGAAACATAGGCAGCCGGTACTGAACTACCGCCAGCCGTACGACGTCAGCGTACCAAACCCGTCCTGGCCACCTTGGGGCCACCAGAATTGCTGGTGCCCCTTCCAGAATCAGCTCGCGAACTACCTTGCCCACCCTGGAGAAGAGAGGAAACAGGTACAGGAACCCCAGATCCTTCCAGGCAAGGGACAAGGCATCCACTGCCAGGGCTAGAGGATCCTGAGATAGAGACACAAAGGATGGGAGTTTGTGATTGTGCCGTGAGGCAAAGAGATCCACCTCCGGAGTCCCCCACTTGTGACAAAAGGGACCAAAAAAACCTCAGAGATTGAGAGGCCACTCCCCTCGGCAAGAGAACCCCCTGCTCAGGGAATCCGCCTCTGTGTTCTCCACTCCCGGAATGTAGACTGCCGAAACGCAAGTAACATTGCTCTCCACCCAAGTCAGGATAAGAGAGACTTCCCTAAGGGCACTCCTGCTGCGAGTCCCTCCTTGGTGATTAATGTAGGCTACCGCCGTCAGATTGTCTGATCAAACCTGAACCGGTAGGCCCTGTAGGTGCGACGGCAGCCGCGCCAGGACAAGCCGGATGGCTCTGAGCTCTAAGACACTGGTGGGGGTGTGAGCCTCCTGAGGACCCCACAACCCACTGAACTGATGACTTTTCCAGAAACCTCCCCAGCCCGACAGGCTGGCATCCGTGGTAACCGTCTCCCAACAAGGGAGCAGAAAGGATCTGCCCCTCATCAGGTTGCTCGACTCCAGCCACCACCGAAGTGACCGCTGAACCCTGGGAGACATCCTGAAAAGTTGATCTAAGGACTACGGACCTCTGTCCCAATGCGTCAATAGGTGAAGTTGGAGAGATCTCATGTGAAACTGAGCAAACGGGACTGCCTTGAAGGAAGCAAACATCAATCCCACCAGTTTCATACCCAGACGGATAGAGAGGCAAGGATCGGCCAGAAGAAGGCGGATCAGATCCTGAACCCCCTGCACCTCGTGCTGAGGTAGAAACACTCTGGCTAGAATGGTATCCAGATTCATGCCCAGGAATGAAAACTCCCTTGATGGAGAGAGAGAATTTGGGGCGGTTGATCACCCATCCGAACCTCTCCAGAATCGACACCACCTAGTGAGTGTCCAGCTCCGCCTGACAGAGGAAAGGAGCTGAAATAAGTAGGCCGTCCAGATACGGCACAATGCGAATGCCCTGAGCTCTGAGCAGGGCCATTATGCCCGCCAGAACCTTGGTGAAGACCCTCGGCGCTGAGGTCAACCCGAAGGGAAGGGCTACAAAACTGAAAAAGTTGATCGTACACCGTGAACCTGAGGAATCTCTGATGCGCTGGAAAATTGAAACATGCCGATACGCATCGTTGATGTCATAAAGTCCCCTTGACGAAGGGAATTGATGGCCGAGCGCAGAGTCTCCATGCGGAACATCTTGATTCTGATTAACCCGTTGAGGATCTTCAGGACCAGAACGGGTCTGATGAAACCATCCTTTTTGGGAACTGTGAAAAGATTGGAATAGTAACCCCTGCCTCTCTCTGAGGGAGGCACCGGGCATATAACCCCCATGTCCAGAAGGTTTTTCAATGCTAACAGGAGCCCCTGAGCAGCCTGAGGGTCCGAGGGCACCCGAGACCTTAAAAATCTTGGAGGAGGCCAATACTCGAACTCCAGTTTGTACCTGGACAAGACCACTTCCAGAATCCATTTGTCTGTGACCTCCTAGGCCCAGACCTGGAAGAAGAGTCGCAGCTGTCCCCCCACCTGTACGGGTGAGGGCGCCTCTTCATTGTTGAGCTGTTTAACAGCGGACTTGGGCTTGGAACCCCAGGCAGAAGCGGGACGGGCCCGACCTCTGCCTCTGTTCCAGGACGAACCTCTGCCCCCGGAGTAGGCAACATCTCTGACCGCTGTGGCACCACGAAAAGAAGGGTTGAAGGACCTCGCCCCCTGAAAGGAGCGACGCTGCTTCTAACGCTGTGGAAACTTACCTCCCTTAGCAACCGCATCCAACTTATCTCCAAACAGCCGCGTACCCAAGGGAAGGGCTGTGAGAGATTCCTTGGCCGCAAAGTCCGCCGCCTACTGGCAAAGCCAGACCGATCGCCGCATGGCTACCAAGAATGCCGAAGTTCTCCTACACATGACAATAGTGTCCTCCATAGCAGTCAATACAAATTCCATGAAAAATTTGCACCTTTTAAGGTTAGTGAACTCGGCGCTGGCAGGGTCAAATTGGGCGTCACCGTAGCAAGCGCAGATGCACACACAGGTCGCAAGGCTGAACCAACCCTGGTAAAAGCATAACCTGCCATCTAATAAAGGCGCTTAACCTCGCCATCCTTAAGGGAAGTGGCGGCTGGGGTGTGGACCACAGAGGTGTTGGACAATCCCAAAAAACTGGCGCATCGACCTCGGAAGGAGAAGACCAGCGCTTAACCGCTTCCACCAGAAAAGGATACTTCTTATCCCATCCCTGAGGAACACCCGGAAGCCGGCTCGGTTTCTCCCATTCCCTAAGGATCAATGCCTCAAAATGACCTTGGGTAGGAAACTCCAAGCATGGCTTGGAGGACCCTAAAAATTCCCCTTTTTTGACAGGGGGTGCCTCTGGCGAGGCAATATCCAAAACCTCCAAGAGATGTGCCAAAACCTCCAAGAGATGTGCCAAAACCCTGGAAGTGTCAACGGAGTACCCAAGCGCCTGCCCAACATCAGTATCACAAAAAATGCACCTCATCAGCATCTGATACCTCAAACAATTCCCCTCTCTAACGGGGAATAATCCGACCAATCAAAGGAATCATCATCAAAATCCAAAGCCGCCTGGGCCGGCGACAAATGACTCTTTTTAGCATGGGCCATCTTGCCCACCGCACTAGCAATAAATCTCTCGATGCTGGCCAAATTAGTACAAACATCAGAGTGCGACTCCCCGCTAGCGACCAAGTCACTTGGGGTACGGATAAAGCAGAGGGGGGGAGGCGATGAAGCGGGAGGTGCCGACCCAGATGCCTGGGGGCCCAACTGCCGCGTTATGGCCTTTTGTGCACATTGTATAAAGATCAGCACAATATCACCCGTAAGGGATATCCCACAACCCACACATGGCCGGGATTTGACCCGAAGGGAGCCTGAGCCCAATATCCTGCAGAGCATCCATATGGTGATTTTTTGGATAGTCGCAAGACCTAGGGAATTATGCTAGTAAGCAACCCCGGGATGCCCCTTTAAAAATCCCTGTGGGAGGATTTGTCAAGTGAATATTAAGGCTAGGGACCCTAGGACCGGGAGAACCCCCTTTTTATATGCAAAAAACAGGGAGTCCTCCTGAAAGCCATAAGTGAAAAGGCCCCATCAGCACCCACACACATACAAAAGTAAATCACATGTAATAGGTATAAATGCCCACAGTACCATAAAACAACAATATATATATATATATATATATATATATATATATATATATATATATATATATATCTCAATGTATGCATTAATCAAAACCAAGGCAGGCAGCGCTGCCAAAGAAGCGGCAATATAGGCAATAAAAATGCAAGGAAGAGGGAGGGAGCCCCCAGTGGGGCACTCGCGCGACAGAGAGGGCGTCCAGACGGCAACAGCAGCAGCTCAGCGAGAGGAAAGGAGAAAGGGGGCGGGCCCACGCAGAGCACGCGAGCGCCCGGCCCCGCCTCCTCACCAGATAACTGAGGGGAAGAAGCTCACCAGAAGCCTGCAGCGCTGAGTAAAACAAAAAAAAAAATCAAATAGAGGCCTCCATATGGTGCACAGTAAATCACACACACACACAAACCCAGACAACGGGGAATAAAAAAACATACATACAATAAGGTATTCAAGGGCCGACTCCCCCCCCCCCGAGAGGTAATAGAGTGACCCGGAAGGGGGGAGATCCCGTATCGTATGGGAAAGAAGGGACAGGGCATCCCAAACCGGAATCACCAATCCCGAAAACCGCCTACCCCATAATGAGGTCTCATGGGGGAGCATGGCTCCCTATCACACCTAAAAGAGGTGTAGCCTACCTTCACCAGGACCTGCAGCCAAGGCTGGGAGGCTCGTATAGGAAACAGCAGAAATAGGTATAAAATGAAAAAATGAGTAACCCCATGGAAGAAGGTCTTAAAGTGGACCAACACCCAGGATTTTGACTATCCTGGGTCTTGGTCAACTTCGGTGGGGCACCCCCGATCGGGGTGCCCCGCTGTGTGAAACCCCCCCAATCACCCGGAAAACTCACCTCTCCCCGCGATCTGACAGCAACGGACAAGCGGCTCCTCCGTCGCCGCCTCCCGCGCGTCACTCTTGACGCGCGCGCCGGCCATTCACAGACGGCCGGCGCGCGCACGTCTAGAGGGGCGCGAGGGAGGCGGCGGCAAGGTAAGGGGATTTGGGGCGTTTGGGGGGGTTTCACCCCACGGGACATCCCGATCTCGGATGTCCCATGGGGAGGGAGGTGATCGGCCCGGGAATCTTATAGATTCCCGGGCCGATCATGGGAGGGTGATGGTCCACTTTAACCAAAGAATGCTGAGCAAAAGACTTCTGAAAGAAAACAGACAGGGCAGAAACCTGACCCTTCAAAGTACTGAGTTGGAGTCCCGACTCCAACCCATGCTGTAAAAACTCCAGAAACCTGGGAACTGAAAACACCCGACAGGGAAGAGACCTAGACTCTCACCAGTCAATGTAGGTACGCCATACCCTATAATAGATGGAAGAAGTTTTCTTCCTAGCCTTCACCATGGTATCAACCACCGAGGCAGACAAGCCTTTCTCCATCAAGATGGAGGTTTCAGCAGCCAGGCCGTCAAAGCCAGAGTTTGTAAATTGGGATAGCGTAAGGGGCCCTGAGTGAGCAGATCTGGCACCCCTGGCAGAACGTACTGGTCTACTGCCATCTGCACCAAGTCTGCGAACCACACTCTTCTTGGCCACCAGAATCGCTGGCACCCCTTCCAGAGCAATCTTGCGCAGAACCCTGCCCAGCAGGGGGAATGGAGGAAAGACATACAGGAGCCGAAATTCCTGTCATGACATGTACAGAGCATCCGTGGTCAAGGCAAGAGGATCCTGAGACAGGGAGACAAAGGCCGGGAGCTTGTGATTGTGACGGGATGCAAATAGATCCACATCCGGTAGACCCCAACGGTGACACAGGGACTGGAATACCCTGTTGCAGAGGGACCACTCTCCCTGACGAGAGGTCCCCCTGCTCAGAGAATCTGCCAGTAGATTCTCTGCCCCCGGGATGTACACAGCCGAAATGCATTGAGCATTGGCCTCCACCCATGTCAGAATCCGCTACACCTCCTGGAGGGCACCCCTGCTCCGGGTCCCTCCCTGATGGTTGATGTATGCAACCGCCGTCCTGTTGTCTGAGCGCACCTGCACAGACAGACCCCTCAGGTGATTGGTCAACTGCTCCAGTACCAACCTGATTGCCCGTAGTTCCAGAATGTTGATGGGTAAGTGGGCCTCCTGAGGGCCCCACCTCCCCTGGAACCGCAGGGACTTCCAGAATCCCCCCCATCCTGACAGACTAGCATCCGTGGTGACCGTCTCCCAGGAGGGGGCCAGAAAGGACCTGCCCCCCAGCAAGTTCCTGGAGTCCAGCCACCACGAAAGGGACCGCCTGACCAAGGGGGGGAGCACACAGACCCCGTCCAAGGACGTTGGGTGCTTGTCCCAAACTGACAGAAGGTGAAGTTGTAGAGGCCTCAAATGGAACTGAGCAAAAGGCACCGCCTCGAAGCACGCCACCATCAGGCCCACCAACTGCATTCCCTGCCTGAGGGAGGGATGGAGACACGACAGCAGGAACCTCACCTGCACAGTTAGAGCTTCCACCTTCTGTTGAGGAAGGAATATCCTTGACTGAATTGTATCCAGAATAATTCCCAGGAACGGGATCACCGAGGAAGGGGACAGAGAAGACTTGGGGTGATTGATCACCCAGCCGAAGGACTCCAGGGTGGACACTACCAGCTGAGTGTCCAACTCTGCCTGCTGTAGAGAACGAGAGGTGAGGAGTATGTCGTCCAGGTAGGGCAGCACGCGGATGCCCCTTGACCTCATCAGAGACATCACCCCTGCCAGCCCCTTGGTGAACACTCTGGGAGCTGAAGTGAGGCCAAATGGCAAGGCCACAAACTGGTAATGTTGAACGCGAATCTGAGGAACCTTTGGTGTCCTGAAACACAGGGATGTGAAGGTAAGCATCTTTGATGTCCACAGACGTCATGAAATCCCCTGGGCGCAGGGAGCTGATGGCCGAGCGCAGAGTTTCCATGCGAAAACGCCTGTTCTTGACAAATTTGTTGAGGATCTTTAAATCCAGAATAGGCCTGACTGACCCATCTTTTGGGAACTGTGAAGAGGTTGGAGTAGAACCCCTTGCCTTTCTCTTAAGGGGACCCTGCAAATGACCCCCAGATCCAGAAGGCCTTGCACGGCCTGCGCCAACACCTGAGCTGAGACAGGGTCCTGGGGGATCCGGGACCTGATGAATCTTGGGGGAGGCCGCACAGCAAACTATCTTGTAACCGGAGGACACTACCTCCTGAATCCACCGGTCTGAGACGTGATGCCTGAGACGTGAGCTGCAGCCATCCCCCCACCCTGACGGGCGAGGGCGCCCCATCATGCCTGAGGGGGCTTGGGAGAGGATTTGGCCTTAGCCCCCCCAGGAGGAGCCAGGACGTCGTCCTCTGCTCCTGTGCCAGGAATCTGCACGAGCCCCCGCGAAGGACACCCCTTTTCCTTGTTTAGCACCACGGTAGGGGAGTGAAAGGGAGCCCTGGCCCCGAAAAAGCAGAGACTGCCGTCTGCGCTGGGGTAACTTACCTCCCTTAGCAAAAAGTTCTAGGCGGTCCCCAAACTGGTGTAGCCCCTTAAATGGAAGCCCAGTGAGGGCTTTCTTTGCAGCATTGTCAGCAGCCCACTGGCGCAGCCAAACCGCGCGGCGTATAGCTACCACCAAGGCAGAAGTTCTCGCACACATCCTAATGGCATCATCCAAGGCAGATAGGATAAAGTTTACAAACACATCACAGTTAGACAGTGCATTAAACACATCAGGTAGCAAATCATCAGGAGCACCGTCAAGTACACTTCTGATCAGGTACCTGAGCGCCACAGATGTAATGGCCGAGGCGCAAACCGGGCGAAGCGCCGTCCCCACAAATGCAAAGGCATGGCCCACCAATTGCTCAATGCGCCGGTCCTCGGCATCCCGCAGAGTAGTAGAGTCAGGGGAGTGCATAACAGAGGTGTTAGACAGCCCTAGAATAGGAGCATCCACCTCGGGAGGGGATGACCAGCACTTGACCATATCAGCAGGAAAAGGGTACTGTCCCAACTCTTAGGTATACTGGGAAGTCTACTGGGACGTTCCCACTCCTTAAGCACGAGCTTATTGAAATGGGTTTGCTCAGAAAATTCCAAACGAGCCTTAGCAGTATGAAAAAGCTCACCCCTTTGCCTCGGAGCCGCAACAGGGGGAGAGATGGACAAAACCTCAAAAATCTGAACCAGCAGTCTGTCAGTATCACTCGGGGGGCAGGTATCAGAGCCAGAATCGTCATGACCCCTGGGTCTCTCAACAGATGATCCTGAATCAGAAAACAGCTCCCCTTCGGCGGAGGGGGTATAGCCACATAGATGCAACAACTCAGACTCCATAGGAAAAAGAGTGGCATCAGGGGTTAAGTGACGCTTTTTAGCAGTGGCCTTACGCGCTAAAGTATTAGCAATCAATTTTTCAACACTGGCCAGTCTAGCAGACACATCAGGCTGAGAATCCCCGCTTGTATGCAATTCAATGGGGGTGAGACTCAAGCTTGGGGGAGTAGGTGAAGTGAGACGAGGTGCAGACCCAGCCACAGGAGGGGCGGATTGCAACGTTAGCACTTGCTGTGCGCAAGGAACACGGACCCGTGCATTGTCACCGCTAATAGGCGAGACCCCACAAGCTACACACAGCCGGGCTTGTCCCGAAGGAACCCCTCCACATATGGAAGGAACCCCACAATATGCCAGTAGGGATTGACGCTATAAAGCAACCCTGACAAAATGGCGCCGAGAGTACCTCGAAGGGTGGGCCAGAGCGAGCCGTGATGCAGAGCGCGCCAAGCCAGGCCCCGCCCCCCCTCGAAGAGCGCAAAGCCCACAGACAAGCAACCAATGAGAACGCAGAAGCGTCTGAGGTAACGCTGCCGCCCGGCGCGGAACATCCAAATGAAGGAAAAGACACGCACGGCGGCGGCATTAGCAATAGTAAAAAGACAAGTCAGCGCGGCTGCTGACACCACATATACTAGTCAAAAAACATGACAAAAAGCCGTATGCACGAATCACGATACACGCTCACCCACACCCCCCCCTTCTTTCCCCCCCGAAGGCTACAGGCCGGGAGGAGCCTGTTTTACATGTCTCTGCAGTGCAGCGCCATCTGGCGGAGGATAACCCAAGTGTAAGTACTATATCTGGAGCAGGACGTACTGTATACTAAGAATATATTAATTTTAGATGCTGGGGAATCATTTAAGGTTTGGGATTTTCATTCAGTTTAAGGTCCTCTGGTCTGAGACACAGCAGGTAGATCTCCTGGGACCTGTGAAATTCTGAAGCAATCTTCGCAGGCAAAGCGGGTCAGGTCTGATGGCGAGAAGAAATCCTAAGATATGGTTCCTTAATGGACAAGGCTTGCTTGCACATTTATTAAGCCTTCTGGCCAACATAATAGCCACTTTAAGAGTCAGAAACTTAATTTCCGTCTCCTCCATGGGCTCAAAAGGTGGTCGTGTGAGACAGTTCAGGATGATGGAAAGGTCCCAGGGAGGGAAGACCTTAGGATGCATTTGTCTTCCACTAGACAGAGAAACCTTTGGACCAGATATTCCTGTCTAAGAATAATGATAGTGCTGCCACCTGAACCTTACAGGTGACTAGGCTAATTTCTGTCCCCTCCTGCAGAACACCAAAACTGATGCCAGGCCTGAATTAATCAGGTTATGGGCCACACAATATGAAGAAAACTTCCAGACCTTACCATAGACCTTACGGGTAACCATCTCCCTGCTCTGGAGAATGGTCTTAATGACCCAAATGGAGAGCCCGTTACTCCATAGCAGGCTCCATTCAGGATCCATGTCGTCAAAAGAAGGCTTTGAGCCTGAGGGTGGAACAATGGTCCCCGATGCAGCAGATCTGGGGTCAGGTGAAGAGTTATCTGATGCCTTACTGACATCTGCCTTAATAGGTAGAACGAAAGGCAATTAGAATCACCATTGCCTGGTCTAATCTGATCTTCCTTAAGACTAAAGAGGATCTGAAATGGGGGAAAGGCATAACATAGTTTGAACGTTCCCAATTCTGAACCGGGGCTCCCTGGCTCTGGTGGTTTCAGCATTTGGAATTCTCTTGTGGCGAAAAATCCACCTCGGGGGAGTCCTAGAGATCTACCAGTTGCCTGAAGACACTCGGACTTAATTCCCATTCTGCCTGTCTGAGCTGAACTCTACTTGATGTGGACTGCTTGCAAAGAGGCCACTGATTTTCCATCATGGTACAGATTGTCTTGGAAAGAGACATCAGTTTGATTGATCTTGTGCATTGTCCGAAACATTAAGAACATGTCTATTCCTTGTTATGTGCTCGAAATTGTTTAGGGCTAACTGAACAACCTTTAGCTCCCAAAAGTTCGAAGATTTTTAGGTCATGTTGCTGGACAAGGTTCCCTGAACCTGGCAGGGAAAGGTCCGCCCCCACTAACCCTGCACACTTGCATCCCTTGTGATACAGATCGGGTCACAGCACATAAGTGTTCAGGAAAACAAACACAAAGTCAGTGATAGCAAAAAGTAATCGACAGCATTGTTTGCCATTTGTTTCAGTGAAAACTATTTAAATACACACCAACATGGGGAATTCTCTTAAAAAATACAATTCTGTGAAATACTCACCTGTAGAATTGGTATTATGAGTATATAGTACGTCCTGCTCCAGATATAATACTTACACTTGGGTTATCCTCTGCCAGATGGCGCTGTACTGCAGAAGCATGCAAAAACAGGCTCCTCCCGGCCCTCCACACACCCAGGGACCTCCCACAAATCCCCAGCAGTGAAAAGCAGTGAACAAGAAGCCGGGAGAATTAAAAACCACTCAGAACAACTGGTAACAATAACAAAATAACAATCACCATACAGGGGATCCAGAATAATGCAACAACAGGGTGGGGTGGAGCAGGACGTACTGTATACCTATAATACCAATTCTACAGGTAAGTATTTCACAGAATTGTATTATTCTTAGTATACAGTACATCCTGCTCCAGATAGATTACTTACACTTGGGACATCCAATAGCAGTGTCCATAAAGTAGGGTGGGATCCCCCAACACCAAAAAGGTGACAACAGGCAGTTTAAACTACTACCGCTTGCAAAACCTTACGGCCAAAAGCAGCATCTGCTGAGGCAACATCAACCTTGTAAAACTTCGAAAAGGTATGAACAGAAGACCAAGTAGCGGCCTTGCAAACTTGTTCAACCGAGGCCTGGTGCTGGAAGGCCCAAGAGGCCCCGATAGCACGAGTAGAATGAGCAGTAAGGCGGAAGGGAGGACTCTTCCCCTTAGCAGAATAGGCTTGAATCACAGCCTGACAAATCCATTTGCTAATAGTAGACTTGGCCGGAGCCAAACCCTTCCTAGGACCAGAGGAGACCACAAAAAGAGCATCAGTCTTCCTGAAGGCTGCAGTGACTACCAGGTAATACTTCCGACAGCTGACCACATCCAAGGAATGCAGAACCCTTTCCTTAGCGTTACTAGGATTAGGACACAATGAAGGAAGCACAATATCCTGATTCAAGTGAAAGGCCGACACCACCTTCGGCAGAAAGTCTGGCTTAAAGCGGAAAACCACCTTGTCCTGGTGTCTCTCGTAGTATGGGGGCTGAATAGACAATGCCGCCAGCTCCGAAACACGCCTGACCGAAGTGATAGCCACCAGAAAAACTACTTTGAGGGTAAGTACAGCCAAGGCAGCATCCTGAATAGGCTCAAAGGGAGCACCCTGCAAGGCAGACAAAACCAGGTTCAAGTCCCAAACAGGAACCGTAGGCTTACGTGGGGGACGCACGTGGGTGACCCCCTGAAAGAAGGTCTTAACCAGGAGATGCTGAGCAAAGGACTTCTGAAAGAAAACAGACAGGGCAGAAACCTGACCCTTCAGAGTACTGAGCTTTAAACCCAACTCTAATCCGTGTTGTAAAAATTCCAGAATCCTAGGGATGAAGAACTCCCTGCAGGGAAGAGACCTGGACTCACACCAGTCTATGTAGGAACGCCATACCCTGTAATAGATGGCAGAAGAAGTTTTCTTCATAGCCTGAACCATGGTATCCACCACTGAGGCAGACAAGCCTTTCTCCATCAAGATGGAGGTTTCAGCAGCCAAGCCGTCAAAACCAGAGTTTGTAAATTGGGATGGCGTAAGGAGCCCTGAGTGAGTAGATCTGGCGCCTCTGGCAGGACATACTGATCTATTGTCATTTGTACCACGTCTGCGAACCACACCCTTCTTGGCCACCTTGGGGCCACTAGAATCACTGGCACCTTTTCCAGGGCAATCTTGCGCAGAACCCTGCCCAGCAGGGGAAACGGGGGGAAATACATACAGGAGGCGAAATTTCTTCCAAGACAACGACAGAGCGTCCGTGGCCTTAGCCAAAGGATCCTGAGACAGGGAGACAAAGGCCGGGAGCTTGCGATTGTGACGGGATGCAAACACATCCACATCCGGTAGACCCCAACGGTGACACAGGGAAGTCCCCCTGCTCAGAGAGTCTGCTAGGAGATTTTCCACCCCTGGGATGTAAACAGCAGAAAGGCATTGAACATTGGCCTCCGCCCATGTCAGAATCCGCGACACTTCCTGGAGGGCACCCTTGCTCCGGGTCCCTCCCTGATGATTAATGTAGGCAACCGCCGTCCTGTTGTCTGAGCTGTCCCTGCAGGTGATCGGTCAATTGCTCCAGAACCAACCTGACCGCCCGTAGTTCCAGAATGTTGATGGGTAAATGGGCCTCCTGAGGGCCCCATCTGCCCTGGAACCTCAGGGACTTCCAGAATCCCCCCCAACCTGACAGACTGGCATCCGTGGTGACCGTCTCCCAGGAGGGGGCTAGAAAGGACCTGCCCTTTAGCAAATTCTTGTGGTCCAGCCAACACGAGAGGGACCTTATGACCAACGGGGGAAGCACACAAAACCTGTCCAGGGACGCAGGATCCTTGTCCCATACCGAGAGGAGGTGAAGCTGCAGAGGCCTCGAATGGAACTGAGCAAAGGGCACCGCCTCGAAGCTCGCCACCATCAGACCCACCAGCTGCATTCCCTGTCTGAGTGAGAGCTGGGGGCATGAGAGCAGGGACCGCACCTGCACAGTCAGGGCTTCCACCTTCTGTTGGGGGAGGAATATTCGTGACTGAACCGTATCCAGAATCATCCCCAGGAATGGGGTCACCGACGAAGGGGACAGAGAAGACTTTGGGTGATTGATCACCCAGCCGAACGACTCCAAGATGGACACCACCCGCTGAGTGTCTAGCTCCGCCTGCTGTAGGGGCCATGAGGCGATGAGGATGTCGTCTAGGTAGGGCAGCACTCGAATGCCCCCTGACCTTAACAAGGACATCACTCCCGCCAGTACCTTGGTGAACACTCTGGGAGCTGAAGTGAGGCCAAATGGTAGGGCCACAAACTGATAATGTTGATCTTTCAACGTGAAGCTGAGAAACCTTTGATGTCCCGGAAACACAGGGATGTGAAGGTAAGCATCTTTGATGCCCACAGTTGTCATAAAATCCCTTGGGCGCAGAGAGCCAACGGCCGAGCGCAGAGTTTCCATGCGAAAGCGCTTGACAAATTTGTTGAGGATCTTTAAATCCAGAATGGGCCTGACTGACCCATCTCTTTTGGGTACTGTGAACAGGTTGGAGTAGAACCCTTCTCCCAATTCTCTCAAGGGAACCTGGCAAATAACTCTCAGATCCAGAAGGTCTTGCACTGCCTGCATCAGGACCTAAGCCGGTGCCGGGTCCTGGGGAATCCGGGACCTGACGAATCTTGAGGGGGCCGTACAGCAAACTCTATTTTGTAGCCAGAGGTAACTACCTCCTGAATCCACCGGTCCTAGACTTGGTGCCTCCAGACATGCGCGAAGTGCTGCAGCCGTCCCCCCACCCTGGCGGGCGAGGGCGCCCCATCATGCCTGAGGGGTCTTGGGAGGGGCTTTGGGCTTGGTTCCCCAGGAGGACCCGGGGCATCGCCCCTTGCTCCTATGCCAGGAGTCTGCACGAGCCCCCGCGAAGGACACCCCTTTCCCCTGCTTAACACCTCTGTAGGGGGCTGAAAGGGGGCCCTGGATCCGAAAAGGCAGAGGCTGTCGCCTGCGATGTGGTAACTTACCTCCTTTAGCAAAGAGGTCTAGGCGGTCCCCAAACAGGCGCAGGCCCTTAAAAGGAAGCACAGTAAGGGCTTTCTTAGCGGCATTGTCTGCCGCCCACTGGTGTAGCCATACCGCGCGGCGTGTAGCCATACCGCGCGGCGTATAGCCACCGCCAAGGCGGAAGATCCGGCACACAGCCTAACAGCATCATCCGACGCGGACAGGATAAAGTTCACAAACGCATCACAATTAGACAGTGCATTAACCCTTCTAGTGCCAGCTACGCGAGTCTCACGTAGCTGCCTCTCCAACCGTTAAGTGCCAGCTACGTGAGACTCACGTAGCTGAATTTAGAGCCCCATAAAAAAAAATAAAGTATAAAACATACAGACTTACCTTACCCCTCATTTGAAAGGGCCAGCGATTCTGTACAAGAATCACCTGTTTGATTTCCACCCCTGGGCCTCTGATCTTCAGGAGGGGGCCCGTAATAGCCCCGCCCGCCCCCCCCCCCCCCCGCGCCGACATCTGCAAGAAAAAAAAAAAAAGTAAATGTCATTTACTCACCTCGCAGCGCGATGGCTCTCCCCGGGTCTTCTCTTCACCAGGGCTTTCCACGCTTTCGGGTGAGGGCCCAAAAACGGGCCCTCACCATCCTCTTCGGCCAGCGCTGGCCCCGCTCCTAGCCCCGCCCACTTGATGATGTCATCCCGCTCCTCGGGTTATCGGCACCTGGGCGCCGATCTGTCAGTTGTCGGTAGCGATCGGAGCAGGGAGGGTGGCAGGCAGGGTGGCGCTGATCTCCCTACCTCCCTGCTCTGATCACTACCGACAACTGTCATCTGCAGCGGCGCGGGACACTGGATGGGAGGTAAGTATAAGTAAAAAAAAGAAAATATTTTGTGTCTGTGTTTTTTTTACTTTTAACTATTTGTGAACTGGTAAGGGGTCCATGAGACCCCTTATACCAGTTCACAAGGCTCTGGGGCTGGCAATCACCTGCGGGCAGCAGGTGACTTGCCATAACCCCCATTACCTGCCTCCCCAACGGCCAGGGGGGGGGGCAGAAGGGCCCGGGCCACTTAGAGGCTATGTGGGCTAGGGGGGACCATACATCATTTTTTTTTTTTAATTAACCCCTTACAACTATGCAATCATATTGCATAGTTGTATCCTATCTGAAATCTCCTAAACTGCTGTTTCAGTTTGGGGGAGTTTCCTGGGCAGGAAAGGGTGTCTACCAATACATATGTGGTACCGTTGTAACTGGGAGAAATAGGGCTTTCACACGCAATAATATTTTATTAACAAACCTACATTTTTTATTACAAAAAAACACTACAAATTGCAAAAAATAGTTTTTTTTATTTTTTTGCACATATTTCACCCAAAAGTATTGAGAATACACAAAAAAAAGGCCAAACAAGACGTTTCATGTTGACGCCCAGACTCTGCTGAAAAAAACAATATATAATTTTCCTGGAAAATCCCTGGAAATCCCTTCAAAATTCCAGGTTGAACACGTGTAGCGCAAAAACGTGAAAAGTAGTCTGGCAACAGAGTGTGACAAAAAATCTCGGTAGGCTGGCACTCAAAGGGTTAACAGCATCAGTAGGCAGCTCGTCTGGGCTGTCAAGAACATTCCTGATCATGGCCCTGAGCGCCACAGCAGTAATGGCCAAGGCGCAAACTGGGCGCAGTGCCGCCCCACCAAATGCAAAGGCATGACATGCCAATTGGTCAATGCGCCGGTTCTCAGAATCCCGTAGCATAGTGGTATCGGGGGAGTGCATAATAGAGGTGTTAGACAGCCCTAAAACAGGGGCATCGACCTCGGGGGGTGATGACCAGCACTTGACCATATCAGCAGGAAATGGATACTTCCTGTCCAAACTCTTAGGGATCCCGGGAAGTCTACTGGGATGTTCCCATTCCTTCAACACGAGGTTATTGAAATGGGTTTGCTCAGGAGACTCCAATCGAGCCTTAGCAGTATGAAATAGCTCACCCCTTTGCCTGGGAGCCGCAACAGGGGGAGGGATGGACAGAACTTCAAAAATCTGAAGCAGTAATTTGTCAGTATCATCCGGGGTCCAGTGGTCCGAACCAGAATCGTCATGACCCCTTGTCTTCTCATCAGAAGATTCTGAGTCAGAGAATAGCTCCCCTTCATCCGAAGGGGTATGGCCATAAAAATTTGAAAACTCCTCAGATTCCATAGGGAAGGGAGCCGAATCAGGGATTATGTGCCGCTTTTTAGCAGTGGCCTTGCACGCTAGAGAACTAGCAAGCAATTTTTCAACACTGGCCAGTCTAGTAGCCACATCAGGATGAGAATCCCCGCTTGTATTGGTTGTTAGGCTTGGGGGAGTAGGTGAAGTGAGGCGAGGTGCAGGCCCAGCCACAGGAGGGGCGGGAAGTACCATTAGCGCCTGCTGTGCACAAGGGACGCAGACCCGTGCATTGTCACCGCTGATAGGCGAGACCCCTCAAGCTACACACAGACGGGCTTGTCCCGAGGGAACCCCGTTCACAATATCCTGGGATGCCTCCATATGGTGATTAATGGGCACAATAGGCCAGTAGGGATTGATGCTATAAGCTACCCTGGACGCCCCAATGACCCGCAGGGAAGTGGGAGTAATTTTTCTAGGTCCACTGGCAATTAAGCCGGGCCGGGAGAAGCCACTGGATTCGACCGTCTAAAAGACATAATGGGAATAGGGGGGCCGCGAGGGCACTTACAGATCGAGGGAGGAGGAGGACCGTTACCATGCGCGTGTGCGCTGAGCATCGAAATGGCGCCAAGCGGACCTCGAAGGGCGGGCCCGAGTGGGCTGTGACGCGGAGCGCGCCAAGCCAGGTTTCCGCCCCCCCAAAGAGCGCGAAGCTCTGAGATAGATTCAGTTGTCAGAAAATCGAAGTGAATGGCACACTTAGAAAAATATTCGCCAATGAAGACGTAGCAGCGTCTGAGGCAACGCCGCCGCTCATCGCAGCACATTCAACAAGGGAAGGAGTGCGCGTGGCGACGACAGATGCATAATAATTATTTTTTTTTTAACAGTGCGGCACTGACACCAGGAATACCAGTAAAGGACAGTACTAAGGCCATAAGCGTGTAAGCATACACTGACCACCACACCCCCCCCCCTTTCTTTCCCCCCGGACTACGGGGGGAACGAGGGAGGATGGCGACCCTTTGTATAGGGCCCACCGCTACACGGGGCATGGGGAATAGCGCGGGAGGGGCATCCTCTAGGGGCTCACCATCAGCCTAAACCGCCTACCCTTTGGTGGGGGACTGCGGTGGAGCATGGCTCCATAAGCACACAAGGTGCTGCCTACCTTCACCCGACCGACGCAGCCCAAGCTGGGAGGCACATCACAGGGAGGACGGATGGGTGTAGTCCAACAGGGCCGCAGGCTTTGATAGCCCCGCTCACCTGCGAGAGAGTGATACTTCATGTCTTCGCAGTCAGCACTGCAGAGAAATCTGGGGATTTGTGGGAGGTCCCTGGGTGTGTGGAAGGCCGGGAGGAGCCTGTTTTCACATGCTTCTGCAGTACAGCACCATCTGGCGGAGGATAACCCAAGTGTAAGTATTATATCTGGAGCAGGACGTACTGTATACTAAGAATAGTGTCATTAGTATGCAAATTATCTAATTCTACACTTAAAGTAGATCAAACCACAACATTTTACCACATGTTTTGGTCACTCTCTCCTTCCCTAATTTTGGTTGTCCTCATTGAGGCATCCCCATTTGAGAGGCTGCACTGGTTGAAACCCGCAAGTCTCCCAATAAACTTACCTTCCTGACGGTCTCACGTACTCATCCAAAATGCTGTTTATGCCATGCATGGATATGCACTGTTTTGGAAAACATGTGTCACGCTCCAGGTACCGCAATTAACCACTTGGATAACTCCAGCTCTCTTTGTAAGGACCTCAACCCCCAATCTCCGCAGCCAGCTTCACCTATAGGAGCCCCCGCTTGCCGAGACGCAGAACACGCCTGCTCGGGATCGGATGCCCCCAGGACTTCATGGCTCAAAGGATGAAGCCTTACTGTACAGAGGACTGGAGAACCCGCGGCTGGAAGTGGAATTGGGTAGCCCGAATCTGAGCGTAAGACGGAAGTCCAAGGACAGGCTGGAGGTTGGCAACAGGAGATCTGAGGAGGCGACAGAACAATAGCAATAGACAGATCGTGGTCTAGGTTCAAGGCAAGGGTCGGCAACAGGAGTGTAGATCGAGGATGGTCAAAGGCAGGCAAGGGTCGGCAACAGGAGTGGAGATCGAGGATGGTCAAAGGCAGGCAAGGGTCGGCAACAGGAGTGGAGATCGAGGATGGTCAAAGGCAGGCAAGGGTCGGCAACAGGAACGAAGATCGAGGATGGTCAAAGGCAGGCAAGGGTCGGCAACAGGAACACGGATCAATATCAAGGTAAGTAACAACGAGGGTCTAAGCACTATAACAGGCAATGACAAACTGACTGGGGTGAGGTTATATAGGGATCAGGCATCATTGGCCCTGGAGAATAAGTGTGGTGATTGGTGCAACTAAGAACTTCAACAAGATTGGTCAACATAGGGCGTACAGCCCAGAACTCCAAGGCAGGTGATTGGCCCAGTCCCTGTGGGGCACTCCCTCTAGTGCAGCTGGGCCTTTAATTAAAATTAACCTTCCTCCGGCGGCCGCGCTGAGAGCAGCGCCACCGGAGGGTATAAACTGAACGTGCACGCGCGCGAGCACGAGAGGCGACGCTGGAGCCGCCGGCTGAGGAGGGAGGCGCGTGCGCGCCAGCCGGAACAGAAGCCGCCGCCCGCCGGACAGGTGGCTGCGCAGCGGGAGGCTGAGGACCCGAGACGCCGCTGGAACGGGAGACCGGTAAGCGGACAGTGACAACATGTCAACATAGGCAAACGAAAGCTGCAGCATCCCTGGCCTCCCTGTGGTCTGCGGCATGCTGACTCCCAAATCCCACCTGGATGGTAGGGCGCCGGCCACACGTAGGCAGAGTGCACAGCTAGGGCCCACAAATGTGGAACTCGTGCTTCCCTCTCCGGCTCGCGCCGGCCATTCACAGCCCGCGCATGCGCTGTTGGACCGGGAGTAAGGTAAGGTTCCAGGGCGTCCTGGGTGGGTTTCACTTATCACTTATAGATTCCCGGGCCGATAAAGGAGGGTGTTAGTCCACTTTAAGTGGGCCAGGTGCTTCAAAAGGTTGAGCACCCCTAACTTAGAGCCAATAAGGGAAAAATATTAGTACCTATATTTTAGGTCTACAACTAAAATGACATATCCAATGTTACGGGAAGGTGGAAGCTACATTTTGTTTAAATGAAAAAAAAAAAAAAAAGAAGAACAAAATTGGTTTCTGGCTGCAGACTGAAAAGTAAAAGTCACGTAGTAATGCCATGACATATTGAAAAGGACAATATTAGCTCTTAACAGGGTTAGGCAGAAATCCAACTTAACATACTGGTTAGCGGAATATACCCAGCCTCAAGGCCCTAGGAAGCAGAGCATGAAACTGTATTTTACAAATGTGAAAGACACCTAGCAATCATAAATGGTTATTGATACTTTTATTTTCATTTTTCAATTCTGGTAAAACAAGATTTTTTTTTTTCACTTTCATTTAAGTGTTCAGTATTAGCCAGCCATAGCAACCCTACAATCATTTCATGCAACCCACTGACCTTGGGACAGCTTTCTTCAAGTGTTTCTCCCTCATTCGTCTGCATGGGAAAGAAAAATGGTGTGCAAAATGGTGCAGAATCACACGCAGAAACCGCCTAAAAGACACAATGAAAAAAAAACAGACTTATCAAAAAAGTGTGTTTGTTACATCGTATTAATGAAAGTAATTTTCAGTGATAAACATACTGGCTTTTATCAATTAAATCTTTTACAACTCGCAGACAGTGATTCAGTTAACTGTCATGCAAAGTGTCGTATGGAAGTGAAAATATCCTCACAGCTTTCTTTCATGCTTCACGTACATGCAGAACTGCCTCACATGTGTCCCTGAATCAGGCAAGAAGGCGACATTGATATAACTGGGAAACAAAAATTCTCCATCTGTGCCAATTTGAGCCTATAGAGGTTGTTGCAGCCCACCTGCTAGCCTTGGTAGTTGCCTGGTTGCAGTGGTTATAATACGGTTTTGAGAGTCAACATGCACCCGAAATAAGCTTGCATTATGCTTTGGATTAGAGTCAAGCCAATTCAGACTCCATTTTGATGTTAATTATAGAAAATTTGGCGGCCTACCCTCTACTCTAAGCAACCAATCAGCAGCCAGTGAGTGAGTGACAACGGTACGTAGGTTCTCTATCTTATATGCAAGTGCTATAGGACTCTGTGCTTGTTGAAGGACAACTCTACAATATACAGTGTAAATTGGATTGCAAGCTTAAGATAAGCATTTTTCTGTAGCAGATTTCCTTATAGTCGCCCCCAGGACTAGGACCAAGTAAATATTTCACCCGACCCATATGACTTTCCTTTAAATTGTTTTAACTGACTTGCTCCCAGCAGGTGCTCCCAGCACTTGGGCCAACTTATCTGGGATGCTTGGCTGCTGCCGTTCACCTGACTGGCAAGTGTACGAGTACGATGTGCAAGCCCGCCAGATGACCTTGAATGGGCTTGTCCTACTCTGGGTCTCTCAGTAGGGTGGTGCGCACTGGGACATCCCAAATCAGGAAGCTCCTATGCTCAGCCAACTGGCAGTCAGTTTTAACTGCAGGTCCTCTTTAACCGCCAGCCTACCTTGAGATTTTGTCACCCTTTGTTGCCAGACCATTTTGCACTATTTCGCACTCCCCATGTTCAACTGTGACTTTTGAAAGGATTTCCAGGGATTTCCCAGGAAAGTAATATATTGTTTTTTTTAAGCAGAGTCTGGGCTTTAACATGAAATGTCTTGTTTGCCATTTTTTAGGTTTATTCTCAGTATTTTTGGATGAAATGTGCAAATAAAATATAAAATTTGTAATAAAAAATATAAGTTTATCAACAAAATCTTATTTCGTGTGAAACCCGAATTTCTCCCGGTTACAGTGGTACCACATATGTATTGGTAGACACCCTTTCCTGCCCAGAAGACTCCCCCAAACTGAAAACGCTTTAGGAGATTTTCAGATAAAATACAACTATGCTATGCGCACCTTGCAGTTTTTCAAGAAAAACAACCCTTTACATTTGAAATACCCCTACAAACTTCATATTCTCTGGAAGTACACACCTCAAGCTTTCTAGGCAAAGAAAGAAGGCATAAGAAAAAAACAACTAAATCTGAAAGCGCATAGTCCCCCGAGCAGAACAATACTCAACATGCATAGGTACTATTAACCCTTTTAATTGCCAGCCTACTTGAAGTTTTGTCACCCTTTGTTGACAGGTCATTTTTCCCCATTTTGCGCCATGTTTAACTGTGATTTTTGCCGGAATTTCCAGGAAAACATATATATTTTTTTGCAGCAAAGTTTAGGCTTTAACATGAAATGTCTTGTTTGCAATTTTTCTACTGTTTTTGAAATATTTTTGCGTAAAATATTTTAGACAATTGTCTCCTTTATTTTAAATAAAACATTTGTTTTATTAATGAAAACCATATTGCACGTGAAAGCCCCATTTCTCCCGATTACAACGGTACCACATATGTATCGATAGCCCCCCCATTCTTGTCCAGGAGACCCCCCAAACTGAAAAGAGCACTTTATAACATTTACAAATAAAATACTACCATCTACGCTATAAACATAAGGGGTTAATTTAAAAAGAAAATGACAGAGGGGGGGGGGGGGCATTTTTTTGGGAATCTTAAGGGTTAGGCTAACCCTTAAAATAAAAAAATTAAAATGACGTAGGGCCCCCCCCTACCCGTCATAACCAGCCTGGGACCAGCTATGGGGGCTTGTAGGAACAGAGTGGAGGGCCCCCCCCCCCCCCCTGCAGCCTACAAGCCCACATATCCTGCGTGGGCCCGGGCTCTTCTGCCCCCCGGGCTTTGGGGAGGCAGGTAATTGGGGGGGCGTGACTTGCCAGCCCCAAGCCTTGTGAACTGGTACAGGGGTCTCATGGATCCCTTACCAGTTCACAAAAGGTTAAGAGTAAAATAAAACACACAAAAAGAGTAAAAATTATTTTATTAAAAAAATATATATATTTTTTCTTTACTCACCTCCGATCGTCAGCTCCTCTGTCGACAGTGATCGGCAGCCAGAGGAGGAGGGGAGGCAGGAGATCAGAGGATCTCCTGTCCCCTCCTCTCGCCACCGATCACCGGCATCTGACAGCTGAGAGGCCTGGAGCTGTCATGACGCCGGCCGAGTGACGTCATAAGCCCCGCCCCAAGATGGCGGCGCCCGTCGGAGGAAGAGGGGAGAGAGCCTGACAGGCTCTCTCCTGAAGATAGAGAGCCCTGGGGGGGGGGGGGGGGGGGGGATCGGAGGCCCCCCGGGTGAAGAGGAGGGCGGCGAGATCGAGCACACATGGAGGTGAGTAAATTTTTTATTTTTTTTTTATTTTTACAGGAAAAGCCAGCGGGGGCTAAAACGAGGGGGGGGGCTACTTCGGGCTCTCCCCTTCCTCTGGATGAGCCCTAACGGGGGATCGGAGCACCCCAGGGTGAAGAGGAGACCCGGCCGGATCTAATGAGGGGTCAGGTAAGTGTTTTTTTTACATTTTTCAGGCGCTAGCAGGGGGCAAAGCCAGGCACGTAAATAGAGAGCCCTGGGGGGGGGGGGGGGGGAATCATAGGCCCCCAGGGTGAGGCCTGGCGAGATCGAGCGCACATGGAGGTGAGTAAATGTCATTTTTATTTTTTTTTATCTTTACAGGAAAAGCCTAAAACGGGGGGACCTACTCCGGGCTCTCCACTTCCTCCGGAGGAGCCCCGACGGGGGGTCGGAGCCCCCCAGGGTGAAGAGGAGACCCGGCCGGTTCGAATCAGGGGTCAGGTAAGTGTTTTTTTTTTACATTTTTCAGGCGCTAGCAGGGGGCAAAGCCAGGCACGTAAATTTTTACGTGGCTGGCATTTAACGGTTGGAGAGGCAGCCGCGTAAAATTTATGTGGCTGACATTTAAAGGGTTAAAGGTTTAAAAAGTTACATCCTTTAAGACCTGTTCAGGTCTAAAAAAATAAAACCCCACCACAAACTGACTGCACACACCAAGATTTTAAAGAGCTGGCACAGGTCTAACAATACTTTTAGTTAACAGTAAGGTTGGGTATACATTTGTTAGAGGTTGGGGAATCTTGGGGAAAACTTTTATGACCCATTTTTAAAGCTGGCTTTGGACAAATATTTTTGTTTTAAAACAATAGGCTAGGATTAGGACGACAGTGGTGGGCTTTTGCTGAAAGTCACCACATTGAAAAGAATGGGAAGCTCATTCAACTGAAATGAATTTGTGTCTGAACAAGAAAGGTGGCAACCTGCGCAAAAGCGGTTATTACTCTTACCAGCATTGTTCCAGGATGAGAGGGCATTGCATTGGTCAGTTGGGCAAGGGTGGGGGTTATCAAATCTTTTCTTCCTAGGCATAATTTGCATCTGCCTTTGAGAAATAGACTAGTTTGTGATGCACCATAATACCTACAAAAACAATTTTTGCTACTTGAACTTTTTAAATTGCCTGATGGGTAGGCCTTTTTTTTATTATTGAAAAAAGCAAATCAGCTAAATTTGGAAAATCTAAAGTGTGTGGTTTCTTTTTGTATTTTCTAAGCTTTAAAAGCAGACCTGAAACAGTCCAAAAAAGAAAAATACAGGATTAACCAAATGTTGCAGCGAGAAATAATCACTTGGTCTGTATCAGTATCATCATAGGAAGGAGAACCAAATGTAACAATACATATTGTAGCAGACATGGCCTATTCCTATGGAAAATAGTGTGCATCACATGAAAAGAGATAGAGGCACTGAACTACCAGGCACACTTGTCGCAGGTGGGTTGTAGACACATTTGTGAGCAAAGATTGACAAGGTATGGTGTAGGTCCCTCTTTAAATATCCTAATAAATTATCTGCACTGGCGAATAATATGGACCATTTTTTGATGGGGACCTTGCGCTGAACCCAGGAGTAGTACACATTAGTAAATGCCCTTTCTAATGCAAACCTGTACCATCCTGGGCAAATTCATATTGGCTGGACAACCAGCAAATGTAAAGTGGTACTTCCTGAAAAAAAAAAAAAGGTTGGAAAACCCTGCCTTAGAGCTATTCAGACCAAATATTCTCCTGAAGCCCCCCATAAGGGGCAGCAGGAGGAAGCATAATCCACAGTAAGTGTAGATATAAGATCTAACAACTAAGGGAAAACAATTTTACAGGCATGTACAAAAATACAATTCTGTGATTACTCACCTGTAGAATTGGTATTATACGTATACAGCACGTCCTGTTCCAGAATATTCCTTACACATGGGTAATACAGCCACAAGATGGTGCTGGACTGCAGAAAACAGCTTGTGGCTCCTCCCGGCCCTATAGAAGTCAGGGACCTCCCACAAATTCCCCCCCAGTATTTACAAGCAGTTAACAAGAAGCCGGGAGAACAATAACATCAAAAATGAACATATGAACAATCACCATACAGAGGTAAATAAAGAATAATGCTAACAAGGGTGGGGTGGAACAGGACATGCTGTTTACGTATAATACCAATTCTACAGGTGAGTAATAACAGAATTGTATTATTCTAAGTATACAGCACGTCCTGATCCAGAATATTCCTTACACATGAGACATCCAAAAGAAGTGTCCGTAAGGTAGAGTGGGATCCCCAAAAGTAACAGCAGACAGCTTAAACCACTGCCGCCTGCAGAACTTTGCGACCAAAAGCAGCATCAGCTGAGGCCCTAACATCAACCTTGTAAAACTTGGAAAAAGTATGAACAGAAGACCAAGTGGCGGCCTTGCAAACTTGTTCAACAGAAGCTTGGTGCTGAAAAGCCCAAGAGGCACCAAAAGCACAAGTAGAATGAGTAGTAAGGCGGAAGGGAGGCTCCTTCCCCTCCTACCACAGCCTGATGGATCCACTTGCTGATAGTGGACTTAGCTGGAGCCAGACCTTTCTTAGGTCCAGACGGGAGCACAAAAAGAGCATCTGTCTTCCTAAAGGATTCAGTAGAAACCAAATAGAACTTCAGAGTCCTGACCACATCCAGAGAATGTAAAACCCACTCCTTAGGATTACTAGGATTAGGGCAGAAAGAGAAGGCAACACAATGTCCTGATTGAGATGAAAAGCAGACACAACCTTAGGCAGAAAATCTGGCTTAAAACGAAACACCACCTTGTCCTGGTGTCTCTCAAAGTAGGGAGGTGTGATGGAAAGCGCCGCCAACTCAGAAACACGCCTAACAGAAGTGATAGCCACCAAAAAGACTACCTTAAGCGTCAAAATGGACAAAGGGGCCTCACGCAAAGGCTCAAAGGGAGACCCCTGTAATGCAGATAAGACCAAGTTCAAATCCCAGACTGGTAACATAGGCTTACGTGGGGGACGCACGTGTGTAACTCCCTGGAAGAAGGTCTTGACCAGACGATGGTGAGCAAAGGATCTTTGGATCAAGGCAGAAACATGACCTTTGAGGGTACTAAGCTGAAGACCCAAATCCAAACCATGTTGCAAGAATTCCAGAATCCTGGGGATAGAAAACACCCTACAGGGAAGAAACTTAGACTCACACCAGTCAATGTAAGCATGCCATACCCTATAGTAGATGGATGACGAGGACGTCTTCCTAGCCTGAATCATAGTGTTAACAACAGAGGCAGGCAGCCCCTTCTCCATCAGAATGGAGGTTTCAGCAGCCAGGCCATCAAAGCCAGCGTTTGTAAAATTGGGATGGCGCAGCTGCCCCTGAGTGAGCAGGTCTGGATCCTTGGGCAGAGCATACTGATCTACTGCCAACTGCACAACGTCAGCGAACCGCACCCTTCTTGGCCAACAGGGGGCCACCAGAATGGTTGGTACCCCTTCCTGAGCAATCTTGCGCAACACCCTGCCCAGCAGAGGGAAAGGAGGAAACACATAGAGAAGCTGAAAGCTCTTCCAAGACATTGCTAGAGCATCCGTGGCCAAGGACAGAGGGTCCTGTGACAGAGACAAAGACTGGAAGCTTGTGATTGTGACGGGACGCAAACAGATCCACATCTGGCTGACCCCAGCGGTGGCACAGAGAGTGAAACACCCTGCTGCTGAGGGACCATTCTCCCAGACGAGAAGTCCCCCTGCTGAGGGAGACTGCCTCCAGATTCTCCACCCCTGGGATTTACATGGCTGAGATGCAGGGAACATTCTCCTCCGCCCAAGACAGTATCAGGGACACTTCCTTGAGGGTCCTCTTGCTCCGGGTCCCTCCCTGATGATTGATGTAGGCAATCGCCGTCTGGTTGTCCGAGCGGACCTGAACCGCCCGACCTCGAAGGTGTGGAGTCAACTGGGCGAGAACCAACCCTCAATTCCAGAATGTTGATAGGTGTGTAGGCGTCCTGAGGGCCCCACTGACCCTGGAATTTCAGGGATTTCCAGAAGCCCCCCCAACCTGTCAGGCTGGCATCTGTGGTGACTGTCTCCCAGCATGGGGCCAGAAAGGATATGCTCACCAACAGGTTTCTTGAGTCCAGCCACCACGAGAGAGACCGTCTGGCCAGAAGGGACAGAACCAACACCTAATCCAGGGAACGAGGGTCCCGATCCCAAACTGACAAGAGGTGAATTTGAAGGGTGCAAACTCTATCTGTAACCGAAGGACACTACCTCCTGAATCCACCAGTCTGAAACGTGAAGCCTCCAGACGTGAGCAAAGAGCCGGAGCCGTCCCCCACTCGAATAGGTGAGGGCGCCCCTTCATGCCTGAGGGGGCTTGGGTGAGGATTTTGGCTTGGGACCCCAGGAGAGGCCAGGACGGCCACGTCCTCTGCCCCTTCCCCAGTGATCTCCGCGGGCCCCAGTAAAGGAGACTCCTCGGCCAGGTCTGGAACCACGGAAGGATGGGAGAAAGGCACCCATCCCCCGAAAGGACCGGGACGGCCTCCTACATTGAGGTAACCTACCGCCCCTGGCAAACAAATCCAAGTGCTCACCAAAGAGGCGCAAGCCCTTGAAAGGGATACCAGTGAGAGCTTTCTTAGTAGCACTATCAGCTACCCATTGACGTAAACAGACAGAGCGGCGTATAGCCACCAAGAAGGCAGAAGTTCTACCACACATTCTAATGGCATCATCCATAGCAGAAAGAATATATGCAATAAATTCCTCACAAAGCAGTAGAGATCTATACTCTTCTCTACCTGCATCCTCAGATGGGCGCAGCGCCGTCCCCACACAGGCAAAGGCGTGACAGGCCAGTTGGTCCAAGCGCCGGTCCTTGCCCTGCTGCTGCGGAGCCACTGCAGGAGGGGAAATACAAAGCACTTCAAAAATATGACTCAGCAATCTATCAGTGTCATCAGGGGACCAGGGGTCTTCCCCAAAGGGAGTCCCAGTAATACCGTAAATCTTAGGTTGTTACTCAGAGGATTCTGAATCAGAAAATAATTCCCCCTCCTCAAGGGGGTAAGGGCCCTCATCTTCTACAGGGAAGTGGGAAACCGCAGGTGATAAATGCTGCTTCTTAGCAGAAGCCTTACGCAGGGCAGACCCAGCAAGATGCTTTTCAATGCTGGCCACCCGTGCAGCTAAATCAGGTTGAGACTCCCCGCTATTATGCCCCTTGGTGGGGGTCAGGTGTAAGCGTGGGGGGGTAGGCAAAGCCAGAGGGTGCACCGCACCAGTAACAGGCAACCCAGGCTGCAGCGCAAGTACCTGCTGGGCGCAGGGTACACACACCCTGACATCACTTATAGGGGATACTTCACACACAACACATAGCCGGGCTTGACCCGAAGGAACCCCAAGCACATTATCCCCAGAAGCCTCCATATGGTGATTATAGTTGCACAATAGACCGATATAGGGTTAACGCTAATGACAGCAACCCGGGATGCCCCAGAAGCCCGCTAGGGAGGTGGGAGATAATACAATTCTGTGAATACTCACCTGTAGAATTGGTATTATGAGTACACAGAACGTCCTGCTCCAGATAGAATACTTACATGGCACTGGACTGCAGAGACATCGAAAATGGGCTCCTCCCGGCCCCTCAAATACCCAGGGACCTCCCACAATACCCAGAATTGAAAAAAAGTTGAGAAGCAGGGAGAAATAACACAACCCAACTAGTAACTATAACAATGAAACCAATCACCATACAGGGGATCCAAGATAATGCAAAAACCAAGGGTGGGGTGGAGCAGGACGTACTGTATACTCATAATACCAATTCTACAGGTCAGTATTCACAGAATTGTATTATTCTCAGTATACAGTACGTCCTGCTCCAGATAGAATACTTACATTGGGGTCATCCAATAGCAGTGTCCAAAAAGTAGGGTGGATCCCCAAAAAGGTAACAGCAGACAGTTTAAACCACTGCCGCCTGCAAAACCTTGCGGCCAAAAACAGCATCAGCTAAGGCCCTAACGCAAACCTTGTAAAACTTTGAAAAGGTATGAACAGAAGACCAAGTAGCGGCCTTGCAAACTTGTTCAACAGAAGCCTGGTGTTGAAAAGCCCAAGAGGCACCAATAGCACGAGTAGAATGAGCAGTAAGGCGGAAGGGAGGATTCTTCCCCTTAGCATAGTAGGCCTGAATCACAGCCTGACTGATCCATTTGCTGATAGTAGACTTGGCTGGAGCCAAACCCTTCCTAGGACCAGAAGGGACCACAAAAAGAGCATCAGTTTTTCTGAAAGGTGCAGTAGCCACCAGATAGTACTTCAGACACCTAACCAAATCCAAAGAATGCAAAACCCTCTCCTTAGCATTACTAGGATTAGGGCACAATGAAGGAAGAACAATGTCCTGATTCAAATGAAAGGCAGACACTACCTTAGGCAGAAAATCTGGCTTAAAGCGGAACACCACCTTGTCCTGGTGTCTCTCATAGTAGGGGGGCTGAATGGAAAGCGCCGCCAACTCAGACACACGCCTAACAGACCCTGAGCCTTGAAGCAGCATGGGGGCTGCGTGCGCGGGTAGTTTTCATTAAGGTTGGCCGGACCGTTGCCCTGGGTGATACCATACCACGTGAGATTACATTGGATATGTTGTCTACCGGCACTTGCATTGTATCACATACTGTTTTGGTTTACATTTTGATGTCTTATTTGGATGGGTTCCTTGTGCAATATTAGGTGGATTGAGGGGTTGTTTTCCTTTGTATGCACTTTAAACATGAAGAGTTTGATTGTTGCATGTTTATAGCACAGACAGGTACATTTCACTAATTAATTTTATAACTTTATTGTGGCACTGCAGTACATTTATGCATATTTATTGATTACCATATGGTATATATCCTTTTCCTATTATTATTTATTTGTAATATTTATGTGATTTTGAGGATTATACACACTTATACATTTGTTTATTCAATTTTTGTGCCGGCACAAAAGACAATAAGATAGGGCATTATACTCTTTGTATAAATAAGTACTTATATAGATTTTCACCCATGGGCTAGAGATTTATATTAGTTAGCCCTTTAGGGGCAGTTTATATTGAGGAAAGGTCTTTGGCCATACCATTTGTTTTTAATTTGTCTTGTGGTGTCTGTATGTTGCTTATTTTTAATCTTTGTACTAATAAAGCATTACATTTTGATCGAGATTTCAGTGGTGCTTCCTTTTGGAGGAAGGTGTGCATATTGCACGTCCACTCCAGGTGTGGTTGAGTTAATTGTTGCAGGTGAGCACACAGTTAGATTGTTATATATTTAGGCGGTGCACCCCTACCAGTCGACATCCAAATGAAGGAAAAGACGTGCGCGCGGCGTCGGCCATATAATAGTAAAACAGACAAGTCAGCGCGGTGGCTGACACCACATATCTAGTCATACACGTAATCACTATACGCACTGACCCACACCCCCCTCCCGAAGGCTATGGGGAGAATGAGGGAGGACGGCGGCCCTTTGTACAGGACCCACCGCTATACGTGTGCATGTGGCAATAATGCGGGAGGGGCATCCCATAAAGGCTCATCATCAGCCTATACCGCCTACCCTTTGGTGGGGGACTGCGGTGGAGCAGCGCTCCCATAAGCACGCATGGTGCCGCCTACCTTCACCCGACCAGCGCAGCCCAGGCTGGGAGGCACATCACACGAAGGAGAGTGATCATTTCATTTCTTCGCAGTAAGCACTGCAGAGAAATCTGGGGATTTGTGGGAGGTCCCCGGGTATTTGAGGGGCCGGGAGGAGCCTGTTTTACATGTCTATGCAGTGCAGCGCCATCTGGCGGAGGATAACCCAAGTGTAAGTAATCTGGAGAAGGACGTACTGTATACTAAGAATATACCTTATGGCTCTGACCACATCGAAGCATGGAGGGTCCGTTCTTTGGAATTAGCAGGTGCTGGACACAAGGAAGGCAAGATAACTTCTTCATTAAGGTGAAAAGAAGAAACGACCTTAGACAAAAAAATCAGGTTTAAAGCGAAAAACCACCTTATCTCTGTGCAGCTCAAAGTAAGGTGGTTTCATACAACGCGCGGCCAGCTCTGATACACGACGCACCGAGGTGATTGCTACCAGAAAGACCACTTTGAGAGTCAGCATAGACAATATAGCATCATTCAATGGCTCGAAGGGAGGATTCTGGAGAGCAGACAGCACTAGATTCAAGTCCCACGTCGGTAAGACTGATTTACGCGGTGGCCGGACATGGGTGACTCCCTGGAAAAAAGTCTTGATCAGTCTATGATTGGCAAAGGACCTCTGGAAAAAAATGGCTAAGACTGAGACCTGACCCTTGAGGGTGCTCAGCTGGAGGTCCAAGTCTAAACCGTGTTGTAGAAACTTCAGAATTCTAGAAACAGAAAATTTCCGTCAAGGAAAGCTCTTGGCCTCGCACCAAGAGATATAGGCCCGCCAAACTCTGTAGTAGATCATTGAAGAAGACTCCTTCCGTGCCTGAATCATTGTGTGAATAAGCGATAACCCCTTCTCCGTCAGGATTGAGGTTTCAATAGCCAGGCCGTCAAAGCCAGCGTCCGTAAATTCGGGTGCCGCAGCGACCCCTGTGTGAGAAGACCTGGGTCGTCGGGCATGATGTAGTGATCTATTGACATCTGAACCATGTCTGCAAACTAACTCCTTCTCAGCCAGCGAGGAGCCACCAGGATGGCTGGCACCCGCTCCTGGGCTATCTTGCGCAGCACTCTGCCCAGGAGTGGAAACAGAGGGAATGCATAAAGAAATTTGAACTCCTTCCACGGGATCGCCAGAGCGTCTGTTGCTATGGCGAGAGGATCTCTTGAGAGAGAGGTGAACCTTGGAAGCTTGTGATTGTGTCTGGACGCAAACAGATCCACATCTGGTTGACCCCAGCGGAGGGACAGAGCCTGAAAGGTCTTGCTGCTGAGAGACCATTCCCCCAGGCACAAGGAACTCCTGCTCAGGGAATCTGCCTCCTGGTTTTCCACCCTGGGGATGTAAACCGCCGAGATGCAGGGAACATTCTCCACTGCCCAAATAAGAATCCGGCTTACCTCCTTGAGGGATCGCTTACTCAGAGTCCCGCCCTGGTGGTGGGATGATGTAGGTCACAGCTGTCTGATTGTACCTGGATCGCATGGCCTTTTAAATGGGGACTCAGGCGTAGAAGAACCAACCGGATTGCTCTCAGCTCCAAGAGATTTATGGGTAACCGGTTCTCCTTCGGGCCCCACTGACCCTGGATCTTCTGGTTCTGCCAAACGCCTCCCCAGCCTGTAAGACTGGCATCCGTGGTAACTATCTCCCAATGGGGAGTGAGGAAGGACTTGCCTACCAGCGAGTCTAACCACCACAAGAGGGACTGCCTGGCCGGGGGGGGGGGGGGGGGGGGGGGGACAGTGAAAACCCCTGTTCCAGAGATTCCTGCAACCCATTCCAGCCGGTCAGCAGGTTCAATTGTAGAGGTCTCATGTGAAATTGGGCGAAGGGCACTGCCTCGGAGCACGACACCATTAGGCCCACCAATCTCATCTCCGACGGCTGTTGACAAGCCAAGGCCTGCACTTGCGTCTGGAGTCCCAAAACCTTATGCTGTGGCAGAAAGACCTTGACCTGAGCGGTGTCTAGCATCATTTCCAGGAAGGATCTCACTGTTGAAGGCATGATAAACGACTTGGGGTAATTGATCACCCAACCGAAGGCTTCCAGGGTTGACTGTACAGTCCGGGTATCGCTTTCGGCCTCCTGAAGGGACCAGGCCGAAATCAGAAGGTTGTCCAGATAGGGTAACACAGGAATACCCCAACTCCTCAAGATAGCCATGATGCCTGCCAGCACCTTGGTGAACACACGGGGGGCTGAGGATATGCCGAATGGGAGAGCTACAAACTGGTAATGTTGATCCTCCAGTGCAAACCTCAAGAACTTCTGATGTCCTTAGAAAATCGGGATGTGCAGATAAGCATCCATGATGTCCGCCGTGGTCATGAAGTCGCTGGGCCGAAGCAATTTCACCGCAGACAGCAACGTTTCCATGCGGAAATGTCTGACCTTTACAAATTTGTTGAGACCCTTCAGGTCCAAGATCAGCCGCAGCGTTCCGTCCTTTTTGGGAACCGTAAAAAGGTTGGAGTAGAAACTCTGACCATGTTCCTGCTGGGGCACAGGGCAAATCACACCTATCCACATGAGGTGTTGGACAGCCGTTCTCAAAGCCTGAGCTTTTAACGGGTTTCGGGATATCCTCGAACATAGGAATTTCGTGGGTGGCCTGGCTGCCAGCTCTATCTTGTAACCGGAGGACACCACCTCCCGAATCCACCGATCCGAGACGTCTCCAGATCTGAGCAAACAGCAGAAGCCGTCCCCCCACCCGTATGGGTGAGGGCACCCCCTCATACCTGAGTAGGCTTGGCTGGGGGTTTGGGCTTAGCTCCCCAGGAGGGGTTGGGTCAGCTGTGGGACCTACCTCTGCCCCAGGCTTTCTTCTCTGAGGGAGCTTACCATTCTTGACCCACAGGTCCAGTCGCTCCCCAAACAGCCGGCTTCCCAGAAAAGGTAGACTTGTGAGGGACTTCTTGGCAGTCACATCGGCCGACCACTGCTTTAGCCAGAGTGAGCGACGTAAAGCAATAAGCAAGGCTGAAATTCTGGCACCAAGCCTGACCACATCATCCATGGCAGTGACAACAAAGCAATGAAATCCAAGCAGGCCTTGAGTTCCTTAAACTCCTCTGCCCGTTTGCGAGATTTAGCCTTAGCCACAAGGTGTTTAACCTTTCTCCTGTTGGCTAGCAAAACAATTGCTGAGGCACAAGCAGGCCGAAAAAGAGCACCAGCAAAGGTGAAAGCATGACAAACCAACTGATCAATGCGTTTGTCTGCCAGATCACGTAAGGAAGCATTGTCAGGCGATGGCATAACAGAGGTGTTGGACAAACCTGACACCGGAGGGTCAACCTCAGGGGGGAGGGGGGGGTTGGGGGGGTGAGACCATAACCAAACGAATTCAGCAGGGAAAGGGTACCGCCTATACAGGCCCTTAGGGACCGATGGTAATTTGTTGGGCATTTCCCACTCCTTAAGAATCATGTTAGAAATATGAGGCTGCTCAGGAAAACCCGCCGTTGCCTCTCAGGCCAAAATAAATCACCCTTTTTCCTCTTAGCCGTTCTGGGAGGAACAATGCGCAAGGTATCAAACACGGAAGAGAGCAAACTCTCCTTATCATCCGGGAGGCAGGATGCTGTAGTCTCCAGCGATAAGCAGCTCCGCCGCTGAGAGTGCGTCATCTAGCAACGCACCTTAATCGGCTCCAGATGCCGCTTCCTACTCGAGGCCTTTTTAGGGTCCGTCAACGAGATCTGCTTCTCAAGGCTAGCCAGCTTGTGCGCAAAATCAGCATGTGACCCCTTGCTGGCTCCCCCTTTCACTAGGGGCTGACTGCAGCAGCGGAGTATCCGGGGAGGCTGATCGTAACGCCAGGCTAGGGTCAGGGGCGACTGCCCGCTCATGGTCCAAAGCAATGCCTCTGGCGCAAGTGGAACAAATAGTGCTGAATCCACCCAGGGGATTCCGTCTGCACAAGGGACAGAGCCTGCCTTGGCCCAGTGGGGTGCCTGAGTCACTATCCCCTGATGCCTCCATTATGGTGATTGTGAACAGCAATATTCAATAAGGCTACTAGACACTAACGTCCTAAGCCTAATAGCCGATCCCTCTAGTTAAAAATAGGGACCGGGAGGAACCACAACCCTCAACCTTAGCCCACGATCTAAAACAAAAAGAGAAAAGACAGCAATTACAAAAATGACCCAATGTCATGCATTAACATATAAAACACATAGACGTACATAGACGTACATAGACGTACATAGACGTACATAGACGTACATAGACGTACATAGACGTACATAGACGTACATAGACGTACATAGACGTACATAGACGTACATGCAAACAACGAGAAATACAGTGTCTTCCCATATCCCTTAATAAGAATGACTCAAAAAAAGAAGGGACTCACGACACCGCCAAGTTCAGTGAGGGGGTTACTTCCAGGCGTTCGCATCAAAAACCAAGAGACACAGCAACGCAGTCTCCTTGTCAGAGCAGAGGGCCTCAGCAGCGCGCTCCGAAGCCGCCGAGCACCGCAGATCGGCAGAGCGTCTGTCTCCAGAAAGATCCGACGGGGGGGGGGGGCCTACGTGCCGGCGCCGGACTCCGCCTCCCAGCGGCGCATCATCCGGCCCAGTGCTGCGCCGCCTGTCATGGCGGCGGTCACCCCCCCCACCACACGAGAACTGCATACAGGAGAGCCCGCAGGGCGCATCTGTCAACGTGCGGCGTGCGCCCCAGGCCGGAAAGGGAGGTGAGAATGTGGAGAGCGGAGACCGATCCTCACTGCAGTGACAAAGATGGAGCTCTCAATGCTCCCAGTAGCACCAAGCACGCACACACACACAAAATAAAGCAAGTGGGAAGGGAGGGCATATATAAAGAATATATCTGTGGCTCCCCATCAGGCTCACCATAAAGCCTGTGGCCGACTATCTTTTTAACATTAAAGTCTACGGCCCAGAGCAGGCGCTCTGTCACAACACCCCAGACCCCGGCGTTCACCCTACCGTCACGGATCCCTGTAGCAGCCAAAGGCTGGGAGGCAAAGATGGGTCAGAGAGATCCACAGAAATAGGGTCCTGCAGCAGCCGACAGGCTAGGTGACCTCGCTCTGCTGCCAAATTCTGAGAGAGTGAGTAGCGATCTTATGCAGCCAACTGCAAGATGAACAACTGGGGAATGATAGACGGGCAGCTGCCTTTATAGGGGGCTGGGAGGAGCTACATCTTTTGATCTTGCAGTCAGCGCCCCCTAGGGGCGAACACTCATCTGAGTACTTCTGGACGGCCTGGAATGGATGGAGGAGGAAATTAGGGATGATTGCACATAGATTTTAGGCAATTTTGAGTTCTCATGGCTATAAAGTGTAGAACAGGATGGCAGCTCCCGTGTGGTTCTTGAGCACAGAATCTGGAAGTTCACTTACCCCCTTGGACAAGAAAGAAATGTAACCCTCATACTATTGAAAAAGCTAGCTATTACTTGTTATAAACATGTACTGTTAGTTAACATAGATCCAATATTATGAGTCTGCAGAGGGTTACATTTCTTTTTTTGTCTATGGAGTGTGGTCACACCCTTCTAGCACCTCTTTGACAGGATGAGTACATCCTACCTTCCTTTTTGCTGCTGCATTTGCAGGTCAGTGGCCGATCTGCTGGATTGTTACTCTCCCAATGCAACAGGGTTTCAACCAGAACAGAGTTCAACTAGCCTCTACCCAACACCCCTCTGCTGAACTAGAACACTGTGCAGGCAAGTAAAGCATTTTTCATTGTGCGTGCAAGCAAGTTAAGTTATTGCACTATTAGGCTGGTTCATGAACTGCATTGCTTGTGCGCTAACAATCCATGTTTTAACAAGTGATAGCTAGCTTTTTCAATAGTATGAGTGTGCAGAGGGTTACATTTCTTTTTTGTCTATGGAGTGTGGTCACACCCCTCTAGCACCTCTGACTGCTATATATTGAATGGATGAGCACATCCTACCTTCCTTTTTGCTGTTCCACTTTAACCTACTACCTGCATGATCACCCCTGCAGCACCAATGTCCAACAATAAGGAAACAATCAGGATGTTTTAGAGGTGGTTCTTTGCTTCTAGAAAATCCACTTAACCTGTATGCGCTTCCTATGGTTAGACGAAAAGATTTATGAAAGCTTTGTTGCTAGTTGAGTATTACTTTTGACCTTTCATTATATCCAAAAGAATACAACTTATTTTTAGAGGTAATCTGCATTGGATAGAAGAATGATCAGACCATATACTCGTCAACATGAAAAAAATACAGTTTTGTGAGTACTCACCTTTAAAATTGGTATTATGAGTGTGCCATACACTCCACTTCGATCTTCATGACATAATGGTAATCTCCAGTAGAGGGCGAACTTCTGCAGAAATGAATATGCAAAAAAAAGAAAGCCCCTCCTGGTCCATATATACCTGGGACCTCCCACCAATTCCCCAGTGTATAAAAGCAGTAAGGGGACCAGGAAGAACCAATTATAACCTTAACAATCAAAACCAATGGTTCACCATATAAAAGCCCCAGAAAAGCCCCAGAATACCTGAAAAACACTCATAATACCCGTTTTAAAGGTGAGTACTCACAAAATGGTATTATTCTAAGTGTGCCATACACTCCACTTCGATCTTCATGACATATGGGACATCCAATAGCAGTGTCCGTCATGGGTGGGAACCAGAAACAGTAAAGAATATACCAACTCAAACCACTGCAGCTTGCAGAACCTTGCGGCCAAAAACAGCATCCGCTGAAGCCCGCACATCAACCTTGTAAAACTTGGAAAAGGTATGAACGGAAGACCAAGTAGCAGCCTTACAAACTTGTTCAACAGAAGCCTGGTGCTGAAAAGCCCAGGATGCACCAACAGCACGAGTAGAGTGCGCAGTGACCCTAAAAGGGGGAGTCCTCCCCTTAGCAGAATAGGCCCCAACAATGGCCTGACAAATCCATTTGCTAATCGTAGACTTAGCAGGCGCAAACCCTTTCCTGGGCCCGCAGGGCACCACGAAAAAAGCGTCCGTCTTGCGGAAGGAAGAAGTAGTCACCAAATAGTACTTCACACAGCGAACAACATCCAAATTGTGCAGAACCCTCTCCTTGTCATTGTTAGGCTTAGGACACAAGGAAGTGAGAACAATATTCTGATTGAGGTGGAAAGCAGACACCTTAGGAAGGAAATCCGGCTTAAAACGAAAAACCACCTTATCCTGGTGTCTCTCAAAGTAAGGGGCCTGAATTGACAAGGCCGCCAACTCAGAGACACGCCGAAGCGAGGAAATAGCCCCCAAGAAAGCAACCTTCTGAGTGAGAACCGAAAGAGCAATATCCTGTAACAGCTCAAAAGGAGGACCCTGCAGAGGCGAAAGAACCAAATTCAAATCACAAACAGGAACTACAGCCTTCCGAGGGGGCCGCACATGCATGACCCCTTGGAAAAAGGTCTTAACCAGCGGGTGTAAAGCAAAAGACCTCTGGAAGAAAACCGACAGAGCAGAAACCTGTCCTTTCAAAGTACTAAGCTGGAAACCAAGATCCAGATTATGCTGAAGAAACTCCAAAATCCTGGGTATCGAAAAAAAACCCTGCAAGGCAAGGCCCTAGCCTCACACCAATCAATATAGGAACTTCAAGTCCTATAGTAAATGCCAGAAGAGGACCGTTTTCTAGCCCTAATCAGGGTCTGAACAACAGCCTCAGACAAACCTTCCTCTTTCAAGATGAAGGTTTCAGCAGCCAAGCCGTCAAAGCCAGCGTTTGTAAATTGGGGTAAAGTAGATAACCCTGAGATATCAGGTCCGGCAACAAGGGAAGCCGGTACTGGTCTACGGCCATCCTTACGACGTCTGCGTACCAAACCCTTCTTGGCCACCTTGGAGCCAGAATCGCTGGTGCCCCTTCTAGAACCAGTTTGCGAACTACCTTGCCCAGCATGGAGACGGGTGGAAACAGGTACAGAAAACCCAGCTCCTTCCAAGCCAGTGACAAGGCATCCACTGCCAGAGACAGAGGATCCTGAGAAAGACAAAGGCCGGAAGTTTGTGATTGTGCCTCGAGGCAAAGAGATCCACCTTCGGAGTCCCCCACTTGCAGCAAAGATCCAGAAAAACCTCGGGGTTGAGAGACCACTCTCCGTGGCGAGAGGATCCCCTGCTCAGGGAATCCGCCTCCGTGCTCTCCACTCCCGGAATGTAGACTGCCGAAAGGCAAGGAACATAGCCCTCCGCCCAGTGCAGGATCAGAGAGACTTCCCTGAGGGCACTCCTGCTGCGAGTCACTCCTTGGTGATTGATGTAAGCTACCGCCATTCGATTGTCCGAACGAACCTGAACCGGTAGACCCCGTAAATGTGAGGGCAGCCGAGCCAGAACCAGTCGGATGGCTCTGAGCTCCAAGACATTGATGGGGGGTGTGAGCCTCCTGGGGACCCCACACCCCGCTGAACTGATGACTCTCCCAATAACCTCCCCAGCCTGACAGGCTGGAATCCGTGGTAACCGTCTCCCAACAAGGGAACAGAAAAAAGCTTCCCTTCAACAGATTTCTAGAGTCCAGCCACCACCGAAAGGACTGCCGAACCCTGGGAGACATCCTGAAAGGTTGATCCAATGACTGCAGGCACCTGTCCCAATGCGTCAATAGGTGAAGTTGAAGAGATCACATGTGAAACTGTGCAAACGGTACCGCCTCGAAGGAGGATACCATCAAACCCACCAGTTTCATCCCCTGTCGGATAGATGGACAAGGACTGGCCAGAAGAAGGCGGATCAGGCCCTGAATCCCCTACACCTTGGTCTGGGGCAGAAACACTCTGGCCCGAATGGTATCCAGATTCATGCCCAGAAATGAAATCACACGGGGGGCGTGGCCGGACATGGAGGAGTGAGGACGCGTTTACCTCGAGCTCCCTCTGGCCGACCTAATTGAGACCTTTCTGGGGTGACTGCCCGATCCCAGCGAGTAGCAGAAGGCATGGCCAAAAAAAGGAAAGGGGTGAAGACCGTATCTCCCCCTCACACGAGGAAGATCAGAGACTTTTTGGCACAGGAAGGCGCGGGGAGTGGGGGCCACGAGGGCCCAAAGATGGCGGCGGCCGGTGGCCCGGCGGCGACAGAGAGCCAGATCACCCTGCCGGCGACAGGGGGCCAGAACACCCTGCCGACGGAACACTCTCACCTGTGCCGCCCGCTGGACCCGGGCGGGGAGCGGCGGGGAAGTCACACCATCCAGGCTGGATCCGACGTGAGGCGGTGCGGAGGTCGGGGGAGCGCCCAGGAAGCTGACCCTCGCGGTGCGGACGGCGGACCCCCCGGGGCGGTGATGTCGGCTGGAGCGACAGACGGAGGCCTAGAGAACGGAGGGAGGAGCGGACCACTTGCCGTCTACATGTCGGATGACGGGAGGCGTGTGGACAGATCCGGCGGGGCTCACACTACCCAGCCGGCGGCCGGAGACGCGGCGCAGCGATGCCCCCCCCCTCGGTACCCACCGACACAGCCTGTCAGCCTCGACGCAGGTGAGGAGAGCTGCGGGGTTGATGCTGGAGGCAGCGGTGTGAACACCGGAGCGCTGCTGGCCTCACCACTCGGGGGGGAGGGCAGAGGGGGATTGTGCCATGGACGCCCTGCAGTCTCCCCACACTCTGCCATTAAGCCTGCAGATCGGGGGGAAGGAAAAGGAACCCAGCCTGGAGGGAGGGAGCAGCTGGACACTCCCCCTCATGTGGCACCAGATTTGGAGGGGATGGGACCCCATCATCTTCATCTCCCTACTGGCTCCCCTTGGGAATCTGAAGGTCAGCCCACCCCACCTCACAGGGGCTGCAGTGGCTCCCCCGGAGTCGCGATCCTTGAGGGCCCTGTTTCCCCCTCGGGCCGCTCAGACCCCTCTCACGACCCATGCGGGGATTGGTTCTCCCCCGGCGTCCTGCCGCGGGATGCCCCCTCTCCTTCCTGGCACTCGACGGGCGGCCTGGGGACCGCCACAGACCCAGAGACTCCCAGTTGTGTACTGGGCGGTTCGGGCTCCCTCTCGCCCCCGACTCCGGTCCCAGGGTTGGGATCACAACGCTGGATCATGCCTGCCCCCTCTGCCAAGGTGCCCCGCCCCGACATTGGAAAGCCTCCCCGCGGGGGGGAATTAGGGGCTGTCCCCGCTTGGCCTGTCACGTCATCGGGCGTTCTGCCCCCCGACCAGCGGATGGCTTCAGTGGCTTGCCGGGCGTTGACCTCTACTCCTACCCCAGATGCCCGTGACGAGATGCTCGCTGACATCAGGGCTGAGCTCAGAGCCCTACCCACCAAGGCGGATTTAGAATCCTTCATTCTGAGAGTGGAAAGCTCCTTCAAGAAGGACATTTCGGATCTGCAGTCTTCAGTGGCGGGCCTGGATTCCAGGGTAACGGGCCTGGAACAATCGCACCTTTCAACAACACAGAGAATTGAGGCCCTGGAGAGAGGTCTGGTGTCCCAGCGATCTATTTCTCAAGCCGCGGTTTTGCACTTGGATGACCTTGAGAACCGCAGCAGGCGGAACAACATCAGAATAAGAGGCCTGCCTGAGGCGACGGGACCTGACCAGCTCCTACACACCGCCACGGGTATCTTCAACGAGATCCTGGGCCGACCCCCTAACACGGAAATCGTCATCGATCGAATCCACAGGTCCCTTGGTCAGCGCTCGGCGGACCCGGAACGCCCCCGAGACATCATCTGCCGCCTTCATTACTTTTCCATTAAGGAGGAGATCCTGAGGAAGGCGTGGGAGAGAGACAGAATATCCTTTGACGGGACGCAGATCCAGATCTTCCCGGACGTCTCCAGACGGTCCCTCCATATGCGTCGGCTCCTGAAGCCCCTCCTCGCTAAAGTTCTGGAGTGTGGTGGTTCTTACCGCTGGGGCTACCCATTCCATCTGCTTGTCCGCAGGAATATGCAGACTTTTACGCTGAAGTCCCCGGCTGACCTCCCGGATCTTTTCTCGTTCCTGGAGACTGAGCCCTTCGTTGTACCGGACTGGCTGGACCCCGCGCCGCTCCCGGCCCCGGGTCGGGGGGGCGGTGGCTTGCCGCGCCGAGCCCGTCAGGCCAGGGGAGATGGGCCTTCACGCCGGAGGGGAGCCAGAAGATCACCGGGAATGCCGCGTCCCCTAGTGCCTGAGACCTGACCTAGCACGAGCTCCGCTCCCACGATACATCCGTATTAAGTTTGCAATGTATTGAGTCTCCTGCACGCGCTGTACTTCCTCGCTTTTTCCTTTAACATGTTATATTTAGCTTAGGCCTTAAAAATGTCTAGTTTCTTGGTAGTGGCTGGTGCCTTCCTTCATGCGGTGGGCCGTCCGGCTGTTGCTCGGGTGACCCTTGCCGGCCCCTTGCGGGCGGGCGGGGGGGCCGGGGCGGCAGCGGGATGGCCACGTGGTTGGGCAGCTGGGACGTGCATCGGCTTCACCTCGGGCCACGACTCCCGGGGGGTCCTCGGGGCTCCCTCGGGGGTTCGGGGTTCTTGCTCTGGGTCGGCCGGAGGGGCTCTCTCTCTTGCCCTCCCGGTTCGCCTCGCTTCCACGCTAGGACTGAGCCCCTTCCGCCAACCTGGTGGGGGGTGGTGGGGCTCGCTCTTGGGAAACAAACCGTATTTCCCGCTTAGGTTTTTCCTTGTGTTAATAGGCAGCACTCACAAGTGTTGCTTTTTCGGTTCAGTGTTAAGTGTCTGTCTTTTTGTGGTCTTGTCGTTGATCCCGTCTTGTGCCCTGTGTCCATTGTCCCCCCCCCTGCCATTTGCCCCTAACCTTCCCTCTCCTCACCCCTCTCTTGCCCACTAATCTCGCCATGTCAAGGGTCAAGTGTACCTCCCTGAACGTTAAGGGGCTTAACTCCCCTTTTAAGAGATCCATTGTATTGCGGGAACTAGGGCGTCTACGTACGCAGATCGCCTTCCTGCAGGAGACCCATCTGAAGGAGGGACGGCCACATAACCTTACTAACCGCTCCTTCAAAACTCAATACCTCTGTCTGTCTCCTGATTCCAAAACTAGGGGTGTGGCCATTTTGTTGGCGGGGGCTTTGCCGTGGACTCACTCTGAGACGCTCCTGGACCCGGAGGGGAGATTCCTTTTTGTAAAGGGTACCCTTTTCTCCTTGAAAGTGACGTTGGCCACATGTTATTCCCCTAATGTTAACCAATACAAGTTCTTACGCTCCACCCTTGGGAAGCTTGCATCATTTTCAGAGGGTGTTCTCCTGCTGGGTGGGGATTTCAATGTTGCTCTGGACCCCGCGCTGGATACTTCCCGCGGGATGTCCCAGCTGTCTCCCTCGGTGCTGAAAAAACTAAAATCCCTTCTATTTAAAGACCAATTGATAGACGCCTGGAGGACGCTCAATCCCAGGGGGAGAGACTACACCTTTTTCTCCGCAGCCCACAATTCATACTCGCGCATTGACTGGTTCCTGGTGCCCCACAGATTCCTCCACCTCGTCGTCAGCATGGACATAGGTCAGATTACCGTTTCGGACCATGCCCCAGTATCACTGACCATTTCCATCCCCGACACCGCTCCCCTTAGAGGCCAGTGGAGGTTAAATAGCTCCCTCCTGCAAGACCCCGGGGTAAAAGCAGACATTAAAAAAGCAATAGTTGAGTTCTTCGGGACCAACGATACGGAGGGGATATCGCAGATGTCTCTGTGGGAAGCCCACAAATGTGTGATAAGGGGCCTCCTGATTCAGCACGGAGCCCGCCTTAAGAAAGAAAGGCATAAGCAAATCGACCATCTCACCCAAGAGATATTTAAACTTGAAACCCAACATAAATTATCTCTCGATGTGGCCCTTGCGGCCAAGTTGGTGAGCCTACGGGAGTCGCTCAGGGACATCTGCTTTGTCGAGGCCAAAAATTTAGCGGTCAGATGTAGGAGATTTTTTTACGAATACAGTGACAAATGCGGAAAGGCTCTGGCTAGGGCTCTTAAAGTGCAGCGTAACAAAAACTACATCCCACTTGTTCAGGACCCAAGGGGGAACAGGCGACATCTGCCTGTGGACATCGCCCGGACCTTTAGGGAGTATTACGAGACACTTTATAACCTCCCCCGGGACAAGCCTGCCAGCTATCGGAGTGACCTCGATACTTACATTCGCGAGTCGGGACTTCCGCGCCTCAAACGGGAGGTAGTGGAGGCCCTGGAAGAGGATATTGAGATGGATGAACTATTGAGGGCCATCAAAAACACCAAACCAGGGAGGGCTCCCGGACCTGATGGTTTCAGTTTAGACTATTACAAGGAGTTCGTGGAAACCCTGGGCCCCCGATTCATTGCCGCGTTCGGCTCCCTGAGTGATGGCACTCCCCCACCCAGGGACACCTTACGTGCTAACATTACTGTGATTCCCAAGGAAGGTAAAGACCCAACACAATGCGGGAGTTATAGACCCATCTCCTTGCTGAATTGCGATATTAAACTCTTCAATAAAATAATGGCTGACAGGCTTGCCCCGCTCATCCCCTCCATCATACACTGGGACCAGGTGGGCTTTGTACCCACGAGAGAGGGTAGGGATAATACGACGAGGGTGATCAACTTGATCCACCGCGCGCGCTTGGGGGACTCGGCTACGATGCTTCTCTCGACGGACGCCGAGAAGGCCTTTGACAGGGTTGGGTGGGACTTTATCTCAGCCACCCTGCGTCATATCGGCCTAGGAGATAACATGACTCGCTGGATCATGGCCTCTTATTCGTGCCCCTCGGCGTCCGTCGTGGTGAATGGGTTGGCGTCCGACTCCTTCTCTCTGGCGAATGGCACACGCCAGGGTTGCCCGCTCTCCCCCTTAATATTTATCTTGACACTAGAACCCTTTCTACGCCACGTCAGGAGGAATCCTGATATCTCTGGGGTCTTGTCAGGCCGAGATGAACATAAGGTCGCGGCTTATGCCGATGACCTCATATTTTTTTATTACCAGACCAGAAACGACCCTCCCTAATCTTCTGGCAGAACTCAAAACCTTTCACTTACTATCTAACTATAAAATAAACTATCAAAAATCCTCAGCCCTAAATATTAACATTCCACCGGGGAGACTGAAGCGGATCTCAGAAAATTTCCCGTTCAGGTGGGAGAGTGAGGCGTTGACCTATTTGGGGACGCAAATCTCGGCGTGCCCCCAGAAATTATATAGCTTGAACTTCCCCCCGCTGCTGGGGAGGGTGGAGGGGGACCTCCAGAGATGGAATAAAAGTGCGTTTTCTTGGTTTGGCAGGGTTAATATCGTAAAAATGAACATCCTCCCTCGGGTGCTTTACCTCTTTCAAGCCTTGCCAATTGAGGTCCCCCACACCTTCTTCCGGCGACTGATGGGAATCTGTGCGAGGTTTGTATGGGCGGGGAAGCCCCATCGCTTGGCTTCCTCAACCCTGGTGCTCCCTAAGAGACGGGGTGGGCTGGGCCTTCCGGATTGGAAGTCCTACTATGCGGCTGCGCACCTTGCCCGGGTGATTGATTGGTGTAGGCACGCACATTTGAAGCAGTGGACGGGCATTGAGCAGGGGGCGTCTTCGATCCCCCTTCCAGGACTCCCCTGGGTACCATTGGACCGAACCATTTCACTGAACAAGCACCCCACAATTGGGCCCACTAGGAGGGTGGCAAGTAGGACGTTCCGGGGTTTGGACATTTCCCCGGCCCTTTCGCCTCTGACCCCTCTGATAGGCCACCCGGACTTTCCAGTAGGCACCACGGACAGCACTTTTAGGACCTGGACGAAGCGCAATAGGTTTCGGATCCTCCACCTGCGAGACGGACTGGGCTGGGCAGGGCTGGAGGAGCTGGCTCGGAAGGAATCCCTGCCTATTTTGGGCTTTTGGCATACCCTTCAGCTAACACATTACCGGAACTCGCTAGGCAGGGTCGCTGAGACCTCCAGGCCCCTTACCCCCTTTGAACAGGTCTGCGTGGGGGGCGGCCATTTCCGGGGCGCTCTGGCCTTCGCTTATTCGCTGGTGATCTGTCCCCCAGAGCCTCCCTCACCTTCTTTTATAGAGGGATGGGAAGGGGAACTGAACAGGAGTTTCACAGATGAGCAAAAGCTGGCTATGATGCAGCTAGCCCACAAGTCTTCCATGTCCTGCAGATATCAAGAAACGTCTTATAAGATTCTCACCCGTTGGTATCTAGTCCCCACCAGGCTATCGAGGATTTTCCCCTCCTCCTCCCCCTTGTGTTGGAGATGTTTGAGCGCGAGAGGCTCCATGCTGCACGTCTTCTGGGAATGCCGAGACCTCTCCGGGTTCTGGGGTAACGTCCGGAAAGTTGTCCGGGCCCTGACGGACATAGATCTGGGTGAGGATCCGGCGGGTTACCTGCTCGGTCTTGCTCCTACTTCCATCCGGAAACGAAGCAAATCCCTGCTCGCCCCCCTCCTGAACGCGGCGAGGTCCTGCATCCCGGCTTGTTGGAAATCCCAGGAGCCCCCTTCTACCGCCTTGTGGCTTGCTAGAGTTAAAGACATCTGTAGGATGGAGGAGCTCACAGCCCTGCTGAAGGGCACCTCAGAGAAATACAGGATGACTTGGTGTGAGTGGGATCGTTTCACCCTCTCCGCGGAATACCTAGAATATCTGAAAATGTAATGAGGAATTGAGCTGTAAGGAAACTACCGTCCCTTAGTACCTGCCGACCCTCCCCCCCTTCCCGTCTCTCCTCCCACTTACCTTTCCTCCCTCCGTCCCCCTTGCTTGTCGTATCCCCCCCCTGACGTGTGTGTGATACTGTCGTTCGTATTCCCCTAGTGCGTTTACTGGTTAGTGTTTGGTTCGGTTTGTGTTGGGCTAGCATTAGCCCTGTTCTATTATCTAAAAAAGAATGAAGAGGCAGGATTTGCAGGCCTCAGGCCCATCTTTTATCCCTTAAGCCATACCGTTGCATGCCAAGGCTGGATCGGCGGGGCGCTTTATCGCTTAAAGTGGTCCCCAGGAAAATGGTCTTGTGAGACACCTTTTGATTAGGGCATCGTTGATCTCCCATTAACGTCGGACCGTTCGAGGGCTGGACTGTCTCACACAGCTTACAGATTTGTTGTCCTGCAGTACTATAGTGTTTATATTTTTTTATGTATGGCATGTATTTCTGTGTAACCTGAGCAAAGTCTGTAACCTGCTTCTCTCTAATAAAAATTCACAATTTAAAAAAAAAAAAAGAAATGAAATCACACGAGACGGAGAGAGAGAAGACTTGGTGCGGTTGATCACCCACCCGAAGTTCTCCAGGGTCGACACCACCTGGTGGGTGTCCAGCTCCGCCTGACGGAGGGAAGAAGCTAAGATCAACAGGTCGTCCAGATAAGGCACAATGCGAATGCCCTGAGCTCTGAGCAGAGCCATTATTCCCGCCAAGACCTTGGTGAAGACCCTCGGCGCCGAGGTCAGACCGAAGGGAAGAGCTACAAACTGATAATGTTGATCCTCCACCGCAAACCGGAGGAATCTCTGATGTGCCTGAAAAACATGCAGATACGCATCGTTGATGTCTATGGATGTCATAAAATCCCCTTGGCGAAGGGAATTGATAGCCGAGTGCAGAGTCTCCATGCGGAACTTTTTGGCTCTGATAAACCTGTTGAGAACCTTGAGATCTAGAATGGGTCTCACCGAACCCTCCTTTTTGGGAACCGTGAAAAGGTTGGAGTAGTAACCCCTGCCTCTCTCCGACAGAGGCACCGGGCATATAACCCCCATGTCCAGAAGGTTTTTTACTGCTAACAGGAGCCCCTGTGCAGCATGAGGGTCCGAGGGCACCCGAGACCTTAAGAATCTTGGGGGCGGCCAGTACTCGAACTCCAGTTTGTACCCGGAGGAGACCACTTCCAAAATCCAATTGTCTGTGACCTCCCGGGCCCAGACATGGAAGAAGAGCCGCAGCCATCCCCCCCACCCTTGCGGGTGAGGGCGCCCCTTCATTTCTGAGCCAGTTTAACGGCAGGCCTGGGCTTGGAACCCCAGGCAGGCGCGGGACGTGCCTGATCTCTGCCTCTGTTCCAGGACGAGCCCCTGACACCCGAGAAGACCAAACCCCTAGCCGCTCTGGCCCCTCGAAAGGAAGGAGGACCAATCTGCGCATAGCCACCAGTAAGGCTGAAGTCCTACTACACACGACAATAGAATCTTCCATCGCAGCCATGACAAAATCCATAAACAATTCGCATTTCTTAAGGATACTCAACTCAGCGCCAGCTGGATCAAACTGAGCGTTATTCAGCCAGTCCCTGATAAGAGACCTGGTAGCAAGCGACACCAGGGAAGATGCACTAACAGGCCGCAGGGTCGAGCCCACGTTAGCAAATGCGTGGCACACCATCTGATCAAGGGGCTTATCCTCGCCATCCTTAAGGGAGGTGGCGTCAGGGGTGTTCAGCACAGAAGAGTTGGTCAAACCTAAAACTGGCGCGTCGACTTCGGGAGGAGAAGACCAGTGCTTAAAGAGGACCAACACCCAGGGGTGATCGGCCCGGAAATCTATAAGATTCCCGGGCCGATCACCTCCCACCCCGCGGGACATCCGAGATCGGGATGTCCCGCGGGGTGAAACCCCCCAGAAACCCCAAAAACCTCTTACCTGATCCGCCGGCGCTTCCGCCGCCGCCGCCTCCCGCGCGCCCCTCCAGACGTGCGCGCGCCCGCGCCGGCCCTCTGTGAATGGCCGGCGGGGGCGCGCGCGCGCCGAGAGTGACGCGCGGGAGGCGGCGGCGGCGGAAGCGACTTGGACGTTCCTGATCCCCGCCTGGACGTTGGCGGGGATTGGCTGCGGCGTTCACGTGGGAGCGTTGAGAGGTGAGTTTTTTGGGGTTTCTGGGGGGTTTCACACAGAGGGGTGCCCCGCCGAAGTGGACCAAAACCCAGGATAGTCAAAATCCTGGGTGTTGGTCCACTTTAACCGCCTCCACCGGAAAAGGATACTTCTTATCCCATCCCTGAGGAACACCAGGAAGCCGACTGGGCCTCTCCCATTCTCTAAGGATCAGCGCATCAAAATGACCCTGGGTAGGGAATTCCAGACGGGGCTTGCAGGCCCCAAAAAATTCCCCCTTCTTGAGAGGGGGAGCCTCAGGCGGTTCAATATCCAACACCTCCAATAAATGTGACAAAACAGTGTCCGTATCTACGGCATCCCCCAGCGCCTGCCCAACATTGGCATTCCCAGACTGAACATAGTCAGCCTCTGTTTCCTGATACAATTCCCCCTCCTCTAACTGGGAATAATCTGACAAATCAGCGGAATCGTCGACAACATCCCACAAGGGCTGGGCTGACGACAAAGGTCTCTTTTTAGCCTGGGCCTTCTTGCCCACCGTGCTAGCAATCATTTTCTCGATGCTGGCCAACCTAGCCCAAAAATCAGAAAGCTACTCCCCACTGGTACCAATGTCACTTGGGGTACGGATAAGGTGGGGAGGGGAAGACGATGAAGTGGGAGGAGCCGACCCAGAAGGCTGGGTACCAGACTGCCGCGTTATGGCACATTCTCCCCCATAAGGGATACCCCACACATGGCCCGTATTGTCCCAGAGGGAGCCCGAGCCCAGTATCTGGCAGAGCCTCCATATGGTGAATTTTTGTGGTCAGTCGCAAGACCGCAGGAAATTTACGCCTAAGCAACCCGGGATGCCCCTTAAAAGTCCCGGTGGGAGGATTTGAGGTGAACAATTTTACCCTTAATATGCACATATACAGGGCAATCTGTAACACACAAAACAGGCAACATAAGTGCAATGCTAGATAAATATGTCAATATAAAAAATATATACACACTATCTGTATCTCAGCCAGACATGCTAAAACCACACACACATGCCCGCGACCAGTGGGGGCCCCCCGCTAGAGAGGAGCCCCCATATAAGCTAAGGAAGTGGCCATCCGGCCCTTACCACACAGAGCGCAGCTCAGATCCTGTATGAAAATGGCCCCAATGAAGTGCTTCATACACGAAGAGGGAGAGCGGGCCAGCGCAGAACGCGCGCTCGCCGAGGCCACGCCCCCCTCCCAGCAACGCGGATCCCCTAGAAACGAGCAACAGAAATTGCGGCAAAGAAGGGGGCAGGGCTACCGCGGCGAGAGCCTCCCGGCTTACCTGTAAGTAAAGAAGTCTTCATCTTCTGTCTTGTCGCCTTCCCTGCAGAGAAGGAACTGGGGAATTGGTGGGAGGTCCCAGGTATATATGGACCGGGAGGGGCTTTCTTTTTTGCATATTCATCTCTGCAGAAGTTTCGCCCTCTACTGGAGATTACCCATATGTCATGAAGATAGAAGTGGAGTGTATGGCACGCTTAGAATACTTTAAATACATTTGACAGAAAATGAGGCGTCAAATGATGGAGTGCAAAAATATGACACCCTGTTGAAGATGTCCAGGTCAAGTGTAAAATAAAAGCGATTAAAGTGGACCTATCACAAGGATTTTCACTATCCTGGTCATAGGACCATTTTACTGGGGCTTCAAGATTTAGAATGGCCAGCGTGTAAAACCCTCCAGATAGCCCTCACACGCTGTTCCCATGGCATATGCTTGGGCTTTGGTGCAATGCACTTTTTGAGTCATGCATACTAATGCACTGCATAAAGTGTTTTTGAACTGGCTTAAGGAGCAGCATTATCCCTGCTTTCCCTGCGATGGAGATGGGCTGGTTGGGGGAGCGCATCTCAGTTAAAGGGATGCGGCCACAGAACAGGAAGATTGTGGGCCTCTGCAGACAGTACACACAGTATGGCATGACAGTATGAGAACAGGGGGCATTCAGTATCCACAGCTTGGTCCGATCCCCCGGGGCTTCCCGATTTGTGATGCCCTGCTGTTTGACACCACACCGGTCACCGATATACATACCTCACTAGCTTTTCAAAGGCACAGCTCCCATTCAATAAGCTTCTTTGACCATGCAAATGTGCAGCTAAAAATCTGAATGGCAGCTTAGCTGCAATCATCACGTGGCACCCCTACATCTCTCTAAACCTGTGCGTGGCCACGCCAACCATTCAGTTATGGCAGTCCCAGCCTTGCAGAGCCGGATAAAGAAAGATGCCATCTGTGCATACACGGTGAGCTAGTTGGCGAGTTAAGAATATCAGACAGGGTTTCACATAGCAGAGCATCCCAAATGGGGATGGTCCAAGGGTGAATGGCTTGGTCCACTTAAAGCCTGAGGATATTAAGGTAAATATATAGCTATTTTTAGGCTAGACTACCCCCGTCACTGAGCCCAGTGGCTTTCTGAAAGCTAATACTGCATACAATTGAATTTGGAGTAATGCCTGAACTACATTGTGTTTACTTGCAAAATATGAAAAACTAATTCTGTATTAATCTGAGACCCCAAAACAGATGCCTGACCTATGACTACAGTTATGCCTGGGTTTTAGGTTTCGTAGAGTAAATATTTTAACAAAAACTTTAAACTCTTCTAGAAATTCAGAAATTTGCAAAAAAAACACGTTACTGGTGACATTGTGTAGTTGCTAACACTGTGTAGAGATGAATGGATTTGCTGATGCACCCATCAGGGTGTGAAAGCGTGATCATACCTCTCACCAGTTCTGTGTGTGACAACAGCCAGCAAGGTGACAAATCCTGGGTACAGTCAGCGTACAGAGACAAAAGCACTGTGAATAGAAAGAAAAAAAAAAAAAAGCTAAGCAACGGAACACAATCAAACCTATGACCTAAGGGCATACAGAGCATGACCTAAAGGGGAAGCTGCACAAACATAGCAAAATTTTAAATCTGTGTGTGCCAACAAGTCCAAGTTGATCATAAGCTCTATTGGATTATTAGGTTTGCATTTGTACTTTGATAAAGGTGCTATACATTGGTGCCATAAAACAAAGATCCAGTCACACTGATTCCCAGACATACCCCATCCGGGGGTAAACAAGCTTACCTTACTGGCAGAGCTGCTGATTGGCTGACTAGGCAGCTTAGAATGCAGTAGTTCTGCCTCTGGCAGGGGAACAGGCAGGTAGCAACAGTAAGGTGAGTCTTGTTTTCTTTATTTACTAACCAATCTTAGCACCAGGTGTTGTGACTGAACATACAGTCTTGCCGTGTTAAAATATGAAATTAAATTGTAACGATGAGTTCAAGCATTAGTATTTTTTTCAGTCATTAGCCTGTTTCCCCAAAAATAAGACCAATCATATATTTTTTTTACTCCAAAAAAAGCAGACGGATTATTCTTAGGGGAAGTGGCCCAACACCCAGGATTTTGACTATCCTGGGACTTGTAAAGCATAGATAAATCTGTCTAGAGGAACCGTAAATATTGCAAAGTCACAAAGGAAACAACACAGTCTTGACCTGGGCGTTAAAATCAGCTCATTCAACTCTCACTTTAAAGTGGACCAACACCCAGGATTTTGACTATCCTGGGTATTGGTCCACTTCCCCGGGGCACCCCGATCGGGGGTGCCCCGCTGTGTGAAACCCCCCAGGAAGCCCCCAAAACTCACCTCTCCCCGCTCCCACGTGGCCGCGCCGTCCAATCGGCGCCGACGGACAAGCTGATTGACAGCGACGGACAAGCAGCTTGCCCGTCGGCGCCTCCCGCGCTTCACTCTTGACGCCCGGAAGCAGCAGCGGCTGGAGAGGTAAGGTTTTTCGGGGGTTTTGGGGGGTTTACACCCCGCGGGACATCCCGATCTCGGATGTCCCGCGGTGTGTGAGGTGATCGGCCCGGGAATCTTATAGACACCTCAGGGTGTTGGTCCACTTTAAACAAATCAAGTAAAGAATAGCATCATGCAACTACTTTCAGATGTGCGTAAAACAAGGATGTGCAGTAGAAAAAAAATGTACTTCAGCAAAAAAAAAAAACTCTTATTAACATTGTATAATTAATTTAACTTTCACGGTAAGTTTATAAATGCTATCCATACATGGATTTTATGTTCTCTTAAACCGGACCTTCAGCATGATTTATTGAAAAGCCCAAACCCTTAAAAAAAATATTCCCCAGCATCTAAAATTAATAGATTTTAAGTTTTTAGTCACTTATTATTCTTTCCCCCACTGGACTGCAACTCTGATCAGGACTTTAGGATATGGGCGCCGCCATCTTGACTCAGAAGCATCACACTGAGGAGAGGAGAGTGGGATAAAGTACAGGGGGTGAGTTATAGCTGTGCTTTGCTCAGACAGAGCAGAGCTGGGGTCAGGAAAAGGTCAGCAATCCCAGAATGCAGAGCAGCACAGTCAGAAGGCACTTCCTGTTTGCAGGCTGCCTGATGTCCCATGAGCCGCCATCTTGGATGTTTAACCCTTTTGTTGCCAAGCCCGTAACACCTACGTGCTGGCTTGGCTGGGCCTTAAGTGCCAAGCCCGTAGGTGTTACGTGCTTGACTTTCCTCGCTTCTAGTTTAAAAAGTAAAAATAAAAAATACTCACCTGACCCCTTGTTGGATCCGGCCGGGTCTCCTCTTTAATTTGGTGCCATCCGATCCCCCGTGGGGGGTCGGATGGCTCCAGGAGAGCCCCCGGAATAGGCCGCCGCTTCTGCAGCAGCAGCTTCTAACTGTAAAAAAAAATAAAAATGACATTCACTTACGTGTGTGCGCTGGCTCCCGCTGTCCCTCCTCTTCACCTGGGGGGCCTCCGATCCCCCCCCCAGGACTTACCGATCTTCAGGAGAGAGCCTGGGAGGCTCTCTCCTCTCTTCTTCTCGATGGCGGCCGCCATCATGCCTCTAAGCCCCGCCCCCTTGGGGGCGGGGCTTATGAAGTCATCCCGGCCCCGAACGGGCTTCAGCTTTCTCAGCTTCTCAGATGCCGGTGATCGGCGCTGGGGAAGGAGGTGACAGGAGATCCTCTGATCTCCTGCCTTCTCCTTCTCTGGATGCCGATCACCGGCATCTGTCAGCTGAGCGGCGAGGGACAAGAGCTTGCAATCGAAGGTAAGTACAGTAAAAAAAAATTTTTTTTTTTCTAATAAAATACTTTTTATTATTGTGTGGTGGTTTTTTTTAACAGTTAACCCTTTGTGAGCTGGTAAGGGGTCCATGAGACCCCTTATACCAGTTCACAAGGCTGGGGGGGTGGCAAGTCACCTGCCCTAGCGGGTGACTTGCCATTAACCCCCGCACCCCCATTACCTGCCTCCCCAAAGGCCAGGGGGGGGCAGAAGAGCCCGGGCCCACATAGGCTATGTGGGCTCGTAGGCTGCAGGGTGGGGGGGCCACCAAAGCTGGCCCCCCCACTCTGTGCCTACAAGCCCCCATAGCTGGTCCCGGGCTGGTTACTTTGGGTAAGGGGGACCCCACGTCATTTTTTTTTTGGATTTTTAAGGGTTTTTAACCCTTAAAAATCCAAAAAAAAATGGGGTCCCCCTCCCCGGGAAGGGGGACCCTATGTCTTTTTTTTTAATTAACCATTTGTCATCCAGCAGCTATAAAAGGCTTCTGGGCAGCAAAGGGTGTCTACCTATACATATGTGGTATCGCTGTAACCGGGAGAAATTGGGGTTTCTCGCGCAATAAGATTTTATTGACAAACTTACATTTTTTATTACAAAAAAACTCTACAAATTGTAAAAAAATATTTTTTTTTTATTTTTTTTCACACATTTCACCCAAAAAAATTGAGAATACACCTAAAAAATACAAACAAGACATTTCATGTTAAAGCCCAGACTCTGTTGAAAAAAACAATATATAATTTTCCTGGGAAATCCCTGGAAATCCTTTCAAAAATGACAGTTGAATATGTGTAGCGCAAAATAGTGAAACATCGTCTGGCAACAGGGAGTGGCAAATGCTGCAGGTAGGCTGGCAGCGAAAGGGTTAAAGGCTCATAACATGCAGTAGATGCAGGTAGGATGATTTTTTTTAATGTGAGCAATCTGTATGTACAGGGTGTGGGAAACATATAAGATAGGCTCTTATTCAGAGTGAAAGACTGCTTTAATCTAAGGCCTTTATGTAAAAAAAAATCCGCAATAAGCAGCAGATGACACTCTCCTACCATGGGAGATGACACAATTTGTTAGCAGTACCCAAATGATACAATATATGAGTTTGTTTATCTTAGCTCAGCAGAACATATAACACATTGGCCTCAATTCTTCAAGAGTTGAAAAAAATCTCATGGTAGCCAAAAATTCATGAGAAAACCTGAGAATTTCACGGTTGATGAATTGCCAGATAAAAAAAGACAATGAAAGTCAATAGTACTTTTTACTACAATGTAAAACGGGAGCAAAAAGTGTACTACTTTTCTCAGGATTAAAAAAGTGCCATTGTTATTTTTTTTCTGGTCAACACTGAAACTTCATGAAGTGAATTTTTTACTACCATGAGAATTTTTTTCAACTCTGGATGAATCAAGGCCACTGTAACACATGACAGCTGTGCTCAGCCAGGAGAAATTGCAACTACTGTCATTCACTGGAGGAGTAGCAGTGAGGGTTTCAGGATGTGTGTTGAAGACTTGAAGACAGGATTTATTCCGCTAAATTAGGCGTTAATGCAACCTCTGCTGGTACTGCAAGAAAAAGCTGTGGGAAACCAAACCAAGGGCCAAATTGCGCCAGGCGGCATGCCCCCATGCATGGATAAACAAAGTCACTATTTAAGAAAGAAAACATTACTAATTTCTAACAAACCTCCATGTACAAATTAAAGTGGAGTAAAACCCACCCTGGAGTCTAAGAGACTTGAGGATAGGCTTACTCCCTTCCCTGGAGGAATCCCACTGTGTGAAACCCCCCATGGTGCACGGTAAACTCACTTTTCCACCAAGCCCATGGCACATGCCTGGCATCACTCGCTTCCCTTCTCAGCTGTGCACGGCTCTGCTCGCCTCAACTGGATGGGGAGCCAAGTGATGCTGGCACCACTGGCGAGTGCAGCTAGGATTTGGGGCCGGCTGCTCTAGCTGCAGTGTGAGCCCGAGGAGAGGTAAGTGGACTTAGCGACCTGGGGGGCTTCACACAGTGGGGTACCCCAAAACCCAGGATAGTGAAAATCTTGGGTTTTGTTCAATTTAAGAATGCTCAGGGTTAAGTAGAGGGTGTGAATCGCCAACAGGGATTAGTTAGGGCAGTGGTTCCCAACCCTGTCCTCAAGGCCCACCAACAGGCCAGGTTTTGCAGATCTCCACAAAGATGCACAGGTGGAGTAATTAGCAGCTGCAGAGCAATAGAGCTGGCTATTTGGAGATCCAAAAAACATGACATGTTGGTGGGCCTTGAGGACAGGGTTGGGAACCACTGCGTTAGGGTATGCAGTTCTAGTTAGGTTAATTGGGGAGCGCAACAAAATGGGGCGCACTATACAAAACGGAATGGATGGTGATAGAACTCATCCCAATTACCCTGGGGAGATACCAACTAGAAATAAGACAGTAAGCTTTTGTTTACGAGGCTGATCCATATGCCTCCTTACACAGAACATGAGTAGAATACATAAAAGAAATTGTCAGTTCCCCAGGTCACTGCGTCCTTTTTAGTCAGGCTTAAAAGACAGTCGTGAATTTTTAAAAAGGGCTCTTGATGACTATTAGGGGCCTGAATTTCACATGGTGGGGTCCTCTGAATAGCAGACCGAGAGGGAACACCAACATGTTGGTTGTATGGGGACCAAAAAGTTTCAATGATGGCATATATAAAACACACAACTACAGAGTAATACTACGCGTAATGTCTAGCATACAGAAAAATCCTATGAAACTCGTCACTACTCCTGATGCAGTGTAACAGATCATCGTCCCTAAGCAATAAGGTTTATCTGGCCAAGACCTAAAGGGACATGCCAGGCAAAAGGTTAAATTGTCCTGATTTTTGCGCTATCCTGTGCTGGCTGTCAGGAGCTGCTTACTCAAATCCTAGTGAACTCGCCTCCTCTGCAGGCCCTTCTCAGCAGAAGATGACAACTCATACATGTATGTTTAAATGTCCCTTCAGAAGACAATTTCTTTTGGGGGCCCTGAAATATTAGATAGCAAGTAAGCAACACATTTCTACAGACTGTGTGGCATTGCTATAGAGAGAAAGCTGCCCCTCAGCTCCAGACAGCCAGACATATCCAGGAGCTTGGAGGAGGTAGAGCCAGCACAGCCCTGTGTCATGGCGGATTTCAGTCTCCCTCAGATCCCATCGAAGCCGGCCATGGTCTCTGGCTTATAAGTGTCACACACAGGGCTACTGGGAGAAAAAGTTGTCAGTAGGGAGAGTGATTGGCACCATATTACCCCGCGTCTGGAATCAGATAGCCTATAATGTGATTCCTAACAGCTGCAAGCATGGTGCCCTGCCATTGCATATAGGTTAGGCAAGGTCCAGACTAAAAATCTATATTGTTCCAGGGCCCTATAACATATATTGTGATAAATGGGCCCATGACAGTCATGTTCAATGTTTGGGGACCAGTCGTCACATATAGGTCATGGACTGAGAGCTTGTTTTAATGCCCCCAATTGTCAGATTCAGGGATTAGTTCTGGGGGAAATTTGATTATAGCCACCCATCATCCAACATACATGCATACAATAAGCTTACAAAAGGCTTTTAGACACCACCTGCTAAGGCCTCCCCACACTTACAGAGAAGCCTGTAGAGCCCTCTCCACCAACAATTATGCAGAGGTCTCTCCGTCTATAATAAGCCAGCAGGTTATGTATATGGGTGGAGAGAGGTCTCTGCAGGCTTGTGTACATACGCCGGATGATAAAGTAGCCAAAATAAATAAATCCCCCAGTACAGTGTCCCTTGTCTCTCTGTGAACCACATTTATTAAAAGAGGTCATAACACCTGAAATGTACAATGGGGCTCAGTACCACAGCACTGGGTCAACGAGACAAAGCAGCAGTATAAAATACAAACAGTGAAACATCTCTCACACCCCAGATTGGCTGTATGGTGGCTTGGCAACAGTATAGTCACGCTAGGGTAACCTAAGTATTGTGTGAGCACTGCGCCCCCCCCCCCCCAACGTGAGAGGATAAGTCAGGGTTTTTAAGGTGGGGTCTGTCAGAAAGGATGGGTTCGGAGGCCAAACTAGTACCAGCCAGGGAGCGCTCAGCAGGCTGGGTCCTGGAAAAGAGGCCAGTACCCACATACCTTATTTACCAGTGGGAGGGGAGGTGTCAAGGGGCTTACCTGGACATTTAAACCGGACCAACCACAGTTGGAAAAAACTCCCCAAAACTCACTTGGCCAAACTGCATGCATGATACTGAAGCATTGTCAGCACTTACATTTGCTCCTGCATCCCCTCAAAGCTGAAACGCTGCCTCACCAATGTCCTAGTGCTAGAGGACATTTTATAGCTTCCTTTCTCAGCATCTCAGCTATGCTGCTAACTGGATTCAACTGACATAACTGACAATGCCCAGTAACAGGAAACCCAGCAGCACTTCCTATTTGTAAGTGGCCAGCAGATCTATGAGCCGCCATTTTGTTTTACCAGAGCAGGAGTTAAAAAAAAAAAAAAAAAAAGGTAAAACAAATTTTATGTGCAGCAATCTAACATGCCCTTTGTTGTGTCGGTCCGATTTAAAGTGGACCAAAAGCCACACTGGATTCTCCAGGGCAGGCTCCCACCGGGGACCCTGCTGTGTGAACCCCCCCCGGTCGCCCAAAAATGACCTTCATTCCCAGTCCAATGGTGCATGCGCAAACAGAGGTCACATCTCCGCTATAACTTTAGCAGGGCGCATGCCCGTGCTTGTGAATGGCTAGAAGGGGTATGGGAATGGAAAGCAAGAGATGCAGCCGCTTGAGCGGATCCAAGCATGCTGATTGGACAAGCTCCGTAGGCCCAGGGAAGGGTAAGTGAGATCGGGCAACCTGGGGGGCTTCACACAGCGGGGCACAGACCAATTTCCAAGATAGTCAAAATCCTGGGTTTTGGTCCACTTCAAGTCATTTGTGACTGTTGGTCCACTTTAAGTGGGTCAAATTTTGTGTCAGGGTTGTATCTGAACAGGAGCTGCCTCTTGTGTATTCAAATATGTAAGATAAAATAGAAGGCCTAGATTCCAAAAAGGAAGCACCCTTATAACGAAAGGGCGCTGCATGGTATTAAGATATTTGAAAGTTTTAATTTTGGCAGAATCCCCATTTGAGAACACCATAGTGACAATTTCAGTACAAAGTATCTAAAGCTAAAATCCACAGACACACACGCAGACACCATGCCTTTCCCTTCCAGCAAGTCACAGATCTCCCAGGAACAAAAACCACCTTTAGATACATATATTCTACCTGAAAGAGGCCCAGTTAGTTCTGTGGTCAGTGAAATGTTGGTCAGGGTCGAAATGATCAGATGGACAGTTTCTTATGGAAAATCATCTGTAACACTGCCATAGAAGTAGTTACATTCTAGTTGCACAAGAACAATCAATCAAGGCATCTGCATCACTCGGACGTAGATTATATAGAGTAGAAAAATGAAGAAATAAGGCAATACCCTTTGTAGGCTGACATATTATATTTTTAAGTGCTATTGCAGGCAAAGGCAATTGTTACACGATTAAGTTGGGCTACATTTGGCACTGTCCTAAACGTTTTTTTTTGTTTTGTTTTATTTTAAACAAGTTGAAGTGGCTGGGATAGAGGTTTACAGGTTCAGCCAATGACATTCTATTTTTCTTGCAGTCCCCCAATCAGCTCAGCAGAGTGGGACAGGATTGCTGGTCCCTCCAGATTCACCACATTGCTGTCAGCACAGAGACTCACAGGAAGCAGTGGGATGTCTGAATGGCAGCCAAATGCTAAATAATTTAGTAATAACTAAACTGTAACATAATGGTAGTTAGGTTGAAGTGCTCCCCAATGTTGAATGTGCCAATGCTGGATAGCACCAGGGTGTAGGGCTGCTTGGCCAGGGAGCAATAGGCATACTGCATCTAGTTTGTGTTGTTATCAGTATTGATCAAAGGCTTTAGTAAAAAAAACAAAAAAAAAAACAAATACATGCTGTCTTGGGGCACCGGGCTGAGGATTGAAAATGAAAAAAAATTTTAAACGTTTTTAAGAGTATTCCCAAAGTGGTTCTATATCACTGTAGCATATTTTAGGCATATTGCCCTTAACCAATGGTACAATTAAAGTAATTGTCCGGGCAATACAAAAAAAATGCTATATTTATCTTTCATCCCCCACAGATAAGCGCTTCTAGTCCAGGGCTCTGACGTGAATCCAATGGCCCGAGCCAACACCCGTGCCGCCTGGAACAATCATCCAATGCTTCTGCAATTCAGTCTTCCTTCCACCATTCATTACAGGGACTATGGCATGCCCCCTCCATTCACAACAAAGGAGGGGGTGTGCCAGGTTTGGACACACCTGCTCCATTAAGGTGAATGGAGGAAGTATGTCAGTCTGTGACAGATGGCAGGGGACAGTCCATCATCCGAACTACTGAAGAGCAGGACGATGATGCCTTGAGCCCAAAACACAATCCTAACTAGCAATGCTCCACAGAAAGCTTGTGTTTTTTATTTCCTGCTCCTCACTCCCTAGGAAAAACCAGGGCCTACAGATCCACCTATGCCGGATCAGTTGTCAAACAAAACTCTGGACCATGCATCGTCTAGAGTTCTGTTTGACAACTGACTGGCATAGAGCATTGATTGAATGGGACCACGCGCATTCACCATGGGAACTACTGCAAGGTGAATATACAGGCAATCCCAGGGAGATTACACACAGGGACCCAGGCCAAAACCCAGTGTGGTAAAAAGCACACTTTAAGACAGACCAAAACCATGTAACCCATCCCTAAATCTTTGTGGCCAGGCAAAATTTCAGATTTGGGATGCCAAGGACAGCCCATGCACAGGCCCCATGGAATCCCACACAGCACCCCTTCAACCACAAAGCCAGCAGAAGGCTCCCCCTAAAATCCATACATTTAGCCTTGTTGGCTTGAATATACACACTAATCAATGCTGATTGGAAGAGAGTCCAATCATGCATCTTGGGAGTGCAGACAGGTAAGATCTTGGTAAGGTTTCACACACAGAGATCAGGACACAGGGGTGCAAGGGCGACCAACCCCAGGAAAGTGAAGATCTTAGATCTAGGTTAGCTTGAAAACGTACAAATGAGTAGCATTGTAATATTTCCGAAGCCCACGCAGGCCTGCAGCTGCTATGGAACAAGAAGTAGGGGGGCCCATAGAGCCCAGTGCACAGGGGTAGATCAGAGAATCGTGTGGCCGGTAACCCGCCAATGCAGCCATCTCCCCAGACACTAGGCCTTCCCTGCAAACCCAGCCTCCAACACCGGAACGAATATCCCGCCCATTCTCCCTCATACAACCCCACGAAACGACCACATAGAGCCCATACAGGCCGTCACCCCCTCTCACCGGTATCCCCGTAACTCCCACCTCCGCCAACTCCGCGCTTCCCTGCCTGACTGCACCACAGCCTGCTCCGCCTTCTGGAAGAAACACCACAACATGACTCGCCACAGACACACCCCTTAGCTATCGCTATTGGTCCATGCCTGGCCACTCATCACAGTCTATTGGCTGCACTAGATGCCACTCTACGAAGGTGGCCTCTCTATTTGCTTTGTCTTCTCATTGGCTACACGGATATCAGGCCCTTTAGAGCGTGAGTCTGCCTAAACCATTGCTCTGTCAGGCGTCATGACGCACAGGGTTATGCGTTCCAAGTCTCGCTTCACGCTGTTTCTGTGGGAATGACGTCACTGTGGAAGCGTTTTAGTTGCCAACCGCAGTACGAGGCCACTCGCGCGGCAGAGGTCCCAGAGTTCGGCGCGGGGAGCTCGTCCATCATGCGCCATTTTCTTGGCGTGCGCGAACATTCTGCCGTTCTTAACAAGCCGTTGCTATAATCGGTTTCCTTGAGGGTACTTGCGCGCGCAACCGTAATCCTCTGTTATCGGATTTAAATGCTTGTGCAATAGCTTACAGTTGTTTTTAAATGACTGGTGAGAAGATATACTTTTGTGAATGATCTGGCTCCATTCCAACAGGGGTAGCTCGCTTCGATTTCAGGAGGATTGTGATAGCCCCACAATCACCAAACACTACCATACCTACCAACGTTTCAGGGTGGGAAAGAGGGATATTCGTTAAATTAGTCCACGCCCCCTCATTGATTGATGAATAGGAGGTAGGTTGTAACAGTTTAAACAATAGAACCACTTTAAACCGGACCTTCACCATGATTTAATGAAAAGCCCAAACTCTTAAAAAACAATTCCTCAGCATCTAAAATTAATATATTTTACATGTTTAGTCACTAATTTATTATACTTTCCCCCACTGGGCTGCAACTCTGTTCGGGAATTTAGGATACGGGCGCCACCATCTTGACTCAGAAGCATCACACTTACTGAGGAGAGGAGAGTGGGATAAGGTACAGGGGGGCGGGTTATAGCTGTGCTTTACTGAGACAGAGCAGAGCTGGGGTCAGGGAAAGGTCAGCAGTCCCAGAATGCAGAGCAGCACAGTCACTTCCTGTTTGCAGGCACTTCCTGTTTGCAGGCTGCCTGCAAAAATGGCAGCTTCCATAAGCCGCCATCTTGGATGTTTAAAGGCTTATAAAATGCAGTAGATGCAGGTAGGATGATTTTTAATGTGAGCAATCTGTATGTACAGGGTGTGGGAAACATATAAGATAGACTCTTATTTAGAGTGAAGGTCCGCTTTAAATAGACAAGTGAATCAATAATTGATGCAGATATGCATGTTACACCTCAAAGAAAATGACCCCCCACAAATGAGAAACGAGGGACGGGACACGGGCTCAAAAGAGGAACAGTCCCACCAAATCAGGGACACTTGGGAGGTATGCATTACCTACAGTAGCCTATAGACTCTCCTGTATGATCGCATTTGCCATTCCATTGATTGAAATTGCAGGCGCAATTCACTGTATGAGACCAGGTTCACATTACCGCATTCATTTTGTGATAATAGCTAATGCAATGCAATCGCCCTGTACCAGCGATTGAAACTACAATGATAACGTTATTACTTCCAATCGACACATCTGTGAACTGAGCAAGAGGAGGTATAATTAGTGCAAACGTTTCCCATTGGACCAGAGATCAGGGGGGACCCTGGGACACAAGACTGGCATTTGAGGTATGCCATTGCCAGCACGTTAGACAGCCCATCACCTGCACACTCGGTTTGCCACTCGCTTGCTTCCAACCCCCCCCCCCTTGCCTGTTCACTCCACCTCCCACATCTGCCTGCTGAGCTTGTTGGCCAGCTCCACCTGTTCTACCACTGTGGAAGAACATCACTTGGAGCTGCTGGGGTGCATGGTTGGTTGAGCCAGAAAGACCAACCTAGCTGATTCAGGTTACCCATCACTGAAACACGACCTGTTAGACACTTACCCTGTCGCCGTGCCGGGTCCCGCGGCGCGCTGTCGGGTGGGCTTCAGCGGGCTGCTGCCCGGCGGTCCCCGGGTCTCCCGTCCCCTCGGCACCGCCGTGGGGTTCAGGGGCTGGCGGCGCAGGACGCTGTCGATGGCCGCGTCGCAGCCCGCTCCGCGCGGCTGCGCCGGCCTGCTGCTCTTCCTGGTGGCGTGGTGCTGCGTCCTCCAGGCGGGGGCGCGCCTGACTCGCTTCGCGAGCACGTCTCCCTTATGCCTCCCGGCGGCGCTTTCCCCAGCGCGCCCGCCGGGGGCGAGTTTAAAGTGGCCAATCTGCAGCTGGGTCCTGGAATCGGACCCAGGGACTGGTCGGCCTGTCTGGCCTGGGCCGTCCAGCTCCTGGGACCGATCCCATTATTATTGTATGCACCAATCACCTTGATTCCCTCCATTGTCCCTTTTCCCCAATGGCCAGTATCTTCTATAAAGCTGTTCTGCTTTTGGATCCCAGTGCCCGTTATAGCCTCTGGGTTCTGGATGTGTGTTACAGTGTCTCCTGTTATTATTCGGCTTTTGGACCTCGACTTCCCTTGCTTGCTGCCTGCCCTGACCTTTCGCTTGCCTGACCATGATTCTGCCTGACCCCTCTGATACCTCGCACCGTGACCTCCTGGATTTTGACCTCGGCTCGTTTGACTACTCTTTGTTACCTCCTTCGGATACCTCGCCCTGTGACCTCCTGGTTTGACCTCGGCCTGTATTTGGACTTCTGCCATCCGGCATCCTCATTCGGGACTCCCTGCCGTTCATCAGTCTGCACCTTAAGCTGGTATCCTTTGCGCCCTATAAGTCCTGGGGGCAACCGACTGGGAGAGGCATTACCCGTGTCTCCTACAAGCGGGGGCTTGTCTATAGGCAGAAGAGGCGGTGGAGATTGGGGGTTACCAGCTCAAGACAGACAGGTGTTCGGTACAGTCCTGACACGACCCCTGAAATTGCCAGCATACCCCACCATGCAAGCTATCCCACAGCACATGTGCAAGCTTTTATCCAATCAGCACTCTATACTGTATATATTTTTATTCACAAAGCCGGGCATAGAGAGTGGTGGAGCAGCGTACAGCCCCAGTTACCCTACAGCACATCAGCTGGGAACGCTAGAGATCCATGCATGGCAGGCTTGCGAGGTAAGTATACCAGAGATCCCAGGTGGTTTCACACAGTGTGGCATCCCACATCGCAAGGCCACAGTGATAGGGAATCAGCCAGCCTCACCATCAGCTTGCATTTCATTGCCCTACAGTAGGTTTGGTGGAAGGGGGTGTCTTTAAACCGGACCTTCAACATGATTTAATGAAAAGCCCAAAGCCTTAAAAAACTATTGCCCAACATCTAAAATTTAATATATAGAACAACGAATGGGGGTTCCCAAAAACCCTACTTATACAGAAGCACCACTAAAGATGATCAAAAATATGAAATATAGTAAATTTTATTAATATATCTACATTTATTTACAAGAATACTATAGGACAATCTTTAAAAACCATTAAAAAACATATATACACAACAAGTAATAAAGAAGAGGGGGAAAAGGGGGGGGGGGCAAAAAACCTAACACCGCTGCTCTAAAAGTATCAAACAGAGCCCTCTAAATGATGGCCCATAGGCTCTCCTGCACAGCTACCATAGATACAGGCCTGCTAAACAATAACATAAATCCTGAAAAACCATTCATGAAATCCTACCCCTATAAGTGGTACAATTATAATACAAGTGAAGAACAGTATAATATATAACAGTATAAACCCAAAGAAATATATAAAGAAGTGAACAATCCTGTCTGAAACTAATAACCTAAAAAAACCCACAGTATAAACCTACCTATACAAACAGTGAGGACCCACCAGGTTAGAAGTGAGCCGACCATAGATAAGATATGGCAAAAAACAAAAGCAGGCACTCACATATGAAGAGCAGACTCACGTGAACAAGCCCCCCCCAGCTACCCAGACTCCTCACCACCAACGCGTTTCGTGACATCACCGCGTCACTTTCTCAAGGTGTGTGAGGAGCCCCCCATGCCAGACCCCTCTTAAAGCTCACCCCATCAAGACTCCGCTCGGAAGTGCTGCGGCGGACATGACGTGGAGCAACTGCTGGCAATGCCCCAACAGAAAGTGAGAACCTGATAAGCAATGCGCACCCGTCCGAGCGCGCACGTGCGCCTGCGCAGTATTGGCTCCCACAGCGAGATGGAACGAGGAGAGGTGAGTGGGTCACTGGCAAAGGGGGAAAAAACACAAAACCAATAAAACAACAATACATAAACACAACAACAAATGTTTTATAATCCACATTATAAACCACAATACAATTAACATTGTAATTATTGTTATGCTCCTAAGAGCCATAATGACTGCCTTAATCCCAACTCTGCTACATCTAGAGTATTACGTAAAGGAACTTTGCCCAGTATGCGGGGCAATAGGGATACTAATAGAAATCAGCCTGTAGCGCCCCTTAAAAGAGGAGCTGAAGTATAAACTGCCATAATATTAGCTAAAATTAGGAAATCCTATTCTCTGCTAGAAAGCAAAGAATAACAATAAGATCAGTGTATACTGAGGCTGACCGCCATCTGGTGGTGAGACCAGATATGGCAACATACCTGGTACCTTTAATCTCATAGAGAGATGCCAACAAGGTTAGTTTATTATTCTTAATCAGTCTAGTGCAGGGGTACTCAACCACTTCTTGTAAAGGTCCATTTACAGGCATCTGGTGAGAGGCGAAGGTCCGGACGGGGTGCTGTCGGGGGGGGTGGATAGTTAGAAATCAGCGCACTGGGGGCGGGTTGGGGGTGTATTATACCTTGCAATGCCACTTCCTGCACATGCAGTACTTCATATTGCAATGCTAAGTGTCAGGGAGTCATGAGACACTGTCAGGGAGACAAACTACATCGCCAATCCTGTCAGGGCAGGGGTCCAGAAATCTGGCACAGAGGTCCGCATTCGGACCCCGGTCCGCCAATTGAGTACCGCTGGTCTAGTGCATGCCATCCAGAGCACAGGATAACCCATGCAAGCAACAAAAAACAAAACAAAAAAAGAAGAGGGGGGGAAACAAAAGGGGAGGGGGAAAAAAGGGGGGGAGGAAGGAAGCAGGAAAGGGGACAGAAAGAAGGGAGGAGGAGAGGGAGAGAAGGAGAAAAAGAGAGGGAGGAAGAGGGAGAGAAAGCAAGAAAGAGGAAGGAATTAAGATGCACGCTTTTTAATTTTCTTCTTCTCTTATCCTCTTTCTTTACTTCTCTCGCTGTTTTTCTTCTTCCTCTCATTACCAGGTCCATTCACGGATTGTCTCCAAGAAAAAAAGAAAAAACCACCAATCACCACAGTGAAAACAAACCACCACTAAAAAAACAGTGACATAAAAAATGATGAAGTGCAGACCCATTGAACACCTCAAAATAATACAGTGAGAAGTATGAAGACTCATCGCAAACCCCCATGGGCCTAATCATCAGCCAACAATATTTGTGGCCAATGTGATATTGAAACTGTGTGCCCTAACCCCAAATCCCATTTACAACCGCTATACCAAAAAACCTGTAACTACAGAGGCCAAATGTCCTGAATGGCTCCCACACCCCTAACCCCCCCCCCCCCCCACCCAAGGTCCCCCAAAATGTACCAATGATGAGTAAATCAATTACATCCCCAAAAATGGTGTGAATGCTAGGTCCTCGTTGAGTCCAAACGGGGCCTGGGAATTAAGATAAAAGATCCAGCGTAATTCATGTTGCTGTAAAGCCCTTTTGAAATCCCTTCCCCGCGGACCCAAACTTACCTTTTCAATCCCAGTTACAGAGAGTTCACTGTAATCACTATTGTGAAATTGCAAAAAATGCAAAGCTACAGGGGGAACAGTTCTACCCAACTGCATATTGATGGGATTTGGGGTTAGGGCACACTTTGACACACAGTTTCAATATCACATTGGCCACAAATATTGTTGGCTGATGATTAGGCCCATGGGGGTTTGCGATGGGTCTTCATACTTGTCACTATTATTTTGAGGTGTTCAATGGGTCTGCACTTCATCATTTTTTATGTCACTGTTTTTTAGTGGTGGTTTGTTTTCACTGTGGTGATTGGTGTTTTTTTCTTGGAGACACGGTGGTGGTTGATTACTATTTATTCTCAAGTATATAGTTAATAACACGGCATTTTTGTTTAGTTCTGCAGTTTGTTCACATTTTTATTATTTGGCATGAGGTCTATTGTCCGGATGTTTTTGGGGGTCATAGAAGGAGAGGCAACAAGAGGAAAGAAGAGTGATATTAATGAGAGGCAAGAATAAAGATAAGGAAAGAAGGAGCAGGAATAAAAAGGTGCAATAAATCTTTGAATGGACCTGGTAATGAGAGGAAGAAGAAAAACAGCGAGAGAAGTAAAGAAAGAGGATAAGAGAAGAAGAAAATGAAAAAGCGTGCATCTTAATTCCTTCCTCTTTCTTGCTTTCTCTCCCTCTTCCTCCCTCTCTTTTTCTCCTTCTCTCCCTCTCCTCCTCCCTTCTTTCTGTCCCCTTTCCTGCTTCCTTCCTCCCCCCCCCTGCTTCCAGCAGCAGGAGCTAGCGGGTGACTTGCCATTAACCCCTGGCCCCCCAAATTACCTGCCTCCCCAAAGGCCGAGGGGGCAGAAGGGCTCGGGCCTCACAGAGGCTATGTGGGCTTGTAGCCTGCAGGGCCAGGGGCCGCCAAAGCTGGCCCCTGCGCCCTGTTCTACAAGCCCCCATAGCTGGCCCTGGGCCGGTTATGCTGGGTAGTGGGGACCTCACGCCATTTTTTGGAGGGGATTTTTAAGGGGTTTTAACCCTTAAAATTCCCCCCCAAAAAAATTGGTCCCCCTCTGCCAGGAATGGGGACCCCACAACAAGTTTTTAAAATGTAACCCTTTATAGTGTGGATAGTAGTTGTATTTTATTTGTAAATGTTATAAAGTGCTCTTTTTAGTTTGGGGGGTCTCCTGGACAGTAACGGGGGGCTACCGATACATATGTGGTACCGTTGTAATCAGAAAAAATGGGGCTTTCACATGCAATATGGTTTTCTTTAGTACAATAAATTGTTTATTTAAAATAAATGAGACAATTTAAAAGAAATAATATTTTTAATTTTTTAGTTTCTTGACTTAAAAATATTTTAAAAAACAGTAAAAAAATTACAAACAAGACATTTCATGTTAAAACCTAAACTCTGCCGCAAAAAAAATATATAGAATTTTCCTGGAAATTCCTGAAAAAATCCCAGGTAAACATGGGGAAAAATGACCTGTCAACAGAGGGTGACAAAATTTCAAGTAAGCTGGGAAATAAAAGGATTGAAAGTAGCTATGCATGTTGGGTAATGTTCTGCTCGGGGGACATTGCGCTTTCAGATTTACCTTGTTCTTTCTTGTTTGTATATTAATATTTTAGGAAAAGGTGTTTTTTATTCTGCTTTTGTATACATTTTTTAGGGAAACCCTGTGCAACCAAAGAATTCTTTGAGGGATTACTTCCAGAAAGATGAGCCCACTACAACAAGCTGTGTACACTTAGAAAGCTTAACAGGTGTACATTCAGGGAATATATGGTTTGTGGGGGGGCATTCCAAATGTAAAGGGTTGTTTTAGTAGAAAAAGCTCAAGGTGAGCACTTTGTCTGCAGAGCTGAAATTTTCAAGTAAAATAATTCTTACGTGCATGCTTTACTTTGGGGTGTTTGCCAACTCTTCCCTTGACAGTAGCTATGCATGTTGGGTGTTGTTCTGTTCGGGGGTGTTGCTTTTTCAGATTTAACTTGTTTTTTCTTGTTTGCATATAGTTTTTTAGGAAAAAGTGCCTTTGATTCAGGGAAACCCTGTGCAGCCAAATAATTCATTGAGGGATTACTTCCAGAAAACTGCACCCATGTCAACAAGCCTGGTACGCCTAGAAAGCTTGAGGTGTGTACTTCCAGAAAATATATAGTTTACATTTCAAATGTAAAGGGTTGTTTTTCTAGCGCATATCACAGTTGTATTTTATCTGAAAATCTCCTAAAGCGCTGTTTCAGTTTGGGGGAATCTCCTGGGCAGGAAAGGGTATCTACCAATACATATGTGGTATCGCTATAACCAGGAGAAATGGGGCTTTTACATGCAATAAGATTTTATTGACAAACTTAAATTTTTTATTACTACAAAACACTTCAAATTGTAAAAAAATGATTATTTTTATTTGTTTGCACATATTTTACCCAAAAATATTGGGAATACACCTAAAAATGACAAACAAGACATTTCATGTTAAATCCCGGACTCTGCTGAAAAAAACAATATATAATTTCCCTGGGAAATCCCTAATAATCCCCTCAAAAATCACAGTAGAATATATGGAGCGCAACATAGTGCAAAATGGTCTGGCAACAAGGGTGACAAAATCTACAGATAGGCTGGCAGCGAAAGGGTTAATATGGTAGCCGCATTAGCATCCCTTTTTTCTTTCTTACAATCCAGACATAAAGGCCTCTGCCATGTATCCGGAAGCACACAATTACAATCTTCACACCACTTGAACTTCTTAAGCGCTTTTTTTGTTTTTTTTTTTGGAGGGGGGCAGTGTCCTTAACCTTAGGTGTTTCAGGCTAAACTACCAAATATAATCTGCACTTATATACTCCTGTACTATCAGGGCCACAAACAGGAACCATCCTACCGGCTTCTTGAAAATGTTGATCTCTGGTCCTGTAGCTTTAAGAGTCCTGAGGACTCACCGTGACTGCCGGGGCTCCCGCAGCGGAGCGCTGAACCACTTGTCCATCTTCAGACCTCTTACCGCCACAGCTGCTGCTCAGTCTGCCTCTCCTCCCTCCGACCTGAACGTTGGCAGGGAAGGAATGCGGCTTACAGTGTTCCAGGTATGCCCACGTGTCTGTGCCGGGCCCGGAAATTAAGTCAGCTCGCCAGCTCCCAGCCTTGGCTCCGCCCCCAAATTTGAAATTCTTGGAGGGAAATCAGCTACAACAACAAAGACCAGCTGATATGCCTAAGCCTGAAGCCGGCACATGACCAGAAGCTGGCATACCTGCAGTAACAAACAAAACTGCCAGGATTTGTTAAAGTGACGTCACACAAATAGTGGCTAGGTCAAATAAAGCTATGTGGGAATAACTTCTGCCCTGGCTGGCCCAAGTCAGCTGAGTTTTGTCACCCCATATGTGAAAAAAAAAAAGGGGTACAGGGGGCTATTCCAGCAACGCCGGGTTGTTAAAATAAAAAACTAAAATAATAAAATAGGTCGTCGACTAACCATCTTCAGACCACTCCATCCAGTGTTTCCCCCAGAGAGGAAACACAAAGAACTGAGGAAGACAGGAAGGGGTGTGCTTTTAATCTCTGTACAGTTGTGTTTCCTCCCAGGAGGTGGAGCCTACTATCTCCGTGTGGTCAGACTGAAGTAGGAAATGGAAAAGTCTTGTTGTACTAAGATTATAAATTTTCATAGGAGGGCATCCGTTATCATATGCTATTATTCACCGGGTTGCCAGGGTGTATATACTGTAGCACAGTACCAAGACGAATTTTAGACCATTAGTTACTGTACCAAAGCCCCCCCAGGAGTCAGAGCTTAAAGTGGACCAACACCCAGGATTTTGACTATCCTGGGTTTTGGTCCACTTCGGCGGGGCACCCCGATCGGGGGTGCCCCGCTGTGTGAAACCCCCCAGAAAGCCCCAAAATCTTACCTGTCCCCGCTCCCACGTGACTGGACGGTCCAATCCCCGCCAACGTCCAGGCGGGGATCAGGAACGTCCAAGCGGCTGCCGCCGCCGCCGCCTCCCTCGCGTCACTTTCGGCGCGCGCGCGCCCCCGCCGGCCATTCGCAGACGGCCGGCGCGGGCGCGAGCACGCCTACAGGGGCGCGAGGGAGGCGGCGGCGGCCGGCCGCCGCCGAAGATCAGGTAAGGTGTTTGGGGTTTTTTTGGGGGGTTTCACCCCGCGGGACATCCCGATCTCGGATGTCCCGCGGGGTGGGAGGTGATCGGCCCGGGAATCTTATAGATTTCCGGGCCGATCACCTCTCGGTGTTGGTCCACTTTAAAAGGTAACTTTAAAAGAACACAAAGACCGATGGAAAGCTGGAAAAATAGAGCAAGGATTGTCCAGGGACAGCCAAATTTATACACGGATGTTTCCAGGAAATGCAGTTCCAAATGTTAATACAAAAGTCAGGTCAGTAAGCAATGTCATACACAGGTAGTCAGTCATGCAAAGGATGAAAGGGGTAATCCAGGCAAATAGTCAAATCCAAGCAAAGGTCAATCCAGGTAGTGATCAAGAAGTAGGTCAAAACGAATACGGTCAGCAACGCAGAGAAACACGCCTTAGCAGCAATATGCTATCATAGGCAGGGCTCCAGGGAAAGGGGTTAGATTTGTAGCCCCTGTCCAATCGAGATTAAGGGGTAACAGTAGTGGCAAATGGTTCTCAACAATTAGAGCTTATATTAATACCGTATATAGTTGGAAATGGCACACCTAATAAGTCTCAAGGTTATGGGTGCAATGTCAACTGGGGCCCCCCACCAACTAAGCCCCCCAACCAATATCCTAAACAACATTTAAGTGTTTAGGATCTCTACAATTAGAGGAAGCCAGCCAGGGAACACTGATATTAACCCTTAGTTAGCCTGCGACTACGCCTAGCTCTTGCAGCAATGCATTTAAAGATTGCCTCTACAGACATGTTCTACCTATGGGAAGTCTTTGGCGTGCAAAAGTGATAAACAGGTGGATTCTCAAATCTAACATAACCCCCTCTTGAGGGGGGGACTCTGGACCCTTCAAATAAAGCTTCTCAGGATACTTCCTGTGAAACTTGCTTACTAAAGATTTGCCATTAGTACCAGGGCTATGCACTCAGTAAGCCAAAGCCTGATATTCTTAGTATACAGTATGTCCTGCTCCAAATCTAATACTTACAGTTGGGATATACTCCGCCAGATGGCGCTGGACTGCAGAGACATCGAAAATAGGCTCCTCCCGGGCCCCTCAAATACCCAGGGACCTCCCACAAATCCCCAGAATTTCTCTGCAGTCTGGCTGCAAAGGACGAGAAATTGGCTCTCTACTCGCAGGTGAGCGGGGTTGCGCCCAGTAGGACTATTCCCACCCGTTCCACTTGTAATATGCCTCCCAGCCTTGGCTGTGCTGGTCGGGTGAAGGTAGGCAGCACCGCAGTCAGGTGCTTAGGAGCGCTGCTCCACCGCAATCCCCCACCAAAGGGTAGGCGGTTCAGGCTTATGGTGAGCCTCTATGGGATGCCCGTCCCGCACTATTGCCCCTTGCCCCTGTCTATCGGTGGGCCCTATTTAAGTGGCCGCCGTCCTCCCTCATCCTCCTTATAGTCTTTGGGGGAAAAGAGGGGGGGGTGTATGTGTATAGATATGTAGGTTATGCAGTCTGTGCTTTCACATGTCTTTATTCTTGTGTCAGCTAAATTTACCGCCACCATGCGATGACTTTGTTCCGCGCTTGGTGGCGGCATTACTTCAGGCGCTGGTGCGCCATCGTTGGCTTTTGGCTTCGCGCTCTTCGGGGGCGGGGCCCTTCTTTGGCGCCTTCCGCGTCATCGCTGTTACTGGCCCGCCCCTCGAGGTATACCGACGCCATCTTTTCTGACTTGGTTGACCTATGCGCGACAGACTCCTACCTACCGCGGTCCGTAAGTGCCCTCGCGGACGGCTTTATCTGCTTCACTTTTGTTACGATGTACTTAAGGTCTTGTCTGCTTATGTCTTTCAGGCGGGACGAACCCTTCTTGGCTTCTCCCGGCCCTGCTTTTAGTATATTACTTGTAGGCCTTGTAAAAATTAAAATCCCACGTCCCTAGCGGGTTATTGGGGCATGCAGGGTTGCTATATAGCGTTATTCACTATCGGCGTATAGCGCCGCTATAATCACCATATGGAGGCATCTCAGGATGCTACCGGGGTCCCTTTGGGACAAGACCGCCTGTGTGTAGCGTGTGGGCAGCCTCATGCTGACGCTGACAAGGCAGGGGTCTGTGTATCCTGTGCTGAGCAGGTGCTTGCATTGCAATCTGGCCTGCCAGTGGCTGCACCTCGTTTCACTTCACCTACTCCACCAAGTTTAAATCTCACTCCTACTGAGTTGCATACTAATGGGGATTCTCAGCCTGATGTGTCTTCTAGACTGGCTACTGTTGAACAGATTATTGCGAAGTCTTTAGCGCGTGAGGCCCCTGCTAAGAAGCGGCACTTGACGCCTAATGTCACTGCTTTCCCTATGGGATCTGAGGAGTTTATGAATCTGTGTGGCTATACCCCGTCTGATGAAGGGGAGCTCTTTTCTGATTCAGGCTCATCTGATGAGAGATCAAGGGGTCTACCCTTGTGGTGGCTATACGCCGCTCGGTTTGGCTGTGCCAGTGGGCTGCTGACAATGCTGCCAAGAAGGCCCTCACTGGGTTTCCCTTTAAAGTGGACCAAGACCCAGGATTTTGACTATCCTGGGTCTTGGTCCACTTCGGTGGGGCACCCCCGATCGGGGTGCCCCGCTGTGTGAAACCCCCCGATCACCCGAAAAACTCCCCGCTCCGACGGACAAGCCTTTTGACAGCCGCGGACAAGCGGCTCCTCCGCCGCCGCCTCCCGCGCGTCACTCGCGCCATTCACAGACGGCCGGCGCGGGCGCGCGCACGTCTAGAGGGGCGCGAGGGAGGCGGCGGCGGCAAGACAAGGTAACGGGATTTGGGGTGTTTGGGGGGGTTTCACCCCACGGGACATCCCGATCTCAGATGTCCCGCGGAGAGGGAGGTGATCACGGGAGGGTGACGGTCCACTTTAAAGGACTGCATCTGTTTGGAGACCGCCTGGACCTTTTTGCTAAGGGAGGCAGGTTACCCCAGCGCAGGCGGCAACCTCGGCCCTTTCGGGGTCAGGGTTCCTTCTCCTCCCCTTACCGTGGTGCAAGACAGGGAAGGGGGGTGTCTTTCCCTGGGGCCCGGGGAGATTTCTGGGGTAGAGGCAGAGGACGTGGACGTCCTGGCTCCTCCTGGGGTCCCAAAGCTAAATCCTCTCCCAAGCCCCCTCAGGCATGATGGGGCGCCCTCACCCATCCGGGTGGGGGGATGGCTGCAGCACTTCGCTCACGTCTGGAGGCTTCATGTCTCAGACCGGTGGATTCAGGAGGTAGTGTCCTCCGGTTACAAGTTGGAGTTTACTGCCGATCCCCCTCCAAGATTCATCAGATCCTGGATTCCTAAGGACCCTGTGTCAGCTCAGGAGCTAGTGCAAGCAGTGCAAGGCCTCCTGGAGCTGGGGGTCATCTGCCAGGTCCCTTTAAGAGAAAAAGGCAAGGGCTTTTATTCCAACCTATTCACAGTACCTAAAAATGATGGTTCTGTCAGGCCCATACTGGACTTAAAGATTCTCAACAAGTTTGTCAGGGGCAGGCGCTTTCGCATGGAGACTCTGCGCTCTGCCATCAGTTCCCTGCGCCAAGGGGATTTCGTGACTTCTGTGGACATCAAAGATGCTTACCTTCATATTCTCAGGTCATCAAATGTTCCTCAGGTTCGCTCTGCTGGATCAACATTACCAATTTGTGGCCTTGCCCTTCGGCCTCACTTCAGCTCCCAGGGTGTTCACCAAGGTGCTGGCTGGCGTGATGTCTCTACTCAGATGTCAGGGCGTCCGCGTGCTTTCCTATCTGGACGACATCCTCATCATTTCCCAGTCTCTACATCAGGCAGAGTTGGATACTCAGCTGGTGGTGTCCACTCTGGAGTCATTTGGATGGGTGATCAACCAGCCCAAGTCCTCACTGTCCCCTTCCTTGGTAACTCCATTCCTAGGAATGAATCTGGATATAGTTCAGGCAAGGATCTTCCTTCCTCAGACAGTCTGATTGCACAGGCTCAGTCCCTCCTTGCTTGTCCCCATCCCTCCATCAGGCAGGGGATGCAGCTGGTGGGCCTGATGGTGGCGTGCTTCAAAGCGGTCCCTTATGCTCAGTTCCACTTGAGGCCTCTGCAACTTCACCTATTGTCTGTATGGGACAAGGACCCAGCGTCCCTGGACAGGGTCTGTGTGCTCTCCCCCCTGGTCAGGAGGTCCTTCTTGTGGTGAATGGACTCAAGGAATCTGTTGGGGGGGGGGCAGATCCTTTCTTGCCCCTTCCTGGGAGACGGTCACTACGGATGCCAGTCTGTCAGGTTGGGGGGGGTTTCTGGAAGTCCCTGCGGTTCCAGGGGAGGTGGGGCCCTCAGGAGGCCCACACACCTATCAATGTCTTGGAGCTGCGAGCGATCAGGTTAGTTCTGGCTCGCTTGACTACTCATCTTCAGGGCCTGCCTGTTCAGGTGCGCTCGGCCAACCAGACGGCAGTTGCCTACATCAATCATCAGGGAGGGACCCGGAGCAAGGGGGCCCTCCAGGAAGCGTCTCTGATCCTGATTTGGGCAGAGGCCAATGTCCCCTGCATTTCAGCTGTGTACATCCCGGGGGTGGAAAATCACCTGGCGGACTCTGAGCAGGGGGACCTCTCGCCAGGGAGAATGGTCCCTATGCAGCAAGGTGTTTCAATCTCTGTGTCACCGTTGGGGCCAACCAGATGTGGATCTGTTTGCGTCCCGCCACAATCACAAGCTTCCAGCTTTTGTCTCTCTGTCCAGGGATCCTCTGGCCCTGACCTCGGATGCACTAGCAATGTCATGGAAGGACTTTCAGTTCCTGTATGTCTTCCCCCCAATTCCCCTGCTGGGCAGGGTTCTGCGCAAGATTGCTCTGGAAGGGGTGCCAGCAATTCTGGTGGCCCCCAGGTGGCCAAGAAGAGTGTGGTTCGCAGACGTGGTACAGCTGGCAGTAGATCAGTACGCTCTGCCCTTGGTGCCTGATCTGCTCACTCAGGGCTCACTACGCCATCCCAATTTACAAACTCTGGCTTTGACGGCTTGGCTGCTGAAACCTCCATCTTGATGGAGAAGGGGCTGTCTTCCTCAGTTGTGGATACTTTGATTAAAGCTAGGAAGAAGTCTTCCTCTTCCATTTATTACAGGGTTTGGCGTGCCTACATTGACTGGTGTGAGTCTAGGTTTCTTCCCTGTCGTGTGTTCTCTATTCCCAGGATTCTGGAGTTCCTGCAGCATGGGTTGGAGATGGGGCTCCAACTCAGTACTCTGAAGGGTCAGGTTTCTGCCCTGGCTATTTTTTTCCAGAAGTCCTTTGCTCAGCACCCTCTGATCAGGACTTTTTTCCAGGGGGTCACTCATGTGCCTGTTTGGGATTTGAACTTGGTTCTGTCAGCCTTGCAGGGTGCTCCCTTTGAACCTGTGCAGGATGCTGCCTTGGCCATTCTTACGCTCAAGGTTGTGTTTCTGGTGGTTATCACTTCTGTCAGGCGTGTGTCTGAGTTGGCGGCGCTGTCCATTCAGCCCCCCTACTATGAGAGGCACCAGGACAAGGTGGTGTTTCGTTTCAAACCTGATTTTCTGCCTAAGGTAGTGTCTGCCTTTCATTTGAATCAGGATATTGTTCTTCCTTCTTTGTGCCCTAATCCTAGCAATGCTAAGGAGAGAGTTTTGCACTCTTTGGATGTGGTTAGGTGTCTGAAGTACTATCTGGTGGCTACTGCACCTTTCAGGAAAACTCTTGATGCTCTTTTTGTGGTCCCTTCTGGTCCTAGGAAGGGTTTGGATCCTGCCAAGTCTACTATCAGCAAGTGGATTTGTCAGGCTGTGATTAAGGCCTACTTTGCTAAGGGGAAGAATCCTCCCTTCCGCCTTACTGCTCATTCCACTCGTGCTATTGGTGCCTCTTGGGCTTTTCAGCACCAGGCTTCTGTTGAACAAGTTTGCAAGGCCGCTACTTGGTCTTCTGTTCATACCTTTTCAAAGTTTTACAAGGTTGATGTTAGGGCCTCAGCTGATGCTGCTTTTGGCCGCAAGGTTCCGCAGGCGGCAGTGGTTTAAACTGCCTGCTGCTGATTTTTCTTGGGGATCCCACCCTACTTTATGGACACTGCTATTGGATGTCCCAACTGTAAGTATTAGATTTGGAGCAGGACGTATTGTATACTAAGAATAATGCAATTCTGTGATTACTCACCTGTAGAATTGGTATTATGAGTATACAGTACGTCCTGCTCCAACCCACCCTTGGTTTGCATTTTCTTGGATCCCCTGTATGGTGATTGTTATCATTGTTATAGTTGATAGTTTGGATTGTTAATTCTCCCAGCTTCTCCTTAAGTGCTTTTCAATGCTGGGGATTTGTGGGAGGTCCCTGGGTATTTGAGGGGCCGGGAGGAGCCTATTTTCGATGTCTCTGCAGTCCAGTGCCATCTGGCGGAGTATATCCCAACTGTAAGTATTAGATTTGGAGCAAGACGTACTGTATACTCATAATACCAATTCTACAGGTGAGTAATCACAGAATTGCATTTTTGCACTCCGCGTGTATAACTGTGACTTTTGAAGTGATTTCCAGGGTTTTCCCAGGAAAATTATATATATCGTTTACAGAGTCTGGGCTTAAACATGAGATGTCTTGTTTGTAATTTTTTAGGTGTATTCTCAATATTTTTGCATGGAATCTGTGCAAAAACACTTTAAAAAAATCTATTTTTTACAATTTGTAGTGTTTTTTTGTAATAAAAAAATGTAAGTTTGTCAATAAAATCTAATTGTGTGTGAAATCTCAATTTCTCCTAGTTACAACGTTACCACATATGTATTGTTAGACACCCTTTCCAGCCCAGGAGACTCACCCAAACTGAAACAGCCCTGTAGCAGCTTTTCAGATAAAATACAACTATGCTATACGCACCTTGCAGTTTTTCAAGAAAAACAATCCTTTACTTTTGAAATACCCTCCACAAACTACATATTCACTGGAAATACACACCTCAAGCTTTCTAGGCGTACCAAGCTTGTTGACCTGGGTGCAGTTTTCTGGAAGCAATCCCTTATTTAATTCCTTGGTTGCACAGGGTTTCCCTAAAAAGAAAAATAATAAAGCAGAATCAAAGCCACATTCTCCTGAAAAAAAACTATATGCAAACAAGAAAAAACAAGTTAAATCTGAAAAAGCTACATCCCTCAAACAAAGCAATACCGAACATGCATAGGTACTGTCAGGGGAAGAGATGCCAAACACCCCAAAGTAAAGCATGTGCATAAGAATAATTTTATTTGAAAGTTTCAGCTCTGTACCCCTTGCCCCTTTTCTACCAAAATAGCCCTTATATTTGGAATACCCCCCACAAACCATATCCTATCACAAACCAGTTCTCTGAAAGTTAACATGTTAAGATTTCTAAGTGTACCCAGCTTGTTGTAGTGGGCTCATCTATCTGGAAGTAATCCCTCGAAGAACTTTTAGGTTGCACAGGGTTTCCCTAACAAAATGTACAAAAAAGCAGAATAAAAAAACGTCTTTTCCTAAAATATCAATATGCAAACAGGTCCCCCGAATACCCAACATGCACAACCCTTTTAATTGCCAGCCTACCTGAAATTTTGTCACCCTCTGTTTACAGGTCATTTTCCACCATTTTGCGCTATGATTAACCCTGGTTTTGCAGGAATGTCCAGGAAAAAAAAAAAAAAAAAATATATATATATATATATATATATATACCCTGTTTCCCCAAAAATAAGACACTGTCTTAGATTAATTTTTCCCCAGAAATATGGCACAGCGTGCGTCTCCTCCACCTCCCTGGAGCTCCCCCCTTACGTGCCCCGTCATTACGCCCCCTAGTGGTTACAATACAATTTTCGGGGGATGACTTATATAACGATATCCTCCGAAAGCAGGCACTAGGCCTTATTTTCGGGGAAACGGGATATATATATATATATATATATATATTTCAATATATCTTTATTAAGGTTTTACAAGTTATACAGAACAGAAGAAAAAAACAATAGCAAAGAGGGTCACGGGGTGAGAATGACACGGCAGCTCAGCAAACGGGTCGCTATCTCATTTAATATAGGAGGGTCCGGGCGAGCCTCGTTCCCATCGGGGTACACTGAAAGATCAGGCACAGGGTAATCGCAGACAACCACCAATAATGCCCAGCGTATCAACCGGGTCACCCCCCCCTAAAAGAAGGCACTCCCCTATCCACAGGCCCGTCCCCTCGTCCAATTCCAATGTACAGCAACCGTAGCCATCCCCCCGCGGTCCGAGGGAAGAAAGTGGAAATGGAGAGAAAAAAGAAAGTAACGAACAAGGAGAAAAGTTTACCTAGGAAAGATTTTAAAAGGAAGAAAGGGTAGAAAAAGACAAGGAAAGGGAACAAAGCACCTGGGCTTCAGGAGCCCATCGGCCCCATCCCCAACCCCCCCCATCCGGCCAGACCCCATTGCTTCCACTAAAGGGTCATACCCTCCCTCAAGGCCCCCCCTCCCCCTCCGCTCAACCACGCTCCAGCAGTATCTGAAAGTCGGGGGAAACCCGCGAGACCTCCCAGAGGGTCCACGCCCTAAGAAACCTCTGGGTACCCCCCTCTACCCCCTCCAGAGTCAGCTCCTCCATCCTCTTAATGCTCTCGACCTCCCCATACCACTCCACCAGGGACGGGACAACATTAGTACGCCAATGCCTAGGTATCACCGACCTAGCGGCCGTGAGTAAATGCCTCAGTAGCCCCTTCATATTTGTTGACACCGATCCCGGGATCATCGATAGGAGGGCGACCTGCGGAGTGTGTGGGAACTTCTCAAGTGTCAGGTGTTCATATATTCCCAGTACTGCCTCCCAAAAGGCCTTCACCCTCGGGCACTCCCACCAAATATGCAACATGGTCCCCGGGGCCCCGCCGCACCTCCAGCAATCCCCAGTGTCCGCTCCCCCAAATTTCACAAGATCCGATGGGCATCTATACCATTTCGCCAGGATTTTGTAGTTTCGTTCCTGAGCCCTGGACGCCACAGACAGTCTGTGAGTAAGCGCAAAGGATTTTTCCCACTCGCCGGGCTCGAATGTTTGTCCCAGGTCCTCCTCACACCTCTTACAGTACCGGGGCAACTCCCCTTCCTCCTCCCCGTCCCGGAGAATCCTATAGAAAAGAGATATCACATGCTTAGGGGGAGAAGGGTCCCGCAGGACTCTTTCCAGAGGCGTGAGAGGGCAGGAGAGGCTCAAGACCGGCGTAAGAGACTTGATATAGGCGAGCAGCTGAGCATGTAAAAACCAGGAGATATTCCCATGTTCTCCTCGGGCCTGCAAATCAGAAAGGGAGGGGGGACCCACCCCTGATACTATATCACCCAACCTGGTGTCTTGAGATATATCCCACATAAGTAAGGACTTAACATTCACCCCTGGAGGGAAGGACGGGTTGTCAAATAGTGGGGTGAGGGGACCCGGTCTGCATGACAGTCTTCCCCGTCTCAAGAACCTATCCCAAATATTCAGCAGAGGGCCCACCAGGTAGGGTAAACCCTGAATCCCGGGCCTGCATGAGGGGTCCCCCCAGGGCAAGGCCACCAGACCAAGGGGGGAAACGTCTCCCTCGATGCCAACCCAGCATTTATCATCTTTATGATGAAACCAATCTGAAAGACGCACCAGCACCGAGGCAGCGTGGTAAGTCCAGAGGTCCGGAACCCCAAGCCCCCCCCTCAATTTAGATCTGAGAAGCATCTCCCTCCGAATCCTGGGTCTCCCGCTGCCCCAGACAAATTTGAAAAAGACCCGCTGAAGGGATTGGAAGAAGCCCTGTTCCGGTGCTAAAGGGACTGCCTGGAAAAGATAGAGAAACCTGGGGAGGATATCCATTTTAGGGATATTTTTACGGCCCAACCATGAATACTGTTTCTTATTATATGAGTCAAGGCCAGTAACCGTGGAGTGCCGAAGCGGGGCATAGTTAAGCTTATATAGCTTCCCCAGATCAGAAGGTAACTGAACACCTAAGTATTTTATAGTTTCTTCCTGTCACTTAAAGGGAAAGTTTACTTGTAAGAGACGTTGAGTCTCTGCGTCTAGCGAGACATTCAGGATCTCTGTTTTGGATAAGTTCACCTTGAAATTGCTCAATTCGCCAAAGCGCTTGAACTCCGCCAGAACAGAGGGCATGGATGTGTGGGGTGAGGTTATATACATGAGCAGGTCATCGGCAAAGAGAGAGAGCTTGTGCTCCCTTCCTCCGCAGACGACCCCTTTGATATTCGGGTTAGCCCTCAGCGCATTGGCCAGGTGCTCCATCACTAGCACGTAGAGCAGCGGAGACGGGGCACCCCTGCCGAGTGCCATTACGAATATGGAAGGAACCAGACAGGGAGCCATTCACCTTTACCTTTGCAGTAGGTTCCTGGTATAGAGCCATGATTCTCGCTAACATAACCGGGCCTAAGCCCAACTGGTCCAATGTAGCTCTCAGGAAACCCCAATGCACCCTGTCGAACGCTTTTTCTGCATCCACCGCCAGCACGCACGCTGGAATAGCCTGCGACTGTGCGTAATGCATTAGAGAGATCGTTTTGATGGTATTGTCTCTTGCTTCCCTTCCCGAGACAAACCCCACCTGGTCGAAATTGATTAAAGAGGGAAGCAGCGGCTGCAGCCTAAGAGCAAAAATTTTGGCATATATCTTCAGATCTACATTGATCTGAAGATATTGGCCTATAGCTGCCTGGCAGGGTAGTGTCCCTGCCAGGTTTAGGTATGACCGAAATGTGCGCCTCTAAGGTCTGTCTCGGGAAGGAACAGTCGCTTGAGATCGAGTTGAACACCTTAACTAGGAAAGGGGCGACCAGAGCCCCCAATGTTTTATAGAATCTGGGGGTAAACCCAACAGGGCCCGGACTTTTACCCGCGGGGGCCTCTCCTATTGCCTTAATTACCTCTTTCAAGTCAAAGGGGTCTTCTAGCAAATCAGTGTCCTCAGCGGGCAGGGCTGGAAGAGTTGTGTCTCTAATATACTCTACTATCGGGGCGCCCTCCATCTGGAGCAGGTCCTGGGTAGGAGTGGATCCAAGGTTATAAAGCTTGGAGTAAAAGGCTTGGAACTCACCCGCTATCTGGGGAGTCCTGTGGAGCTCCGATTCCCCCCCCCTAATCATAGGGATAAACGTGCCACCCCGCCTGGGATGGAGAGACCTAGCCAGCATCTTACCACACTTATTGCTGTGTTCGTAGATACGGGCCTTAAATCTGTCACGATATTTGAGGAAGCACTGGTCATACAGGCCCTTCAGACCCTGTCTAGCGTCCAATAACTCCCTCAGAACAGCCTGCGTGGGGGCGGTCTTGTGCATCTCCTCCAGTTCCCCGATACGCGCCAGGGCAGCCCCAATCTGTTTCGCCCTGTCCCTCTTGAGTCTGGACCCGTGCTTAATGAAGACCCCGCGAAGCACACATTTGAGGGCCTCCCACTGCAATGGAAGTGGGGTTGGGTCGTTCACATGGTCAGACTGGAAATTGGTTATGGAAGTCTTGATTTCAGCTAGACACCCAGCATCTTTCAACAGGTTATCGTTCAGACGCCAGCTGTATTGCCTAGGGGCGACTTCCGGGATCGGGAGGCTCAAGAAGACAGGGGCGTGATCCAACCACAGTATCTGTCCAATAGAGGTATCAGGATCACGCGACAGTGCATGGTGGCTAAGGAAGATGTAATCCAATCTACTATAAGTGTTGGGGTGGGAGAAGAACGTGTAGTCCCTTGCCCCTCCATGTTGAACCCTCCAGGTGTCTATTACCTGAAGAGTGCGGAGGGCATCACGGAACCTATGCAGTTTAGAGAAAGGTATCCCCGATTTACCCTGGGAGGAATCAAGACGCGGGTCAAGAGCCAGATTGAAGTCCCCCTCCTATTACCAGGGTGCCCTCTGAAAACTCCTCTAGTATACGCAATATCCCAGGACCAACCTCCACCTGGGCCTGGTTTGGTAGATACAGATTAGCAAGAGTGTACCTGGCCCCATAGAGTGTGAACTGGAGAAAAAGGTATCTGCCCTCCGGATCTGCTTTCGATTCCAATGGCTCCAGAGGGACACTCCTATGCACTGCAATGGAGACCCCCTTAGATTTGTTTTCTGGATTAGAGCTGTGGAACCATCTGTCATAGTATTTATTCCTAAGCTCCGGGATTTTCCCCTGACAAAAGTGTGTCTCCTGTAGCAGAACGATATCCACCCTCTCCCTATGGAATCTGTACAATATTTTTGCTCTTTTCTCAGGGACGTTCAACCCTCTAGCGTTGATGGTGCAGATCTTAATACCCGCCATGGCAGCTCAAGGCTGCAGCTACAACTCGGGGAAGGGTACACTGCGGAGCCCAAGGGGTTCAAAGGCCAAAGGGGACGAGTCTGAGGGGTCAGAGACGAGGACCGAGCTCCAGGGAAGACAGCAATAGATATAGAACAGTTGACAGGAAAGAAATTGGAGACCCCAATGGGGTATAGAGACAAAAGAGGAGATAGAAAGAAGGTAGAAAAACCCAAATAAGCCCTACCTTACAGAGGAGGGCAAGTGCAAATGTTGAGGACGCCGCGCACTACCTACCGGACAAAGTCCAACAGGACGGCGCGGAAAGGTTGTTGTGGAAGGTAGCCTAACCAACCCCAATTTGCTCAAGGATACTAATTAGGCTCCCCATCCCCCGCCCGTCTATAAGGCAGTGAACCTCCAGTATCATTAAGGGAGTGCTCATGGCATCTCTCCAAGCACCCCGAACTCCAAAACGAACTCAGAACTAGCTAACATAAAGAGCAACAACAAGAAACATTAACCTCAGAATGGCCCCCAAGCGGAATCCACCCCCCATCAGGTCCAAAAACAACCAGGGGTCACCTCCCCTTCCATTGAAACCAAGGACAAGATGTTACACTGTGCCCGCTCCCCTGGTCTCAAGACCAGCGGACAAGCAGGCAGCCCGCCACCGCCACAACGTGCGACGGATAGGACGGGGGGACGCCGGCACGCCCACAGAACCCGAGAGGGGGGGTATGCCCATACACCCATCCCACTCCCGACCACCCCCCAGCAGCCCAAAAACATAGTCAATGTGATTCATAAAAGTCACTCTGGAAGTCCTTGTTAGGGGGTCAATGGGATACAGAAAGCAGGGGGCGGGGGGGCACAGGGGGAGGAAAACCGTCATCGGAATGGAAGGAGCGGCTAAGCGGCAAAAAGGGAGGATGGGGGATGGAAAATGGGAGGGGGGGCTAGCGATCACCGATCGGCCCAGGAGCATCTCTCCTCCGGCCTCTGGCTATCCGGGGCCTCCGAAGCTCCCTCTGCGGCATGGAAGGTGGGGGATCAAACCCCAGCCAGTCCGGGACCGGGAAAGGGTCCAATTCCAGGAAAATAAACAAACCCGGGAGGTCCGCCTTGCTTCTGAGGGCGAACGTGGAGTTGTCCTTGCGTATTACAAGGTGGAATGGGTGGCCCCATTTGTAAGAGGCACCAACTTCTAGTATCCTGTCAAGGAGAGGCCGCAGCACACGTCTCATCTGCAGGGTGCGAAGCGACACATCCGGCAAAATCGTAATTTGAGAGCCCCTGTGTCCAATCCTTCCCCTTTCCCATGCCAAGCGCAAGATTTCTTCCTTGACAAGAAAAAACTGAATTCTGCATAGAACGTCTCTGGGGGCCTGAGGATCCCCGGCCGGGCACCCGGCCACTCTGTGAATTCGATCAACAATCATCTCGGCGTCTGGCGGTTTTCCTAGCAGACCGTTGAATAATTCTGTCGCCCATAAACGCAGGTCTTCCGATCTAATTGATTCTGGGACGCCTCGGAGCTTCAGATTGTTTCGTCTATTTCTGTTCTCTTGGTCGTCCGTCTGGAGCCTGATGTCTACCAGCTGTTGATGATGTAGTGCTTGATTTCTCTCAAGAGTCGCCAGACGTGTGTCGTAGTCTGAGCAGGATTCTTCAAGTGAGGCAACTCTAGTATCCAAGGCAGAAGACTTTTGCTGCAGGTCCTCGATTTCTCTGCGCAAGGCTCGCTCAATTCTGGTAGCCACTGCCTCCAGGTCCGCCCTGAGCTCAGCTTTAGTTGGGAAGCTTTGCAAAAGATCCCGGAGACTAGGATCCACAGGGGACTGCTGGAAGAGCTGTCTGACCGGGGCCTGGGCCGGGGGCATCCCATATCGGGGGTCGCGGGATTCCGCATCGGAAATAAATCGTCGGGCGGGACCTGGGCCTCCTGGCTCATCCATGAGGTAGCGTAATTGAGACAGGTCACCTGGCAGGTCGATGTCGGGGCCCGGCGACCACTCCAATGGGGGGATGATGAGGTGCATGGTCGGTCCCAGAACCCCCAGGGGCCGGGTGCACATCCGCCCTTATAATCTGCGGGCTCCGTTCAGGACTGTCCCTCCAGGTGCGGGGTGTGAGCGGTGACTGGGCCGGTGATGGCCACTCAGGCAGGACAGGACGCGCCCGCATCCTCCACCGCAGCAACAGCCCCAGGAACGGGCGCTAAGGTATGCTGGGAGTTCCGCCGACCAAGGGGCTCCCTGCACTCCATCGCCGCCCCTGTCATCTTGCGGCGGCTCGCGATGCGCTCCTCTCCCTCATGAGGCCGGCTGGGCGCCATCTTGGGCTGCTGGACTCTCTGCCCCGTCGGGTCCCGGCGGCCGAAAAAACTGCCGATGTCCTTCTTTGGGGGTTTTTTGGCAGACCCCCCAGCTCTCTTCTTCCTCCCGCTCCCCATTACGCCCGATCAGGGGGATTTAGGGGGCCTCGATCAGCTAATAGATAAGGGGTAATGGCAGAGCTCGTAGCCTCGCGTCCTCACTCCTTCATGGCCAGGCCACGCCTATATATATATATATATATATATATATATATATATATATATATAATTTTTTTTTTTTTTTTGAGGCAGACTTTAGGCTTTAACATGAAATGTTTTCTTGCCTGGCTCGCCAAGAAAAGAGAATAAATGATTACATTAATTTTTGCTGCCCATTAATCTCCAATAGTTCTACCAGAGATTAATATAAAAAATATCGCAAATACTAATAATCATATCAACCCAACGGCCACCAAGGCTATCCTCATATATCCAATGAAGTGTCCTAAGAAGAAATATTTCCCTCAAATACGCTACCCATTCAATCTGTTGTGTGAGAAAGTATCCACCACACACATTAAGATGTATAAATGAAAACGGGTTCAATTCACCAGCACAGTAAATAACCTTCACTATCCCAATACCTTCCCGAAGTTTCCCCAGATAACCTTAAATGTTACAGGCAGTTATTACATAAAAAGTTATAGTAAATTATACATTGGTTACAGTACAATAACGTTATAATGGAGAATGAGAGCGAGAGATACTTAGCATCAGGTAGGGGGGCCCATCAATGAACTGAATACCCCTGCAAACATCCTTCTAATCTATTAAACACTAGGGGGTGTGACCAGCGTTCCCAGCCTCCTGGGTGTGTCTGCATTGCACTGCCTACAACCTGTCAGATCAGATAAATATTCTATAAAGTAATATAACTCCCACAATATGCATGTTATTCATGATCCCCATTAATTTCTAAGTTAAATGATGCAGACACCAAATACATATCATACAAAGTCTTATACTATGTGGATTATCAATTGATAATCAGTCAGCTCACCCAAAACCACTTGAAGAACGGAACAGGAGATCCCCTGGTGACGTCTCCTTAGATATTTGAAAACAGTGGAGTGTCCAGCTTCTTCTCTTGATAAAATATAACTTTTATTCTAATCCTTTGAAATATACCATCCAAGCAATATTGAAAAAGTTTCCAGTATATGTAGTATTAGGCAAAATCCAGGTCCATATGTATCCCACTGTCGGGACTCTGTGATGCATTTCGGGCTTCAGACGCCCTGAATCATACAATTTTACCTGTGTGAAATATCTATATAAAGAAATAAAAGTAATAGAAAAATGACCTGTGTTTGAGGAAGCGCTGTCTCGGACTATTCAGTTAGGATGATCTGATAGAGGACAGTCAGCAGCTACTGCCCAGCCAAAAAGTAGAGGAGACACCCGCCGCTTCCTCCGCTAGGCGGGCAAGTAGTGATAAGGAGAGTGGTGTGGGAGGTGGTGTTCCGGCTCCTGTAGTGTATACTGCTGAGGAACCTGAGGAGGACATCAGTGACGTGCAGACACAACTAAATGATGATGAAGCCAATCGCACTTGGGAGCCAGCTGCAGAAGGGGCTTCATCATCATCAGGATAAGAGGGTTGCGAGTTGCCCTTGAGTCAGCAGCTGAGGCACCAAGGTGGGAGCATGGTTGGCAGTCAGAAAGGTGGCAGAATTGGAATGTCTAGAGGCAAATGTGGCGGGGTAGACCACCTGCTTTGCAGCAGACTACCTTACCGGGAGGTAGTGGAACAGGGGTTCCTGAAGTTGGTGGCAGTAGCAGTGGATTAGTGTGGACTGTTTTGGGAAAATCAGCTACTCGGCAGTGTGGCAGTTTGTCATCAAGTATCTGCAGGAGGTTAACATGGCCACCTGCAAGATGTGTAGGCAGAAACGGGAAGCATGGCCAGGGTCCCAATGTTGGCATATGCAGTGTCACCATAAAGTTGCCTGGGAGAACCAAGGCTTTGAAGTGGTGGTCCAGCCTGCTGCATCACCTCGTGGCACGCCGCTCTCAGTTTCAGCAAGCCAAGGCTCCACCATCTCAGCCAAAGGGAACTGTGTGTCATACCTATCCTATGTTGCTCGAGGTGCTTCTGCTCCTCCTTCTCTGAGTTAGTCATTCAGCCAGCAATCCATCGACAAAGCCATGTCCAAGAGACAAGAGTATGTGCCCACTCATCCAACAGCGCAGGAGCTAAATGTGCTCCTGTCCAAGATGCTGGTGCTGCAGTCCCTCCCTTTTCAGGCTGTGGGCCAGTCCTTGAGCCTGTAGGTGTGTACCAAAGTGCATGGCATTGTCGATGTGTGGAGCTGTAACTGTTGTCAGGGACAATACATGTCCTTTATGGCCCACTGGGTGAATGTGGTTTCTGCACAGCCACAACAGCAACTTGGACAGGTCACACCGCTTCCACCTCCACGGTCTTAGGCTGTTGTTCCTGTGACAGTGCGCTACTCTTCCTCCTCATTCTCCACTGCGCGGACAAGTCTCAGTGCCCCTCCAGCCTAACATGTGTGCAGGGCATGGTGGTGTCACGCTGTTCTCCACATGGTTTCCCTTGGCAGAGTCACACATGGGAGGAACTGCTAAAATTAATCAAGAAATCAAATCATGGCTTACTCCACGCAAACTGCAAATGGGAACTATGGTGACAAACAACAGGAAGAACATCTTGTCTGTGCTGCGACAAGGAAGCCTGAGCCATGCGCCCTGTATTGCACACATGTTCAATCTAGTTGTCAAGCACTTCCTGAAGTCTTCCCCCCCATCTGCAAGACATCCTAACAATTGGAAGGAAACTTTGCATGCACTTCAGGCACTCCTACACCGCAAAGCACACTCTCCTTGAGCTGCAGCATCAGAACCGTATGCCTCAGACCCTTTGAGACAGCCACCTTATTAGTCATCCACCGGGATTACGGGATGAACAATGTCATTCCACTGTTTCATCTACTACAACACGTGTTGGAAACCATGGCTGGTCAGGGCACTTGACACGTGGCGCCTACATCTCACGGCCACAAGAACCGTGTGGGGGGTGAACTGGAGGAGGAGTAGGAGGAAGAGGAGGGGGATAGGCACAGTAAAGCACAATTTAGGCTTCACAAAATGGGTTTTCTAGTCATCTGACAGGGGCAGCCAGAGGGTTGTGAGGAAGGTGAGACAGAGGAGCCAGACACACAGTGGCAGTATGCAGTGGAGATGGAAGCAGGTAGTCCCTCTGAGTCCTTTGCACAAATGGCACGATGCATGCTCATGTGCTTGCGTAGTGATCGCCGAATTGTCACCATTTGGCAGTGGGATGACTTCTGGCTCTTCACCTTATTGGACCCTCGCTACCAGCACAAAATAGGGGCCTTTTTAACACCCACTGAGAGGGAGGACAAACTGACCTACTACAGAGACATCCTACGTAGTCCATTGGCCAATGCCTATCTGTGTCATCATCCATACTTTCGCAGGTCTGTGTCAGGGGCCTCTCTGTGCTCACCTTCCACTGCCATGCCTGCTGAGGAAGGGTGGAGTGACAGGAGCTGTACCAGCTCCATGAAGAGCATTCCATCAACAGGAGTCTTCAGTCGCTGATGATTAGTTTTTTTCACCCGCATAGTGAGGCAACTCATGAGCAGCAGGTAGACCTGGAGCAGGACCTGAACCAGCAGGTGGTGGCATACCTTGACATGACCATGCCAACACACCTTGAGGATCTGCTGGACTTCTGGGCAGCCAAACTTGATTTTGTGGCTGCAACTAGGAGAGTTTGCCCTGAGAAACCTGTCCTGTTTGGCCAGTAGTGTGCCATCAGAGTGGGTGTTTAGTGCGGCGGGGGCCATAGTAACCCCAAAGAGAGCTCATCTGTCCACAAAAAATGTGGAGAGACTGACATTTGTGAAGATGGATCAGCCAGGATTTCCACCCACCAATGCCTGATGCATCAGAGTAGATTGATCATGGTACCACACCAACACTTCACAAATATGGAAAGTGCAACAGATTTACAGCGCTGCTTCCCAGTTAGACATTCCTCTGCATCAAAACTCAAGTAAGTATTGAGGAAATGCATTATATAAAACGTAACTTTTAATAATAATCTTAGGATAACGTATATGTACCCCAAATATTTATATGTTCTCCTCATGCTGCTGCCAACTTCAGGGTGTGTCTTTCAGGTAACATATGGGATTCTCATGCTGCTGCCAACTCCAAGGGGGGGCTTCCAGGCACTATGTAGTTTCTTCATGCTACTGGCAACTCCAGGGTGTGTCAGTCAGGCACTATATGGTCTCCTCTTGCTGCTGCCAACTTCAGGGTGTATCTTTCAGGCAATATATGTGCCCCTCATGCTTCTGCCAATTACGGGGTATGTCTTTCATGCACTATGGGGTCTCCTCATGCTCCTGCCTTCCATGGTGTGTCTTTCTCATCCATTTTACTTCAAGACATCAGGATAATTCAGTAATGATAGGGTTAACATCTCTCGACAAAGGCGTGGCTCTGCCTCCTGGCCTATATCCTTCCGGCTGACTTCCTCCACTCCAGTTTCTGTCTTGCAATCTGACTGGACTGCAGGGCTCTATCTGGACTCCTTTCCCATTTATTTTTTGTTTTTAAGATTATACCTTGGAAGCGGGGGCAAGACTCTGTCTGTCTTCCTATGTCCCTTATGATCCTCTAATCTGGATGGACCCACTATGCCTCCTCAGCTAAGCTGTATTTGGGTCAGGATGGTAAGGGTAAGCGCCTGGGTCCTGGGGCGCTTTGGGGTGTCATTGGCACTCTGGCTGAAGTCTTTCATTGAAAAGCAAATCAGCCACAGGTTTGTCTGGTGAGCCTGATTGGAGGTGACCAGGGAAATTATTTCCCCTTTTTTATTGCTCTTTCCCACGTGTTTAATGTGTAATTACTGGTTGTAAAATTCAAATGCGCCTTTTAGGGGGCGGAGATAAGGAGGCAGTGAGGAACAGAGGGTCTCATCGGTTTTTCTCAGCCGCCTTCGCTGAAACTTTTTTGGCTAGGCGAAGTGCCTTGCACCGCCAATGCCCTGCCGGTTCTTCTCCGGGTCACAGCGCATTTTTTAGGCCGGAGACATGGAAACATTGTTGGCTAGGCGAAGTGCCTCACAACGCCGATGCCCCGCCGGTTCTTCTCCGGGTCAAAGCGCATTTTTTAGGCTGGAGACATGGAACAACTTTCGGCTAGATGAAGTGCCGAGCACCACTGATGCCGCGGCTTCTTTATCCGCTGTCTCTGGCACGATTTTGACTAGGCTAGGCGCCGAGCATCGCCGACATCGCCGGTTCTCTCTGGCAGCGCTGGGGTTGTTGGCCAGCAGAAAGGGCCTTTTCTGAGCCACGGCACAGCTGACCTAAACCTTTAGGTGTGTTATTTTGTTTGTTTTTTTATAATTTTATTTTATTTATCGGGTATATTATGTTTATTAACATTGTTCATTAATATTATATTGTTCATGCGGACATAAACCTTTAGGTAGGTTCAATTTGATTTGATTTTTTGATTTGTTTCATAGTATGGGGGAAAGGGCAGGCAATATGATGTGTGGTCACCCCCTAAGGTCTCGGAGTAGTGGCTATCGAGAACCGTTATTTACTTAGTCTCAGATCCCCAGGGAGGTAGACTAGTATTTTTTCACCATGACGGAGGCTTCTGGGGTAACCGGATCTGGTCCTTAACAGATAGATTTACCCCATGTCCAGTATGCATGCAAGTGGCACTGGACGAGGATAGTGCGGTGTGCAGGGATTTTGCTATGGTTGTAAATATGGAAGACAGTTGTCTCCCCCCTGCAAGGGTTCTGACCCCTGTCGCCCGTGCCCTCTGAGCCTTAAGGCCCCTCGGAAGCTCTCAAGTGTACCTAAACCTTTAGTGGGTCATTCAAGTAGTATTGGCTACTAAAAAGATTATAATGGTTTTTGAAGAGGATATGGTGGCTGCCTTAGTCTCCCTCTGAGTCTTGAAACTGTTGGCAGCCCTCAAGTGGTCCTAAACCTTTAGAGAGTCATCCAAGAATTATCGGCTACTAAGAGGGTCTTTAAGAAAAGATTCTCTGAGTTTGAAGAGAGGGTCTCACCCTCCTGTGGTGGAGGCTCTGGTGAAAGATCTTTTTTAAGACTTCAGTTATGCCATCCTCTGATATTGCTTCTTCAAAGATCCAGCAGAGAAGCGCATGGAACAGGTGGCACGTCATCTATATTCTTTTTTTTTTATATATTCTTTATTTATTAAAGATTTTTCACAAATAAACAAACATAAAACCAGCAAGACAAAAATGACATACACATTGCACTCTGTCCTAATGTTCCGTACATAGAAAGAGAACATACACAGTGAGTGTACCCAATGTTTCAAGCATTGTAGGTCAAGAAAGTAACTTCCTAATCAACGGGTGCATCTGTGGTCTTATTACAACGGGGTGGGATGGGGTGGGGTGGGGGGGGGGAGGGAGAAGAACAGAAGCGGGGTGGGCTTGATCATAAAAGTTCCTATGCCAGGCCTAATAGGCTTTTCCCCTCATCAGACTCAGTAAAGGCCATCCATCCGCGCCATGTGATAGCAAACTTCTCGTAGGTGCCATCCCGGGAAGCCATCATATTCTCGAACCTCATCATGTCATTCACCCGTTTAAACCAAGTAAGTATGCTCGGGGGATCCTTGCTCTTCCATATCTGCGGAATGCAGGCCTTTGCTGCATTCAACAGACGGCACGTGATAGATTTACGGTACCTTTTTATTGGAATCTCTGTCCTATGGAGGAGACACAGAGCAGGGTCATCAGGGACCTCCGAGCCCGAGACCTTTTCTGCCACTAATCTCACCCTATCCCAGAATTCCCTCAAACCTGGGCAGGACCAGAACACATGCAACAGGTCCCCTCTCCCGACTCCGCACCTCCAACACTCCGCGGGCGTCTCTGGCGACCACTTGTTTAGGGTCGCCGGGACCCTGTACCACCTAGATAGCAGCTTGTATCCGCCTTCCTGGTATCTGGTGCATATTGACGATTTGTGGGGGAGTTTTAAGAGTTTTCGGCGCTGCTCGGGTGTCCATGTTTCGTTGAGATCCCTTTCCCATTTCACTAAATAAGAGGGGACTTCGTCGTCTGGGGGGTCAATAAGCAGCTTATATATCCTGGAGAGGGTGTGTCTCTCTACCTCCTTACTCTGGCACATTGTCTCAAAGGCCGTGTTGTTCCGCCTACCCTCTCTAAAATCCTGTAAGGAAGCCATGAAGTGGCCTATCTGCATACCCTGCCAAGGAGACCACTCAGGGACCCCGTGTCTCTGTGCCAGCTCCGCTAGCGGGGCCCACCCCTCCTGCACCCTGAAATGACCTGCCCTGTACACATTCGCTCTAGACCATGCCATGGCTGTTGGGCCACTACATCCCGGCCTAAAACTCGGATTTCCCAGGATAGGATACATGGGGGACGGGAAAGGTGAAATCCCCTCACGATGCAGCGCCGCCTTGCACGCCCTCAGTGTCGGGCCAATAGTAGGGTGTTGCAACGCCTGTGTCCCCCCCTCTCGAAGCAGCCAGGGCGCACCCCCAATTGGATATGTCAAGAAGCTCTGCTCTAGGCCGACCCACCGCTTGTGCCGTCCATGAATGCACCAATCGACCACCCTATTCAGGTGCACAGAGAGATGGTACATTGCCGGGTCAGGGACACCCACACCCCCCTTCTCCTTCGTCCTCATCAGTAGGCTCCCGCTCACCCTTGGCCTCTTCCCAGCCCATATAAATTTAATAAAAACAGCTCGCACCTTCTGAAGGTAGGAGCGTGGGATCTGTACTGGCAGAGCCTGCATAAGGTAAAGGAAGCGGGGCAAGAGGGTCATCTTGACCGCGTTGCATTTCCCGAACCAAGAGAGCTTCCCCTTTGCCCACCTATTGGTTTCTTCCTCAAAATGCTTCAATAGTGGGGGGAAGTTGAGGGCAAATACTTTGGTAAGATCGCTGCTGATCTTAGTTCCTAAATAGCCCACGCAACCCTCAGCCCATTTAAACATGAAGGAATCCCGCAGCTTCCCCAACCGCGTGGCAGGGATACCAACATTTAAGGCCTCCGATTTCTGATAATTTATCTTGTACCCTGACAAGTTCCCATACTCTCTCAGATCCTGCATGAGATTTGGCAGGGTCACCTCTGGGCAAGACAAGAAGAAGATTAAATCGTCGGCATAGGCCGCGACTTTATAGTGCCCCGACGCATTCTCAATTCCCCTAACATCCGGGTTCCCCCTCACCCTGCACAGGAGAGGCTCCAATACTAATATGAAAATTAACGGAGACAACGGGCATCCCTGTCTTGTCCCATTAGCGATCCCAAAGGATCCAGACGAGTGCCCTTTACTCTCACCGACGCCGAGGGCCCCCTATACAGGCTCCCGATCCAGTTCAGCATGTTCGGGCCCAGGCCAATATGTCTTAGGACCGAGTCCATGAACTGCCAATTGACCCTGTCGAACGCTTTCTCGGCGTCGGTAGAGAGCAGCAGGGCAGGCGTCTTTTGTTTCTGGGCCAGATGGATCACATTCAACACTTTAGTAGTGTTGTCCCGAGCCTCCCTCATAGGCATAAAGCCCACCTGGTCGGGGTCAATCACTAAGTGCAGATGAGGGGCAACCCTTGACGCCAAAATCTTGGCAAAAAGCTTAATGTCTGCGTTCAGGAGAGAGATGGGCCGGTAATTAGCACAGAGGGTGGGGTCTTTTCCCTCCTTGGGGATCACCGCAATGTGAGCCCTGAGCGTGTCTCTGGGGAGCGGGGCCCCCTCTATTATGGCATTCATCACGGATAGGAGTTTAGGACCTAGGATCGGGAAAAATTTTTTGTAGTACTGCAGATGGAACCCATCCGGGCCAGGGGCCTTCCCCCTTGCCGAGCTAGCCAACGCTCCCTGCAACTCCAACAGGGAGATCGGTGCCTCTAGCTCCGCTATCACCTGTTCCGGGAGGGTCGGCATCCCTGAAAGCCTAATGTAGTCCACGCATCTCTGCTCCAGCGCAGGCTCCCGAGCCTCTGGCAGGTTATACAGCTCTCGATAGAATACTCGGAACGCCTCTGCTATTTCCTCCGTAAGGTGTGTGACCCTGCCCCCCTGGTCTACTACCCTGGGTACAAAGGTCCTAGCCCTTTCGGCCCGCAAGGCGTTAGCTAGCAGTCTGCCGCACTTGTCCCCCGACTCGTAAAATGCGCGCCGGCATTGCACTAGCTGCGCTTTGATCTTGTCGCAACAGACCGTCTTCAGTTTCTCTCGTAGCGAAGTCAGGGTGGGCAAGTGAGCGGCAGACAGGGACTTCTTATGCAGCGCTTCCAGCTTACCAATCTCTCCAAGTAGGTTCATAGTACATTCCATCCTTTCTTTTTTCATCCTAGCTCCATGTCCTATGAACAGCCCCCTGACAAAGCACTTATGCGTCTCCCATAGGGTCCCGGGTAACACCCCCGGGGTGGAGTTTATTTCAAAGAAGCTTTTTAACTCCTTCTGGACATCCTCCAGCACCCTCTGGTCATCCAACAGTGAGTCATTAAGGCGCCAGGACCAGCTCCTAGGGGCCACGGAACGTCCCCTATAGGTGAGGGTAATGGGGGCATGGTCAGACAGGGTAATGTTGCCTATCGTTGAGTCTTCCACGCGGGGCAGCAGCGAGTGTGGGACCAAGAACAGATCGATTCTGGAATAGGAATTATGGGGGTGAGAGAAGAAGGTGTAATCCCTTGTCTCCGGGTGCAGTATTCTCCAAGGGTCAACCAGCTGGTGTGAATGAAGGATCTTCCTGACTTGTTTTATTTTAGCGTATGCAATATGGGGCCCCCCTCTGGAAGTATCCAGCAGAGGTTCTAGCGCCAAATTAAAATCTCCACCAATTATCAGATCTCCCTCCCGAAAGCCCACCAGAGCCTCTAGAAGGTTCTCCATAAAAGAAACCTGTCCAGCGTTCGGGGCATAAACATTCACCAATGTGACCCTTTCAGAGGCTATCTTCCCCTTGACAAATACCCATCTACCCTCAGCGTCCGTCTTGTAGTCCTCAAGCTCCCACATGAGGGAATTCGCTATCACAATACTGACCCCTCTGGACCTGGAGTCAGGAGAGTAGCTGTTGTATGACCTAGAATAGAACCTGTCGCCCAGCGATGGAGGGTTTGAAGCCCTAAAGTGCGTCTCCTGCAGAAAGCCCACTTGGGCCCTAAGGCCTCTCAAGTTTCGTAGAATCATGGAGCGCTTTTCAGGGCTATTCAGCCCCTTGGCGTTCAATGAGACGATTTTGGTACCCGCCATTCTAGGTAGCCCACTGGGGGGGGGGGGAAGGGGGGGGTTAGGTGGGGAGGGAAGTGGCGGGAGATAAGCACTCCCTTCTCAAAAGACAACTAGGGGGGAGGGAAGGAGGGAGAACTCTAGACAAGTGGGGGTTCGCCTCCTCCTAGAGGGGCTTAACGGGGGTCAGAACACAGGAACAGTAAACAATAAACACAAAACTTTTACTCTATCCACTAAGGAGAAAATCAAAACCCAACAGGTCAGGTAAACCTGCGGGTCGGCCCTAACGTGGGGTAGGGTGCCTGTCGGTACTCACCGCAAGTCTAACCATTCCCTCCCACATCGGGCCAGCCAGCAGATCAACGTGACAAAATAAGCAATGAGCAGCAAACCTATAACAACAATTAAGCAAGCAATAATAGTAACATTAACAGCATTAATAAGACATGTCAAAGCCATTTCGGCCACAGCTTCATTTGACGTGAGGCGCCCGACCACCCCCCCCCCCCCCCCCAGGAGGAACCCCACCACCAAAGGCGGAGGCAAGCGCATCACCCAAACCGCAGGCCCACGACGGCACGCGCCGCCCAGCACCCGAGTCGTCCAAGGGCGAGTAGGCTCCCCCCGGGGGAATGGAAGCGGCCGGGCCACCCCACCCCGCCGGCAAGCTCACGTCTCGATGTTGTATGGCCTAGACTGCCTCCTCACACGGCGCCGTCTGCCAGGGCCTCCCCGACCCCTCCCAGAAGCCCCCACAGGCTGAGCGGGGGGGAGCGCCACCCTCGCCGCCAGCCAGTCCGGGACCTCCACCGGGTCACACCGAAGGAAGAGAAACAAGTCCGTCAAGTCTCCCGGCGACTTCAATAAGAAAGTGTCATGGTTCCTCCTAACGATGAGGTGGAAAGGATATCCCCACCTATATGTCGCTCCTGCGCGCGTTACTGTTTCCAGCACTGGCTTCAGGGCTCTGCGCATGAGCAATGTTCTGCGTGAGAGGTCCTGCAGAATCTGGATGTTGGCTCCGTCAAAGCTGACGTCCCCCTTCCGCCATGCGGCGCGGGCGACATCCTCTTTCAGCGCGTAGCGATGCACCCGGCAGACGACATCCCGTGGTCTGGACGGATCTGAGCTGGGGGGACCAAGCGCTCTATGAACTCTGTCCAATTCAATCGGGGTGTCCGGATCCCTATCCAGCACCATGTTGAAAATGACTGTGACGATGCGTTTAAGGTCTTCCCCCGACGAAGCTTCTGGGATGCCCCGCAGCCGAAGATTATTTCTACGGCTACGATTTTCAATATCGTCAATGTGCAGCATCTGGGCCTGGAGTAAAGATTCCTGACGGTCACATCTCTCCTCTAATATTCTGAGGCGATTTGCAGTTGAAGGGCCCTCCGACTCAAGCACCGCCACCCTCTCCTCCACTGCGGAGACTTGCTGCTTGACCTCTCCCAACTCCCGCCTATGCGCCTCTTCGTACTTTGCAATAAGACCCTCGATGTCGGCTCTGGAGGGCAGATTCCGCAAGAGCGAGATCGTTTCCTTATGAATATCGGCGCCGCGGGAGGGCCCGGGATCTCCAGATTCTGCAGACGATCGGGGAGTAGGGTGCGGCTGCAGCTTGCTCTCGGCGGGGTCCGGCGTCCATGGGACCCAAGGCTCCGGTCTGGGCTCGGGGGAGAAGCAAGGCTGATGCGGGGACATCGGGGTCGGGCTGTGCTGACCGGCGGGCCACGAAGCCTCCGGCGAGGGCTGCAGCGGAGGTGAACCCGGACTCAAGGGTGCAGGTCCCCGCCGCTGAACCAGGATCTCAGGCTCTAGGGGGGGGGTTCCGGTGCTCTGGGGTTCTCTGCGGCAGAATCAAAGGGGAGCACGCGTCAGCCCCCAGCCGTCCCCCCGCCAGTGACGCCCGTCCCCGTTCGTCCCACGCCGGGGCAAGAAGGCAAATCTGGCCAGAGTCGGCTGCGTCACTGTCCCTGGTTTGTCCCCCTGTGTACCCATCGTGGCAGTGCGTGGTATCTCCATGCCCAGATCACGGGGGGGCATGTGCTTGTCTGCGGTGGGCAGGGAGAGCACCTGTCTCAGAGCAGGAGGGCCGGGGGGGGGGGCGCAGGCGGATCCCGCAGGGTGTGACACGCCTGGTCCCCAGATGCGCTGGCTGTCTGACCGGGCTCCCCGCCTGTCCCCCGTTGTGGACCCACCTTTTGTGCAGTGCAGCGCTGGCTGGGCTCTTTCTGCCCCCGCGTCTGGTCCGGGGAATCCCGGCCGGCGTCTGTAGCCCCTCCCCTCCGCGTCACCGCCCCAGAGTTCCTTGCGCCGGCGGGCGCCATCTTGGGACTCCCAGCAACAGCCCCTCCGTCCGCCATGTTGGTACACCCGTCGGTGCACACAGACCGCATCTCCGCCACCGCCGCCGCTTCGTCCAGCACAGAGACACCTGGCGCTTCCTCCTCACTCAGTTCCACCGACGTCTCTCCTCTGCACGGTGAGCGATTCCTCTCCCCGCCGCGCTCGCCTCCGATCCCCGCCAGGTTCCGCTCGGCGACCTCTGATGTCAAACCGCTGGTGCATCCAGCTGTCCTCTCGGTCCCGGGCGGTCGCTGGGGCTCAGGCCCGCCTCCTGCCCCGGTGGCCCGCGGGGGGTCCGCTGTCACTGTGGGAACCACCGTCTCTCCCACTCCCAGCATGTTCCGCGCCATCTTGGACCTCCGGTCCTCAGCCCTTTCCCTCCGGAAATCTGCAATCGGGGGGTGCTGGGGGCCCCTCCGCTGTCCCCCTCCACTTCCCCGAGGGATCTTCTTCTTGGCCATGTCTCTTTAGGATAGGTTTGCTGCTTGCAAAGTGGGCTATAAGGCCGCCGATGTGGGAGCTCGAGGATAACGCTTCCTCACGGCTCCATACCTAGGACACGCCCCACGTCATCCATATTCTATTATGGGGTCGTCCTTGTGGCCGGCCACTGTTGCATCCATAGCATCTACAACAGGTATGTGATCTTGGCTATGGATGATTTGATCAGGTTAAGTGCCAGAGGCCTAGATCTAGCAGTAGCTTTAAGGCATGCCTTATGGCTTAAGCAATGGCCATTTGACGCAGCCTCTAAAGAGAGGCTGATGGGTCTCCCCTTTGAGGGGTGCGTCTGTTGATTGAGTGCTAGGTCGACATGGTAAAGTAGGTTTCTGGTGGTAAATCTACTAATCAATCACAGAAGCCATAGTCTAATACTGATCTCTGTAGGACCTTGGATCCTCTGATTTTTCATAGGGGTAGAGGTTCGGCCTCTTCTGAATACCATAGAGAGTCCCAGATTAAGGCAAGAGGTGTCTGGAGGAATAAAGCCAAACCCCCTTCAAAGCCTGCTCAGGCATTAAGGGACGTCCCCACCCTTGTGGGAAACAGCTTCTGCATTTGTGCATTTGGAGGCTCCATGTAACAGATCTTTGGATACAGGAAGTTGTATCCTCAGGTTATATGTTTGAATAGGAGCCAGACCTCCTTGGAGATTCTTTGTCAGGGGTATCCCGAACTCCGTAGAAAGAAGAAGCAATGAGATCGGCCGTATCTCGCCTTTTTGAGGTTGGAGTAGTTTGTCCCACAGTGACGTTACTCCAGCCGGGCGTTTTTAAACCCATGGTATATGTATATGGATGCATATCTACACATTCTTCGGTCTATAGTCCGGACCAAGGGTGTTTACCATAGTGTTGGCAGGTTTCATGTTTTTTCTAAAAAGTCAGGGTACACATTTAATCTCTTACTCAGACGATCTGTTGATATGGGCCCCATCGTGTCAGGTTGCCCAGTAGAATGCGCAGTCGTATCGACATTGGGATATCTGACTATCCGGTCGAATTCTTTTAGTCTCGAATACCATACCTTCTGGAATTATGTCTTTTCTGGGAATGTCTTTTGACATGTCTCAGGCAAAAGTGTTTTCTCCAGAACAGAAGAGACTTTTACTTCAGGCCACTCATGTGCAGCCTCCTCGTAAGCCACTTCTGCCGGTTATCAGCTCTTCAGGGTCCTCCTTTTTGAACCATTGGTAGATGCGTCATTAAAGGGGACCAAAACCCAGGATTTTGACTGTCCTGTGTTTTGGTCCACTTCCCCGGGGCACCCTGATTGGGGGTGCCCCGCAATATGAAACCCCCCAGTTCAACTCACCTCACCGCGGTCCTATGGCGGATGCACGGCCACTTGTCCAATCAGCACGCTTGGAGCTGCTGAGCTCTGCACGTCTTAGCTCAGCGGCTCTGAGCGTGCTGACGGCAACATCTCATGCTTTCCTCTAACAGGGACCATGACGGCAATTTGTGAATGGCCGACGTGGTCCCTGTTAGAGGGAAGCGTGAGATGTGTCCATGGCCCGTGCATGCGCCATTGGACCGGGATTCAGGTAAGTGTAGTGGGCAACCTGGGGGGGGTTTCACACAGAGAGGAGGGAATGGATCGGCCCAGGAATTTTATAGATTCCCGGCCCAATCCAGCAGGGTTTTGGTCCACTTTAAGTCTAATGGTTATCTTTTTAGTGGCAATAACCTCAGTAAGGCAGGTTTCTAAATTTGCCTGCTTTATCAGTTAAGTCTCCTTATTTAGTGTTGCATAAGGACAAGAAGGTGTTATGTTTTAAACAGAATTCTCTTCCTAAGGTGCTTTTTAGGGATGAGCGAATCGATCCGGACGAACCCAAATTCGTTCCGAATTTCAGGAAATATTCGATTCTGAACGAATCTGAATTTCCCCGCGAGTCGATCGATCAAAGTTTTCCTATAAACTCTGTTAACTTCAGTTACAGGCATTGTAAAATGGTGGATGGACATGTCTGCACATGTTACAGTTATCATGGGAAGGTCACATGCAGCCTATCAGCAGCCAGGAAGCCCGGTGACGTCACCGTGCTATATAAAGTGGCAGCCATCTTGCTTGTGCGCACTTCAGACTTGCATTCGTGAGACAGCGGTGGTTGCTGCAGACAGGGACAGACAGTTAGCGATAGGTAGGGAGATTTACAAATAGGTAGGGAGATTTAGAGAGGCAGACAGAGCCAGGGAAAGATAGTGGAAAACCGGAACAATCCAGGGACAGCATAAAAGTGACAGGGTGATTTGCCTGATCAGTTTTCAATTCAATTTGATTTCTTTGTGCTGTAAACCGTAATCTGCCTTGCCACTGTGCATGCCATCTATGCAGTGCCTTATGTAACCCTATCTGTTATACTAAATAAGCGTTGTTCAGCATCAGCTTTATTAAGCTATTGCATTTTGCATATGTTTTTGTCCTGCTGTCAATACACCAGGCCGCAGGGTATCCCAAACCACCACGTGGCACCCTATCTGTTATACTAAATAAGCGTCTACAGCCTCAGCTTTATTAAGTTATTGCATTTTGAATTCGTTTTGGTCTGCTTTAAATACACCAGGCCGCAGGGTATCCCAAACCTGCACGTTGCACCCTGTTATACTAAATAAGCGTTGTTCAGCATCAGCTTTATTAAGCTATTGCATTTTGCATAGGTTTTTGTCCTGCTGTCAATACACCAGGCCGCAGGGTATCCCAAACCACCACGTTGCACCCTATCTGTTATACTAAATAAGCGTTGTTCAGCATCAGCTTTATTAAGCTATTGCATTTTGAATTGGTTTTTGTCCTGCTGTCAATACACCAGGCCGCAGGGTATCCCAAACCACCACGTTGCACCCTATCTGTTATACTAAATAAGCGTCTACAGTCTCAGCTTTATTAAGCTATTGCATTTTGAATTGGTTTTTGTCCTGCTGTCAATACACCAGGCCGCAGGGTATCCCAAACCACCACGTTGCACCCTATCTGTTATACTAAATAAGCGTTGTTCAGCATCAGCTTTATTAAGCTATTGCATTTTGCATTGGTTTTTGTCCTGCTGTCAATACACCAGGCCGCAGGGTATCCCAAACCACCATGTAGCACCCTATCTGTTATACTAAATAAGCGTCTACAGTCTCAGCTTTATTAAGTTATTGCATTTTGAATTGGTTTTTGTCCTGCTGTCAATACACCAGGCTGCAGGGTATCCCAAACCACCACATGGCACCCTGTTATACTAAATAAGCGTTGTTCAGCATTAGCTTTATTAAGCTATTGCATTTTGCATAGGTTTTTGTCCTGCTGTCAATACATCAGGCCGCAGGGTATCCCAAACCACCACGTTGCACCCTATCTGTTATACTAAATAAGCGTTGTTCAGCATCAGCTTTATTAAGCTATTGCATTTTGCATAGGTTTTTGTCCTGCTGTTAATACACCAGGCCGCAGAGTATCCCAAACCACCAAGTGGCACCCTATCTGTTATACTAAATAAGCGTCTACAGCCTCAGCTTTATTAAGCTATTTCATTTTGCATAGGTTTTTTCCTGCTGTCAATGCACCAGGCCGCAGGGTATCCCAAACCACCACGTGGCACCCTATCTGTTATACTAAATAAGCATCTACAGCCTCAGCTTTATTAAGTTATTGCATTTTTTTTTTGTTTCAGTATTTTTATTAAAGCTTTGAGTTTCCAACATTACAGACATACGAAATTTATGCATTATAATACCATCCCACGCAGGGGAGGTGAGAAGGAAAAGCTGACAGTGCATAAGATTACACATAGATCATGTTGGTGTTCCAATGATTTGCAGTGCATACAAGTTAAAGAAATAAACGACAGCGTATCGCAGTCTGAAGGGAGGAAATATAAAATCTGGGGGGAAGGGAAGAAGTTGGAGAGGTCGGGGGGGAAGGGATCGAGGAGCTCCCGCACTACACCAGCCTACGTACCTGGGTGCTACAGCCTCCATGGGGACTCGCCAGGCCAAGCAAATCTCATCCAGGGCTCCCATATCGAGAGGAATTTATCATGAGTGTCGGCCAGAATACTGGACAACCTCTCGTTGCTGAGAAACCCATTCATTCTGGCCGACACCTCTGAGATTTGGGTAAATTGTTTTTTCCAGGCTTTGGCTATGGCCTGTTTAGCCGCCAGGAGGAGGTAGACAAAAAGTCTATGCTGTTTGCTGGTGAGCTCCTGGGGCTTGCAGTGCAGGAGGGCAACCCAGGGGTCTTTTTTCATATTGGTTTGGAAAATGCCGTTAGCCAGCCTATATCCCTTTCGCTGCCAGCCTACCTGGAGTTTTTGTCACCCTTGGTGCCAGACCATTTTGCGCTCCCCATGTTCAAATGTGATTTTTGAAGGGATTTCCAGGGATTTCCCAGGAAAATTATATATTGTTTTTTTCAGCAGAGTCTGAGCTTTAACATGAAATGTCTTGTTTGTAATTTTTAGGTGTATTCTCAATATTTTTTGGTGAAATATGTGCAAAAAAATAAAAAAAAATATTTTTTACAATTTGTAGTGTTTTTTTGTAATAAAAAATATAAGTTTGTCAATAAAATCTTATTGCGTGTGAAACCCCAATTTCTCCCGGTTACAGCTGTACCACATATGTATAGGTAGACACCCTTTCCAGCCCAGGAGACTCCCCCAAACTGAAACAGAGCTTTAGGGGATTTTCAGAAAAAATACAACTGTAATATGCGCTATGCGCACCTTGCAATTTTTCCAGAAAAACAACCCTTTACATTTGAAATACCCCCCACAAACTATATATTCTCTGGATGTACACACCTCAGGCTTTCTATTTGTACCAGGCTTGTTGATGTGGCCACAGTTTTCTGGAAGTAATCCCTCAATGTATTCTTTGGTTGCAAAGAGTTTCCCTAAAAAAAAGGATAAAAAAGCAGAATCAAAGCCATTTTCCTAAAAAAAACTATATACAAACAAGAAAAAACAAGTATAATCTAAAAAAGCAACATCTCCCGAACAGAACGATACCCAACATGCATAGGTTCTGTCAAGGGAAGAGTTGCCAAACACCCCAAAGTAAAGCATGTGCGTAACGGTAATTTTACTTGAAAATTTCAGCTCTGCAGACAAAGTGCGCACCTTGCGATTTTTCAACCAAAACAACCCTTTACATTTGGAATATCCCCAATAAACCATAAATTCCCCGAAAGTACACATGTTAAGCTTTCTAAGCGTACCCAGCTTGTTGTAGTGGGAGTTGATCCCTCAAAGAATTCTTTGGTTGCGCAGGGTTTCCCTAAAAAAATGTATAAAAAAGCTGAATAAAAAACACCTTTTCCTAAAATATAAATATGCAAACAAGAAAAAAACAAGCTAAATCTGAAAGCGCAAGGTCCCCCGAACAGAACAATACCCAACATGCAGAGGTACTATTAACCCTTTTAATTGCCAGCCTACTTGAGATTTTGTCAGCCTCTGTTGACAGGTAATTTTTCCCCATTTTGCGCCATGTTTTGCGTCATTTTTGCTGGAATTTTCAGGAAAATTATATATATATTTTTTGCAGCAGAGTTTAGGCTTTAACATGAAATGTCTTGTTTGTAAATTTTATTTATTATTCATTTTATTTATTATTAAGTAAAAAAAGTAAAAAAAAAAAAAAAAAATTTTTTTAGAAAATTGCCTCCTTTATTTTAAATAAAAAATTTATTTGATTAGGAAAAACCATATTGCATGTGAAAGCCCCATTTCTACCGATTAGAACGGTACCACATATTTATCGGTAGCCCCCTGTTCCTGCCCAGGAGACCCCCCTAACTGAAACAAGTAATTTTTAACATTTACAAATAAAATACAACTACCATCCACACTACAAAGGGTTAAATCGAGAAAGAAAAATGACATAGGGTCCCCCCTCCCAGGGGGGGGGGGGGGGGGGGCATTTTTTGGGGGGGATTTTTAAGGGTTAAAAACCCTTAAAAATACCCCAAAAAATGACATGGGGCCCCCCTTACCCAAAGTAACCAGCCCGGGACCAGCTATGCAGGGCTTGTAGGAACAGGGCACAGGGGCCAGCTTTTGTGGCCCCTGGCCCTGCAGGCTACATGCCCACATAGCCCGTGAGCCCGAGCTCTTCTGCCCCCCCTGGGCTTTGGGGAGGCAGGTAATAGGGGTTCGGGGGGTTAATGGCAAGTCACCCGCTAGTCGCAGGTGACTTGCCACCCCCCCAGCCTTGTGAACTGGTATAGGGGTCATGGACCCCTTACCAGTTCACAAGGGGTTAAATGTAAAAAAAAAAACACACACACAAAGAGAAAAAATTATTAATTTTTTTTTTTTTTAATACTTACCTCCCATCCATCCTGGAGCACTTTGTCCCTCGGCGATCACTGGCTTCTGCTCACTTGCTAGAAGCCTTTTATAGCTGCTGGATGACAGAACACAAAAGGGTTAATTAAAAAAAAAATGGGAGGGGGACCCCATTTTTTTTTGAATTTTAAGGGTTAAAAACCCTTATAAATCCCCCCAAAAAATGACGTAGGGTCCCCCCTACCCAGCATTACCGACCCGGGCGAGCTATGGGGGCTTGTAGAACAGGGCGCAGGGGCCAGCGTTGGTGGCCCCTGGCCCTGCAGGCTACTAGCCCACATAGCCACTAAGTGGCCCGGGCCCTTCTGCCCCCCCCTGGCCGTTGGGGAGGCAGGTAATAGGGGGCTGGGGGTTAATGGCAAGTCACCCGCTAGCCGCAGGTGACTTGCCAGACGCAGAGCCTTGTGAGCTGGTATAAGGGGTCTCATGGACCCCTTACCAGCTCACAAAGGGTTAACTGTGAAAAAAAGACACAACACAATTAATAAAAGTATTTTATTAAAAAAAGAAAAAAAAATTTGTTTTACTGTACTTACCTTTGATTGTAAGCTCCTTTGTTCCTCGCCGCTCTGCTGACAGATGCCGGTGATCGGCATCCAGAGAAGGGGGAGGCAGGAGATCAGAGGATCTCCTGCCACCTCCTTCACAGGCACCGATCACCGGCATCTGACAGCTGAGAGAGCTGAAGCCGGAGATCGGGGCTGGGATGACGGGGGCTTGGGGGCGGGGCTTAGCGGCAAGATGGCGGCCGCCATCGAGAAGGAGAGAGCCTTCTGGGCTATCTCCTGAAGATCGGTAAGTCCTGGGAGGGGGGATCGGAGGCCCCCCAGGTGAAGAGGAGGGACAGCGGGAGCCAGCGCACACGCAGGTAAGTGAATGTCATTTTTTTTTTTTTTTTTACAGTTAGCAGCTGCAGAAGCGGGGGGGGGGCTATTCCGGGGGCTCTGCTGGAGCCATCCGACCACCCATGGGGGATCGGATGGCACCGAATTAAAGAGGAGACCCGGCCGGATCCAACGAGGGGTCAGGTGAGTATTTTTGATTTGTATTTTTTTTACTAGCAGGGGGGTAATCAAGCAAGTAGATTCTACGTGCTTGGCACTTAAAGCGGACCTTCACTCTGAATAAGAGTCTATCTTATATGTTTCCCCCACACTGTACATACAGATTGCTCACATTAAAAATCATCCTACCTGCATCTACTGCATGTTATGAGCCTTTAAACATCCAAGATGGCGGCTTATGGAAGCCGCCATTTTATCAGGCAGCCTGCAAACAGGAAGTGCCTGCAAACAGGAAGTGACTGTGCTGCTCTGCATTCTGGGACTGCTGATCTTTCCCTGACCCCAGCTCTGCTCTGTCTGAGCAAAGCACAGCTATAACCTGCCCCCTGTACCTTATCCCACTCTCCTCTCCTCAGTAAGTGTGATGCTTCTGAGTCAAGATGGCGGCGCCCGTATCCTAAATTCCTGCTTGGCACTGAAAGGGATATACCTGGTTCCAGAAGCGGGCCAACATGGGACAAGTCCACCATGTATGCAGGAAGTCCCCTTCCACACTGCACCCCCTAAAGCACGTTTTAGACTGTCCCGGCAACATCCTGCTCAGCCGACCCGGCACCAGGTACCAGCGAAGCATTACCTTATAGGCCGTTTCAGTCATCAGGGCGTTGATTGAGCATTTGGAGGAGTTGGACCATATCTCCGACCATCCCCTTTCGTTCTGACATGGGCCCAGGTCTTTCTCCCAGCTACTAACGTACCCATGAGTCTCGGGTCCGGCTACATTTAGTGCTGAATATAGTAAGGAGATTGTCCCTCTCCTGAATGGGTCGTTAATGCATAATTCCTCAAAGGGGGTCCTCATCCGGAAGGGGGGGTGCAGCTTTGTCAGGGGCAAAATCCAGTGTCGTAACTGAATGTAACGAAAGTATTCCCTGCCAGGGACCCCGTACTTCTCTTGCAGGTCCTGAAAGGACCCGAAGCCCCCCATCACGAGTAGGTCCGCTATCTTATATATGCCCCGGTCCTGCCACCATTTAAAGGCCAGTCTATTCTGTTCCCCTGGGGGGAAGTTGGGGTTATCCCACAAATGGGCCAGGGGGGTATGTGGGGACATCAAGGAGGCTGAATACCTCACTGAGTCCCACACCGCTAGGGAATGCTTAATTAACGGGCTGAATGTCTTGGGTCTATGTCCCTGATCCATCCAGAGCAAGCTATCAATGGGCACTGGCGCGCAGTTAGGAAGTTCCAGGAAAATCCACATTGGGGGTTTGGTAGGGGAATGCATAGGGACCAGTTGAGCAATCTGGGCGGCCCTATAGTACTTATGTATGTCAGGCACCCCCAGTCCCCCTTGTGTTTTGTGAGCAAGCATAGTGCGCCTGGACACCCTCGGGCGTCCTGTAGACCATATGAAGGCCAGGATCCTCCTCTGCATCACCCGAAGCATGTATATTGGGAATTTTTCCAGGTAGTACCCTGAAGAAATATAGCAGCTTCGGGAGTATGGACATTTTAACCGCGTTAATGCGGCCTATCCAAGAAATCGGATACATTTTCCAGGTCTCCATAAGGCGGGTCAAAGATTTGAATAAAGGATAATTGGCCTCATATAGGTCAGAGTACTTAGCAGGGATGTGGACCCCCAAGTATGGAAGCGGCTCGGTCGTCTAGCGAAAAGGGAAACTAGCCTTGATCTGGTCCACCACGTCCAACGGCAGGGAAATGTTCATTGCCCTTGATTTTTCGTTAATAGTTAGGCCCGAGATTCGGGCAAACTGGTCCAAAATTCTATATAGGTTCGGGAGTGAAGTGGTCGGCTGAGCGATAGCGATTAGGGCATCGTCCGCGAAAAACATTACTTTATGATGGACACCCGCCACCTCCAATCCCTTTATCTTAATGAAGCTCCTGATGGCCAGACCCAGCGGCTCTATGGCCAGAATAAAGAGAAGCGGGGACAAGTGGCATCCCTGCCGGGTTCCCCTGTGAATACCGAATGGCCCAGAGGTAATGCCCAGGTCTCTCACTCGAGCTGCAGGGGCCGTGTAGAGAGCTCCTATCCATTCTAGGAACCGTTGCCCAAATCCCCATTTACGGAGCACCCACATCAGGTTGTCCCAAGACAGGGAATCGAAGGCTTTCTGTATGTCGAATGAGAGAAGAAAGGCCGGGATGCCCCTGGAGTGGGCGTGGTGGACCAGATGCGCGACCCTCCTAACATTGTCACCAGCCTGTTGAGCTGGAACAAAGCCCACCTGGTCCCCGTGTATGAGGTCGGCCACAAAAGTGTTCAGTCTGGCCGCTAGAACCTTGGCTAGAAGCTTCACGTCAATATTTATCAAGGATATTGGTCTATAGTTGGGGTGAGTAAGCTGTCTTTATCTGGTTTGGGGATCATACATATATCCGCCAGGAGTGAACTAAGGCTGAGTGAGGTTTCTGCGCACAGAGCATTAAACAGGTTCGACAGGTGGGGGGCCAGAATGGGGACAAATTTTTTATAGTACAGGCCGCTAAACCCATCTGGGCCAGGAGTCTTAGAGGTTCGAAGGGACTTAATAGCCAGCAGCACCTCACAAGGTGTTATGGGCGCCTCCATCCTGTCCACAAACCTCTGCTCGATGGTGGGTAGCTCAACACCTTTAAAAAATTCCTCCAGCTTAGCAGGATTCGCGCATGCAGGGGCCGCATAAAGAGTCGAAAGAAAATCCCCAAAGGCCGAAACAACTTTATTGGGGTCAGCAGTGACACCGCCCGAGTCAGACTTCAGTTTTATAGGCTGGCGCCTATCGAGGTCAGCCGCCCTTAACTTGCGGGCTAGCATTGTGTCCGGCTTGTTGCCCCTAGCATAAAATTTCGGTTTCGACCATCTGAGTCTCTTCTCGGCTCGGTCATCGAGAAGCAAGCTTATCTACAGCCCTCCTATTCCTGGTGCTCGGGTTCCCCCTCCACTGCAGCTCCGCCTGCTCAAACCTCAGAGTCATTTCCTTTATTCTCCGTCGCCTTTCCCGTTTTTCGGCAGAGGCTATGGAGATAATGTTCCCTCTCATGGTGGCCTTTTGGGCTTCCCATAGAGATATTGGGGAGGAGACTGAAGTCGTGTTATGCTTGAAGTACTCCTGTAAAGCATCCTGGATTTTAAGGCAGGTGGAGCCATTTGATAAAAGGGAATCGTTGAGCCGCCAGTTGTAGGAGTGTTTGGTGGTGATCAGGAGGTCCAATACAGCCATTACTGGATTGTGATCGGACCATGCTGTAATGTATATTTTGGAATCAACAATGGCGGGTAGCACAGATTGGGGGACCAGTAAGTGGTCTATCCTACAAAGTGTGCCGTGCGGGTTGGAATAAAACGTAAACTCCTGGGTTCTGGGGTTCACCTCTCGCCATACATCACATAGACTGTAGTGGTTGAGGAGGTCACGGAAAGTTGTGGATTGAACATCCGGGGTCGGTAAGGTCACTCCCGGCTGCCCAGTGCGCCGTCTGTCCAGCCCAGGGTGGATCGTCAGATTAGAGTCCCCTCCCAGGAACAGGGTCCCAGTGGTGTTGCTCTGGATGACCGACAATAGATGCTTAAAGAAACGGGTCTGAAAGGTGTTGGGGGCATAATACGTAACCAGGGTAAGCTCCACATTGTAGAGGGTACCCTGTAATATAAGGTATCTACCCGTGGGGTCTGAAATCTCTTTGGAACAAATGAACGGGAGTCCCTTACGAAAGGCAATTAATACTCCCCTCTTTTTTTCCCTAGAACAGGCAAGGTAGGACAAGGGAAAATGGCCACTAAGGTATCTGGGTCTGGAACTGGCAGAGAACCTAGTTTCCTGCAAGAAGATTATGTCGGCCCTACAGGATTTATAGTAATGAAAGGCCTTATTGCGCTTGGCGGGGACATTAAAGCCCTGGACATTATGCGATATTACTTTAACATTTAACCCAACCATGGCGACCCTGATGGTGGGGCCTAACAATAACTGGCCTAGTGGAGCACGGGAGAACCACGGGAAGGGGGCAGGGGAGGAAGCAAGGTGCAAATGGAAAGCTAAGGTGGGGGTGAGGAAACAAAAATAACATGAGAAACATGAACATCATGAAGAAAACCATAATAAAACATTGTAGACCAATACGCGGTGAAGTGCCGCATGGAGGTTTTCTAGGTTCTGCATTAGCAGAAAACGGTCCATAGACCGAGGCCACACGTGGCCACAGTTGGACCATCTGACAACTTGTCCGGTAGGGGGTACACCCCGGAGGCACAGGACAAGACAGTGAGGTAAAAATTATCATCCGTTAGCTTGAGTAACCCAGCACACGGCATAATTGTTTAACGTAATGTAAAATAGCATAAGGGAAACAGCAGATAGAAAGAAAAAAGAAACACAACACAGCGCAATCTACGCTTCTAGCTTATAAGGGAGGTTCAAATTCGGGAGTCCACGCCAGCTCCACCGGGCCTCCGCAACCGTCAACAGGCGTCACGACCAACCCGGCGGCCAGCGTGGAGACCGAGACAACATTATGAACTGAGACTCAGGCAGGGGCCCAAACTTGAAGACCGAAGCGGCCCATTTGCCTCGTCGGCGGACTATCACTGGAGAGCCCAAATCAGTCCATCCAGGGAGCCACGGCCCCCATGGCATCGACCCCCCCCAGCCCCACCCCCGGTGCCAGCACGTAGCAGGTCCACACCAAAGAACCCAGCTGACCAAGGGTGGGGAGAGGGAGGCCGAGGCCAAACAAGGAGGGGCGACCGGGAGAGACCCGACCCCCCAAAAAGGTGGAGGCAGGACCAGGACCCCAGCCCGTCCATCGTTCTGAAAAAGCAAGACGTTAAAAACATTTCAAACATGCAATAAGTTATTGCATTTTGAATTGGTTTTGGTCTGCTTTAAATACACCAGGCCGCAGGGTATCCCAAACCACCACGTTGCACCCTATCTGTTATACTAAATAAGCGTTGTTCAGCATCAGCTTTATTAAGCAATTGCATTTTGCATTGGTTTTTGTCCTGCTGTCAATACACCAGAGCCTCGATTCAGAGAGACACAAAAAACTTCCGTTTTAGTTCCGATCTGTGAAATGGTTCCGTTTCATTTCCACATGTTACAACGTAGGCTTTCGTTTTTGCCCTTTTCCCATCGTATCCTCCAACGAATCCGATAGATTCTGTTTCCATTTTACAAAAAATAATCGCCCAGACGGAAATCCTTACGATCTTGTGCCTGCGCACTACGAACTTAACTCATTAAAGTGCTCGCATACATATTTGCCACCCTCACTTCTACTACAATGTTTAGCTAAATCACTTAGCACTATCCTCCATCTTCCCTTTTGGCCCCTTAAAGCTCACCCAAACCACTTAGCACTATCCTCCATCTTCCCTTTTGGAACCTTAAAGCTCACCCAAACCACTTCTCGGTCATGTGAATATTCATCTTTAAATATTTCTGGGCCCATTAGTTTTGTGTTAATGTATTTTGTAAATGAAATGACACTGTAACATTTTTTTGGGATGCCATCATAAAATATAAAATGTATCAAAATTTTGAAAATTTTACATTTTTACAACTATAAAAAACAAAATACATAGCAATGGCAGGCCACAGAACATTATTCTTCATCTGTGGTCCCCAAAGAGTTGCGCAGCTCCTGCATCTCGCCCACCAACTGAAGGTCCCTGACACTCTGTTGTGCCACTCTGGCATGTGTGGTCCCTATTAAAAAATTTAAATTAAAATATTGGTATAACCTTGTTGGGGTAATGCTGCAGTGCTTCCCCCCCCCCCCCCCGTATGGTCCAAACACCTAAATCTGGACTTCAAAAGCCAGAGGGCCCTTGCCACCACGGCCCGGGTTTTGCATAGTGCCCGATTAGAGAACCCCTGGCCCGCATTCTGCAGGCAAAGGACGGGCATCAGGAGCAAGGGCGAGTGGCACATCTTGCAGTTCCTGCAACCAAATATAAAATAATTACACAAAGCAAAGGTAACCAACTAAAACAATAACTCCTACCACAAATTAAGATTCAAGTTCAACAATCCAAATATAATTCACAAAGGACATAAGTCTAAAAAAATTTAGCAATTATATGGATGTGTGGAAAAATAAATGTTTACATGCTAAGGACTAATTAAGGTCAGCATTAAAATGCTTCTATAAGACATACATGAAGTGTATTGATTTAGGTATGCATTGCTATACAATTTATGGCCTCGGCCATGCTGATACATGCAATGCCTTGGTGCTAAAGGCGCGCAGACTCCTCCACATAGCCACAAAACATGTTCAACAATAGCAATCCGAGCCCTCAAAGGTCTCGTAAGTGGATCGGAAATGAAACGGATTTATAGGGTGGTGATCCGTCGGAAATCAGCTCTCTGAATCAGACGGAAGCTCTCTGAATCAACGGAAGTTTTCTGAAGGAACGGAAAATTTCCGATTTTGTTTGGAAAATGGTCCGAACTAACGGAAATGTTCCGATTTGCTTCCGATCATCGGAAGCGCATTCCCGAACGTTCGTACGAGTAGAAAATGGACGAAAAAAAGCAAAAAAATGACAAACACCCACCAAAACTTTCACAGACAGCTACGGAAGTCCGGACGAATGTGTCTCTCAATCGAGGCTCAGGCCACAGGATATCCCAAACCACCACGTGGCACCCTATCTGTTATACTAAATAAGCGTCTACAGCCTCAGCTTTATTAAGTTATTGCATTTTGAATTGGTCTTTGTCCTGCTGTCAATACACCAGGCCGCAGGGTATCCCAAACCACCACATGGCACCCTATCTGTTATACTAAATAAGCGTTGTTCAGCATCAGCTTTATTAAGCTATTGCATTTTGCATAGGTTTTTGTCCTGCTGTCAATACACCAGGCCGCAGGGTATCCCAAACCACCGCGTGGCACCCTATCTGTTATACTAAATAAGCGTCTACAGCCTCAGCTTTATTAAGTTATTGCATTTTAAATTGGTTTTGGTCTGCTTTAAATACACCAGGCCGCAGGGTATCCCAAACCACCAAGTTGCACCCTATCTGTTATACTAAATAAGCGTTGTTCAGCATCAGCTTTATTAAGCTATTGCATTTTGCATAGGTTTTTGTCCTGCTATCAATACACCAGGCCGCAGAGTATCCCAAACCACCATGTGGCACCCTATCTGTTATACTAAATAAGCGTCTATAGCCTCAGCTTTATTAAGCTATTGCATTTTGCATAGGTTTTTGTCCTGCTATCAATACACCAGGCCGCAGGGTATCCCAAACCACCGCGTGGCACCCTGTTATACTAAATAAGCGTTGTTCAGCATCAGCTTTATTAAGCTATTGCATTTTGCATAGGTTTTTGTCCTGCTGTCAATACACCAGGCCGCAGGGTATCCCAAACCACCACGTTGCACCCTATCTGTTATACTAAATAAGCATCTACAGCCTCAGCTTTATTAAGTTATTGCATTTTGAATTGGTTTTTGTCCTGCTGTCAATACACCAGGCCGTAGGGTATCCCAAACCACCACGTGGCACCCTATCTGTTATACTAAATAAGCGTCTACAGCCTCAGCTTTATTAAGTTATTGCATTTTGAATTGGTTTTTGTCCTGCTGTCAATACACCAGGCCGCAGGGTATCCCAAACCACCACGTGGCACCCTATCTTTTATACTAAATAAGCGTTGTTCAGCATCAGCTTTATTAAGCTATTGCATTTTGCATTGGTTTTTGTCCTGCTGTCAATACACCAGGCTGCAGGGTATCCCAAACCACCATGTGGCACTCTATCTGTTATACTAAATAAGCGTTGTTCAGCATCAGCTTTATTAAGCTATTGCATTTTGCATAGGTTTTTGTCCTGCTGTCAATACACCAGGCCGCAGGGTATCCCAAACCACCACGTTGCACCCTATCTGTTATACTAAATAAGCGTCTACAGCCTCAGCTTTATTAAGTTATTGCATTTTGAATTGGTTTTTGTCCTGCTGTCAATACACCAGGCCGTAGGGTATCCCAAACCACTACGTGGCACCCTATCTGTTATACTAAATAAGCGTCTACAGCCTCAGCTTTATTAAGTTATTGCATTTTGAATTGGTTTTTGTCCTGCTGTCAATACACCAGGCTGCAGGGTATCCCAAACCACCATGTGGCACTCTATCTGTTATACTAAATAAGCGTTGTTCAGCATCAGCTTTATTAAGCTATTGCATTTTGCATAGGTTTTTTTCCTGCTGTCAATACACCAGGCCGCAGGGTATCCCAAACCACCACGTGGCACCCTATCTGTTATACTAAATAAGCATCTACAGCCTCAGCTTTATTAAGTTATTGCATTTTGAATTGGTTTTGGTCTGCTTTAAATACACCAGGCCGCAGGGTATCCCAAACCACCACGTTGCACCCTATCTGTTATACTAAATAAGCGTTGTTCAGCATTAGCTTTATTAAGCTATTGCATTTTGCATTGGTTTTTGTCCTGCTGTCAATACACCAGGCCGCAGGGTATCCCAAACCACCACGTGGCACCCTCTCTGTTATACTAAATAAGTGTCTACAGCCTCAGCTTTATTAAGTTATTGCATTTTGAATTGGTTTTTGTCCTGCTGTCAATACACCAGGCCGCAGGGTATCCCAACCCACCACGTTGCACCCTATTATACCTATTATACCCCCTAAATAAGCGTTGTTCAGCATCAGCTTTATTAAGCTATTGCATTTTGATTTGGTTTTTGGTCTGCTGCCAAAACACTAGGCGCAGGGTATCTCATATTGCCAATTTTCATAGTATCTGGTGCAGAGAAGCAGTTCCTCACTTTATTTAGCTTCTTCTTTTTAAAGTAAACACATTTTTTATCGTATCTATTGCGCATTTCAAATACATAAAAATGTCAGGCAGACAAGTGCAAGGATGCTCAAAGAGGAGTGGCAGAGGCCAAGATTCAGCAGGCAGAGGTCGCAGCAGACTAGGAGCGAGTAGCAGCAGGAGTCACGGTGAGAGACCTGATCTGCCAGTATCTGCTAGCGGTCGTGTCTCCACCAGTAACACATCTGCCGTGGTAGATTGGTTAACGCGCTCATCAACATCATCACAAGTTACATCTGACACCCCCAGTCTAGGGTCGGTAGGTTCCTCTGACACAACCCTGAGTTGGCATGCCCCGAGAGCAGTCCCTGTCCTCCCATTGCCTCTGTTTTACGCCGTTCCCTCCCCCAGCGACATATCCTATGCTTTGGGTTCAGCTCCACTCTTTAGTGAGGAGGACGATCAGATAGAGGACAGTCAGCAGCTACTGCCCAGCCAAGAAATGGAGGTGGCTTCTTTAGCTAGGCAGACAAATAGTGATGTGGACAGTGTCGTGGGTGTTGCGAGCATTCCAGCTCCTGCGCCAGACACAGTTGAGGAAACCGAGAACATGAGTGACGTGCAGCCACAACTCGGTGATGATGAAGCCGATCGCACTTGGGAGCCGGGTGATGAAGGGGCTTCATTGTCATCATCAGGAGAAGGATGCAGGTTGCACCGGAGTCAGCAGCTGAGGCAGCAAGGTGTTAGCAGCATGGTTGGCAGTCAGCATGGGGGCAGAATTGTAAAGTCTGGAGCCAAACGGGGCCGGGGTAGAGCACCTACTGCGCGGCAGGCTACCTTATCGGGAGGTAGTGGAGCAGGGGTTCCTGGAGTTGGCGACAGTAGCAGTGAATCAGTGAGGCCTGTTGGTGGGAAAAGTAGCTCCGCAGGAGGGTAACATGGCCACATGCAAGATATGTAGGCAGAAGGTGAAGCGTGGCCAGGGCCCAAATGTTGGCACCACGGCCCTGCGTCAACATATGATGCGTCACCATAAAGCGGCCTGGGAGAACCGAGGCTCTGAAGAGGTGGTCCAGCCTGCTTCCTCACCAAGTGGCATGCCACTCCCAATTTCTGCCAGCCAAGGCTCCAGCACCTCAGCCGAAGGCAGCTGTGCGTCATACCCATCCTCTGTCGCTCCTGCTCCTCCTCCTCCAAGTCATGCATCCCGCCAGCAATCCATCAGCGAAGCCATGTCCAAGAGACAGCAGTATGCGCCCACTCATCCTACGGCGCAGAAGCTGAATGTGCTCCTGTCCAGGTTGCTGGTGCTGCAGTCGGTCCCTTTTCAGGTGGTGGACTCTACACCTTTCAGAGAACTGATGGCTTGTGCCGAGCCGAGGTGGAGAGTCCCAAGCCGTCATTTCTTTGCCAAGAAGGCAGTACCAGCGCTGCACACTTTTGTTGAACAGAAGGTGGGCCAGTCTTTGAGCCTGTCCGTGTGTAGCAAAGTGTATGGCAGCGCCGACGTCTGGAGCTGTAACTGCGGTCAGGGACAGTACATGTCGTGTACGGCCCACTGGGTGAATGTGGTCCCTTTGCAGCAGCAGCAACTTGGACAGGTCACGCCGCTTCGGCCTCCACGCTCCCTGGCCGTTGGGCCTGTGACACCATGCGACTCGGCCTCCTCATCCTCCGCCATCTCCTCACCCTCCACTGTAGGCTCAAGTCTCAGTGCCCCTCCAGTCTACCATGTGTGCAGGGCCCAGAGGTGTCACGCTGTGCTTCACATGGTTTGTCTTGGCGAACAGAGTCACACAGGGGAGGAACTGCTTAAATTAATTCATCAGGAGATCCAAACATGGTTTACTCCAAAAAAACTTAAAATGGGAATCATGGTTACCGACAATGGGAAGAACATTTTGTCTGCGCTGCGCCAAGGAAGCCTGACCCATGCCCCCTGCATGGCTCACGTCTTCAATCTGGTTGTCAAGCGGTTTCTGAAGTGTCCCCCCATCTGCAAGACATCCTAACAACTTCAAGGAAACTTTGCATGCACTTCAGCCACTCATACACCACCAAGCACACCCTTCTTGAGCTACAGCGTCAGAACGGTAGCCCCCAACATTCCGCTAATCCCAACATTCAGTTAATTCCGCTAGGAGACGCAACCAACATCGTGATGATCAATACACGGATTTTTTAGACGATCAGAGACATTTAAGTCAGATGGTCACACGTTCCCGCCTAAGAAACCATGCAGGCGAGGAGGCAAGAGACATAAAAGATCGCCCGAAGCATTCTCAAAGATGGAGAAGATAGTACAAGCAGATAACGTCTTGAACCTTTCCGATTATCAACTATCAGAATCTGAGATTTCCGTGTTATCAAAAGGACTGTCATTCGTCCCTGATGTACATTTTGACCCCTTTCGCACCATGTTAGACATTAACAAATTTGTAAGGACATTAACTTTGAGACGTCATTTTTGCAAATCTCCTTTGGAAGAGCAGCAACAGGTGAGTATAGACCAGACTTTATCTCAGCAAGTTTCCACAGTAGCAACCCCAGATAGTTGTCCTTCATTTCAGGAGAAATGTATCATCACAGATGTTGAACATCTATTTTTTGAATCAGGCCATAAATCTCCTTTCTCCTGCGCTAATTCCCCTTGCATTAAGTCCACTACTAATACAGATTTTTATCCCATTAATTCACGTGGGGAAGTCCTGGATTTATTCCAGGAGGCAGTGGAAAGAGACCTATATTCCCTACAGACCAAATCTGTCCATGCTAGACGTCATAATATGTCAAAACAGGAGTTTGAGGCCCTTAACAAATTGAAAAACAACAAACAGATAGTAATCAGGCAGGCTGATAAAGGTGGTAAGGTTGTAGTTCTCAACAGTAGTGCACACAAGGAAGAAGCAATGAGACAACTTCTTGATCTTACCACCTACCGTTGCCTTAAAAGTAATCCTACAAACCCATTTCAGAAGATTTTGTTTGCTCTAATAGACGAAGGAGTATCCCTGGGTGTTTTATCTACGAAAACAGCGGAATATTTGAAAGTTCCCTATCCTATTGTCCCTATTTTCCATCACTTGCCCAAAATACATAAACCCGATATCCCACCCAAAGGAAGACCTATAGTGGCAGGTATTGGGGGTTTAAATGAGCCATTGGGGCAATGGGTAGATCAGTTTCTCCAACCATTGGTCTCACAGTTACTCAGTTTCATCAAGGATAGTGGCCATTTAATACGATTGCTGTCAGGGACCTCCTGGATCCCAGGGTACATATTATGTACCATGGACGTTACATCTTTATATTCGTCTATTCCCCATGATCGGGCAATCCAGGCTTTAGAATTTTTCCTTTCCTTTTGAGGATTTATGTAGGTTCATTGTAATGACCATTGAGTATTTACTCGGTCATAATTATTTTTCCTTTGACAATGCATTCTACTTACAGCTAAGAGGAGCATCAATGGGCGCCTCATTTTCTCCTTCACTGGCCAATTTATATATGGGCTGGTGGGAACAGGAGTATATCTATGGACAGACCAATCCTTGGCGAATGAATATCGTCAGCTATTTTCGCTATATCGACGATCTGTTGTTGATTTGGAATGGTCCCCAATCTGATTTCACAGCCTTTTGTGACTATTGTAACCAAAACACTTTGAATCTAGAATTCACTTTCCAGTGTGATTCTAACAATATTGATTTTCTAGATCTTCATCTTTCTGCCGACCCACTAACTAATCAAATATACACCTCCACATTCCGGAAGCCTACGGCTGGTAACAGTATTTTACTGGCTTCCAGCTGTCACCCGCCCCACACCATTAAGGCTATACCAGTGGGTGAAATGGTACGGAGTAGAAGGAATTGTACAAAGTTAAACTCGTTCCTTACTGAGGCACAACAGATAGAACGGAGGTTATGCGATCGGGGGTATCCTTCTTGGACGCTCCAAAGGGCAAAAAAGATAGCTTTATTAAAGAGTCGGGATAACCTTATACAGGGGAAGGGAAAATGTTCAGTACCTCCTAAATCACCTCCTCTGACATTTAGTACTCCATACAGCTTAGAGTTCAGCTTGATTGCTAACATTATTAGGAGAAATATCCCTATTTTAAGAGCTGATCCCCTTCTCTCTGGGGAAATTGAAGCGGGAGTTCGGGTGGTCAGTCGTAAATCCCCGAGTCTAGGTAATCTGTTATCACCTAGTCTTTTTCAGACAGGGTCACCTACTAGGGAAACCTGGTTGTCTACTACGGGCTTCTTCCCTTGTGGGGGCCCGAGGTGTAGTACTTGTAAGCATGCATTTAAGAGTAATTCATTTACCTCAAGTATTACCGGGAGATCATATAAGATTAAATCATTTTTAAATTGCAATGCCACATACGTAATATACTTGATTACCTGTGGGTATTGCAGAAAACAGTATGTAGGCTGCACTAAGCGTAAACTCAAGGTTCGTATCACTGAACACCTTAGTGGTATTGGACGCCTCGATATAATTAAGAATTCCAATGTGTCACGCCATCATGATCACTGTCACCAATCACAAATCCCTCAGCTTCAAGTACAGGCGATTGAGAAGGTATTTCCAGGCCCCAGGGGGGGTGACCTTTATAGAAAACTATTATGTCGTGAGGCCTTTTGGATTTTCACTCTTGGAACTAGGTTTCCAGCAGGCCTTAATCATAAATGGGATGTCTCTTTTATTTTGGATCATTAATTTAGTTCCACTGTGACCGATACTATATTATATATGTTCATTCTATTACCATCATTTTTTGGTTGCATAACTAAATATTCTTCCTACAACAACCCACAACTTGTGGGCAGCTACGAATTACCCACTCAGCCACACTAAACCAATAATTGTGGTTAGTGTTTTCCTTTAAGGTGTCCTCTCTTCATCATTTCCCCTTTTTGTCCATTGGCATACATATTTAACCTATAATAACCCACAATATGTGGGTATTAAGGAATTATCCATTTAGTCTAATTAGATCAGTAGTTATGCCTAGCATGCTCCCTTTAAGGTGTCCTTTTTGTCCCTCTATGTTTACTGGCACCTTTTGTGTATAAAGCTGCTTTCTCAAATAAATGCTGTTGTACTCTCGCGTAAAATTGAGAGCTGGCCAAGTTAGGATTGACTTTAGTGTATATAACAACATCACTATAATTACCAGTGTCATTCCCTGTTTAGAAAATTATCCGTTTTTATTGTGGTAATTGGCGTTATAGCTTTATTTACCGCTATTTATCTCTCCTCTTATGGCGCCCTTTTTGCCATCCAGCAACCGGATTCATATATTACATTCTGTTGTTTCCGGTCTGCGTGTGACGTCCTTGGCGGCCGTAACCCGGAAGTTTCAGGCGGCGGCACCAGGTGGTGAGGTAAGACTTTCATCATTTACTTACTATTTATACAGCATAAGTTCAATATATGCACTATCTATGACTAAGGGCGCCTAGCCCGAAACGCGTAAGATGGACTAGGATTGCTTTCATGCTTTTAAAACGCTGCTTTTCAATTGTTGATCATTTTATTGGATGGAAATAAAAGTGATATTTTAGGAGTGCGGACCCCCCTATTCTTTGCTTCATCGTCTATTAGCCCCCAACATAGTCTGATTTGCGATGTTTCCACCCGTTGGAATTCCACCCTTCACATGTTGGACCGATTATATGAACAAAGAAAAGCCATCACGGATTTCCTGATGATCCAAGCAGATAGGGGGACTCCCCTGTGTAACTTCAATGTCAACCAGTGGCAGCTCATACGTGACACCTGCCGTTTGCTCAGGTCCTTTGAGGAAGCCACTTTATTTGTCAGTCGGCAGGATTACGGGATGAACGACGTGATTCCACTGCTTCATGTACTACAGCACCATGGCTGGTCAGGGCACAGGAGACATGGCGTCTACATCTTACGGCCACATGAACCCCGTTGGAGCTGAACTGGAGGAGGAGGAGGGGCACAGTGAAGCACAGTTTAGGCTTGGCGAAATGGCTGGTTTATCTAGTCAGCGGACAGGAGAGGAGGAGCAGGAGCAGCCAGAGGAGCTAGAGGGTTTTGAGGAAGGCGAGACAGAGGACCCGGACACACCGTGGCAGTATGCAGTGGAGATGGAGACAGGTAGTCCCTCCGAGTCACTTGCGCAAATGGCAGGAAGCATGCTCACGTGCTTGCGTAGTGACCTCAGAATTGTTTCCATTTGTCGGCGGGATGACTTCTGGCTGTCCACCTTATTGGACCCTCGCTTCCGGCACAAAATGGGGGCATTTTTTAAACCCGCCGAGAGGGAGGACAAACTGAACTACTACAAAGACATTCTGCGTAATCAGTTGGCCGATGCCTATCTGCGCCATGGTCCAGGTCTGACTCTGCGCTCACCTTCCACTGCCATGGCTGCTGGGGGGGTTGGCAGCTCCATCAGCAGCAGCTCCATCAGCAGCAGCCTCAGTCTTCAGTCGCTAATGAGTAGCTTTCTACACCGGCATAGTGAGGCTACTCATGAGCAGCAGGAAGACCTGGAGCAGGACCTGAACCAGCAGGTCATGTCATACCTTGACATGACCATGCCAACACACCTTGAGGATCCGCTGGACTTCTGGGCAGCCAAACTTGGCTTGTGGCCGCAACTAGCAGAGTTTGCCCTGGAAAAGCTGTCCTGCCCGGCAAGTAGCGCGCCATCTGAGCGGGTGTTTAGTGCGGCGGGGGCCATAGTTACGGCGAGGAGAACTCGTCTGTCAACTAAAAATGTGGAGAGACTCACCTTTGTGAAAATGAAGCAGGGATGGATCAGCCAGGATTTCCACCCACCAATGGCTGATGCATGCGACTAGATTCAGCATGGTGCCACGTTTTACACTTTCCAAATGGTGCAAAACATATTTATGTCTTTATACCAATTTTTGGGCTCCTGCTGATGCCAACTTCAGGGTGTGCCTTTCAGCCAATTTTTGGCCTCCTGCTACTGCTGCTGCCAACTCCAGGGTGTCTTTCAAGCAATGTTTGGGCTCCTGCTTATGCTGCTGCCAACTCCAGGGTGTGCCTTCCAGCTCATGTTTGTGCTCCTGCTGCTGCCAACTTCAGGGTGCCTTCCAGCCAATTTCTGGGTTCATGCTGCTGCTGCCAACTCCAGGGTGTGTCAGTCAATGTTTGGGCTCCTGCTGCTGCTGCCAACTCCAGGGTGTCTTTCAAGCAATGTTTGTGCTCCTACTGCTGCTGCTGCTTGCAACTCCAGGGTGTGATTCATCCAACTTTTGGGCTCCTGCAGCCAAATCCAGTGTCTCTTTAAAGTAATGTTTGGGCTCCTGCTGCTGCTGCTCCTGCTGCTGCTGCTGCTTGCAACTCCAGGGTGTGATTCATCCAATTTTTGGGCTCCTGCAGCCAACTCCAGTGTCTCTTTAAAGCAATGTTTGGGCTCCTACTGCTGCTCCTGCTGCTGCTGCTTGCAACTCCAGGGTGTGATTCATCCACTTTTTGGGCTCCTGCAGCCAACTCCAGTGTCTCTTTAAAGCAATGTTTGGGCTCCAGCTGCTGCTGCTCCTGCTGCTGCTGCTTGCAACTCCAGGGTGTGATTCATCCAATTTTTGGGCTCCTGCAGCCAAATCCAGTGTCTCTTTAAAGCAATGTTTGGGCTCCAGCTGCTGCTGCTCCTGCTGCTGCTGCTTGCAACTCCAGGGTGTGATTCATCCAATTTTTGGGCTCCTGCAGCCAAATCCAGTGTCTCTTTAAAGTAATGTTTGGGCTCCTGCTGCTGCTTGCAACTCCAGAGTGTGATTCATCCAGTTTTTGGGCTCCTGCAGCCAACTCCAGTGTCTCTTTAAAGCAATGTTTGGGCTCCTGCTGCTCCTGCTGCTTGCAACTCCAGGGTGTGATTCATCCAGTTTTTGGGCTCCTGCAGCCAACTCCAGTGTCTCTTTAAAGCAATGTTTGGGCTCCTGCTGCTGCTGCTTGCAGCTCCAGGGTGTGATTCATCCAATTTTTGGGCTCCTGCAGCCAACTCCAGTGTCTCTTTAAAGCAATGTTTGGGCTCCTGCTGCTTGCAACTCCAGGGTGTGATTCATCCAGTTTTTGGGCTCCTGCAGCCAACTCCAGTGTCTCTTTAAAGCAATGTTTGGGCTCCTGCTGCTGCTGCTTGCAGCTCCAGGGTGTGATTCATCCAATTTTTGGGCTCCTGCAGCCAACTCCAGTGTCTCTTTAAAGCAATGTTTGGGCTCCTGCTGCTCCTGCTGCTTGCAACTCCAGGGTGTGATTCATCCAATATTCTAAGCATACAGCACGTCCTGCTCCAGATGTAGTAATTACATGTGGGTAATCCTAAGCCTGAGGCGCTGTTCACTGCAGACATGTAGAAAACAGGCTCCTCCCGGCCCTACATATACCGAGGGACCTCCCACAAATCCCCAGATTTCTCTGCAGTGCTCACTGCGAAGACATGAAGTATCACGCTCTCGCAGGCAAGCGGGGGCTTTACAGCCCAAGGCCCTGCGGGACTTTTTCCACCCGTCCTCTTTATGAAGAATATGCCTCCCAGCTTGGGCTGCGTTGGTCGGGTGAAGGCAGGCAGCACCTTGTGTGCTTACGGAGCTAGGCTCCACCGCAATCCCCCACCATAGGGTAGGCGGTTAAGGCTAATGGTGAGCCTTCAGAGGATGCCCCTCCCGCATCAGCCCCCACATCCCGTGTAGCAGTGAACCCTGAGTATTGGGTCACCTTCCTTCCTAGTTCTCCCCCTTATTGGGGGGGAAAAGAGGGGGGGTTGTGTGTACGACGGACTAACCTTGCCCTATTACACTTGTAACCTTATAGCCCTTGACGGTTACCGGGTGTCAGAGCAGCATTTCACTTTGATCTTAACTCTAGCCGCAGCGCCCTTAATGTATTTTACTTGGCGCGTACGGCGGCTCTGATCGCGGACGCTACGGGTGTATTTCTGTATTCTATCCTGTCATGTTTGGTCCCTGAGGTGATTCACTCTGTCGGGGTTCAGTTTCCAACTTCCCTTTTCTGATTGGCTATGCGTTCCGAGCTTCGCGCTCTCCGGGGGGGGCGTGGTCTGATGTGGCGCGTTCCGCGTCATCTTCAGCTCTGGCCCGCCCTTCGAGGTTCGCTGGCGCCATTTCCTTCTCACGTGCGTGGTGAAGACTGTCCTCCCCTCGCTGTTCTGTAAGTACCCTCACGGGCGACCCTTCCTTAGCTTTTGCTTCTCCTCGCTTGGCTCTGACATCCCTGTTCCCCTTGTGTCTTTCAGACCGTGAACTTCGGTGGCTTCTCCCGGCCCGGTGTAGCGCCCGGTCCAGACTTTTAAAAAATCACTCCTACTTCCCAGCGGGTCATTGAGGCATCCAGGGTTGCTTTATAGCGTCAATCCCTACTGGCATATTGCACATAATAATCACCATATGGAGGCATCTCAGGATATTGTGAACGGGGTTCCCTCGGGACAAGCACGGGTCTGCGTCCCTTGTGCACAGCAGGCGCTAGCCGGTCTTCCCACCTCTTCCGAGGCTGGGCCCGCACCTCGCCTCGCTTCACCTACTCCCCCAAGTCTTAGCCTAACCCCCAATACCAGTGGGGATTCTCATTCTGATTTGGCCACTAGGCTGGCTAGTGTGGAAAACTTAATTGCTGGCTCCTTGGTGCGCAAGGCCACTGCCAAGAGGCGACATTTGAATCCTGAATCTACTATATTTCCTATAGAATCTGATGATTTACTTCTTTCCTACGCACATCCCCCCTCAGACGAAGGGGAACTGTTCTCTGACTCAGGGTCATACGACGACGAGTCCAGGGGACAGGAAGAGTCTAGTTCTGATCATTGGTCCTCGGACGACATTGATAGACTGTTGACCCAGATCTTTGACGTATTGTCCCTCTCTCCCCCTGCCGCAGCTCCCCGGCAAAGGGGTGATCTGTTCCACACCGCTAGGGCGCGGTTGGAATTTCCCGAACAAACCCATTTTAATAGCCTCGTGCTGAAAGAATGGGAACACCCCAGAAAACTTCATGGGGTTCCTAAAAGTGTGGATAATCCCTTTCCTGCTGACCTGGTCAAGTGTTGGACATCGCCACCAGAGGTTGATGCCCCAATTCTAAGTCTGTCCAACACCTCTATTATGCACTCCCCCGACACTACTACGCTGCGGGATTCGGAGGATCGGCGTGTTGACCAACTGGCATGTCATGCCTTTGCATTTGGGGGAGCGTCGCTCCGCCCAGTGTGCGCCTTAGCCATCACGGCGGTGGCGCTCAGGACCGTGGTTAAGACTGCTCTTGAAGGGGCGGATGACTTGCCCTCTGATGCTGCCAATGCTCTGGCCACCTGTGAAACTTTTGTGAACTATATCCTATCTGGAAATGCTTGTGGACTTGACCCCTTTCCCGTGGGAAAAAGGTAAGTAATAGGTGCGCTAGAGATGGAAACAATTTTTTCTTAGCGTCACTAGATTCACCTGTCGCTCTTGGTCAGTCTGGGATCTTGGTAATATGGTTGTAGGTCTCCTTGATAGTGCTCAGAATGGTGATGCCCAAGGTTAAAATTGGGGGACTGACGTCTTTATTAATAGGGTACAAAGACCCCTCTGTATTAAAATGCAGACAAAGAAGGTCTGCTTTAAGTCCTATTAAAAAGTGTTTGTGGGACTCCTGGAATTTGATAAAAGTGCAGGTCCCTTTAAAGCTGGCAAGTTTGCTTTGAATGCTTTTAGCAATGCTGCTTGCAGGCTTGTAAAAAAATATATGTGTGATATCACTAGTTCAAACTTTTTCCAAATGCTGAGGACTTATGATATAATTTATGGCCTGCTATCTATGGCCAAAGCATGTAGACTGAGGATATGTAACGTGGCCGGCGGGCTTGCCGCTCCTGCGGCTTTTATTACTATCCTGGGTAATCTGCTGTTTATAAATTACAGCTGTTGTATTCCTGTAGCGTGGCCGGCGGGCCAGCCGGTTTACCGGCTTCTCTGCTAGTTGTGTATGGCCTCCTGGGAGCAGGAGGGTGTAGCGTGGCCGGCAGGGTCCAAAATGGATGGCCGCAAATATGTCTTAGCAAAGTCCTCTATGAAATCCACAGGTGCGGTTTGGAAGAAAAAATGTGAAGCCGCTCCTGTGATAAGGGATGATGTAGCGTTGCCGAGGGAGGCTTAGGCTGCCTGTCCCTGTGACTGTCTATGGCCACTCAGCGGCCCTGTAATGTAGCGTGGCCGGCGGGGCCAAGGATTGGAGACCGCAGTGGCGGTTTATTTGGTATAACCGCAGATTGCGGCTATAATTTTAGAGTCCAAAAACCGCTCCTGCGGTAAAGATAAAATGTAGCAAAGCCGAGGGAGGCTGGAGATTCACCATATGTCTTAGCAAAGTCCTCTATGAAATCCACAGGTGCGGTTTGGGAGAAAAAATGTGAAGACGCTCCTGTGATAAGGGATGATGTAGCGTTGCCGAGGGAGGCTTAGGCTGCCTGTCCCTGTAGCTGTCTATGGCCACTCAGCGGCCCTGAAATGTAGCGTGGCCGGCGGGGCCAAGGATTGGAGACCGCAGTGGCGGTTTGTTTGTTATAACCGCAGATTGCGGCTGTAATTTTAAAGTCCAAAAACCGCTCCTGCGGTGAAGATAAAATGTAGCAAAGCCGAGGGAGGCTGGAGATTCACCAGAATGAATCTCCAGCCTCCCTCGGCTTTGCTACATTTTATCTTCACCGCAGGAGCGGTTTTTGGACTTTAAAATTACAGCCGCAATCTGCGGTTATAACAAACAAACCGCCACTGCGGTCTCCAATCCTTGGCCCCGCCGGCCACGCTACATTTCAGGGCCGCTGAGTGGCCATAGACAGCTACAGGGACAGGCAGCCTAAGCCTCCCTCGGCAACGCTACATCATCCCTTATCACAGGAGCGGCTTCACATTTTTTCTCCCAAACCGCACCTGTGGATTTCATAGAGGACTTTGCTAAGACATATGGTGAATCTCCAGCCTCCCTCGGCTTTGCTACATTTTATCTTTACCGCAGGAGCGGTTTTTGGACTCTAAAATTATAGCCGCAATCTGCGGTTATACCAAATAAACCGCCACTGCGGTCTCCAATCCTTGGCCCCGCCGGCCACGCTACATTACAGGGCCGCTGAGTGGCCATAGACAGTCACAGGGACAGGCAGCCTAAGCCTCCCTCGGCAACGCTACATCATCCCTTATCACAGGAGCGGCTTCACATTTTTTCTTCCAAACCGCACCTGTGGATTTCATAGAGGACTTTGCTAAGACATATTTGCGGCCATCCATTTTGGACCCTGCCGGCCACGCTACACCCTCCTGCTCCCAGGAGGCCATACACAACTAGCAGAGAAGCCGGTAAACCGGCTGGCCCGCCGGCCACGCTACAGGAATACAACAGCTGTAACTTATAAACAGCAGATTACCCAGGATAGTAATAAAAGCCGCAGGAGCGGCAAGCCCGCCGGCCACGTTACATATCCTCAGTCTACATGCTTTGGCCATAGATAGCAGGCCATAAATTATATCATAAGTCCTCATCATTTGGAAAAAGTTTGAACTAGTGATATCACACATATATTTTTTTACAAGCCTGCAAGCAGCATTGCTAAAAGCATTCAAAGCAAACTTGCCAGCTTTAAAGGGACCTGCACTTTTATCAAATTCCAGGAGTCCCACAAACACTTTTTAATAGGACTTAAAGCAGACCTTCTTTGTCTGCATTTTAATACAGAGGGGTCTTTGTACCCTATTAATAAAGACGTCAGTCCCCCAATTTTAACCTTGGGCATCACCATTCTGAGCACTATCAAGGAGACCTACAACCATATTACCAAGATCCCAGACTGACCAAAAGCGACAGGTGAATCTAGTGACGCTAAGAAAAAATTGTTTCCATCTCTAGCGCACCTATTACTTACCTTTTTCCCACGGGAAAGGGGTCAAGTCCACAAGCATTTCCAATTTAACAAAAAAGGACCGGTTCGCCCTACACTAGGTGCAGCTACTAGGTATTTGCGCTGAAGCAAACACAAACGCCTCTATATCCTATCTGCATCGGACGATGCTATTAAGTTGAGTGCTAGATCTTCTGCTCTGGTGGTAGCAATACGCCGAGCGGTCTGGTTGCGCCAGTGGGCCGCTGATAACGCCGCCAAGAAGGCCCTTACGGGGCTTCCATTTAAGGGATTGTGCCTGTTTGGAGAAAGGTTAGATATCTTTGCCAAGGGTGGCAAGTTACCCCAGCGCAAGCGTCAGATTCGGCCCTTTCGTGGCCCAAGCGCCCTATCGACCCCCTACCGTGGGGCTAAGCAAGGCAGAGGAGTGTCCTTCGCTGGGTCTCGTGCAGATCCCTGGAACAAGAATAAAGGACGCCGTCCCGGTTCCTCCTGGTGGCCCAAGCCCAAGGCCCCTCCCAAGACCCCTCAAGCATGAAGGGGCGCCCTCGTCCGTCAGGGTGGTGGGACGTCTACAGCACTTCAAACATGTCTGGAGTCGCCACGTCTCAGACCTGTGGATTCAGGAGGTAGTGTACTTTCATATGGAAACTTTCGTATGGAAACTTTGCGCTCGGCTACCGCCTCGCTGCGCCCAGGGGACTTCATGACATCTGTGGACATCAAGAATGCTTACCTGCACGTTCCGGTGTTTCCAGGACACCAAAGGTTTCTCAGATTTGCGCTGCTGGATCAGCATTACCAGTTCGTGGCCCTGCCATTCGGCCTCACGTCGGCTCCCAGAGTGTTCACCAAGGTGCTGGCAGGGGTGATGCCCCTGTTAAGACTAAAGGGCATACGCGTGTTGCCCTACCTGGACGATATACTCATCACCTCTCGGTCTCTGCGACAGGCAGAGCTGGACACTCAATTAGCAGTGTCCACCCTGGAGTCATTCGGCTGGGTGATCAATTACCCCAAGTCCTCTCTGTCCCCCTCCTCAGTGACCCCGTTCCTGGGGATGATTCTGGATACAGTTCACCGAAGTGATGTGAGGATTAGCATCAAGAAACACCAGGATGGTGAGACTCTTGACTATGACAAACCTGTAGCTATCCACTTTGTACGCCATAAACATCAGACATCAGAGCTCCGTGGCATGGTCATAGAACAAGTGGAACGACCACATCGCGGCGGTGACCGCCATCTTCGGTTATTGCAACGCGAGACTTACTGGATTCATGAATTGGACACCGTCCAACCAAGAGGTCTAAACACCTCTTTTGGCTTCTCTTGTTTTCTCACACAACGTTGATAATTGAATTAGTACCTGTACCACTGCTGCTCACTTCTTTTACCTTTTTTCTTTTCTTCTTTTTTCTTTTTTCTTTTTCTTTTTTTCCTTTTTCTTTTTTCTTTTTTCCTTTTTCTTTCTTTTTTCTTTTTCCTTTTTTCATTTTTCTTTCTTCTTTTTTCTTTGGGCTCCGTTCCTTCTTTTTGCTCCCCTTTCTGGCTTCACCTTCTGTCTCAGTATCATGTCTTTGTCCCTTTCTCTCTTTTTTCTTTTCTCTTTCTCTTTTTCTTTGTCTTATTGGTTTTGTCTTTTCCCTTTTTCTAGTTTTCCCTTTTTTTCTTTTCCCAGTTGCATTTTCTCCTCTCTCCTTTTTCCCTTCTCTAGTCCTCCTCCTTTTCCACCCTTGTCCTCTCTACATGGTGGCTCTTCCCATTCCTTTCCTGCTCTTCCCCTTCTCTCTGGTTCTCTCCTGTTTCTGTCTTTTTGGCTTTTTAGTCGGTTGTTTTTTTGTTCTTTGTTTACTGTTTTAGGTTTTTGTTTTTTGTTTCTTGTTTTGTTTTTTGTGTGTGTTTTGTGTTCTGTTTTGCTTCACTTCCCCTTCTGTGGTTTTCCCTTGGTATGTTTACACCTTGTGTCTTTCTATTGTTTTACCTTTGACCGTTCCCTTCCATTCCTATTTATCTCTTCAGCTCCTTTTCTTATGTCTCCGTTCCCCTCTAGTCACAAGCTCTTCCTTTTCTCTTTTCTTCTGCGTCCCTTCCTTTGGTTCTCTACCTGTTTCCCCCCCCCCCCCCTTTTTGCTCACAGCTCATTTCTGCTGTGTGCATCCCCTTTGTTTCTTTTCTCTCTTTCTCTCTCTTTCTTTCTCTCACGCGCTCCCCCTTTTTCCTTTTTCTCTCACGTTCTTTCTCCCCCTTTCTCCCTTTCCTTTACTCTTTCTCTTCTTCTTCCTAAAATATGATTGCCACAACGTAAATGCTTTATTTGTAACGACCAGGCCGGGAGCTTATAGCTCTCACCGCTGGTAAGGTGAGCTGACGGCGCAGGGTCACTGGAGAGGGCGCCGCTGACATGGTTTCCATGCCAGCGGACGCCTTGCAAGGGTGACGTCTGCCCCTGCGAGCTTGATGATGGACAGCAGGCGCGGCCTATCCGGTCGCCCCTGCTGCCCTGTCACCAGTTACTGGGCAGATTTGGAGCCCAGCGTCCTCTCCCCTTCCTGGGCAGACAGGAACGTTGCCGGTCACTATGTGATCGGTCTCTGGCGGTGACGGAGTTGTGCCCCAGTGGCACGCTCCGACGGCTTGGTGAGTATTTTTCATTCTTTTGATTAACAATTTGTGTTTTTTGTCCATTTAGTGTGCTACAGTTTGACCCTCTGACGTCATATCACGTCAGGTGGTAATCACAGCACCTCTGACCTTTAAAAGGCAAGCTGCGGTCTTGCCACTGTTGTTTGTCTGCCCTGAGGAAGGGGGTTTTTTACACCCCCGAAACGTCGGCTTATGGACACTGTTCTGCTATCACCTACCCTATCTTATGGACTTTGATGCAGCTGAATGGTCTGTATGTACCTCATCTTGCTGGATATCATTTAATACAAGTCTATTTGATTTAACTATTGGTGTGCTGGCCCTTTATCTAACTCGCTTCCAGGGGAGGTGGGGCCCTCAGGAGGCCCATCTACCTATCAATGTCTTGGAACTCAGGGCGGTCAGATTGGTGCTGGAACAATTGACCCATCACCTGAGGGGTCTGGCGGTTCAGGTACGCTCAGACAACAGAACGGCGGTTGCCTACATCAACCATCAGGGAGGGACCCGGAGCAAGGGGGCTCTCCAGGAAGTTTCTCTGATTCTAACATGGGCGGAGGCCAATGTCCAATGCATCTCGGCTGTCTACATTCCGGGGGCAGAGAACCTGCTGGCAGATGCTCTGAGCAGGGGGTCGTCCCATCAGGGGGAATGGTCCCTCTGCAACAGGGTATTTCAGTCCCTGTGTCACCGTTGGGGTGTGCCAGATGTGGATCTGTTTGCGTCCTGTCACAATCACAAGCTCCCGAGCTTTGTATCCCTGTCTCAGGATCCTCTGGCTCTGGCCACGGATGCCCTGTCCATGTCTTGGAGGGAGTTCGGCTCCTGTATGTGTTTCCACCAATTCCCCTTCTGGGCAGAGTTCTGCGCAAGATTGCTCTGGAAAGGGTACCCGCGATTCTGGTAGCCCCAAGGTGGCCAAGAAGAGTGTGGTTCGCAGACGTGGTTCAAATGGCAGTAGATCAGTACGATCTGCCAAGGTTGCCAGATCCTCTAACTCAGGGGTCTCTATGCCATCCCAATTTACTAACTCTGGCTTTGACGGCTTGGCTGTTGAAACCTCCATCTATGGTGCAAGCCAGGAAAAAGACTTCCTCTGCTATCTATTATAGAGTCTGGCGTTCTTATATTGACTGGTGTGAGTCCAGGTCTCTTCCCTGCCGGGAATTTTTAGTCTCTAGGGTGCTGGAGTTTTTACAACATGGTCTAGACTTAGGTCTTAAGCTTAGTACTCTGAAGGGCCAGGTTTCGGCCCTGTCTATCTTCTTTCAGAAGACCTTTGCCCAGCATCCTCTTATCAAGACCTTCTTTCAGGGGGTCACTCATGTGCGTCCCCCTCGCAAGCCTATGGTACCTGTTTGGGATTTAAACTTGGTTTTATCGGCCCTGCAGGGTGCTCCTTTTGAGCCTATTCAGGAGGCTGCTCTCGCTGTTCTCATGCTCAAGGTTGTCTTCTTAGTAGCTATCACCTCTCTTAGGCGTGTGTCTGAGTTGGCTGCCTTATCTATTCAGCCTCCCTACTATGAGAGACACCAGGATAAGGTCGTGTTCCGCTTCAAGCCAGACTTTCTACCTAAAGTGGTGTCTGCTTTTCATTTGAATCAAGATATTCCCCTCGATTCAAAATGCAAAAGTTAATTGATTTCGGATCGAGAATCGTAAGTTTGGGTGGGTGTTAGTCATTTTTTCCTGTTTTTTTGGCCATTTCCGACTCGCACAAGCCTACGTACGATTTCGTATATGCTCTTACGATCATCGGAAGTTCGTTCCTAAATTTTAGGATCAAAACCTAAAACTTAGGATCAAAACCTAAAACTTAGGATAATCGGATGTGTTTACGTGTAATTCAGAGAGCAGTTTTCCAACCTCTAAATACGTTTTAAAAGAAAGCCACTTCCGACACCTTTTAGCAGTCGGATTGCTGTTCTTGAACAGGTTTTTTGGCTATGTGGAGGAGTCTGCGCGTCTTGAGCTCCAATGAACTGCATGTATCAGCATGGCCGAGGCCATAAATTGTATGGCAATGCATACCTGATTCAATACATTTCATGTATGCCTTATAAAAGCATTTTAATGTGGACCTTAATTAGTCCTTTGCATGTAAACCTTTATTTTGCAATACATCCATATATTTGCGTTATTTAAAGAAACTTATGTCCTTTGTTATTTATTTTTAAATTGATGTACTAGAATAATATTTTTAATTTAAATTTATTGGTGTAGTTGTTTACCTTTGCTTTGTTTAATTATTTTAGCTCATCTTTGGTCAGATGCATCACACTTACTGAGGAGAGGAGAGCGGGATAAAGTGCAGGATGTGGGTTACTGCTGTATTTTGCACAGACACAGCAGAGCTGGGGGCATGGAAAGGTCAGAAATCAAAGAATGCAGAGCAACACAGTCACAAGGCCCTTTCTGTTTGCAGGCTGCCCGATAATACCTGACCTGCCATCTTGGCTGTTTCTAGGCTCATAACATGCAGAAGTTGCTGGGTGTTTTTTTAATTTTTGAGAGCAATCTGTATGTAGAGGGTGTGGGTAACCACACAAAAAATTTTAAGTTGTACCATTTGAAGCCAAAATATTAAAATTAAATCCACAAGTAAAAAATGCAAGTTAACTAAAAATTAAACAAAGTAAGATTTACTTATGCAAATGCATTCATTAATGGTTGGTTACTACCAAATGAATGAAATATAGAAAAAAAAAAAAATATTTAGAATGCACTTTAATGAGGTAAGTTTGTAGTGCGCAGGCGCAAGATCAGAAGGATTTACATCCAGACAAAAAAGGAAAAAGGGCAAAACCAAGTCAAGCCAAGTCTACCATCAGTAAATGGATTCGTTAGGCTGTGGTTCAAGCCTATTCTACTAAGGGGAAGTCTCCCCCCTTCCGTCTTACAGCTCATTCTACTCGAGCTGTTGGGGCTTCTTGGGCTTTTCAGCACCAGGCCTCTGTGGAACAAGTTTGCAAGGCCGCTACTTGGTCTTCCGTTCATACCTTTACTAAGTTTTACAAGGTTGATGTTAGGGCCTCAGCTGATGCTGTGTTTGGCCGCAAGGTTTTGCAGGCGGCAGTAGTTTAAACTGCTTGCTGTTGCCTTTTCTGTTGGGGATCCCACCCTACTTTACGGACACTGCTATTGGATGTCCCACATGTAATTACATCTGGAGCAGGACGTGCTGTATGCTTAGAATAATACAATTCTGTGAAATACTCACCTGTAGAATTGGTATTATATGCATACAGCACATCCTGCTCCAACCCACCCTGGTTTCACGTTGTTCTGGATCCCCTGTTTGGTGATTGTTATCATTGTTATTATTGCCAGTTTTTGGGTGGTTGGTTTCTCCTGGCTTCTCCTTTCACTGCTTTTCAATGCTGGGGATTTGTGGGAGGTCCCTTGGTATATGTAGGGCCGGGAGGAGCCTGTTTTCTACATGTCTGCAGTGAACAGCGCCTCAGGCGGAGGATTACCCACATGTAATTGCTACATCTGGAGCAGGACGTGCTGTATGCATATAATACCAATTCTACAGGTGAGTATTTCACAGAATTGTATTTTTTGGGCTCCTGCAGCCAACTCCAGTGTCTCTTTAAAGCAATGTTTGGGCTCCTGCTGCTGCTGCTCCTGCTGCTTGCAACTCCAGGGTGTGATTCATCCAATTTTTGGGCTCCTGCAGCCAACTCCAGTGTCTCTTTAAAGCAATGTTTGGGCTCCTACTGCTGCTGCTGCTGCTTGCAACTCCAGGGTGTGATTCATCCAATTTTTGGGCTCCTGCAGCCAACTCCAGTGTCTCTTTAAAGCAATGTTTGGGCTCCTGCTGCTGCTGCTTGCAACTCCAGGGTGTGATTCATCCAATTTTTGGGCTCCTGCAGCCAAATCCAGTGTCTCTTTAAAGTAATGTTTGGGCTCTTGCTCCTGCTGCTGCTGCTCCTGCTGCTGCTGCTTTCAACTCCAGGGTGTGATTCATCCAATTTTTGGGCTCCTGCAGCCAACTCCAGTGTCTCTTTAAAGTAATGTTTGGGCTCCTGCTTCTGCTGCTGCTGCTTGCAACTCCAGGGTGTGATTCATCCAATTTTTGGGCTCCTGCAGCCAAATCCAGTGTCTCTTTAAAGCAATGTTTGGGATCCTGCTGCTGCTGCCTGCAACTCCAGGGTGTGATTCTGCTAATCAATAGTGTTTTCCATCTGAATGAAGAGATGGTTTTGCCTTAATTATGTCCTGCTCCAGTGTCTAATAAGGAAGGGGTTTCTTCACTGGCTGGATGTAGCGAGTTTAGTGAGAGCACTAAGGTGTATTATCTCACTGCTACACAATCTTTCCATAAGTTGGACTTCTTTTTTGTCATACCTAAGGGTCCAAGGAAAGGTCTACCATCAGCCGATGAATTAGACAGGCAGTGGTAAAAGCCTATATCCCTAAGGGGAAGGATCTTCCCTTTAGGGCTAATGCTCATTCGACACAAGCTATTGGAGCTTCTGGGGCTTCAGCATCAAGCTTCAGTAGAACACGTATATAAACACGCTACTTGGTCTTCAGTTCATACATTTACCAAATTTTATAGGGTAGATGTTTGAGCCTCGGTGGATGCGAATACCTGTAGAAAGGTATTACAGGCTATAGTAACCTATAGGATTTTAAAATATCTTATTCCCGATAAAGGGGATAAGGTTTTTGGAGATCCCTATCGTTACTGAATTATCCTTATGTCCTGAAGTAAAATGGAAGAGAAAAGATAATTTTGTGAATACTCACCTGTAGAATTGATTTCTCTTCCATTATTACTTCAGGACATCAGACCCTCCCTGTCTGCTAGGTTACTATGTCCATTCCTTGGATGCCTAGTCTTAGTGGAGTGGTAAATATGTGTAAAAAAAAAGGAAATAAATACATATTTATAATCAGAGAGAGGAGTCTTGTATTTTGTCTCCAGCCTTTTGCCTCCAACAAGAGATATAGGTATGCCTCCCGAGCGGCACCATGTTTTAAGTTCCTTTCTCATAACATCCTCGTATTGTTTCAAAATATTCTTAAAATCTGACGATTGAGATGGTACTTCTTTAGTTGAGTTTAGTTTAGTTGAGTCAGATAAAAAAACAGAATCAAATTTATCTTGACTTTTTGATCACGGCTTCCTTTGTAGGGAGTCTATTGATTTTTTCATTGTATATACATCATTTACTATTGATCACGTTTTTTTCTTAGGGATATTTATTGTGACTATATATAAATACTTTTTCAGAGACATATTTTTTAGAATTGTATGTCTGAATAGAGAGTGATTCATAATGTATTTTTGTCGCAGCATTAAATTATATGGGTGATTTTGAGGAAAGAAGAACATTAGGGTCAGCATGGGGATTTTTAATGTGTCTTACATGTTGGTTTTAAATGTTTGTTGTATTTAATTTTTGAATAAATATTTGTAGATTTTTTCTGTTGGTTGTGCTCCCTTTTTTGGATCCCTGGGGAAATAATATTCCCGAGGTTTCATTCAATTACACAAAATTTAATAGGTATCAAAATATGGCACATCAAGACATACAAACATTTCAAAATTGATAAAAGACATAAATGTGTGATAATAAAAAGCGGGGGCCCCCCCATACAGCCATCACTGCCACACACGCGTCACACTCACTCCCCGCCTCCTCAGCTTCTGTTGTGCATTTATGGAAATTGTAGTTCACCAACCCCACATGGGGGATATTGGAAAAATGCGATCCCAGCGCTATCAGTTCAAAATACAGTCAAAGTCTCACTCCAAATAGCTGATTGCAAAGAAACTCTCATATGGCACTGTATGTTAGGAGCACAGCTATATAGGCTGCTTCTGGAATTGCCTTTAGGGTTCAAGTCCTGCTGCCATAAACTGGAAACCTAGCACAATGGCTGTTTGCAGTGATTTCCCTTATAGCACGTATAGAGCACACTTTTATGCAGGGCTTTTATGTGTGCATAGAGGGTTGATATCCTGCTGCCACGGGGACTGCTTTTACTCCTTGGTCAGCCCGCCGCTCTAACACACATCTTCCCCGCCTATAACAAACACCGGTAGCTGTACTTAGCTCTGTCCTGCAGATTTAGTGATGACTATGCGTCTTCGTTCCTTCACATGCAGGGAGACTCGTCATTCAACTTTCAGGCTGGACATTCTGATGCTCCGATTTCAACAGGAGAAAGGTGGTGGGGGGGGCTGTCTGTCAGCCCTTCGCCTGTTGGTGTGTACAGGCTTTGTTGTGAGCAGCTGCTTCCACTCGTGCTGCGCGCGGCTAGAAAGCTGAGGTGCGGTGGAGCAGGGACGTCGGTGGGCCGGCCGTCTGCCGACACGTGTTTCGCTCCGCCCACCGGAGCTTCGTCAGAATGACATTACAACTTACTTGGTTGGTGGCCGACGGATGCCTCGTTGGGGACAACCCTATGTCCTGGGCCCTGCCACTGTTGTGAAGTAGAGTCTGTTGAGACATTGCAAATAGGGTCACTTATAATGTCTTAAGTCAACAGTAATCAAATGTCATTTTCAATGTGTGTGTCACATCATTCACCTTCTCCCTGTGCCTCCTGGGCGAGATCTGCTGCAGCCTGCGCATCTTCACCCGCTCCAGAAGCATCTACAAAAACAGATTAAGGGAATCAGCTTGGGTGGAAATAGCATGTATATGTGTGTGCGGTTACATGAAGAGTCACATACCAGAGGCTCCCGCATGCGTCGCTGGGTACGACTCCCTGCCCACGCCGTGCCGCCCCTCCTCTGTGGAAAGGTCCAGGGGCTGGTCTGAGGAACCAACAGAGGAGGGGTAGGACTGTCACACTGGAGATCCACCACCTTCACTTCCAGCTGCAGATTCATGCAGCACTGGTCGGCCTGTGCGCCTCCGGGTGCGGCGGATTCGGTAATCCATTTCCAGCACTACAAAAGAAATACAATTTTAAATCAATGCCTACCTTCTGCATCAGTTACATCTTGCATGCAATCGCAATCTACTTACTAGGGAAATGGATTCCGAAAAAACGCTGCACCCGGGGCATGTGCAGCTGTTTCAGGTCCGACCAATGCTGCATGATCTGCGTGTGAGTGAAAGTGGTGTCCGTCTCATGTTGTATTTTGGCAATGATCTCCAGTGCGACGGTGCGCTTCTCAAAAGAGTTGGGCAGGTAGTCGTACCTGCACTCCAGAATGGTCTACAAAACACAAAATCAAGCTAAGTTTTAGTTAAAACTGCATACAAATATCTGTCAACAGTTGATCATGACTAAATGACATTAACATACACATTTGGAGCCTAATACAATCCTTGAAGCTGGCCTCAGTGTTGGTTCGCATGTGTGGGCCCTCACTTCGGTTTGGCACGGAGTTTGAGACACTTTTTAAACAAACCCTTTCGTCATGCGCTTCCTTAAAGTGGACCAACACCCAGTATAAGATTCTTGGGCCGATCACTTCCCTCACCGCGGGGCATCCGAGATTGGGATGTTCCGCGGGGTGAAACTCCCCCCAAAAGCCCCAAAAAACCTTACCTTATCGGCGACGGATCAGTCGCCGCCGCCTCCCGTGCGCCTGTTTGTGAATGGCCGGCGCGGCCACGCTCCCTGTAAGAGGGACGCGTGGGAGGCGGCGGCTTGTCCGTCGCCGAAAAGGTACGTTTTGGGGGGGTTTCACACAGCGGGGCATCCTGATCTCGGATGCCCCGCTGAAGTGGACCAACACCCAGGATACTGAAAATCCTGGGTGTTGGTCCACTTTAAGGGCTAGGCATGCATTTAGATGGCAAAGCAAAGGCAGTAAAAGACACTTACAAGCATGATGATCTCTTGTTGGCGGGTGAAGATAGTGGGTGCCATCTTGCCTGCAGCAGATAAGTAATGCCCCAGCGGTTTCCGGGTTCCGCACGGCCAAACGAACGGCCGTATGCGAGCGAGTACGCGTCACAGTCCGCAAATCTTATTTAAATGTCCCTGGACACACAGCTCATTCTCTTTCAGAGTCCGTGCAAAATGGCACCCAAGAAGCAAGCAGCGGCAAAAAGGCACCCAAGCGCCAGGAGGCATCAGAAGGGCCCAAAACTCGCTCACAAATGCCCAAAGCCAAACTGCAGCAAAAAACCAATGCCCCGGCCAGGCAACCCACCACTACTCCCAAAAAAAAAGGAGGCACAACCAAAGAGCAAGACACAGGCCACCAAGCCTACCCCAAGGGAGGTGGTCAAACCTGGTAAGAGGGTGCAAAGCCCCAGCCCCCCCGACCAACATCCCCCCCCCACGTGCCACCAAGGCAGTGTTCCAAGGCCAAAAACACCATGAACGAAGCCCAAACCGGCAAAGAAGCCCTAGACACCCAAGAAGCCACAGTAGGGTCAGAAGCCCCAGGCACCAAAGAAGCCACAGCGGGGCCAGAAGCCCCAGATCCTGGGTCCGAGGCAGCACGGAAGGTGTTATTAACCATCACCCATGCATAGTTGTGTGTTGACATTGTTTGTTTTCTTCTAATGCAGCCCAGCTTCATCCCTCAGCTAGTGTGGAATCCTCTGCCAGTTTTACAATGCCGTCTACTTCCGTGCTGCCTCGGACCCAGGATCCGATATCTAGGGTAAGTGTTATTTTATGATGTTGCGTATGCATGTGCCTTGCCATGTTTCTTTTGGCTGAATTACATATGTAGTCCCTAAACTGAACCTTTTTGTTTTACATGTCCCAACAGAGCCACACACTGATGGAGGAAATCCAGGAGCTGGAGGAGGATGGAACCTTCATTGGACCTTATGAAGATCTCCCCCTGGGCCAGAATCTGCAACTGTCCCAACATGTTTCTCCGACAAATCCTCAGCAGCAGAGGGAAGCTGGCTGCATGCTGCCTGCACATCGTGGGCAGCATGCAGAGACTGACTCTCCAGTCCCCAGTTTAAGATCTGCTGTTGAGGATTTGGCCAGCATACCTGTGGCTGTTGGGGGTCCTAGAGCAACATCATCTGCACGCCCCCCAACCCGGGGAATCGGGAGGCGTACTCAGCAACGTCGCCCAGTTTCCCATGGGAGGAGCGTGCAGATGATGGAGTCAGCATGGCACCATGAGAGGCGGCTAGTTCGGTGCCAAAATCAACAAAACCATGAGAATATTAATGCCCAATTAGAGAACCTCAATAATACCTTAAGTGCCATGCTGACTGAATTTAGGACCCATAACAGCCACATGGACAACTTGACAACAGAATTCAGGTCCAGCATGGCTGAATTGCAAACTAACCAAAGAAACATTTTGGAACAGTTGCAGATTCTGAATGTCACACAGGCCCAGGTTAGGGCCCACCCCCAAGGGCCACAACCTGGGTTCTATGGGCATCCCCCATATTAATGTGTATTTGTGTGGGCGTCATGGGATGAGCCTGGGTAGCCGGCGAGGACGCTAAGGAACTGCATGTCCTGGGCCACCAATGCTTGCACATTCAGTGAGTTGCCCATTTTGCGGTTCCTGGGAAAAAAAGAGAGAAAAATCATCACTAAGGCATGGCAAACAATTTAAACACTAACTTATAACACCCTAAGTAAAACGTGGATGGCAATACAAACCACACCAAACATCTACATTAAATTTTAGTGCCCACAAAAAGGATTTGTATGTTAGACCCTTTAAAGTTTTGATTTACTTGTTGAAGTATAAGTACACTTTAAAATGTTTGCCTTTGCACAACATGAAAAATATTTAAAGCCAAAAATACGGGCCATTGGTTCACATGCACTCATTGCAAGGAGGGAGTCTTGGCAAGGAGTAACTGTTTGCAAGGCTTGAAAAATTACAAGGAGGGAATTATTACAGTGAAGGACAAATTAACATGAGGGAATAATTACAAGGAGGGACTAGTTACAATGAGGGAATAATTACAAGGAGGGAATTATTACAAGGAAGGACAAATTAACATGAGGGAATAATTACAAGGAGGGACTAGTTACAATGAGGGTAAAATTACAAGGAGGGACTAGTTACAACGAGGGAAAATTTACAAGAGGGACTAGTTACAATGAGGGAAAATTTACAAGGAGGGACTATTTGCAATGAAGGACAAATGAACATGAGGGAATAATTACAAGGAGGGACTAGTTACAATGAGGGAACATTTACAAGGAGGGACTATTTGCAACAAAGGACAAATTTACATGAGGGAATAATTACAAGGAGGGACTAGTTACAATGAGGGTAAAATTACAAGGAGGGACTAGTTACAATGAAGGAAAAGTTACAAGGAGGGAAAATTTACAAGGAGGGACTATTTGCAATGAAGGACAAATTAACATGAGGGAATAATTACAAGGAGGGACTAGTTACAATGAGGGAATATTTACAAGGAGGGATTAATTCAAAGGAGGGATTATTTACAAGGAGGGACCAAAAAATTAAAATACAACATAAAATATGAAAAAGATTAGCTCAACATGAAAGACTGAACTTGCCTGTATATGTACTCGTCGGCAGCCGGAGGCACCAGGACTACGTGGGTACAGTCAATGGCACCCATGACGTTTCTGGCTACCATATCCTCTGGAAAACAAATATATTTTCGAGTTAGGGTAGCCATGCCTTCCAAAGACTTGGATAGGGCGCGGCTCAGCATAGGCTGGGAGATCCCCACGGAGAGGGCACCCAGCCTCTGGAACGAACCATTCGCCAAAAATTGCAGGCAGCCAAGCATCTTGGTCATACATGAAATTGCTTGCCCCTTCCTTGTGGTACGGGCTAACCATGGCCGCAGCTCACTATACAACTTATGGAGGGAAGTGCGATTAAGCCGGGTGAGCTTGAACAGAGCAATGTCATGCATGCCATTGATTCCATGCGTCGCCGCCGGTGCAATCTGGCCTCTGACCGGACGATCTCAGTGCCCATGAGCTGCAGATCTTCATGCTCCTCAAATGCACTTGAGTCGTCCATAGCTGCTAGCCTGCTAGTTCCCGAGGTCAAAATGGTCCCGTAAGGGGATCGAAAATGAAACGGATTTATTGGGTGTTGGCCCCTCAGCAATCAGCTCTCTGAATTTATCTCCAGCCCATTGCAATAACTTAAGTGTTCTGAACAATTCAAACATTTCAGATTTGGATTGAAAAAGGTCCAGAAATTACGTAAAACTTCCGATTTCCTTTGGATCATCGAAAGAGCATATAAGTATTAGTTTGAACGTTCGTGCGAGTAGAAAATGGACGAAAAAAACAAAAAAAAGACAAACACCCACCAAAACTTTCACAGACAGCTACGGAAGTCCGGACGAATGTGTCTTTGAATCGAGGCTTATATGCATGTTCAGCATTGTGACTAAAGGTGGCCTCACACTCTTAACAATGCTACCATTGACTTTGATGGCTTTCTATGACTCTGTATGATCACTGCATATATAACTATTCTCCTATATAGTGTGATGTTAACACTGTATGCTGTACTCTGGCACCATCTAGCGGTCAACTTGGGTACTTCGCCCATTTTTTATGTGTAATGTAGTTCTCATTGTGTATATACCACAGTATTCATGTGTACCAACTCCTTATTAAACCTCAATGTTTTATTTGCATACTAATTATAGTAGTTCGCCTCTTCTTTTCTTATTCCTGCATCTGGGGTAGTCAGATCTGGTCTTTATCAGATTTACCCCATGTCCAGTATGCATGCAGCGGCACTGGACAAGGATAGTGTGTGCACAGTGTGCAGGGATTATGCTACGGTTGTAGTGGATAGGGAAGACAGTTGTCCTCCCTGCAAAAGTTCTGACCCCTGTCAAAGGGGCCAAAGACAACGCCGCCGCTCCTCAATCTGCTGCCTCTTCCGACTTCAGCACACGCGAGCACCCAGGTCAGTGCAGCAGGTGTGCACGCCCACCCGCTGCCCTGACCTGGGTGTTCTTCCGTGCCCATGAAGATGGAGGAGCGGCGGGCGCTGTCTCTGGCCCTGCCGCTGCTATCGCTGCAGGTAAAAGACAGCGATCGCAGGGACAGGGACAGAGCCCACCGCTGCTTCTTACTGGCCGGCTCTGTGAATCCATGGTGCAGGCCACGCCCACCCGATTCACAGAGCTGGCAGCTCAGCGGAGCTGTGTCAGCGGAGAGGTGAGTTGTACTTTTTTTTTTTTTTACCTTTAGGGGAATGCCACACTACCTATGGAAATGGGGGGAGGGGGAATGCCACACTACCTATAGAAATGGGGGGTGGGGATGGCCACACTACCTATGGAAATGGGGGGAGGGGGAATGCCACACCACCTATGGAAATGGGGAGAGGGGGAATGCCACACTACCTATGGAAATGGGGGGAGGGGGAATGCCACACTACCTATGGAAATGGGGGGTGGGGATGGCCACACTACCTATGGAAATGGGGGGAGGGGGAATGCCACACCACCTATGGAAATGGGAGGGGGAATGCCACACTACCTATGGAAATGGGGAGAGGGGGAATGCCACACTACCTATGGGGGGAGGGGGATCGCCACACTACCTATGGAAATGGGGGGAGGGGAAATGCCACACTACCTATGGAAATAGGGGGAGTGGGATTGCCACACTACTTATGGAAATGGGGGGAGGGGGAATGCCACACTACCTATGGAAATGGGGGGAGGGGGAATGCCACACTACCTATGGAAATGGGGGGAGAGGGGATTGCCACACTACCTATGGAAATGGGTGGACGGGACTGCCACACTACCTATGGAAATGGGGGGAGGGGATTGCCACACTACCTATGGAAATGGGGGGAGGGGATTTCCACACTGCCTATGGAAATGGGGGGAGGGGGAATGCCACACTACTTATGGAAATGGGGGGAGGGGGAATGCCACACTACCTATGGAAATGGGGGGAGGGGGAATGCCACACTACCTATGGAAATGGGGGGGAGGGGGATCGCCACACTACCTATGGAAATGGGGGAGGGGGAATGCCACACTACCTATGGAAATGGGGGGAGGGGGAATGCCACACTGCCTATGGGGGAGGGGGAATGCCACACTACCTATGGAAATGGGGGGGGAATGCCACACTACCTATGGAAATGGGGGGAGGGGGAATGCCACACTACCTATGGAAATGGGGGGGAAAGGGGATTGCCACATTACCTATGGAAATGGGGGGAGGGGATTGCCACACTACCTATGGAAATGGGGGGAGGGGATTTCCACACTGACTATGGAAATGGGGGGAGGGGGAATGCCACACTACCTATGGAAATGGGGGTGGGGATTGCCACACTACCTATGGAAATGGGGGGGGAGGGGGATCGCCACACTACCTATGGAAATGAAGGGAGGGGGAATGCCACACTACCTATGGAAATGGGGGGAGGGGGAATGCCACACTACCTATGGAAATGGGGAGAGGGGGAATGCCACACTACCTATGGGGGGAGGGGGATTGCCACACTACCTATGGAAATGGGGGGAGGGGATTGCCACACTACCTATGGAAATGGGGGGGAGGGGGAATGCCACACTACCTATAAAAATGGGGGGGGGAGGGGGAATGCCACACTACCTATGGAAATGGGGGAGGGGGATCGCCATAGTACCCATGGAAATGGGGGAGGGGGATCGCCGCACTACCTATGGAAATGGGAGGAGGAGGAATGCCACACTACCTATGGAAATGGGGAAGGGGATTGCCACACTACCTATGGAAATGGGGGGAGGGGATCGCCACACTACCTATGGAAATGGGGGGAGGGGGAATGCCACACTACCTATGGAAATGGGGGGAGGGGGAATGCCACACTGCCTATGGAAATGGGGGGAGGGGGAATGCCACACTACCTATGGAAATGGGGGGAGGGGGAATGCCGCACTACCTATGGAAATGGGGGGAGGGGGAATGCCACACTACCTATGGAAATGGGGGGAGGGGGAATGCCACACTACCTATGGGAATGGGGGGATGCCACACTACCTATGGGAATGGGGGAGGGGGATTGCCACACTACCTATGGGAATGGGGGGGCACACTGCCTATATGGGGAATAGGAGGGGGGAATGCCACACTGCCTATATGGGAAATGGGAGGGGAGATGCCACACTGCCTATATGGACAATGGGATAGGGGATGCCACACTGCCTATATGGGATGGGGGATGCCACATTGCCTATGGGATAGGGCATGCCACACTGCCTATGGGAATGGAATAGGGGGAATGCCACGCTGTTTGTAATGGTGTGTTTTTGGTTTAAATAATTTTTTTTCTTATTTTCCTCCTCCAAATTCTTGGTGCGTCTTATGGGCAGGTGCGTTTTATAGGGCGAATGCCACACTACCTATGGAAATGGGGGGAGGGGGAATGCCACACTACCTATGGAAATGGGGGGACGGGACTGCCACACTACCTATGGAAATGGGGGGAGGGGATTGCCACACTACCTATGGAAATGGGGGGAGGGGATTGCCACACTACCTATGGAAATGGGGGGAGGGGATTTCCACACTGCCTATGGAAATGGGGGGAGGGGGAATGCCACACTACCTATGGAAATGGGGGGAGGGGGAATGCCGCACTACCTATGGAAATGGGGGGAGGGGGAATGCCACATTACCTATGGAAATGGGGGGAGGGGGAATGCCACACTACCTATGGGAATGGGGGGATGCCACACTACCTATGGGAATGGGGGAGGGGGATTGCCACACTACCTATGGGAATGGGGGGGCACACTGCCTATATGGGGAATAGGAGGGGGGAATGCCACACTGCCTATATGGGAAATGGGAGGGGAGATGCCACACTGCCTATATGGACAATGGGATAGGGGATGCCACACTGCCTATATGGGATGGGGGATGCCACATTGCCTATGGGATAGGGCATGCCACACTGCCTATGGGAATGGAATAGGGGGAATGCCACGCTGTTTGTAATGGTGTGTTTTTGGTTTAAATAATTTTTTTTCTTATTTTCCTCCTCCAAATTCTTGGTGCGTCTTATGGGCAGGTGCGTTTTATAGGGCGAATGCCACACTACCTATGGAAATGGGGGGAGGGGGAATGCCACACTACCTATGGAAATGGGGGGACGGGACTGCCACACTACCTATGGAAATGGGGGGAGGGGATTGCCACACTACCTATGGAAATGGGGGGAGGGGATTTCCACACTGCCTATGGAAATGGGGGGAGGGGGAATGCCACACTACCTCTGGAAATGGGGGGAGGGGAACGCCACACTACCTATGGAAATGAAGGTAGGGGGAATGCCACACTACCTATGGAAATGGGGGGAGGGGGAATGCCAGACTACCTATGGAAATGAAGGTAGGGGGAATGCCACACTACCTATGGAAATGGGGGGAGGGGATTGCCACACTACCTATGGAAATGGGGGGGAGGGGGAATGCCACACTACCTATAAAAATGGGGGGGGGGAGGGGGAATGCCACACTACCTATGGAAATGGGGGAGGGGGTCGCCATAGTACCTATGGAAATGGGGGAGGGGGATCGCCACACTACCTATGGAAATGGGAGGAGGAGGAATGCCACACTACCTATGGAAATGGGGAAGGGGATTGCCACACTACCTATGGAAATGGGGGGAGGGGATTGCCACACTACCTATGGAAATGGGGGGAGGGGATTGCCACACTACCTATGGAAATGGGGGGAGGGGATTTCCACACTGCCTATGGAAATGGGGGGAGGGGGAATGCCACACTACCTATGGAAATGGGGGGAGGGGGAATGCCGCACTACCTATGGAAATGGGGGGAGGGGGAATGCCACACTACCTATGGAAATGGGGGGAGGGGGAATGCCACACTACCTATGGGAATGGGGGGATGCCACACTACCTATGGGAATGGGGGAGGGGGATTGCCACACTACCTATGGGAATGGGGGGGCACACTGCCTATATGGGGAATAGGAGGGGGGAATGCCACACTGCCTATATGGGAAATGGGAGGGGAGATGCCACACTGCCTATATGGACAATGGGATAGGGGATGCCACACTGCCTATATGGGGAATGGGATGGGGGATGCCACACTGCCTATGGGATGGGGCATGCCACACTGCCTATGGGAATGGAATAGGGGGAATGCCACGCTGTTTGTAATGGTGTGTTTTTGGTTTAAATAATTTTTTTTCTTATTTTCCTCCTCCAAATTCTTGGTGCGTCTTATGGGCAGGTGCGTTTTATAGGACGAAAAATACAGTATTTTATTATGGGGTCGACCTTGCGGCCGGCCTCTGCTACATCCATAAAATCTTGACGAGCAGAAGGTTGTTAAAACAACTCAGCTCTAAGACTAATTTGAGTAATTCACGGAAGTCATGCTCCCAGTTGTTCAAAACCAGTTTGATATAAACAGGTATGTTTTTCTCTTCCATTTTACTTCAGGCCATCAGACTTAATTCAGAGACAAATGGGTTAACCTTTCCCGAAGGGCGTGGACTGCAAGAACAAAGGCGTGTCTCCACCTCCCAGGCCTATATCCACCTGGCTGACTTGATCCACTTCAGTTTCTTTCTTGCAGTGGAACTGCAAGGACTTATCTGAACTCCTCTCCCATTTACTTTTTGTTTTTAAAGGAATTATGCCTTGGAAGCGAGGGTAATGGAAACCTGACTGTTCCTTGGCCCTTATACTCCTTGGATCTGGATGGACCCAATTTGCCTCCGCAGCTAAGCTGCATTCGGATCAGGATGGTAAGGTAAGCGCCAGGGTCTTGGGGTGCTGTGGTGCGTCACCTTTTTGTTTCAAAAAAGAGTGACAATCCTGGCTGAGAATTCTGCTACAGGAAAAAGCAGCCATAAGGTTTTTGTCTGGTGAACCTGATTGAGGGGAACCAGGAGAATTAATTTCCTCTTTATTGCTCTTCCCATATGTTAATTATGTGTTTATACTGGATGAAAAATTTAAAATTTGTGTTCTTTTTAAGGGGGCGGAGTTACGTGGCAGGAAGGGAGCAAAGGCTTTTTTTCCGCCGATCAACGAGGAGCGTTTGTCTCCTTCGACCCAAAGCATTGAATCTACCCGCCGCCTATGGAAACATTTTCGGCTTAGCATAGCAGCGAGCACCAGTGTGTGGCTCTTTTCTTACCCCGCTCTCACTGGAAGAATTTCGGCCGGGGGCGAAGCGGCAAGTACTGCTAACATCGTGGTTCTCCTCTGGCCGCCTTCACTGGAAGATTTGTGGTTATTCTCCGTTGTACGCTACATATTCTACCCGCTGCCTCTGGAAGATTTTCGGTTAGCCTAGGTGTCTATCATCACGGACATCACGGTTCTTCTCTGGTAGTATTAATCACCATGATGGAGACATCTGGGGTAATCAAATCTGGTCATTTAGCAGATAGATTTACCCCATGTCCAGTATGCAAACAGACACTGGACGAGGATAGCACGGTGTGCAGGGTTATGCTACGGTAGTAGTGGATATGGAAGACAGTTGTCTCCTCCCTGCAAGGGTTCTGACCCTTGTCGCTGGTGCGCTCTGAGCCTTAAAACCCCCCTGGCAGCCTTCAAGCGGACCTAAAAACTTTAGTACGTCATATCGGCTACTAAGAAGGTTTTGGAAAAAAGAGTCTTTAGACTCTGTCGGCAGCCTTCAAGTGGTCCTAAACCTTTAGAAAGTCATTTAGAAGGATTGGCTACTAAAAAGGTTTTTAAAGAAAAGATTTTTCCTCTAACTTGAAGAGGAAATTTTAGCTGCCATAGTCTCCCAGGAAGTTATCGGTTGGGGAGGATTCATCCAGTACAGATTCGTATTCAGAGTCCTCTACACAAGGGGGTGCTCAGTTAAGATGGATGGATGGTTGATTTCCTCCATTCTGGAGGATATTGCGTAGCATATGCATTATTCTAATCTGATCAATAGGGAATGGCAGAAGTCAGGTTGTCTTCCGCCCATTCCTAAAGTACTAGATACTATGTATCCCTTTCCTCCAGATCAGATTGAATTATGGTCTCATCCTGGTGGACGATCTGGTGCCAGGTCTCTTTAAGGTTTTGGTTATGCCATCCTCGGATAGTGCTTCTCCAAAGGATCCAGCGGATAAGTGGGTGTATCAGGTGGCATGTCATGCTTAATGGGGTCGACCTTGAGGCCGGCCTGTGCTACATCCATAGCCTTTTTGGGGAGCAGGAGGTTTTTAAAACAACTGGATTCAAAGACTCGTAGGGGTCATTCATGGAAGTTATGCTCCCAGGTGATGAAAACCAGTTTGGCTACAACAGGTATATGATACTGGCTATAGAGGATTGAGCAGGAAAATTGCCAGAGGCCTAGCTCTGGTGGTCGCCTTAAGGCGTGCTTTATGGCTTAAGCAATGGGCAGCTGACATAGCTTCCAAAAAAAGAATGACAGGACTCCCCTTTAAGGTGGGGCATCTGTTTGGGAAGTGCTTGGTTAACATGGTAAAGCATGCTACTAGTGGTAAATCATCTAATCTGCCACAGAAGCTAAAGTCTAATACTGCTTCTGCAGGGCCTCTAATACTCTGGGGTTCCAGCTAGAGGTTTTTTTTTTTTTTTTTGGAATAGGACAAAGTTCCAAATTAAGGCAACAGGTGTCTGGCAGAATAAAGCCAGACCCCCTTCAAAGCCTGCTCAGGCATGAAGGGGCGCCCCCGCTCTTGCAGGTGAGGGGAAAGCTTCTGCATTTTGCTCATGTTTGATGGCTTCATGTAACAGATATTTGGATACATGAAGTTGTATCCTCCAGGTTACAAGATCAAATTAGGAGCCAGACCCCCTTGGAGATTCTCTTGGTCAGGGGTATCCCGAATTCTGCAGAAAGCAGAAGCATTGAGATCTGCCGTATCTCTCCTTTTTAGAGATTGGAGTTGTTGATCCACAGTGAAGTTACGCCAGCCGGGCAGTGTATATATAAGGATACATACCTACATTGCTGTAGGTGGCCTACATCTTCAGTTTGTGGCGTTACCCTTCAGTCTATCTTCAGCACCAAGGGTGTTTACCAAGGTGTTGGCAGGTCTCATGTTTTCTCTAAGAAGTCAGGGTATACATATAATCCCGTACTTAGACTATCTGTTGATATGGGCTCCATCATGTCAGGGGGCCCAGAAAGATGCACAGACTATCTGATTGACATTGGATAACTGACTATCCAGTCGAATTCTTATATCAAATATATCATAGCTTCAAGAGTTATTTTTTTTCTGGGAATGTCATTAGACACGTCTCAGGCAAAAGTGTTTCCAACACAGAAGTGACTCTTACTTCAGGCCAGGGTACAGGGTCTCTTGTCTTGCCCTCTCCCGACGATTTATCAAGGAATATGTCTGTTGGGCCTGATGGTATCTTGCTTTGTGGCAGTATCTTTTGCACTGTTCACTCAAGACCCCTGCAGATGGGATTGCTCACAATCTGGGATCGAGACCCACACACCCTGGATCACTTTTTTTGTATGACACCGTCAGCAAGGCGGTCTCTAGCCTGGTCCTCAGCCTCTTCAGATCCGCAAATCCTTTATTCCAGTACAGTGGAAGATCATCACCATGGATGTCATGGAGTCACAAACGATCCAGGGACAGTGGAGTCCGAAGGAGAGCAGACTTTCCATAAATATCCTGGAACGGAGAGCCATTCTATTGTATCTCAGCCATTGGACATACCTTCTGAAGGGGCATCCCATCCGGATTCAAACAATCGGACGGCGGTGGTATATATCAACCACCATGGGGGCACCAGAAGCAGTAAAGCCCTCGTGGAAGTGAGCTGGGTTTTACTTTGGGCCAAAAGACGGTTCAATGTATCTTAGCTGTACACATACCTGGGATGGACAACTTGCAGGCCGATCATCTCAGCAGAACGGTCCTGCATCAGAGGGTCTCTTAGTCAGAGGGTTTTTCAATCCCTATGCATGTGCTGGGGGATCCCAGATGTAGATCTCTTTGCATCACGGCACAGTCGGAAGGTTCAAAGTTTGTGTCCTGGTCTCTTCAGTGGTCGGCATTCAAGCTTCTTTATGCATTCCCTCAGATTCCACTCCTGAGTTGAGTACTAAAAGGTTAGCTCACAAGGTTGTCCCAACCATTTTGGTGGTTCCTCGGTGGCCAAGAAGAAGCTGGTTCTCAGACAATGTAAGGATATCAGAGGGCAAGTCGTGGAGGTTACCCGACGATCCAGATCTTCTCACACAGGGGCCTCTAAGGCATCCCAATTCATAAGTTCTGGCTTGGACAGCCTGGCTATCCCAATTCACATGTTCTGGTTTTGATGGCCTAGCTATTGAATCCTTTATCTTGGCAGAAAGGTGTTTTCTGCCAGAGTCATACAGACTATGATTCAGGCCAGGAAGAAGTCTTTATAAAATGATCTACTATAGAGTCTGGCAAGCATTATCGCTTGGTGCGAATCCAGAGGGTTTGCTTGTAGAACAGTTTCTGTTCCCAGAATATATCGATTTTTGCAGAAAGGTCTTCAATTTAAAGGGACAGATATCTGCTTTATCTATCTTTTTCAGAAACCCATTGCTGAGAATAAATGTATCAAAACTTTTGTATAGGGAGTCGCTTATGTGAGGCCTCCTCGTAAGCCACTTCTGCCAGTTTGGGACTTGAGGTTAGTTTAACCAGCTCTTCAGGGTCCTTCCTTTGAACTATTGCCAGATATTTCATTCAGTTTATTGACTCTTAAGGTTATCTTTTTTAGTGGCAATAACCTCGATAAGGAGGGTTTCTGAATTAGCAGCTTATCAGTTAAGTCCTTTTATTTAGTGTTACATAAGGACAAGGCCGTCTTCTACTTTAAACAGGATGTTCTTTAAAGTGGTTTTTCATCTTAATGAAAAGGTGAATTTGCCTTCCTTATGTCCTACTCCAGTGTCCGATAAAGAAAATACAATTCTGTGAGTACTCACCTGTAGAATTGTTTTTACTATGCACAGCACGGCCTGTTTCATGTAGTCCTTACGTCTGGGTATTCCGCCACAAGGTGGTGCAGTGTACCGCAGAAGAATTGTGGCTCCTCCCGGACCCATATAAAAACCAGAATCACCCATAGACCTCCAGTGTTGAAAAGCAGTTATACAAGAAGCTGGGAGGTAATAAAGGTAAAAAAGGTAAAAAGAACCCTCACAACTAACTTTGGAAGAAATCACCATACAAAGGCAACCAAAGATAACAATAACAAGGGAGGGATGAAACAGGCCGTGCTGTGCATAGTAAAAACAATTCTACAGCTGAGTACTCACAGAATTGTATTTTTCCTAGTGCACAGCACGGCCTGTTTCATGTAGTCCTTACGTCTGGGACATCTAAAAGCAGTGTCCGTAAGGTAGGGTGGGATCCCCAAAGAGTGACAGCGGGCAGTTTAAACCACTATACCGGTACTACACTATACCGCCTGTAGTACCTTGCGGCCAAAAGCCGCATCAGCCGAGGCCTTAACATCAACCTTGTAAAACTTAGCGGCCTTACAAACTTGTTCAACAGAAGCTTGGTGCTGGAAAGCCCAAGAAGCACCAATAGCATGAGTGGAATGAGCAATAACCCGAAAGGGGGGTTCCTTCCCCTTAGCAGAATAGGCCTGCTCCACCGCCTGACGAATCCACTTGCTGATAGTAGACTTGGCCGGAGGCAAACCACTCCTAGGTCCAGCAGGAAGAACAAAAAGAGCATCAGATTTCCTAAAAGACTCAGTAGCAACCAAATAAAACTTCAATGCCCTGACAACATCCAGAGAATGAAGGGTCCGTTCCTTAGAATTAGGACACAAGGAAGGTAAAACAATGTCCTGATTGAGATGAAAAGCAGACACAACCTTGGGCAAGAAATCCGGTTTAAGTCGGAACACCACCTTATCCTGATGCCTCTCAAAATAAGGAGGTTTAATGGAGAGCGCCGCAAGCTCAGAAACACACCTTAAGAGTCAGAATGGGCAACACAGCCGCACGTACAGGTTCAAAGGGAGGAGGACCCTGTAGAGCAGACAACACCAAGATTAAGTCCCAAACCGGTAACATAGGCTTACGTGGTGGACGCACATGAGTAACTCCCTGAAAGAAGGTCTTAACCATCCTGTGATTGGTAAAGGATCATTGGAAAAAAATAGCCAGAGTTGACACCTGTCCCTTAAGGGTACTAAGTTGAAGGCCCGAATCAAGACCATGTTGTAAAAACTCCAAGATCCTAGGGATAGAAAACACCCGACAAGGGAGAGACTTAAGACTCACACCAGGCAATGTAAGCATGCCAGACCCTGTAGTAGATAAAAGATGAGGACTTCTTCCGGGCCCGAATCATGGTATCAACAACAGAGGCCGGCAACCCCTTCTCCATCAAGATGGAGGTTTCAGCAGCCAAGCCGTTAAAGCCAGCGTTTGTAAATTGGGATGGCGCAGCTGTCCCTGAGTGAGAAGATCTGGGTCCTTGAGCAAGACGTACCGATCCACTGCGAACTGCACGACGTCTGCGAACCACACCCTCCTTGGCCAACAGGGGACCACCAGAATCGCCGTTACCCCCTCCTGGGCTATCTTACACAGCACCCGGCCCAGCAGAGGAAAGGGAGGAAATACATCCAAGGAATCGCTAGTGCATCCAAGGCGAAGGCCAGGGGATCCTGAGATAGGGAGACAAATCTTGGAAGCTTGTGATTGTGACGGGATGCAAACAGGTCCACCTCCGGCTGACCCCAACGGCGACACAGGGACTGAAAAACCTTGTTGCTGAGAGACCATTCCCCGAGCCGAGAAGTCCCTCGGCTGAGGGAGTCTGCCTCCTGGTTCTCCACCCCCCGAATGTAGACCGCCGAGATGTAGGGAACATTCTCTTCCGCCCAAGACATTATCAGGGACACTTCTTTGAGGGCTCGCTTGCTCCAAGTCCCTCCCTGATGATTGATATAGGCAACCGCCGTCTGGTTGTCCGAGTGGATCTGAACAGCCCGACCCCGAAGGTGAGGAGTTAACTGGGAGAGAACCAACCTGATCGCTCGCAGTTCTAGAATGTTGATGGGTGCATGTTGATGTTGATGGGTGCATGGGCCTCCTGGGGGCCCCACTGACCCTGGAATTTCAGAGACTTCCAAACTCCCCCCCCAACCGGTCAGACTGGCATCTGTGGTGACAATCTCCCAGCACGGGGGCAGAAAAGTCCTGCCAACTAGAAGATTCCTTGAATCCAACCACCACGAGATGGACTTCCTGGCCAGAGGGGACAGAACAAATTCCTGATCCAGGGACAAAGGGTCCCGATCCCAAACTGACAGAAGGTGCAACTGAAGGGATCTCATGTGGAACTGAGCAAAGGGAACCGCCTCGAAGCAGGACACCATCAGACTCACTAACTGCATCCCCTGCCGAATGGAGGGATGAGGACACAAGAGCAGGGCCCTGGCCTGCATCTGAAGGCCCTCCACTTTCTGCTGAGGGAGAAACACCTTGACCTGAGAAGTATCCAGAGTCATGCCCAGAAAGGACCTCGCCAAAGACGGAGACAGTGGAGGTCACTGAGACTGAGCAACAATCAGAATGTTGTCCAGGTAAGGGAGGATGCGAATGCCCTGGTTCCTCAGAAGGGCCATGACGCCCACCAGCACCTTGGTGAACACCCGAGGGGCCGAGGTGATACCGAACGGTAAGGCCACAAATTGGTAATGCTGATCCTCCAGAGTGAACCTGAAAAAATCTCTGATGACCTGGAAAGATTTGTATGTGAAGATAGGCATCCTTGATGTCCACAGTGGTCATGAAGTCGCTCGGCCGAAGGGAACTGATAGCCGAGCGTAGCGTCTCCATGCGAAAATGCCTGAACCGGACAAACCTGTTGAGACCCTTCAAGTCCAGGATGGGCCTCAGAGCACCGTCCTTCTTGGGCACCGTGAATAGATTGGAATAGTACCCCTGACCCTGTTCCTGGTGAGGTACCGGACAGATGACTCCAGACTCCAAGAGGCGTTGCACTGCTAGGCGCAGCCCTTGAGCTGACAGTGGACTCTGAGGTATCCGGGATCTGAGAAACCTTGGGGGCGGCCAGGCTGCAAACTCTATCTTGTAACCGGAGGATACCACCTCCTGAATCCACTGGTCAGAGACGCGAAGTCTCCAGACGTGAGCAAAGAGCCAAAGCCGGGACGAGAGAGGGCGCCTCCTCATGCCTGAGGGGCCTTGGGAGGGGGCTTAGACTTGGAGCCCCATGAAGGACCGGGACGACCACGGGATCTGCTGCGGCCCCAGGAGTCTATGCGGCTACCAAAAAAGTGTGTGCCACGCCCTCCCCTGTAACCACGGGAGGAGTGGAAGACCCCCGAAAGGGCCGAGACTGCTTCACCAAAGAGACGAAGCCCCGTGAAGGGAAGCCCGATGAGGGACTTCTTAGCCGCAGTGTCAGCTGCAACCAAACAGACCGGCGCATAGCCACCAAGAGGGCCGAAGCCCTACTGCCCAGCCGGATGGCATCATCCATGGCAGCCTGCACAAAGGCAACAAAATCAGAGCAAAGCAAGAGGGCCCTATAATCCTCCCTTCTCCTACCAGCCATGGCACCATCAGCGAGACGCTTGATCTTCTCCTTAAGGGCAATGGCTGTAACGGCTGGGGCACAAACCGGACGCAGGCCTGCCCCTACAAAGGTGAAAGCATGATTCATACGGCGGTCCGCGCTGTCATGCAGTGTAGTAGTGTTAGGGGACGACATGACCAAATTGTTAGACAGCCCTAGAACAGGAGCATCCACCTCAGGGGGACACGGCCAGCGCTTGACCAGGTCAGCAGAAAAGGGATACCTTCTGTCCAATCCCTTGGGCACCGTGGGCAATTTGTTAGGACGTTCCCACTCCTTGAGCACCATATTGGAGAAATGACCCTGCTTCGGGAACTCCAAGCGTTGCTTGTTGGGGCGAAAGAGCTCACCCTGCTTCCTCTTCGCCACCCTAGGGGGGGGCGATGTGCAAAGCCTCAAAAATGTCCAACAACAGTCTATCAGTGTCATCAGGGAGCCAGGTACCCTCATCAGAGATGGACCCCGGGTCACTGTGGTACTCTTCCTGATGGTCCCCAGATGAGTCTGATTCATGGAAAAGCTCCCCCTCCTCTAGAGAGTCACGGCCGCCAAACACATGTAGGCCCTCATCCTCCTCGGCAAAGAGGGAAGGCGCGGTGTCAAGATGCCACTTCTTGCCAAAGGCCTTGCCCATCACAGGTCGAGCCAGCTGCCTTTCAATGCTGGCCACGTGTAGTGCCAGATCAGATTGGGACCCCCTGCTAGTATCCCCCCTCATTGGGGTCTAAATGCAGGCGCGGGGGAGTAGGAGATGCCAGAGGGAGCACAGAACTGGGAAGAGAAGCGCTCATCCCAGCCTGGTCCGCAATAATACTTTGGGCGCACGGCACACAAACCGCACCACCACCACCACTCAAAGGGGATGCCCCGCACATGACACACAGCCGGGATTGCCCCAAAGGATCCCCGAGCACGCTATCCCCAGAAGCCTCCATATGGTGATTTAAACAGGCGCAATAGGCCAGAATAGGGTAAGGGCTAATAAACAAGCCACCCGGGATGCCCCCCAAGGGATGCCCACAGAGAGGGCCAGGAGGGGAAAGGGGGGAGGTATAGGACCGGGAGAAACCACAATACACTGTTATCCCGCCTGAAAGACATAAGCAAAAAGACACATAAGTATCCCGCAGCACATGCCTCAAGAAGAAAAAAACCCCATAGGGGACTCACGGACCAAATGGCACAGTGCGCGCAGCACACACAGCCGATCACAGTACAGCCGGAAGAACCGCGGATGGGAGATCAGACAAGCAGGTCACTGCCGCAGCCCACACTGAAACTGGGCCTCCGGTCACAAGCACGCAGCCGATCACAAGCAAAATGGCGCCGAGATCGAGAACCTCGAGGGGCGGGCGCGGAGGTATGACGCGATACACGTCATCCCCCCGCAAAGAGCGCAAAAAAAGCGCCCACATGACCCGGTGTCGGCTCCATGACAGTCCTCAGACAGACACACAGTAATAGCGCCGCCCGCCGCGGAGCGCAGTACACCCGTGGCGGTGGTGAGAAAAACAACAGCGGGACATCACACCAATCACCACCCGCCGCCAATACCCCCCACGACAAAAAACCCATCGGGGAGAGGGGGGCAGGAGACAAACCCCACAGGGAAGAAAGACAAAAGGGAAGACTGGCTAAGAACACAAGTCCCCAAGCACAACTCACCCCCTACACCATAGTGACAGCAGTGCTTCTTCATCCCACAGCAGGCTCACCATAAAAGCCTATGGACGGCTACCCTTTGTGGTACAGGGTCTGCGGCTTGGAGCAGCGCTCCCCGAGCACCTGACCCTAGTGCTCCTCTACCTTCACTCGATCCGACAGCAGAGGCTAGGAGGCAAATAGGGTCCAGAAACGGGTGGAAATAGACTTGCAGGGCCGCAGGCTTGGTTGCCCCACTCGCCTGCGAAACATAGAGAGCCATCTTCTATCTTCGCAGTATTACTGCAGAGAAAACACTGGAGTTCTATGGGTGATTCAGTTTTTTATATGGGTCCGGGAGGAACCACAATTCTTCTGCAGTACACTGAGCCACCTTGTGGCAGAATACCCAAAAGTACCCAGCGTTGTTGTAAATGGTGTGCAATCTGAACAAAGGCAAGTTACAAGTGGTGTGCCGCAAGGCTCTGTCCTGGGCCCCATTCTTTTTAATATATTTGTAAGTGACATAGGAGAAGGCTTGTTAGGAAAAGTTTGTCTGTTTGCTGATGATACAAAGGTTAGTAATAGGGTGGATATTCCTGGAGGTGTCTGCAACATGGAAAATGATTTAGCTTTACTGGATAAATGGTCAAAACTGTGGAAACTAGAGTTTAATGTCTCTAAATGTAAAATCATGCACTTGGGTAGAAGGAATCCCTGCTCTGAGTACCGTATGGGCAGTACTGTGTTAGCCAGGACCTCAGAGGAGAGAGATTTAGGGGTACTGATTACTGATAGCTGCAAGATGAGTGGACAGTGTAGCCAGGCAGTGGGAAAAGCAAGCAGGATGCTCGGCTACATAGCTCGAGGCATCACCAGTAGGAAGAGGGAGGTTGTGATGCCACTGTATAGAGCCCTCGTGAGGCCACAGCTAGAATACTGTGTGCAGTTCTTACCTGCAAAAAGACATTATTCAAATAGAACTTGTCCAAAGGCGGGCAACGAAAATGGTGGAAGGACTTAAACTTAAAACTTATCAGGAGAGACTTAAAGAACTTAATTTGTACAGTCTGGAGGAAAGAAGGGAGAGGGGGACATGATTGAGACCTTTAAATATGTGAAAGGATTGAATAAGGTTCAGGAGGGAAGTGTTTTTAAGAAGAAGTTTAATGATAGAACAAGGGGGGACCCTATGTCATTTTTTTTTTAATTAACCCTTTGTGTTCTGTCATCCAGCAGCTATAAAAGGCTTCCAGCAGGTGAGCAGAAGCCAGTGATCGCCGAGGGACACAGTGCTCCAGGATGGATGGGAGGTAAGTATTAAAAAAATAAATAAATAATAATAAAATAATTTTTTCTTTTTGCGTGTGTGTGTGTTTTTTTACATTTAATCCCTTGTGAACTGTTCACAAGGCTGGGGGAGGTGGCAAGTCACTATGCGGGCTTGTAGCCTGCAGGGCCAGGGGCCACAAAAGCTGGCCCCTGTGCCCTGTTTCTACAAGCCCTGCATAGCTGGTCCCGGGCTGGTTACTTTGGGTAAGGGGGACCCCATGTCAAATTTTTTTTGGATTTTTAAGGGTTTTTAACCCTTAAAAATCCCCCCCCCCAAAAAAAAATGGGGTCCCCCCCGGAGGACCCGATTTAACCCTTTGTAGTGTGGATGGTAGTTGTATTTTATTTGTAAATGTTATAGATTACTTGTTTCAGTTAGGGGGGTCTCCTGGGCAGGAACGGGGGGCTACCGATAAATATGTGGTACCGTTCTAAACGGTAGAAATGGGGCTCTCACATGCAATATGCTTTTCCTTAATAAAATACATTTTTTTATTTAAAATAAAGGAGTCAATTTTCTAAAAATGTTTTTATTTATTTATTTTTTTTAACTTAATAATATTGTAAAAAACTAAATAAAATTTACAAACAAGACATTTCATGTTAAAGCCTAAAAATATATATATAATTGTCCTGAAAATTCCAGCAAAAATGGCTCAAAACATGGCGCAAAATGGGGAAAAATGACCTGTCAACAGAGGGTGACAAAATCTCAAGTAGGCTGGCAATTAAAAGGGTTAAAAGTAGCTATGCATGTTGGATATTGTTCTGTTCGAGGGACCTTGTGCTTTCAGACTTAGCTTGTTTTTTCTGGTTTGCATATTTATATTTTAGGAAAAGGTGCTGTTATTCAGCTTTTTTATACATTTTTTAGGGAAATCCTGCGCAACCAAAGAATTCTTTGAGGGATTAATTCCAGAAAGATGAGCCCACTACAACAAGCGGGGTACGCTTAGAAAGCTTAACATGTGTACTTTCAGGGAATTTATGGTTTACAGGGGATATTCCAAATGTAAAGGGTTGTTTTGGTTGAAAAATCGCAAGGTGCGCACTTTGTCTGCAGAGCTGAAATTTTCAAGTAAAATTACCGTTACGCACATGCTTTTCTTTGGGGTGTTTGGCAACTCTTCCCTTGACAGAACCTATGCATGTTGGGTGTTGTTCTGTTCGGGGGATGTTGCTTTTTCAGATTAAACTTGTTTTTTCTTGTTTGTATATAGTTTTTTTTAGGAAAATGTGGCTTTGATTCTGCTTTTTTATCCTTTTTTTAGGGAAAATCTTTGCAACCAAAGCATACATTGAGGAATTAATGGTATTACTTACCAGAAAACTATGGGCACATCAACACGCCTGGTACACCTAGAAAGCTTGAGGTGTGTACTTCCAGAGAATATAGTTTGTTGGGGGTATTTCAAATGTAAAGGGTTGTTTTTCTGGTAAAACTGCAAGGTGCACATATTGCATAGCATAGTTGTATTTTATCTGAAAATCCCCTAAAGCGCTATTTCAGTTTGCGGGAGTCTCCTGGGCAGGAAAGGGTGCCTACCTATACATATGTGGTATCGCTGTAACCAGGAGAAATTGGGATTTCACACGCAATAAGATTTTATTGACAAAATTACATTTTTTTATTACAAAAAAACACTACAAATTGTAAAAAAAAATTTTTTCACATATTTCACCCAAAAATATTGAGAATACACCTAAAAATTACAAACAAGACATTTCATGTTAAAGCCCAGACTCTGCTGAAAAAAACAATATATCATTTTCCTGGAAAATCCCTTTCAAAAATCACAGTTGAACATGTGTAGCGCAAAATAGTGAAACATGGTCTGGCAACAGAGGGTGACAAAAGCTGCAGGTAGGCTGGCAGCAAAAGGGTTAAGGCATGCCAAAGTCTAATAGTGCTTCCGCAGGGCCTCTAATCCTCTGGATTTTCATGGGGGTAGAGGTTTTGCCTCTTTGGGATCCAAAGAGATTTTGAATAAGACAAGGTCCCTAATTAAAGTGGCCCTTCACTCTGAATAAGAGTCTATCTTATATGTTTCCCACACCCTGTACATACAGATTGCTCACATCAATCATCCTACCTGCATCTACTGCATGTTATGAGCCTTTAAACATCCAAGATGGTGGCTCATGGAACATCAGGCAGCCTGCAAACAGGAAGTGCCTTCTGATTGTGCTGCTCTGCAGTCTGGGATTGCTGACCTTTTCCTGACCCCAGCTCTGCTCTGTCTGAGCAAAGCACAGCTATAACCCCACCCCCTGTACTTTATCCCACTCTCCTCTCCTCAGTAAGTGTGATGCTTCTTAGTCAAGATGACTGCACCTATATCCTAAAGTCCTGAACAGAGTTGCAGCCCAGTGGGGGAAAGAATAATAAGTGACTAAAAACTTAAAATATATTAATTTTAGATGCTGGGGAATCGTTTTATAAGGGTTTGGGCTTTTTAATAAATCATAGTGAAGGTCCGGTTTAAGGTGACATTGGGTGGCAGAATAAAGCCAAGCCCCTTTCAAAAGCCTGCTCAGGTATGAAGGGACGCCTCCCCCCTTGCAGGTGGGGGGAAAGCATCTGCATTTTGCTCAGATTCAGAGGCGTTATATATAATAGATCTTGGGATGCAAGAAGTTGTACCCTCAGGTTACAAGATCTAATTAGAAGCCAGACCTCCTTGGAGATTCTCTTGGTCAGGGGTCTCCCAAATTCTGCAGAGGCATCAAGATCTACCGTATCTCGCCTTTTGAGATTGGAGTTGTTTGATCCAGTGATGTTACTCCAGCCAGGAGATTTTATAACCATAGTATATATATAAAGATGCATATCTACATTGCTGTAGGTGGCCTACATTTCAATTTTTTGTGAAACTACCCTTCGGGCTATCATTAGCACTAGGGGTGTTTTCCAAAGTGCTGGCAGGTATCATGTTTTCTCTAAGAATTCAGAGTATACATATAACTTCTTATGATCTGTTTTTTGGGCCCCATCATGTCATGGGCCCTAGAAGGATACACAGAGACTGTCAGATTTTGCATATCTGACTATCCAGTCGAATTTTTCTAGAGTTTCTGGGAATGTCTTTTGACACGTCTCTGTTCTTCCAGAACAGAACAGATTTTACTTTAGGCCAGGGTACAGGTTCTCTTGTCTTGCCCTCACCCGAGGATTCGTCAAGGAATGCCTCTGTTGGACTCGATGGTGTCTTGCTTCGAGGCAGTGCTCTTTGCTCAGTTTCACATAGGACCCCTGCAGATGGAAGGCTAAACTGGGTGGGCTAAAGTCTCTATTCAGCCTTACATACTATGTCTTTATGATTTGCTCAGAATCTTGGATCAAGGCACACTGACTCTGGATCACTCTTTTTGCATGACACAGTCAACAGGGCAGTTGCTAGCTTGGTGGCTAAGTCATCGACCTCTTCACATCGGCAAATTCTTCCTTCCAGTACAATGGAAGATCATCTCCACAGATGCTTGTCTAGCGGATTGGGAACGTGTCAAGGATGGACAGGAGATCTCAGCGGAGCTAGCTGCTACGCTAAGCCGAAAATCTTTCCACAGAGGCGGACGGAGGAACCGCTCTGCACCCTGGTACTCGGAACTTCGCCAAGCCGAAAATCCTTCCGTGACGACGGACTGTTTCCTCGCTGCCGCTTTAGCTCCGCCCCTAAAAAGGCTCGCAAATTTTGAATTTTTCAACCAGAGAACAAAAACACATGGGAAAGAGCAATAAAAAATAAAAGAGGGAAAATAATTCCCTTGGTCACCCCCAATCAGGCTCACCAGACAAAAACCTGTAGCTGTTTATACTTTTCAATGAAAGCCTTCAGCCAGAGTGCCAAAGCACTTCAAAGCGCACACTGGACCCTGCGCTTACCTTACCATACCTGATCCGGATACAACTTAGCTGAGGTGGCATAATGGGTCCATCCAGATCACAGGAGCATAAGGGACCTAGGAAGACAGACAGGGTCTTACCCCCGCTTCAAAGGTATAATCTGAGAAACAAAAAATGGAAGAGGAGTCTAGAGAGCCATGCAGTCATCCTTTCTGTGGAAAGGTTTTCGACTTCAGTTCTTTTCAGCGGCACTAAGCGGTTTTCTCAATCCGCCTCCGTGGAAAGATTTTCGCCTTAGCAAAGTCACTAGCACCGCCGACGGCTTCAGTTCTTTTCAGCGGCACTAAGTGATTTTCTCAATCCGCCTTTGTGGAAAGATTTTCGGCTTAGCAAAGTCACTAGCACCGCCGATGGCTTCGGTTCTTTTCAGCAGTCTTCAAGCCTGGGACGCTGGAAGATTTTCGGCTTAGTGAAGTAGCTAGCATCGGCGATAATCTCTGGTTCTTCTCAGTGGTACAGCGCGTTTTCTCTAGCCGGGGATGCTGGAAGATTTTCGGCTTAGCAAAGTCACTAGCTCCGCTGAAACGGCTGGTTCTCCTCCGCGACGGGGCATGTTTTTCTCACCGACCATCGCCAGAGATCGCAATTCCCCTTTGGCTGCGCATAATTTCTGGGGTAGTTGGCCAGCAAAAGGGCTGCTCAGAGCCACTGCACGGCCACCCTCAAGTGGACCTAAAACTTCTGGTAGGTTATTTTGTTTGTATTAAAATTTTTTTATTGCTTAATTTTTTATTATTGATTGGGAAAGGGCAGGGTAATATAATATTAATATATCATTTATATTGTAATATATAATTATATGATGGTCTACCCTCAGAGGACTCGCGGTAGTTTTGTGACTGTCGAGAACCTATATATATTTGGTCTCAGATCCACAGGGACATAGACTAGTATTAAATTCACCATGGCGGAGGCATCTGGGGTAGTCTGATCTGGTCTTTATCAGATTTACCCCATATCCAGTTGCATGCAGTGGCACTGGACAAGGATAGCACGGTGTGCAGGGATTATGCTACGGTTGTAGTGGATAGGGAGGCAGTTGTCTCTTCCCTGAGGGGGCTCTGACCCCTATCGCCAGTGCTTTCTGGAGACTTAAAAAACCCCTTGGCAGTTTTCATGCAGACCTAAACCTTTAGCGAGTCGTACCGGTTACTAAGAAGGATTTTTTTTGGACAAAAAAAAGTTCCTCTGAGTATATTGAAGTGGATATTGTGGCTGCCATAGTCTCCTGCTGAGCCTTTAAAATCTGTTGGCAGCCCTCAAGTGGTCCTAAACCTATAGAGTCATTATGGTGTATTGGCTACTAAAAAGGTAATAAAGAAAATATTTTTTTTTTCCTCTGAGGAAGAGGATATTGTGGCTGCCATAGTCTCCCAGGAAGTTATCCGTTGGGGAGAATTCATCCAGTAGGCACTTGGATTCAGAGTCCTCTACACAAGGGGGTGTCCGGTTAAAGAGAAGATGGATGGATGATTGATTTTCTCCATTCTGGAGGATATTGCGGAGCATATGCATTATTCTAATCTGATCAATAGGGAATGGCAGAAGTCAAGTTGTCTTCCGACCATTCCTAAAGTACTAGATACTAGGTATCCCTTTCCTCCAGATCAGATTGAATTATGGTCTCGCCCTCCTGTGGTGGACGCTCTGGTGCCAGGTCTCTTTAAGATTTTGGTTATGCCATCCTCTGATAGTGCTTCTCCAAAGGATCCAGCGGTTATGGGCCAGAGGCCTAGCTCTGGTGGTCGCCTTAAGGCGTGCTTCATGGGTTAAGCAATGGCCAGCTGACATAGCCTCTAAAAAGGAATAGGACAGGACTCCCCTTTAAGGTGGGGGGTCTGTTTTGGGAGTGCTTGGTTGACTTGGTAAAGCATGATACTAGTGGTAAGTCATTTAATCTGCCACAGAAGCCGAAGTCTAATACTGCTTCAGCAGGGCCTCAAATACTCTGGGGTTCCGGCTAGAGGTTCGGAATAAGACAAAGTTCTAAATTGCGGTAACTGGTGTCTGGCAGAATAAAGCCAGACCCCCTTCGAACCTGGCTCAGGCATAAAGGGATGCCCCTGCCCTTGAGGTGTGGGGGGGAAACTTCTGCATTTGGGTCATATTTGGAGGCTTCATGTAACAGATATTTTGATACATGAGTTGTATCCTCAGGTTACAAAATCAAATTAGGAGCCAGACCCCATCAGAGATCTCTGGTCAGGGGTATACTGAATTCCGCAGAAAGCAGAAGCATTGAGATCTGCCATATCTCATTTTTTTAGAGATTGGAGTTTTTATAACCACAGTGTATATATAAGGATGCATACCTACATTGTAGTAGGTGGTCTACTTCTGTTTTGTGGCGCTACCCTTCGGTCTATCAGCACCAAGGGTGTTTACCAAAGTGTTGGCAGGTCTCATGTTTTTCTCTAAGAAGTCAGGGATACATATAATCCCTTACTGAGACTATCGGTTGATATGGGCCCCATTATGTCAGGGGGCCCAGAAGGTATACTGACTATCCAGTCGAATTCTTGTCAGTCAAATATCTTTTCATAGCTTCAAGATTTATTCTTTTCTGGGAATATCATTGACACGTCTCAGGCTTTTCCAACACAGAAGTGACCCTTACTTTAGGCCAGGGTACAGGGTCTCTTGTCATGCCCTCACCCGACGATTCATCAAGGAATATGTCTGTTGGGCCTGTTGATATATTGCTTGAGTCAGTACCTTTTGCGCTGTTTTCACAAGATCCCTGCAGATGGAATTGCTCACAATCTGGGATCGAGACCCACACACTCTGGATCACTATTTTTTTTGCATGACACCATCAGCAAGTCCGTCTCTAGCCTGGTCCTCAGCCTCTTGAGATTGGCAAATCTTTTCTTCCAGTACAGTGGAAGATCATCACCACGGATGCCAGTCTATCTGGTTGGGGGAGTGTCATGGAGTCACAAACGATCCAGGGACAGTGGAGTCCAAAGGAGAGCAGACTCTCCATAAATCTCCTGAAACTGAGAGCTATTCTATTGTGTCTCAGACATTGGACATCCCATCTGAAGGGGCATCCCGTCTGGATTCAAACAAGACAATTGGATGACGGTGGTATATATCAACCACCATGAGGGCATCAGAAGCAGTAAAAGCCCTGATGGAAGTGAACTGGGTTTTTACTTTGGGCCAAGAAACCGGTTCCATGTCTCTTGGTGGTACACATACCTGGAGTGGAGAACTTGCAGGCCGATCATCTCAGTAGAACAGTCCTGCATCAGAGGGAATGGTCTCTTTTTTAATCCCTATGCATGTGCTGGGGGATCCCAGACGTAGATCTTGTATAACGGCTCAGTCGGAAGGTCCGAAGTTTGTCTCAGCCCAGGGATCCTCTAACAATAGCAACAGATGCCCTGACTCTTCAGTGGTCAGCATTCAAGCTTCTTTATGCATTTCCCTCCGATTTCACTCCTGGGTCGAGTACTAAAAAAGTTTAGCTCACAAGGGAGTCCCAACCATTCTGGTGGTTCCTTGGTGGCCAAGAAGAAGCTGGTTCACAGACATAGTAAGGATGTAAGAGGGCATCTTGTGGAGGCGACGATGCAGATCTTCTCACACAGTGGCCTCTAAGGCATCCCAAATCACAAGTTCTGGCTTGGACGGCCTGGCTATTGAATCCTTTATCTTGGCAGAAAGGATTTTTTTTCTGCCAGAGTCATCCAGACTATGATTCAGGCCAGCAAGAAATCTTTATCAAATGGTCTATTATTGAGCGTGGCAAGCATTTATCGCTTGGGGCGAATCCAGGGGTTCGCTTGTAGTACTGTTCTGTTTACGGAATATAATGATTTATGCAGAAGAGTCTTGCTAAAGGTCTTCAATTGAGTACGTTCTAAGGACACTCATGTGCGGCCTCCTCATAAGCCACTTCTACTGGTTTGGGACCCGAACTTGTTTTATCAGCTCTTCAGGGTCCTCCTTTTTGAACCATGGTAGATGCGTCATTAAGTCTAGGGCGCATATGGTTCTCTGTTAGTGACAATAACCTCAGCAGGCGGATTTTCTGAATTAGCATTCTTCCTAAGGGTGCCTTTTCATTTTTATGAAGAGATGGTTTTGCCTTCCTTATGTCCTGCTCCAGTGTCTGATAAGGAAGGGGGGTTCTCCACTGGCTGGATGTAGTCAGTTTAGTGAGAGCACTACGGTATTATCTCACTGCTATACAATCTTTCCATAGGTTGGACTTCTTATTATCATACCTGAGGGTCCACGGAAATGTCTTCCACCAGCTAAGTCTGCCTTCAGCCGATGGATTAGACATGCAGTGGTAAGAGCCTATATCCCTGCTCATCCGACACGAGCTATTGGAGTTTCTGGGGCTTCAGCATCAAGCTTCAGTAGAACAAGTATATACAGAGCTACTTGGTCTTCAATTCATACATTTACCAAATTTTATAGGGTAGATGTTTGAGCCTCAGCGGATGCGAATGCCTGTAGAAAGTTATTACAGGCTGTAGTAACCTAGAGGCTTTTAAGATATCTTATTCCTGATAAAGGGGATAAGGTTTTTGGGGATCCAACCCGAATTCTGGGTACTGCTTTTGGAGATCCCTATCGTTACTGAATTATGTAGACCTGTAGAATTGATTTCTCTTCTATTATTACTTCAGGACATCAGACCCTCCTTGTCGGATAGGTTGATATATCCATGTCTGGATGCCTAGTCTCAGTGGAGTGGTAATAAAAAAAAAAATAGATGCATATTATAATCAGAGAGAGGAGTCTTTTATTTTGTCTCCAGCCTTTTGTTTCCAACAGGAGATATAGTTATGCCTCCCGGGCGGCTGGTTCTACTTCTTTTTAATTAACTGGAGTGTAGGAAGTCAGCCGGAAGGATATAGGCCGGGAGGTGAAGCCACGCCTTTGTCTTGCAGTCCACGCCCTTCAGTCGAGAGAGGTTATTCATTTAAGGAAGTATTTATTTAAGGGTGTGGGTATTCATGCAACTTCATTGTTTTACCCATTTCATTCTATTTTGTTGATTTGTACAGATAATAGGTGACACGTACATCCTCTGAAATGATTCTTTTTGGCCTGTTTTTATTTACATAATAAAAAGTTGGCAAATTAACAGGTATGTGTACACTTGTGTGGCGTGTACATTTATTAACTGTAACTTCTCAAGCAATATACTTCAGTGCATATTAATAATGGCTACTTTAAGCCTACATGAGTGTTCCTGGCCCATTACAAATGACCCTCATTCATATCACTATTATCACAAAACACCACATTTTTTAAATAACTGTTAATAGGAGATCTTACGTTCTCAATAGCTCATAACCAAAAAGATAACCCCTGGTAAGGACAAAGGGAAATACACAAAAAATAAAATAGGAGAGGTTTATAGACATACGGTAGCATATCCCTTGGCAAGAAAAGACAGAATGGATAATATGAAGATGTGTTACATGATACACAACAAAGTAATGTTGTATTTATTACTTTTTTATTAATTTGTTTTAAAGCTTTCAAACTTTACACAAATTATTCACAAAATGTAATGTCTTTATTTACTAGGCTTCAACATATGTCCATGTGTTTTGACAATACATGTGGCCTAGGGCTAGATAGATTCATTAGATCTTTGGACATGTTCAACCAGTCCTTCATAATTTCATCTTGCACACATGACTGGCCACATAGCATATTTTAAAAGTATCAACAGACACTACCCCACAGCATGTGGGCATCCTGATTTGGTATTGCAATCAGTGCCCAACAAGCCGTTGACCAGACAGTAAGTACTGAGCCATTCCTCACTACAGTGTGGCAGTAGCTTATATAACCAACCATTCAGGTTTGCCTGATGGACATGCCCATCACTATGTGCCAACCTGCCCTAGGTTCATTGGAACACATAAGAGGGTATTAGGCTTGAGCTTGACAGGAGGGAAGAATAGGAATGCTACATGGCTGCGGAGTACACAGCAGGTGATGCCCTCATATCTACAATGCTTTTCTCTTTAAAACCAGGCACTGGAGAGCACATCTCATCAGCAATTATCCGTCAGGCTGTAGAAACCAAAGAAAACTGTTCATCTTTTCTAGCATCACATGAGATTTTTGACTTATTGGGGGTCATGATTAGGTGAAACAAAGTTTACTTTGGATGTGCTTTAGGCTTGATTTGCAACTGTATTCTGAGCCTGTTTTTTTCTTAACACAGAACAAAAAGCAAAACGTGTTCTTTCTCCAAATCACCTCTATCTTGCAACCAAAATGAACCATGATTCATGAAATAATCAGCATAACCCTCATTAGGAGTGTATAAGTAGTATGTAATTAAAGAGGGTATGAAATTAACTGTATATACTGTAGCCCCATTGTTGGGAGCTTGATGCACCAAAGTATATCCAGCTCAAAGCCTGCCCAATATGAGTAAAACTAACTCTTATTTACCACATAAAATGTCAGTCGAATCCAATATAATACAATTGAAGACAGCAATACATGCTGATCATAAACCATCGTACAATTAATTGTATTTCTCCATAATGATGGCTGCTGTCTGCCATTATATCTTGCCAATTCAGCAACTGAAAGGTTTGAGCCCCTCTTCAATCTATAAATACATGTGCACTACACTTTGAGAGCCTCTGCAATACAACATTAAAATGTAGTTTTTACATCCCCTCATGCTATTTAATGTTTTAAGAGCCTCTGTAGCTTTAAAGACTTTGAGTTTTAAAATACTAAATGTTTAATACACAAAGTGAAAAAAAATATAACACCTCTGAATAGATGTTTGTGTCCAAATTCCCGAGTTACTGGCACATGCAGTGGCTCTTGTAATTCAGTCACAGTGTGCAACTCACAGAACCAGGCTCCGGTGGTCTTCTCAAATGTTTTTTCTGGTAACCATGGCTATCTTGCATCACCAGAGAATTTTTGCTATGCCTTACCTGTTGGAACTTCTGGAAGGAATGCCCTTGGTGTGTGCCAGAGATGTGCAGGGGGTGTTACTCACACTAAAGCTATTCAGGTGGCTTTTCAAGTATGCATTTGGAGTAATTTATTTAAAGATGATTCTGGATACAAAGTATTATTAAGAGCAATATTGTATCTGCGTCAGGAACCACTAGAACAATGCCACTTGGTGGATATGTTCGCCAGTAAGTGACTCAAGTAGGCCTGCACTCGGCAGAACATTGGGTTCTAAATCTTTTGCAAGTCCATGTTACAGTAGTACATAATGCAAAATTATTTTTTGATCAAAGCAAAGAAGGCTAGGAGGTTGGTCTCTGGCACAGATATTCGCAGATGTCCAGGCAAGAATGTTTATGCATCACAACAGTGAACTGAAAAAGGAATAGTAGAAAAGTAAAGAACTAAGGCGATACCTTTTGTAAAAATGTAAAGTGAGACCCACTGGATTTCACAGTGGATGCCTAGGTGTTTCTCTGGACAATCTAATGTATGCGTTTCTGCCACAGCCTTTACTCCCCCTCTCAGTACCTCCCAACTTGCCACGACAGTAATGGTATGCAAAGAGTGTACCATAGTAAGTGAAAGGCATAGATCGGTGCAAAAGGTCTGTGATGGAGCTACAAAACTTTCTGCATTAAGAGTTTCTACAGAAGGTTCTAGTGCACTTAAACGGCTCTTGATTCACTTCTAAAGGTTGCTGGCACATACTTTCTTCGTTAAAACCTTTATAAAGAAGCATATCAGGCGAAGCAGTGAAAATTAGTTTGGTTTGCCTAACAAGGAACCCCTATTAATTTAAAATGTAGAGGTGGTCTTTTGGGCTTCCGTCTTTCTTAAAACCAGAGTGTTTTTTTATTTTACATCAAAGAGGTGCTATTATTGCCCGAGCTCAAGTTTATCCAAAGGAGAGGTCATTAGATTCCTTGGATGTTGTTGGAAGCGTAAACCTGTATTTTAACTGACCGCATCCAGAGTCCCAGAAGGAGGGAAAGAGTCCGATGGCAGAAATATCCAACGTCCGCAAATTGATGGGCCAGCAAGTGAGATCTTGAAATTGCAATGCGAGAGATCACCTTATCAGAGTTGTGGTTCATTCCTCAAGAATGGTTGGGTCCTCGTGGGGCTTTCATTATCCATTATTAGCAGACCAGGTCAGCAATGCAGTCCTCTGTTCCTCAAATTTACAAAATATCACAGGTTATATATAAGGGCACTTTTTTGTCTCACAGTGTTCTTTTTGTAGTTTGACTCCCTATGGTAAGAGAAAACCTTTTAGTGTACTCTTAGTGTAACATCTCTTCATCTTGTTTTGATGGAGTGTGTGCAATTTTTTGATTGTGCCCTTTGGTGTATCTGAATTTTTACAGATTCCTTTGAATGGCCTTAGCCCTTTCATTTTGCACTTCTTGCTAAAATGAATGAGGTATGAGCTCTGTTTTGGTAAATACATCCAGAGTTGTTTCCAAGCTTAACCCATGAGTGTCTGTGACCCAAATGGGTATCAAAAGAGGTACTTTACGACATTTAGTAAACTAAAATCTTGTTGTTTGTGCACTTTATTACATGTTGCATTGGACATACTTTAACAACTCAGCAGTGGCTGAGATTTAGTGGCAGATAAGAGATTTTGACACTCTTTAGAATGTTTTTTAATGCTGCAAGAGGGTCTACTTGTAGTAAGTTGTATTGCCCATCAGCACCATGTCCACACTGTGTGGTGTTAACAATGCAAGAAAAAATCCTTCCCATTATTAATTGGCAGGTTCCCACAAGTGCACTACTCTGCATTGTGCTGAGTTTGGACAGCAAATGTACCGCTAGCACATGCATTTAAGGTAAATAGCAGTGCTACAAAATGCAATGCTGCACAGAACCTATTTGTTGACCTCCGTCAGCCCTTTCCGTCTGGTTTAAAAAAAAAAAATTCCCCTGCCAAGGCCACATGATTGTTGGCTGACATGACCCAGCCCTCTGGCTGCATACCCCAGTTTCCTTGTAGTCTGGGGAGCACTCCCACCCCCTGCCTACGGGAATGGCTGAGTGTGGGAGTCCACCACAGCTACAGAGAAATGCAGCCATGGCGAAAGACGGTGCCAAGGGAGCCATCACTAAAGGCGAGTTTAACATTGAACTTGGGGGTTTCACACAGCACTGTATCCAGATATTGGATGCCCCAGGGGTAGGCTATAGTGGCTGACCATGAAGTCTTTTACACTTTAGGGTCGGCCAGTTCGGCTTTTGAGTTGCTTAAAATGAAGTACAAAAATACTGCACTGCAATATGTTGTAAAGCCCTACTATATCAACTGCCCTATCTGTGGTATTTGTTTTTTGCTTTGTTGCCCATGGTTACGCCATTTGTATGATATTGGCTTACATAAATGAATATACATTGTTCCCAGCATATTTGATATGGTTTAAACACTGGTTTATCGCCGATACTGATTAATACAATATAATAGATGTTAAAAATCTACATAATGAAAAACTACAGTCTATATTTACAAGATCCTTTCATACCAAGGAGCAGTAAAGGAATATCTTCCTTGTACATTCACAAATATCCTTTGCTGAAAAACTAGGAATGTCACATATAGTCCTCAAGGGATTTATTGTTCAAGTTGAGAAATCCTCCTAGAAATAAACACCCCACTATTTGTGCTCCTTAGTGGGTGCATAGTACAGTTCCATTGGTTTGTTAACTTTCCAGTACTTTTCACTAACGAGTTCTAGGGAAAATGAGCCATTTAAAACCTAAATGCAATAAAACATAAGGTCATATTTATAGTACAGTTTTATATCTTCAACTTTATTACTGGGCTAAAACCATGTTTTGATGACCAGATACATAAAATTAAGTAGGTGGGATGTAAAATATGGTCAATATGAAAGGCAAGCCTGTGAATTAAGGTTGTGCTGTATGTGTAAAACATATATTTCATTACTGGAGACAATTTAAAAGACATTGTTAGCTAAGAATTTGCAATTTCTTCCTAACCAACAAAAAAACAGGAACAGGGCTACACAGTTTTTTGGGGTATAAGGGCTGCATTGTCTTATTGCTTCCCTTCAAGGGGCCGCAATAAAGAGGCGAGATGGCTAGAGCCAAGTTGAGCATATGCAAGGTAGAAGGAAGTGAGAAGAGGTGAGTGTGGCTGAGCAGAGGTGAGTCAACAGGAAACAACTGGGCAGGAGTGAGGCTGGAAAAGGCGATCTGAGAAGAGATGCAAGCCAAGCAGAGGTGAGATGGGCACAGGTAGAGATAGAGAGAAGTGCCAGGGGCTGCAATTAGCAGCAGTGGGACAATTTTCCAACACAATTTAAGAAAACAAACCACATTCATTAAACTATACTGGTGCAAAAGAACATCTTAAGATTGAACAAAATGTTTGGGAAGTACCCAAAACTAAGGCCTAGTAAGATTTTTCAGCATTTTTTGCTAATGTGTGAAATATAAGCCCTACCCCAAAAAACACAATTCTGTGAGGTACTTACCTGTAGAATTGTTTTTTCTGGGAATCCATTCCATACACTACTTACTCCTGGGTTTCCTCCTCCCTGCTGATCACGTGACTGCAAGAAAGAAAACAGGTGTGGCCCTCCCGGCCCATAAGTAGCAGCTGCCCCTAATCAGATCAGTTTACTTAAACAGCAGTAAACAATTTAGAGACAGGCCGGGAGGCCCTAAAAAGAGTCCATGTTACTTCACATCAAACTCAACCAAAAAATGCTCTCAAAATTAAGTCCTATTAATTTTTTATTTTTTTCCCAATACTATGAATTAATAATCCAAAAAATGGATTAACACCTCAGAAAAACATCGGAAGATACCATGACCCAGAACGGGTGGGCCGGAGCGTATGGAATGGATTCCCAGAAAAAAACTATTCTACAGGTGAGTACCTCACAGTATTGCATTTTTTCTTCCAATCCATTCCATACACTCCTTACTCCTGGGATCTCCAAAAGCAGTGCCATCCATGGGCGGGATCCTCTAACGCAGAACGGCAGGGAGTTCACTTCACTACTGCCTGTAGAATCTTCCGACCCACAACAGCGTCAGCTGAGGCTCTAACATCTACCTTGTAAAACTTGGTGAATGTATGCACCGAAGACCAGGTGGCAGCTTTGCAAACCTGTTCCACCGAAGCCTGATGTTGAAAAGCCCAAGAAGCACCAATGGCCCTAGTGGAATGGCCCGTGACCTGAAAAGAATAAGCTCTAGCTACTGCCTGCCTAATCCATTTACTGACAGTGGCTTTAGCTGGCGGAAACCCCCCTTTTTTTTTTCTTTTTTTTTTTTTTTCTTTTTTGGTCCTTCTGAAATGACAAAGAGAAAATTCGTCTTGCGGAAGGCATCTGTAGCTGCCAAATAATACCTGATGGCTCTAACCACGTCTAGAGAATGAAGTGCCCTTTCCTTAGTATTAGCTGGAACTGGGCATAAGGAGGGTAGAATTACCTCCTGAAGGTGAAAGGGAGAGACAACCTTAGGTAAAAAATCAGGCTTAAATGAAAAACTACATTCTCTATGTAACTCAAAATAAGGAGACTTCATACATAAGGCGGCCAACTCCGAAATACGCCGCACAGAAGTAATTGCCACAAAAAAAAAAAAAGTGTCAAGATGCTCATTGGAGCGTCAATCATAGGTTCAAAGGGAGCGCCCTGTAGAGCCGTCAACACCAAATTCAAGTCCCACACCGGTAATATAGACTTGCGCGGTGGACGGACATGAGTGACTCCCTGAAAAAAGTTTTAATGAGTCTATTACAAGCGATAGACCTCTGGAAAAAAAATAGATAAGGCCGATACCTGCCCTTTTAGGGTACTTAATCGTAGGCCCATTTCTAAGCCATCCTGAAGAAATTCTAGAACTCTGGAAATTGAATACGTTCTGCATGAACATTTCCTAGCCTCACACCAGGATATGAATGGCCGCCAGACCCTGTAATAAATCATAGAAGACGACTTCTTCTGGGCCTGGATCATGGTATGAATGACCTTAGCTGATAATCCTCTCTCTACTAGGACCGCTATCTCAATAGCCAAGCCGTCAAAGACAGCATCTGTAAATTCGGGTGCCGAAACGCCCCCTGAGTGAGAAGATCTGGCTCGACCGGTAGACGCCATTGGTCTACCGCCATCCTTGTTATGTCCGAGAACCAACTTCTTCTTGGCCAATGAGGAGCTACTAGAATGGTGGGTACTCCTTCCTGAATTATCCTTCTTAGCACTCGACTCAGAAGTGGAAACGGGGGAAAAATGTACAGAAGCTTGAACCTTGTCCAAGGGACTGAGAGGGCGTCCGTGGCTATGACCAGAGGGTCCCTTGACAGGGACATAAATTTTGGCCGCTTGTGATTGTGTCTGGACGCAAAGAGATCCACTTCCGGGCGCCCCCAGCACTGACAAAGGGCTTGGAAAACCTTCCGATTGAGGGACCATTCCCCCCGGCGCAGGACCTTCCTGCTCAGAGCGTCGCCTCCTGGTTTTCTATCCCCGGGATGTAAACTGCCGAGATGCAGGGAACACTTTCCTCTGCCCAGATCAGAATCCGGCTTACCTCCAGTAGAGCACCCTTGCTCCAGGTACCCCCCTGATGATTGATATAGGCTACCGCCGTCCGGTTGTCCGACTGGACCTGGACTGCCTGCCCCTTCAAGCAGGGGGTCAGATACTGAAGCACTAACCCGATGGCTCCTAATTCCAATACATTTATGGGAAGCTGATTCTCTTTCGGCCCCCACTGACCCTGGACTTTCTGAGATTGCCAAACGCCGCCCCATCCTGTGAGACTGGCATCCGTGGCAACGATCTGCCACTGTGGGGTCAAGAAGGATCTGCCTACAGACAGGTGAAGAGGGTCCATCCACCACAGAAGAGAGTGTCTTGCCGAGGCCAGCACCTTGGCCCAACTGGCCGCCGCCGCAATCGCACTGCTACCTGGCCATTTATATATATATATATATATATATATATATATATATATATATATATTATACACACACACCTAGCAATATGCGATTTCCTCGCCCGGGGAGAGAGACAACTGAATACACGGCCTTGTGGTTCCAGGTTAAACTCTGCCCCTTGCGTGACGTCAGCCACGTCCCTTAAAGGCATACATAATTTTTTTTTTTTTTATGATAAAAAACCTACCTAACTGGAAGAAGGAAGGGTTGGGTAAAAAATAAAAAACATTCCTCAGCAGGTACACCAGAGAAAAAAAAGCCTGCAGCCCAGAGCATATACACTCTGTAAGCGCCCCAAGACCCCGGCGCTTCCACCTTACCTTCATGGACCCCAAAACAGCCAACGCTGTGGAGGCATAAACTTGGGTCTTGAGGGATCCGTGGGAACAAGGCTCTGCAGAGAGCCGACAGGGTTCAGTCCCTCGCTTGCTGCCAAAACCTTGAGAGCTACCTGAATCTTCAGTCAGTCATCTTGCCACTGCAAGAAAGAAAACGGATCTGATTAGGGGCAGCTGCTACTTATGGGCCGGGAGGGCCACGCCTGTTTTCTTCCTTGCAGTCACGTGATCAGCAAGGAGGAGGAAACCCAGGAGTAAGGAGTGTATGGAATGGATTGGAAGAAAAATAAGCCCTAGTTACAAATCAGAGGGACGGGAGCACCTGTAAAGGAGGGATAGGACACATCAATGCTGTAAAGGAGGTTGAGGACACAGTCAGACAGGTAAGCTTGTAAACTTTATAGGCCATGAGGGCCCAATTTAACTTTTGCATCAGGGCCCCGACTCCAAACAGGGGTGCCCTGCTGTGTGAAATCCCCAAGGTCACTCTAAAACTCGCCTTCTTTCTAGGTCCAAAAAAGCATGTGCTAGCAGCGGTCCCATCCCTGCTATCCCTTTAGCAGGGAGTGTGCTTGTTCCAGGCATTTGTGCATGGCTGGCGTGGGCACGCTCCCTGTTAGAGGGTAGCGGGGAATGCAGCCACCAGCGAGCTCTGATCTGCTCGTATTAGACAAGCTCCTGGACGAAGGTGCTCAAACGGATCTAAATGTGCTGACTGAATGAGCGGCTGCTCAGTAGTCATAGGACCGGGAAGAGGTGAGTTTGTTTAGATGACCTGGGGGGTTTCACAAAGCAGGGCACCCCCAATCGGGGGGCAAGGACCAAAACCCAAGAACTCTTAAAGCAGGTTTTGGTCCACTTTAAGCAAAAAGGTTGATATAAAAAAAACATGTGCAGATACCAAATATAAAAGTTAACAATAATAATCTGCCTATAGAAAGTAGAGTTGTGTTTAATGGGAGGGTGATGTCTTCTCCTCGGATGGGAATGCGAGTGCCAAAAAAAAACTGATTTCAAAATAACCATCTAATAAGAATGGAAGTCCTAAATCTTTTTTTTTTTTTATTTTCACTTACCATTTTTAAACTGTTGCAGTTAACTTCAAAACAAAGTTTGGGCATGTTGTTAGCCCTGAAGGTTAAGGTGGACCAAAACCTGGGATTTTCACTATCCTAGGTTTTGGTCTGCCCCCCTGTGGCATCCCAATTCGGGATGCCCCTCTTTGTGAAACCTGCCAATTTGTTCGATCTACATACCTCCTTGACATTCCCACGATGCAGGCGCGACCCTCCTTCAATCAGCAACTTCGGCCTCACATTAATGTGCAGCTGAAGAAGCTGAATGAAATCCTAGCAAAACTCTTGTAATCGGTCCACAGCACACCCTGCAGTCCTAGACTGTGTGCATCCATTTAGTTATGGTGGGCATGGCCACGCACAGCCCGAGAAAGATGCGAGCGTTGCCACTGTGGGCTTTGGCGAGCTTTTAAACTTTAACACACAAAAAAGTGCAATAAAAAATGTTTGTTTTCCCCAAAATCACATGTGACTGCATTTTTATAGGTGGGATATATTATGTAAGTATATATATTTTTTTGGAAAGTTCAGAAAAAGCACTCTATAAAAGGTATGCAGAAAATGTTGGGAAGAAATTAAAACAAACATTTATTTCTTACACTTTTTTGTGTGTTCACGTTAAAACCTCACTCAGGGTTCAGGACCCCATACCAATTTATTTAAAGTTTGGCCGAACTTGCCGGACCCGAATTTTGGGGGGTTCGCCCATCCCTACTCAAGGCATTGTATACTACTCTCACTCTCTGTGTACTACCACATATGAAAGGGCTGCTTTATCTGAGTCTGGTATTTTGTTGTGCTCATAAGGAAGTTGCATGTAGCCCCCCAGTCAAAGAAGTACTATTGCAAAAAATGGCAGTGTGATAAAAAGAAATCCATAAAAATGTTGCTGCATGGCAAGAGGAGAGGTCACTTATACAACTGGCATCAAGAAATATACAGCCAGGCTTTTTTTTTAATAGAAGAGGAAATATGGGATGACAGGTTCTGTCACCTCTGACACACTAAACCGAGAATTTTATTCCTACCATGAGAGGATAAACCACAAGTTTGCCTGGGGTTTTAAACAGTAGTGTATAAGTGACTCTCATTAGCCGATGTGTTTATATGGATTTTTAATATTACAACATTTCGAAATGGTGTTCTTAAATTCATTAATGCTGTTGATTTTTCAGAATTGGGCTATCATAAATAAAGTGGACCAAAACTAAAAAGCCCCATGGGCTTACTCACCATCCTGGTGCAAATCTGGATGTCTCCTCAGCACAAAGCTGAATACTGTCTCTCTACACTACATGAACCAGTTGTAAGCTGTGGATGTTTGGCTAGTGAAGACAAATCCTGCGCACTGGCATGAAAGGAGAAATGTTTTGGCGAGTGTGCAGTCATGGGATATAGGAGATTGAATTGATGGGTGCTGGACTGCATTGAGATGGTTTGCCCCCTGCCCCTGAGCATAGACTCCATGCAAACCCAACTTCTGCTTACCACCACTGCGATCCCCTGGCAAAATCTGGTCACACAACTGGCCACCGATAGTCCTGTGATCCGGAGTCGCCCCAAATTTTCCAGCCACAGGCTGATACATAGACCACTGAACGACCCTTCTTAAGGGTGGGGGGATTTCTGTATGCTTTTTGTTTTTGCTCAGAAAAGGTTAAGCTAAAGCAATTAGATGCAATGTATAAAGGAAAAAAAATACTCACTGTAAATTGCCCGCTGGCTGTAGCAATGTAAATAGTGTACTGCTTCTCACTGGCCGTGTTTAGAGTACTCTGATTTGTCTCTCCTTTACTCCTGAATTCTTCAAGTGCCAACCTTACAGCAAGGTATTTAGATAAGTGATCAACTGTAGCATTTCCAGATGTTTTTATGTAACTTTAAAGTAAGAACAAGAAACATTAGTAAAGCAATTATGAGCAGTAAATGAAACAATGGTTAGATTGTTTATATGTATTTTATTACACTGTATTAGAGGTGTCAAACTCCCTCCTGAAGGACCAACATGTCAGATTTTGTGGGTCTCCAAATAGCCATCTCTATAGCTCTGAGCTCTGTCTGAGCACCAGTTACTCCATCTGTATGCTTCTATGGAGATGAAGCCTAACCTTTCAGGAGGGAGTTTATTGTGAACTATATGGTTGAATAGACGTAATGATCACAAATGCGCTACTTTTACCGTGTTTGAGCGTTATCGTTCCTCTCCATTAATGTTGGGTGAGGTCTAAAGACCAATTCTATTTCACTGGATCCATCCAACACAGGCTCTATTGTTACAGTGTCATTATTTGTATCGAGCTCTAAACCAGAATCATCTGATGTCTTTGTCCTTTTGTTGCTGGGCCCAGCTTCTTGATTGCTGTGTACAGAAGCATTACTGCAGTGAGAGCTGTCTGCATTATCTTCAGCTCCACTTCCATTGTCCACCTGTTGCTTCTTCCCTCTTTGTAATCTGTAAAGCAATAATAATTTCGTCAAAAATGTGACACTTTTATATCCACATCAGTCAATAGAACAAACATATCTGCTGGTCCATCTGAAATTGTGCTATATGCACACTCTATTCAAAGCCAATCGACAGGTGGAATTCTAAAATGTTATTACAGAGACTGATGTTTACCTTTTACTAGTATAACTAAAAGAAGCTCTAACATCCTTCGAATATTAAACATTTGTATAAAATGCTAGACAGCAAGAGAACAAGCTACTTACACATCTTATTCATGACAAAAAAATAATGGAAAAAAGACTCCCCAGGAATAATAGGTTTTTAGGGATACTGTTTAACTATCACAAGGAGAAATGTATTCTAAGCCTGTCTTGTGAGCTAGAAATAGGGAAATAGAAGCATTGACTGCTGTAATATCTGCCTAAAGCACAGAATGATGGGTAAGGGAATCTACACACAGAAGAATTGCAATAGCAATAAGCCGTAATCCCAGCATATGTTAGCTCAGGGGACAGACTGTTACATTGAATAAGTCCTTAAGTCCTCCCTTGTAAAAGAAGAATGGTTTCACAAACCGTTCATCCTGACTCGTTCAGTAAAATGAAAAACAAGCTTGGCTTTTAAATGCAGGGTATATAAATAACCTCTGCTCTTGCTATCCAGAATATGTATGCAGATTTGTATCATCAGGCTGTTTTCCACAGGCAGAGTAAAGATGTTTTTTTTTTATGTGTTGAAAACGCCACTTAAATTTGTATTAGAATAAAGCAAGCTCCAATCAGGAAAGGAGCAGCTGAGAACTATGCTGTCAGTACTTGACCTGTGGTGTGATAGGTGAGCATATTTTTTTTACATCACAGGTAATTAAAATATATAGAAATATGTATTTATCATTTACATTTTCTGTAGACCCAACAGTATGTCATTGTATGAATAACATATCTATGTGCACTATAAATATACTGGGGGTTAAAAATCAAACATGTTGACAAATAGAGAAAATTCTAAATTGTCTTACCATTAAGTTCTTCTCCTGCGGTTTTGTTTATATTCCAGAAGAAGAAACTGGTAAGCAGATTAGAATGTTCTCCTTTCCCTGTACACAGCACAAAACAGAAGATACCTACAATAATTACCTATGCATTGACTTTTCAGTGGGATATATGAAGCACCAATAATTATATTTGTTTAATAAAAAATGGATGAAATTTCAAATCTACCAGCAATTCAAAAGATACTAAATTTATACAAGACATTTGGACCCCAAAAAGCAACTAGAATGTCTGCACATTTTTTTAACATTACGTCACTTTATGTAAATTCCTATTTATTCAAATGTATCATGTTTTGTAAGTGACGTGTAAAAATATTTTTGAATAATGAATTCACTCTTTACTCTTTAAGATATACAACTATATAGTAATAAAAACCTGTAATAAGATATACAACTATATAGTAATAAAAACCTGTAATATGTAAAATGTCCCTATACTATTCAAAGATATATAATTTAAACAAACCTTAAACTGAAGCAGAATTGGAATAAAATGTATGCATTTAATCTAGGCATGTAATCTCCAGAAAGATATGACCTGAGAACAGCAAAATAAATAACCACACAAACTGAAATTTGCTTACATGCTCTTTTTTACCATGGTTTTAAACTGATGATACAGTAAACCTGATGCCATCATACCAACACATGCAATCACATCTCGAATAGAAAAATGCCAGCCTCCCCTCTCCTGTGTGCAGCCCGCCCATGTCCCTCCTCGGCTCCATTCATGCTATAGCTGTTTTTCTGTGCATTGTCAAAGCACGCCGCCACCGACTTTGAGCACTGGGTGTGGGGCTGCAGGTGGTTACTGCCCAATGTTCTGCATGATGCTGGAGGCGTTTGAAGCTGTTCTCGGCTGTCCCCATTCTCTGATGCCTGATTAGGAAGCATCTGAGAGCGGAGACAGCCGAGAACAGTGCTGGACACTGCCAGCATCATGTTAAATGATGAATTTGAGAGCTGTACAGTCACTATGACACACCCGGTGCTCAGAGCAGGTGGCAGTGCTGTTACAAAAGTGCCTGTGCAGCTCTCACCTTCATCAATTTGCATCCAGAGCTGCTCTCGGCTGTCTCCGTTCTCTGATGCTTCCTCAGCGCCTGTGTGACATGCACCCTCATCTGGTATTTGGCTTCTCTCGCCCGCAGTACATGGAGAGTACTAATTTGATTTTGGGGTTGAGCAGGGAGAGGGGGTTGTTGGTGCTTCCTTTATACTGCATTCAGCTATCCTGTGCCCCTGAGAGCTCCAGAATATCATGTCAGGAGGAAGCTCTAATCTTGGAGCACAGCAGCAAGGATCGGGAGAGTGCAAAGTAGAAGTGGCCAAGATTAGGATAATGGTCGAAAACAGAGCGTAGGGGTTCTATGCTTCCCTAATGCACCTGCTCACTGTGCATTCTCTATAACATCGAAACCAAAATGGAAGGGAAAAATGAACACCCAACGTAGAAGCTATGCATTGCAAAAGGTAATTTAATTCTGTAAATCCAAATACCATACAATAACAACAAGTAAATAGTGCAGTAAATATATATAAACAGGAATGACCGCTAGGTGGTATAGTTTAGCTGGTTCCAGCATCCATATTGCAAGTCTCATGCAGGGATATCATGTATATTTACAGGTAAAAGTTCAAAGTTATTCAGGCTTGGAGATACAAAGAAAGTATAGCAATACAAAGCTTACAGGCTGGGAAACCGTGGATAACACCAAACATACACTCGACGTTTCAGCGTTTCCTCAAGAGCAGTGGTCAGTTGCTATACTTTATTTGTATCTTTACTGCTCTGCATTAACCATCAGGCATTGGAATTGCATTTATGAATTCATGTCAGGAATTCCTTGGACTACCTTCAAATCTCCAAGCCTGAATAACCTTGAACTTTTACCTGTAAATATACATGATATCCCTGTATGAGAATTGCTCAGTGAACATATGAATCTTCTGCGCTTGAACAGCTTAATCGATCGTTAGAGTGATCGCTAGTTCGACAGAGGACAAAACTAAATTCAATCCAAACTTCAGAGAAAATTTTGATTAGCCTGAATGAGAATTTCTGCTGATTCATATTAATGAAACTAAATGGTGGCCACATGCTTTACAAAGCTGTATTTGTCGCCAAAATGAAGGACACGTGCCTGGGAGTGCAGGATCAACCATAATACCCTGCCCACAGCCAACTAGTGGGTAGCTAGCTCCTGTGTGATGTCACTGAGATGGTCCAAGGCATGAGACAGCATGGAAAATCAGCCAAAAAGGCTGGCAAAGCAGCAACACGTAGGGCTCTGTCCGAAAGATGGCGCTGGCCTCAGATACGGAGCGCACACTGCAGAAGCCCCTCTTCACTTCGGAGGATTAACGGGACTCTACAGACAGCCTCAGGCAGTTTCTCAGCTCGCCAGGCCCACCTGAGGACCAGCAGACAGTGTGGCTTGAGCAGGTGAGGGCTATTGTACAGGAGGAAATGCTTTCAGTTGCTGTCCAGCAGGCGCTCAAAAAAGACTTGTGAATGCTAGGCCACAGGGTGGACCACCTGGAATATGATAAAAATCCACAGGGCACATGGCAGAAAACCAGTGGAGGGCCTACCAAGAGACATTATCATTAGGTTCCATTTATTCAAAACCAAGGAACACCTGCCCCGGGTGGTGAGGATAAGAAGCTTCAATATTGCTGAGGCTAGCCCTTTATGCTCCAGTTCTCCATCAATGGCAAGGCATACCAGCTGGCAACCTCAGAGTAACTTAGGGCGCTCTTTAGGAACCTGAGGTTCCCCCTGCCCGAGCAGGGCCCCGGCGACTCTCCTGATCCTACTTCAACCCCGGCTAAAATATCTGCAAGCAACTTGCAGGGGTCCACCTCTGACAAATTGCAACACTTTTAAGCTCTCCAACAACTGCTGTCCGAGAGATTTAGTTGCCCCCCCCCCCAACGGCTGTGTTAAAAACCTGCTTCCTTGGGTTTCATGGCCCCCACAGGTTATCTCATGTTTTTTATAGCAGTTATGGTTTTTACTTCTCTTTCCCTCCCCTTCTCCCCACTCTCCCTAACGCTTTTCATCTCCCTTTATAGGGGAGAGGGGGAGGAAAAGGAAAAGAGAGAGAGAATTTTCTTTACATTTTATCTGTTCTTTTTCTTTCTGTCCCTGGTTCCCCACTATCCTTGCGCCCACTCTTTCCCATGATTCATACCAGCTGGCCCACTAGGAGCTAAACCCCATTATCTGTGAATATCGTTAAGTATTACCTTGTTATGGAAAGGTTCCAAGTTGTTCACTTACAATATTTAAGGCACTTATAAGCCCTATTATTTGCTCTGTTTGTTACCATACAACCCCCTTGTTATTATTAGTATTATTCCCCTGGTGGGGAGGAGATTTTCCTCCCTCCCTGCTTGAGGTGAACACAACTTTCATTTACATTTTTTTGTTTCATGCTACGGAATGCAGGGAGCTCCTTGGGGGATGAAGTCCTTGGCCCTAGCTCTGCCTGGGTTGGGGAAGGGCCCTCAGGGTCCCAAATATGTATAAGTGTTTTTGTGGTTGACTTTCTTAATTTTCTTTATCTGTCTCTTTCCCTTTACCCTTTTTCCTATCTCCCTCTTGAAAGACCCATGTATCTAACCTACCATGGCCTTGCTCTCGTCACCCATGCCATGACTGCCTCTATCTTAACTCTTAATGTACAGGGATTAAACTTTCTGGCAAAAAGATCAAGGGTTTTTAGATATCTCAAATCTGTTCATGCGGACATCTGCTTACAGATCTTCCTCTATGCCAAGGTTTCTCTCCCCTCTATACACCATTTTTTTTTGCTAATGAACAAACAAAATTATCCTTGGACATTCACCACATATTAAAATTTTGTGGTTTTGAACCTGCCCACTTTAATATCTCAGGAGGAATGCAACAGGGTTATCCCCTGCCCCCCTCCTATTTATACTCGCCTTGGAGCCAGTTGCTATCAAGATCAGGCAGAATCAAAACAGAATCAAAACATCAAAGGCATGGAATAGACGGAATATAACCAAAAGATGACTATGTTTGCTGACAATATGCTCCTGATGGTTACCTCACCTCATATCACACTTTTCTCAGTTCTCTGAACTGAATAGCTTTGCAGCTATTTCAAGACTAAATTTAAATCGGTTGCCCTAAATATTACGTCATCCCCTGACACACTCAAATAGGTGCTAATGAATTTCCCTCTACTCTGGTCTGGTCGTCTCCCTTATTCAGGGATTAATTTGGGGATCATTTTGCTCAACATTATATCAAGATAACTACCTACAAATAATCAGGTACCTGGATTCACCGATATCCTGTTGGGGCTGGCTTGAACTTATAATATCTAGGAAGGATCAGTGCCATTAAAATTACATATCTCCCTAAGATTTTTTTAGGTTGTTGCCCGTTTGGGTCCCTGCAGACATAACACACTGAGGTTGCTCCAGAATATGAGTCATTGTATTGGGTGCCACCCACCCTAATGTTAATAAACACATTCTTTATAGGCATAAGCTCAACGGAGAGCTAGTGGCCCAGATCGCGCCTCTGGCTATGCTACATGCACGAAGGAGGAGACCACTCTGAACGGTCCTAGATGCCGCAGATTGGGGATGTCGATCCAGCCACATTGAGACAGGCTCGGGGGGGGGGGGGGGGGGGGGCTCCAGCCATCTGGACACAACCCCCCCCCCCCCGAGCCTGTCTCAATGCTGCCGGACACACCCATTAGAATGATTCCTGAAAGTACTTACTATAGCTGCTTCATTGGCAGAAGTGTACTCCTGTCTGTCCCTTAAGATAAACATGATTTAGTTATCCAGTTGTTTACCCAAGAGTGAAACACCTACTGCACAGGAGACCCCACAGTAGTAAAAAACTTCTTCCTATGAGGTTTCCGTCACAACATAATCTGGTAAAGTTAAAAAACCATGCTGCAATGAACACCTTACCAGCTTTTTGGCAGGTACAAAGGACCTGCAAAAGCACAGAGTCAAGAAGAACCTTAAAGTGGACCAACACCCACGGGTGATCGGCCCGGGAATCTATAAGATTCCCGGGCCGATCACCTCCCTCCCCGTGGGACATCCCGATCTCGGATGAAACCCCCCCCCAAACCCCCTTACCTTATCTAGGCGTGCGCGCGCCCGCGCCGGCCGTCTGTGAATGGCCGGCGCGGGCGCGCGTGCGTCAAGAGGGACGCGCGGGAGGCGGCGGCGGAGCCGCTTGTCCGGGACTGTCAGATTCCTTGTCCGTCGGCGCTGGGAGCGGGGAGAGGTGAGTTTTTCGGGGGGTTCGTGGGGGTTTCACACAGTGGGGCACCCCGATCGGGGGTGCCCCACCGAAGTGGACCAAGACCCAGGATAGTCAAAATCCTGGGTGTTGGTCCACTTTAACTAAAATAAAGGGTTTCAAGTGCGTATTCCATGAATCCTTAAAGGTTGAGGGTAATAGTTACCTAGGTCCTCCTCCAGTGGGCTGGACAACTACCTAAAATGAGCCTAAATATATGTATTATATCAGAACTACACATTTGTAGCCTGTAATTATTTTCCCAGTGTTTAAACGGGTTTAATGGCTGCTTGCTCTATTATCTCAATGTACAATCCTTTGAAATAGTAAGTACAATACATAAAATGTTGATGTCAACCTATTCAGGATACAGAGACACATGAGCTTTATTACCTAGTATTGCCTGTATAGCAGAAACAACCTAATTTCAACATATCTCATAGCATATTCACACATTCCACATGACATATTTTTTCATCCCTTCACTTGCATTGATTTGGCCAGTCTATGCCTAGACTGCAAGATGATTTGTATATGGTGAACCCTCTGTGTCCTAATTACTTACATCAGTGTTGTTTCCATGGATATTTGACAGCTTCCCTGAATCTCAATTGCTATACTATAATATACACTAGAGCAGATCCATGGCAATGTTATCAACACTGATGGACGTTCCTTTCAGCTATGCTGGCTTATACTTTTTTTTTTTTTAAAGTTTCTTTTTATTTGCAATTCAACAAACAACATCAAAACAGGTTACAAATCACAATATGGCACCGCAGGCACCAGTTTCAGTTATAAAGATTCAATGAACCATTTAGACACGACAACCATTCACCCTACATTCACACCTTCTGGACTCGGACATCTACATTAACTACTCGCTGGGATGGAAAAGAACCGGTCGGTGCACCACATCCCCCAGGATGCCTCTACTGTCTCTCAGTTCCTCCTTTAACCCATTCAGAGGTTCAACCAAACGATGGTCAGTAGCTTGCCCCATCATGCGGACCCACCCCCTCCCTAATTATCTTCTGAAGCTGTGTCCTGACTCTGCAGCCAAGGACCCCACACTTTTCCAAATTTATCAGGCACCCCCCTGGCAGCGTACGTCAGTTTGTACATAGTAAGTTTCTGATTAACCAGAGCCTTCCACGCCTGCACAGATGGTTTGGCCGGGTGCTTCCAATTCAACAGAACGCATTTCCTAGCATAAAAGAGTAATAACCTAAGTAGTGACTTCAGCGCACTTGTCTCCGACAGTGGTTCAACCACCCCCAGAAGACATAAAGAAATTGAACCGCTTATCCGGATACCCACTACCCTCCCAATCAGATGCATCACCTCACCCCAGTAGCCCTCCAGAACTGCACAGGACCAGGTTACATGTACCCATGTACCGGCCTCCCTCTCACACCTGGGACACAGATCACTAGCCAGCAATCCCATCCTATGCATACGTATCGGAGTGATGTAGGCTTGATGCATCCACTTGGTCTGGATAAATCTGTCTCTAGCTTCTATGACCGAAGAGTGTAGGTTATCAAAGATTCCCTCCCAGTCATCCGGGTCCAAGGTTTGGTCTAGAGCCTGCCATTTGCTTTCGATTTTCCCCCTAGGAGACTCCAGCCCAGCAATCAAGCATTTGTACAATGTAGAGACCGGCTTCTCCAAGTCCGTCCCCCTGACCACACTCTCCACTTGCGACACCGAGAAATTCGGACTGTCCCTGTGGAATTGAGTCTGGAGAGCGTGCCTGAGTTGCAGATAGCGGAAGAAGTCCCGATGGGAAACTCGAAACGTCTCCCTAATTTGGTCAAACGACATGAGCACTCCATCCTTGTACACCTGGCCTAACATCTGGAGGCCCCTTCCATCCCAAAACTGCGGATCCTGCATAGAGACCAACTCAGAGAGTTTGGGTTTACTCCAGAGAGGAGCAAAGGGGGACCAATGCTGGGCCTCATCTGGATTCCTGTTCAGCTTGGCCACCCTTTCCCATATGTTACACACTGCCCTCATACAACCCGTCGCCTCCCGGATCCCCCGAACCCCCCTATACGCCAGAGAGGACAGTCTCCCAGAGGAGCCCAAAACCGCCACCTCCAGACTCACCACCGGATTATTCTGCGGCTGACAGAGCCACCAGTACACAAACAGGAGCTGCGTGGCATAGAAATACATTTGCATGTGAGGGACCGCCAGTCCCCCCTCCGCTACCTGCGCCTTCATTATTTGTCTATTAAGCCTAGGTGGAGACTGCCCCCAGATAAAGCCAAACAGAATGGAGTCCAATATCTTAAAGTGGGAGACTGGCAGCAGCACTGGCGAGGCCTGATATATATATAGAAATTTCGGAAGGAATATCATTTTATATATATTAATTTTGCCCATGACTGACAGTGGCAGGTTCGCCCACTGAGCAACCCGCTGCCTCAACCTAGCCACGACAGGGGAGACATTGAGAGATATGAACTCACTTGGTTGCCTACTAATCATGATCCCCAAGTATTTGAATTGTTGAACTATTTTAAGCTGAGACCTCGGGGAAATGTCCGGAGAAACAAGCTCATCTACTAACATTAGACTGGATTTGTCCCAATTAATCCTCAACCCGGAGAACCTCCCAAACACTCCAATAGTGTCCAGTGCTGCGTTCAGAGATTCGTGACCATCTGCCAGGTATAACAGCGTATCATCTGCATAGAGTGATATCTTTTCCTCCACCGTACCTATTTTCCATCCAGAGATACTTGGGGAGCTCCTGACAATAATCGCCAGGGGTTCGATAGCTAAGGCAAAGAGCAGCGGTGATAGCGGGCACCCCTGTCTTGTCCCTCTATGCAACGGAAATGAATCAGAGTAGCACCCATTAACCCGTATCCGTGCCGTTGGCCGTTCATACAATAATTTGACGTATTTGATGAAACTAGCGGGGAGCCCAAATCTTTCCAATACTGCCCAAAGATATTCCCATTCTATCGAATCAAAGGCTTTCTCGTTATCTAATGAGATAATCACCCGTTTCCCATGATTATCATGTACAATTTGGAGGTTTGACATCAATCTGCGCAGATTCACACAAGTGGTGCGCCCCGGCATAAACCCTGACTGATCCGGCCCGATCAAATGCAGAATAGCCTTGTTTAGCCTAGTGGCCAGTATTTTTGCTAAGATTTTGGCATCTTGGTTCAACAGGGATATAGGTCGATAAGACGCGCAGGAGTCAGGAGGTCTCCCTTCCTTATAGATAAGGACCACATGTGCCTCATGAAAAGAGGCCGGTAGGCACTCACTTTCAAGCGCTTGTTTCAGCACCTCCCATAGCTTAGGTGTCACTTGCTCAAGGTCCTGTTTATACCACTCTGCCGGCATCCCATCCGGTCCCGGTGCCTTCCGGCTAGAAAGCATTCTGATGGCACCAGAGACCTCTTCCATGGTAATAGGGGAATCCAAAGCCTCCTGGTCCTCCTCAGGCAGTCGCGGGAAGTCAATCTGATCTAGGTAAGTACCCAGTTCAGCCGCCCCATAGCACACCCTTGAGGAATACAAGGCAGAGTAGTACTCAAGGAACCGCTTGGCTATCTCCTTCCCTTCAGTTACCCTCGTCCCATTGTCTAGGATTCCAGCTATGTTGTTAGATTGGCTTTCAGCTCTCGCTAAGTAGGCCAGGGTCTTACCGTTCTTATCTCCTTTATCAAATATTGTTGCTTGCTTATATAGCAGCAGTTTCCTAGCCGAATCAGTCAAAAGTAGATTATACTCTCTTTTTAATGTCAACAGCGTTGAATGGTCCCTACTGTCCGATGTTGTAATAAACTTCTCTTCCGCCACCGCTAGTTTACTCTCAAGATCTGCCACTTCCCTCCCCTTCATCCTCCTAGCCGCAGCGATAGCGCTGATGGCCGCCCCCCTGGTAACAGCTTTGAAGGCATCCCATCTTACGTCTATCGATGTCTCCACAGTATTGCACGCCCAGAAAGCCTCAGTAGAGGATTGCAAACTACTCTTAATTTCAGGGGAATCCAGCCACAAAGGGTTTAGGGTCCAGCCCACCCGGGTCTCCCGCCTCATCGACAATCCCGCCGTTATCAACAAAGGGGAGTGATCCGAGACCCCTCTCGGGAGATAACTACAGGTCGCCACCTTGGTCAGGAATTCAGGAGATGAGAACGCAAGGTCAATTCTAGACAGGGACTTGTGTGTGACAGAGTGGCAGGAATATGCCTTATCGGTGGGGTGCTTCCACCTCCAAAGCTCTTGTAACCCCAGCGTCTCCGCCCATAGCGCCAGTTGGGTCTTGGGGCCCGGATTCTTACCCATCCTGTCCAACGCCGAATCCAAAACCATGTTGAAATCTCCCAATAGCAGTATCGGGGCAGGGGGGTAAGACAACACCTTCTCCATTACTCTGTCAAGTATCTGTGCAGAAAATGGTGGGGGGACATACACTCCCACTATTATTATATCAGTATCCATGATCTTGGCATGGAGGATAACATAGCAACCCTCCCGATCAGTATGTACTGAATACAACACAAATGGGGTGCCCTTGGAAATCAGTATGGATACACCTCTTGAGTATGTCGAGAAGGGAGCATGAAAGGAGCTCTGAATCCATGGTTTCTTTAACGCCAGGACTCTCTGACCCATCAGATGGGTCTCTTGGAGAATAACTACGTTTGGTTTGTGTTTCTTAACAAATTGAAGGACAGTAGCCCTTTTGATCTTATCATTAAGCCCCCGGACATTCCAGGAGAGAAATTTACACTCACCCATTATTACCACTTAAAGTTCTATCGGCAAGGTCACCTTTCTGCGGTTCACCGCCACCCCCCAGAAATCTCTTCACTAACCGAGTCCAACAACCAAACTTCACAGTCATACCAACACACAAACAACAGTACACAAAACAGATAATACAACACATTAAACAGTACCTACAATACCCATACCCAACCACCCCCACCCCGCTCCACCAGCCCCAAACTTTGGCGAGCATCAAACCCTCCCAACCACAAATACAACACAGGTGAAAACTAGTTGCAACTGGGGTGCAGGTACCCAACGCCTAATGGGCCTGCAACATAGGATAACCACGGATTATACAGGTCGGCAGACTAACTGCCATGGGTTCCCAGGGGCATGAAAGTAGGCGGGAGGGGGAGCAGATGGGATAAGGAGACGGGGGGGGGGAAAGGGTGGGGAGGAAAATAGGGCACAGAGACCCAGGAAGGGGAAGGGGGGGGAAAGGGAGGGGGTGGCCATCACTCCCTGGGAAACCAGAGCCGGAGCTCCCCTGTACTATGCATATCAGGATACAGTGGTAACTTGGGCAACCGAACAAAACTGAACTAAACTAAGCGGCAACACCGAAGTTGGCCGGCGGAGCCGAACAAGCCCCCACCCGGGGCCACATTAGGATGTCTGGCGGCCGGCCGCCAGGCGCCAGAATGAGTGGGAGTGCCCCCGCCATCATAGATGAAGGGATTAGGAACGATCAGCTCGCTCCAACCCAGAGCCCAGTCTGTCAGGCCCCAGGCAGAGAGTCCAGCCAGGCGCAGGCCTCCTCGGCAGAAGCAAAAAATCTGGTAGATTCCCCGTCTTGCACACGCAGGCGAGCAGGGAACATCATGGAGTATTTAATTTTCCTTTTCCTTAGCCGCTCCCTGACTGCATTGAAGGTGCGCCGCATCTTCTGAACCTCAGGGGTGAAGTCCGGAAAGAAAGACAGCCGGACATTATCAAAGGTCACCACCCCCTTCATTCTAGCGGCAGCCAGGATAGTGTCTCTGTCCCTGTAGTGGAGGACCTTAAATATGAAGGGTCTCGGAGGAGCTCCTGGGGGGAGGGGTCGCGTGGGGATTCTGTGTGCCCTCTCGACCGTGAAGAAACTGGTTAGATTGATCGGGGCCAGGGCCTCTCTTATGAGCTTCTCAACAAATTGCTCCGGGGAGGTCCCCTCAGCCTTCTCGGGCAGCCCCAGGATCCTAACATTATTACGTCGATTCCTGTTTTCGGCTTCTTCAGCCCTCCCCATCAGGGTGGTCACCTGCCTCCGCAGGGTAGCAAGTTCACCCGCCTGAGCAGAAATCCGGTCTTCTGTCTCTCCGATTCTCCTCTCCGCTTCTCCAGTGCGGTCTCGGATCTTATCCAGATCATGGCGAACATAGTTAAACTGCTCTTGGAGGGTGTCAAACTTGGCCGTGAGGGCGCTCTGGCACGAGGCAATAGCCGCCATAATAGCCGCAGTATCAGGGTTGGAGGGTTCCTGGCCGACCCCTCTCTGGGCCTCCATCGTTTGCGTGCTACTGGTGACCGACGTCGTCCTACGCTTTTTACTTCCTCTCATGTGTAGGGGGGGGGACCTCCCCCAGGGACCGTACCGGGACAGCCCTCAGGTGGCTACCCGGCTCCGCCAAAATATCTGTGCAGTCCTCAGTGGCGGGTATGTGCCCTATGGGTAGGCGAGTTATAGCTATTGTGTGGTGGGCCTGGAAGGCCGGGCACTCCAGGTGATTCCCCCCGCCACTGAAACTCGCTCCGCGATGGTCGAGTGCACTGCCGGATGCAGACAGTGTCTGCTAGGGGAGTTGCACCATCAGGGGTTGCTGAGCACTGATTTTGTCCTGGTCCCCCACAGCCTCTCAAACACGGGCGAAGGCAGGTCACAGCTGATAATATTGTCCCCCCTTTTCCTTCTTCCCCCAGGGCTGCAGCTCTTGCTTTGCTGGTCCTAGCCTCCCCTTCACCGGATCAGCAAAATGGCGCCTGACTGCCTCTTCACCGGCTCCCGCTTCTCAGCAGAGACATACACGCCGGCGGGGACTCAGGACTCACTCACCCACGCCTGCCTTCAGTCACCGCCACAGCTCGGGGCTCAGTGTCAGCCTCGCCGCTCACCCGATTCAGCCGGCCGCCTCCTCTGCAGAACGCGCAGGGAGCGCACGTGCTCCAGTCCCGCCGGCAGTGCCCAGCCCGTCCAGCCGCACACACCGCCGTCCCGCCGCACGCACCTCCCGGGGCCGCCGCCGCCGCCGCTCTCCGACGCCCGCCTCCAGTCACCGCCACAGCCCGGGGAGTAGGAAGGCCGCACACCGGTCCGGCCAGCCGCTTCTCTGCAGAGCGCGCGGGGAGCGCACGTGTTCCGGCCCCGCTGACAGTTTCCAGCCGCCGCCGCCGCTCACCGCAGAGGCTCAATCCCGCAGACAGGGAGAGCCAGATGGGGCCCACGGATTGCCCAGTCACCAGGTATGATGGGGTAGATCAGGATAAATTAGCGGAGCCCAGCACAGCACGTCCGCTCAGGTCGCCATCTTGGCCACGCCCATGCTGGCTTATACTTACTTGTATAATGCATTTTCTTTTATTATCTTCCTCCCTATTTTTATGTAGTTTACTTCCCAAAATCACTCAACTTCTAAGAAGCATGGTGCTGATTAATGAATTTAACAGCTCTCCTTGTAGTGTTTTCTTATGCTACATTAGCTGTTTATTCAGTGTTTGCATGTGTGAAAAATGAAGGCAAGCTTCTCCTTGTTTCTGAGGCATATATCTCACAATTTGGTGTGAATTGCTGCTGGCACAGCACTCTCCTAATGTGTGTGTAAGCAGGGCTATCAGGTGTGTGGCAAGATGGCTGCCCCCATGTACTTCTAAAGTGAATAATGTGTATGGGTTCTCCCATACTGCTTATGTCACTGATCATAAGAGGGAAAGTTTTACACAGTGTTTCACACAGTGGGGCATCCAATTCCAGGCCATCCACACTGGATGCTTTGTCCACTTTACAGTAGACCAAAACCTCAGACTTTCACACTCCTTCACAGAAGCATCCTGGTTTGATATGCCTTGGCATGTGAAACCCCTTGGCATATAGGAGCTAGGCAAGTTAATGAAGCAATGGATTGCCAGGTGCCACCTTCTGACTGCGCGTACCAGCCATTCAGATATGCCTGGCAGGGATGTGAGCAACGTTAATTGGGCTGCGGAGGGTGCCAGTGGGGGCCCACATTTGCACTATTGTATCACTGGATCGAGGTGAGTACTAGGTGCACCAGGGGGTTTCAAAAAGTTATATTGATTTGGTCCACTAATGCAACCCTATAAAGTACACAGAGTGTTGAAAAGCTGTTCAGCATGATATAAAAGGTGGGCCAATTTAATTCATCCCCGTTAATTAGTTTCAAGGCAAAGTAGGGAAATACACCTTACCTTGTCAGGAACCCATCGCTGTCAATCCGCACATCAGGCAGTGACTGCAGGGAAGCTACACAGTGTAGCAAATCGCCACCCCCCCTGCGCACGCTCCCAGCCCCCATTCAAGATAATGGGCATGCAAACTAGGGGAGGGCACTCTGTGCAGCCTCTCCAAGAGAGTCATACCCATGGCATGCGCTGATGGATAGCGGTGACAGTAAAATTTCTTATTTTTTGTTAATCCCTGTCCTGCCTTTGCTCAGATAAAAACTTGACTTCTATATTACGGTACCTCATTACCTTTTCAGAATTTTCTATGTATTATATACTCCTTGGACAAGCATACTGTACATAAATCTGATTCCAAATTGAATGCGGTAAGCTAACTTTGTAACTATTATTGCTACTTGGTAAATTACCATTATATCCTAATTGCTTCCATAATTACAGATACTTTACAAGCTGTGCTGATGATGTCTTTGTCTACCTGCCATTGTTGTTTTGTAGTATTATAAATACCCAGGCTCTGATCTCAATAATAAGCTAATTTTAACTTCCCCTACAAGCTGTCATTCAGGTATAAAATCTGAGCGCTGTGATATATTTAAAGGGTCAGTCCAGTCAGGCTGCCTTTTTTTTTTTTTACACAAATGTCCTCCTCCCTGCCACCCTGCCCTAGTGCTGGGGGGGGGGGGGGGTGCTTACATAAAAAAAAAAAACTCCCAGCAATACAGTGACAATCATCGGCCGATTCCAGAGCTGGATGCCGGCATCTTCGCTTTGTCCACTCCTTCCCCACACTGTGCGTTTTCCCGCCTGTGAGTTTACTTGAGTGGGCAGGCAGCAGCTGCCGAAACGAAGATAATCAGCACTGGAATCACTTGATGATTAGTACTAAATTGCAATGAGGGCGGGAAGGCACTTAGAAAATAGGCCGTCTGGCTGGACAGGCACTTTAGGAGTACTTTAAGAGTAGTTTAACACCAAGGTGAAATCCATAGTAACCTTTGGGCCATTTCACATATCTGGCATAAAAGTGTGACAGGCCACAATTTTGGGGCGTTGGCGCTTGCACTATTCACTGGTGCAATTGTGACACCCAGGTGTTAAACAAGCCTTTACAGTCAGTGCCTCTTTTTACGGTTGAAGGTTTTAGGTGTTAATACACATATCTGCTCTCAAGCATTTATAAACCCCTGTAATATTTTCTCTTCATTGAATCACCGCTTCTTTTAACCCTTGTCTTATTGTGAAAAAAAGCATGAAATGTACATGTAGTAAAGTACGGAATCAAAAAGTGTGAGTTTATGTGATAGTACTGCTTACATGAAGCTAAAATGGATTTAGTCAACTCAAAAAATACAATTCTGTGATTACTCACCTGTAGAATTGGTATTATGAGTATACAGTACGTCCTGCTCCAAATCGAATACTTACAAGTGGGATATACTCCGCCAGATGGCGCTGGACTGCAGAGACATCGAAAATAGGCCCCTCCCGGCCCCTCAAATATCCGGGGACCTCCCACAAATCCCCAGCATTGAAAATCAGTTAATGAGAAGCCGGGAGAATTAAACAATCCAAACTATCAACTATAACAATGATAACAATCACCATACAGGGGATCCAAGATAATGCAAAACCAAGGGTGGGTTGGACCAGGACGTACTGTATACTCATAATACCAATTCTACAGGTGAGAAATCACAGAATTGTATTATTCTTAGTATACAGTACGTCCTGCTCCAAATCTAATGCTTACACATGGGACATCCAATAGCAGTGTCCATAAAGTATAGTGGGATCCCCAAGAAAAATCAACAGCAGACAGTTTAAACCACTGCCGTCTGCAGAACCTTTCGGCCAAAAGCAGCATCAGCTGAGGCCCTAACATCAACCTTGTAAAACTTTGAAAAGGTATGAACAGAAGACCAAGTAGCGGCCTTGCAAACTTGTTCAACAGAAGCCTGGTGCTGAAAAGCCCAAGAGGCACCAATAGCAGGAGTGGAATGAGCAGTAAGGCGGAAGGGAGGATTCTTCCCCTTAGAGTAGGCCTGAATCACAGCCTGACGAATCCACTTGCTGATAGTAGACTTGGCAGGAGCCAAACCCTTCCTAGGACCAGAAGGGACCACAAAAAGAGCATCAGTTTTCCTGAAAGGTGCAGTAGCTATCAGATAGTACTTCAGACACCTAACCACATCCAAAGAGTGCAAAACCCTCTCCTTAGCATTGCTAGGATTAGGGCACAAAGAAGGAAGAACAATATCCTGATTCAAATGAAAGGCAGACACTACCTCAGGCAGAAAGTCAGGTTTGAAACGAAACACCACCTTGTCCTGGTGTCTCTCATAGTAGGGGGGCTGAATGGAAAGTGCCGCCAACTCAGACACACGCCTGACAGAAGTGATAGCCACCAGAAACACAACCTTGAGCGTAAGAATACTGCGTAAGAATACTGCACAGGTTCAAAGGGAGCACCCTGCAAGGCTGACAGAACCAAGTTCAGATCCCAAACAGGCACCATAGGCTTACGTGGGGGGCGCACATGAGTGACCCCCTGGAAAAAAGTCCTGATCAGAGGGTGCTGAGCAAAGGACTTCTGGAAGAAAATAACCAGGGCAGAAACCTGACCCTTCAGAGTACTGAGCTGGAGCCCCATCTCCAACCCATGCTGCAGGAACTCCAGAATCCTGGGAACAGAGAACACACGACAGGGACGAGACAGACTCACACCAGTCAATGTAGGCACACCAAACCCTGTAATAAATGGAAGAGGAAGACTTCTTCCTAGCTTTAATCAAAGTATCCACAACCGAGGAAGACAGCCCCTTATCCATCAAGATGGAGGTTTCAGCAGCCAAGCCGTCAAAGCCAGAGTTTGTAAATTGGGATGGCGTAGTGAGCCCTGAGTGAGCAGATCTGGCACGAAGGGCAGAGCGTACTGATCTACTGCCAGCTGCACCACGTCTGCGAACCACACTCTTCTTGGCCACCTGGGGGCCACCAGAATTGCTGGCACCCCCGCCAGAGCAATCTTGCGCAGAACCCTGCCCAGCAGGGGGATTGGAGGGAAGACATACAGGAACTGAAAGTCCTGCCATGACATTGCTAGAGCATCCAAGGTCAAGGCCAGATGATCCTGGGACAGAGAGACAAAAGCTGGGAGCTTGTGATTGTGGTGGGACGCAAACAGATCCACATCTGGTTGCCCCCAACAGTGACACAGGGATTGAAACACCCTGCTGCATAGGGACCATTCTCCCTGGCGAGAGGTCCCCCTGCTCAGAGAGTCCGCCAGGCGATTTTCCACCCCCGGGATGTACACAGCTGATATGCAGGGGACATTGGCCTCCACCCAAGTCAGGATCAGAAACGCTTCCTGGAGGGCCCCCTTGCTCCGGGTCCCTCCCTGATGATTGATGTAGGCAACTGCCGTCTGGTTGTCCGAGCGCACCTGAACAAGCAGGCCCCGAAGGTGAGTAGTCAAGTGAGCCAGAACTAGCCTGATCGCCCGCAGCTCTAAGACATTGATAGGTGTGTGGGCCTCCTGAGGGCCCCACCTCCCCTGGAACCGCAGAGACTTCCAGAAACCCCCCATCCCGAAAGACTGGCATCCGTGGTGACCGTCTCCCAGGAAGGGGTAAGAAAGGATCTGCCCCCCAACAGGTTCCTTGAGTTCATCCACCACGAGAGGGACCTCCTGAACAGGGGGAAGAGCACACAGACCCTGTCTAGGGACGCTGGGTCCTTGTCCCATACTGACAATAGGTGAAGTTGCAGAGGCCTCAAGTGGAATTGAGCATAAGGGACCGCTTCGAAGCATGCCACCATCAGGTCCACCAGCTGCATCCCCTGCCTGATAGAGGGATGAGGACAAGCTAGGAGGGACTGAGCCTGTGCAATCAGACTGTCCACCTTCTGTTGAGGAAGGAAGATCCTTGCCTGAACTGTATCCAGATTCATTCCTAGGAATGGAGTTACCAAGGAAGGGGACAGTGAGGACTTGGGGTGGTTGATCACCCATCCAAATGACTCCAGAGTGGACACCACCAGCTGAGTATCCAACTCTGCCTGATGTAGGGAAGTGGTGAGAATGTCGTCCAGATAGGGAAGCACGCGGACGCCCTGACATCTGAGCAGAGACATCACGCCAGCCAGCACCTTGGTGAACACCCTGGTAGCTGAAGTGAGGCCAAAGGGCAAGGCCACAAACTGGTAGTGTTGATCCATCAGAGCGAACCTGAGGAACCTTTGATGACCTGGGAACACAGGAGTATGAAGGTAAGCATCTTTGATGTCCACAGAAGTCATGAAATCCCCTTGGCGCAGGGAACTGATGGCAGAGCGCAGAGTTTCCATGCAAAAGCGCCTGCCCCTGACAAATTTGTTGAGGATCTTCAAGTCCAGGATGGGCCTGACTGAACCATCTTTTTTGGGTACTGTGAATAGGTTGGAATAAAAGCCCTTGCCTTTTTCTCTTAAGGGGACCTGGTAGATGACCCCCAGCTCCAGGAGGCCTTGCACTGCTTGCACTAGCTCCTGAGCTGACACAGGGTCCTGAGGAATCCGGGATCTGATGAATCTTGGAGGGGGATCGGCAGCAAACTCCAACTTCTAACCGGAGGACACTACCTCCTGAATCCACTGGTCTGAGACATGAAGCCTCCAGACGTGAGCGAAGTGCTGCAGCCGCCCCCCACCCGGATGGGTGAGGGCGCCCCGTCATTTCCGAAGGGCCTGGGAGAGGATTTTGCTTTGGGACCCCAGGAGGAGCCAGGACATCCACGTCCTCTGCCCCTACCCCAGAAATCTCCCCGGGCCCCAGGAAAGGAAGCCCCCCTTCCCTGTCTGGCACCACGGTAAGGGGAGGAGAAGGAACCCTGACCCCGAAAGGGCCGAGATTGCCGCCTGCGCTGGGGTAACCTGCCTCCCTTAGCAAAAAGGTCCGGGCGGTCCCCAAATGGGCGCAGTCCTTTAAAGGGAAAACCAGTGAGGGCCTTCTTGGCAGCGTTGTCAGCAGCCCACTGGCGCAGCCAAGCTGAGCGGCGTATAGCCACCACGAGGGCAGAAGTTCTGGCACACATTCTGATGGTGTCATCCAATGCTGAGAGGACAAAATTTACAAAAACATCACAACTGGAGAGTGCATTGAACACCTCACAAGGCAAATCATCAGGGGCACTATCAAGCATATTTCTGATAAGGGTTCTAGTGGCCACAGCAGTAATGGCAGAGGCACAGACCGGGCGCAGCACCGTCCACGCACATGCAAAGGCGTGGGATGCCAGCTGGTCAATGCGCTGGTCCTCAGCATCCTGCAGGGTAGTGGAGTCAGGGGAATGCATGAAAGAGGTGTTAGATAGCCCTAGGATCGGGGCATCCACCTCGGGGGGGGGGGGGGGGGGGGATGACCAACATTTAACCACCTCAGCAGGAAAGGGATACTTCCTATCCCAACTTTTTTGAAACCCCGGGTAGTTTACTGGGGCGCTCCGATTCCTTGAGCACAAGGTTATGGAAATGTGCCTGCTCGGGAAATTCCAAACGTGATTTTGCTGTATGGAAAAGCTCCCCTCTTTGCCTGGGAGCCGCAACAGGGAGAGAGATAGACAGAACCTCAAAAATCTGGGTCAATAATCTGTCAGTGTCATCCGGGGCCCAGGGGTCAGAGCCAGAATCGTCATGACCCCTTGGTCTCTCATCAGATGAGCCTGAATCAGAAAAGAGCTCCCCTTCATCAGACGGGGTATAGTCACAAAGATTCAAAAACTCCTCAGTTCCCATTGGGAAAACAGTGACATTAGGCATCAAGTGCCGCTTCTTAGCAGGGGCCTTACGCGCTAAGGACTTAGCAATCAACTGCTCAACAGTAGCCAGTCTAGAAGACACATCAGGCTGAGAATCCCAACTAGTATGCAACTCAGTAGGAGTGAGGTTTAAGCTTGGGGGAGTAGGTGAAGTGAAACGAGGTGCAGCCACTGGCAGCCCAGATTGCAATGCAAGCACCTGCTCAGCACAGGGTACACAGACCCGCGCCTTGTCAGCATCAGCATGAGGCTGCCCACACGCTACACACAGCCGGTCTTGTCCCGAAGGGACCCCGGTCACATTATCCTGGGATGCCTCCATATGGTGATTATAGCGGCGCTATACGCCGATAGGGAATAACGCTATATAGCAACCCTGGATGCCCCAATAACCCGCTAGGGAAGTGGGAGTATTGTTTTTACAAGGCCTACAAATAATACAGGGCCGGGAGAAGCCAAAAGGGTTAGCCCCGCCTGAAAGACATAAGCAGACAAGACCTGTAAGCACACAGTAACAAAAGTGAAAGCCACCCGCGCTTACAGACCGCAGTAGGTAGGGGTCCGTCGCACATGGGCCAACCAAGCAGGTTAAAGATGGCATCGGTGTACCTCGAGGGGCGGGCCGGTATCAGCGATGACGCGGAGCGCACCATAGACGGGCCACGCCCCCCAGAAGAGCGCGAAGCCAGAACATGCAAGCAGCCAATGACAGCGCACCAGCGCCTGAGGTAATGCCGCCGCTAAGCGCGGAACCAAGTCAGCGTGCGGCGGCGGCAATTTTAAAAAGACAGTAAAGGCAAGTCAGCGCGGCGGCTGACACAAAACTAAACAGAATAAAAAGAGAGTGTAAAACACAGAATGCATACCATACACATTTACACACCACCCCCCTTTTCCCCCGAAGGCTACAAGGAGAATGAGGGAGGACAGCGGCCACTTAAACAGGGCCCACCGATGGGCAGGGGCACTAGTGCAGGAGGGGCATCCCATAGAGGCTCACCATAAGCCTGAACCGCCTACCCTTTGGTGGGGGATTGCGGTGGAGCAGCGCTCCTTAGCACCTAACAGCGGTGCTGCCTACCTTCACCCGACCAGCGCAGCCAAGGCTGGGAGGCATGTTACTAATGGAACGGGTGGGAATAGTCCTACAGGGCCGCAGGCTAATAGCCCCGCTCACCTGCGAGTAGAGAGCCATTTCTCGTCCTTTGCAGCCAGACTGCAGAGAAAATACCGTTTTGTGAGTACTCACCTTTAAAACTGGTATTATGAGTGTGCCATACACTCCACTTCGGTCTTCATGACATCTGGGGTAATCTCCAGTAGAGGGCGAACTTCTGCAGAGATGAATATGCAAAAAAGAAAGCCCCTCCCGGTCCATATATACCTGGGACCTCCCACCAATTCCCAGTGTATAAAAGCAGTAAGGGGACCAGGAAGAACCAATTATAACCTTAACAATCAAAACCAATGGTTCACCATATAAAAGCCCCAGAATACCTGAAAAAAGGGGTGGGGCGAAGTGGAGTGTATGGCACACTCATAATACCCATTTTAAAGGTGAGTACTCACAAAATGGTATTATTCTAAGTGTGCCATACACTCCACTTCGGTCTTCATGACATCTGGGACATCCAATAACAGTGTCCGTCATGGGTGGGAACCAGAAACAGTAAAGAATGTACCAACTCAAACCACTGCAGCTTGCAGAACCTTGCGGCCAAAAACAGCATCCGCTGAAGCCCGCACATCAACCTTGTAAAACTTGGAAAAAGTATGAACGGAAGACCAAGTAGCAGCCTTACAAACTTGTTCAACAGAAGCCTGGTGCTGAAAAGCCCAGGATGCTCCAACAGCACAAGTAGAATGCGCAGTGACCCTAAAAGGAGGAGTCCTCCCCTTAGCAGAATAGGCCCCAACAATGGCCTGACGAATCCATTTGCTAATCGTAGACTTAGCAGGTGCCAAACCTTTCCTGGGCCCGCAGGGCACCACGAAAAAAGCATCCGTCCTGCGGCGGAAGGAAGAAGTAGTCACCAAATAGTACTTCACACAGCAAACAACGTCCAAATTGTGCAAAACCCTCTCCTTGTCATTGTTAGGCTTAGGACACAAGGAAGGGAGAACAATATCCTGATTGAGGTGGAAAGCAGACACCACCTTAGGAAGGAAATCCAGCTTAAAACGAAAAACCACCTTATCCTGGTGTCTCTCAAAGTAAGGGGCCTGAATCGACAGGGCCGCCAACTCAGAGACACGCCGAACAGAGGTAATAGGCACCAAGAAAGCAACCTTCTGAGTGAGAAACCGGTTTCAGCAGCTAAACCGTCAAAGCCAGCGTTTGTAAATTGGGGTAAAGTAGATGACCCTGCTTAGGGAATCCGCCTCCGTGTTCTCCACTCCCGGAATGTAGACTGCCGAAAGGCAAGGAACATTGCTCTCCGCCCAGTGCAGGATCAGAGAGACTTCCCTGAGGGCACTCCTGCTGCGAGTCCCTCCTTGGTGATTTATGTAAGCTACTGCTGTTCGGTTGTCCGAAAGAACCTGAACCGGAAGACCCCGTAAGTGTGGGGTCAGCCGAGCCAGAACCAGACGAATGGCTCTGAGCTCCAATACATTGATGGGGGTGTGAGCCTCCTGGGGACCCCACACCCCGCTGAACTGACGACTCTTCCAATAACCTCCCCAGCCCGACAAGCTGGCATCCGTGGTAACGATCTCCCAACAAGGGACCAGAAAGGATCTGCCCTTCACCAGATTGCTCGAGTCCAGCCATCACCGAAAGGACTGCCGAACCCTGGGAGACATCCTCAACGGTTGATCCAATGACTGTGGGCACCTGTCCCAATACGTCAATAGGTGAAGTTGAAGAAATCTCATGTGAAACTGTGCAAACAGCACCGCCTCGAAGGAAGATACCATCAAACCCACCAGTGTCATCCCCTGTCGGAGAGAGGGACAAAGACTGGCCAGAAGAAGACGGATCAGGCCCTGAATCTGGGGCAGAAACACTCTGGCCCGAATGGTATCCAGATTCATGCCCAGAAATGAAATCACACGAGACGGGGAGAGAGAAGACTTGGTGCGGTTGATCACCCACCCGAACCTCTCCAGGGTCGACACCACCTGGTGGGTGTCCAGCTCCGCCTGATGAAGGGAAGAAGCTGATATCAACAGATCATCCAGATAAGGCCCAATGCGAATGCCCTGAGATCTGAGCAGAGCCATTATGCCCGCCAAAACCTTGGTGAAGACCCTCGGTGCCTAGGTCAGACCGAAGGGAAGAGCTGCAAACTGATCATGTTGATCCTCCACCGCAAATCGGAGGAATCTCTGATGTGCCTGAAAAATCGGAACATGCAGATAAGCATCCTTGATGTCTATGGATGTCATAAAATCCCCATGGCGAAGGGAGTTGATAGCCGAGCGCAGAGTCTCCATGCGGAACTTCTTGGCTCTGATAAACCTGTTGAGAACCTTGAGATCTAGAATGGGTCTCACCGAACCCTCCTTTTTGGGAATCCTGAAAAGGTTGGAGTAGAAACCCCTGCGCCTCTCCGACAGAGGCACCGGGCATATAACCCCCATGTCCAGAAGGTTTTTTACTGCTAACAGGAGCCCCTGTGCAGCCTGAGGGTCCGAGGGCACCCGAGACCTTAAGAATCTTGGGGGCGGCCAGAACTCGAACTCCAGTTTGTACCCGGAGGAGACCACTTCCAAGATCCAATTGTCTGTGACCTCCCGGGCCCAGACCTGGAAGAAGAGCCGCAGCCGTCCCCCCACCCTTGCGGGTGAGGGCGCCCCTTCATTGCTGAGCCGGTTTAACGGCAGACTTGGGCTTGGAACCTCAGGCAGGCGCGGGACGTGCCCGACCTCTGCCTTTGTTCCAGGACGAGCCCCTGACACCTGAGAAGGCCAAACCCCTAGTCGCTCTGGCCCCTCGAAAGGAAGGAGTGAACGAGCCCGCCCCCTGAAAAGGGCGGCGCTGTTTCCTCCGTTGAGGTAACTTACCTCCTTTGGCAACAGCATCCAATTTATCTCCAAACAGCCGCGAACCCAAGAAGGGAAATGCTGTGAGCGACTTCTTGGCTCCAACGTCCGCTGTCCACTGGCGGAGCCAGATCAATCTGTGCATAGCCACCAGTAAGGCTGACGTCCTACTACACCAACGACAATAGAGTCTTCCATCGCAGCCATGACAAAATCCATGAACAATTTGCATTTCTTAAGGATAGCGAACTCAGCGCCAGCTGGATCAAACTGAGCGTTATTCAGCCAGTCCCTGATAAGAGACCTGGTAGCAAGCGACACCAGGGCAGATGCACTAACCGGCCGCAGGGCCGAGCCCACGTTGGCAAATGCGTGGCACGCCATCTGATCAAGGCGCTTGTCCTCGCCATCCTTAAAGGAGGAGGCGTCAGGGGTGTTCAGTACAGAAGAGTTGGTCAAACCTAACACAGGCGCGTCGACCTCGGGAGGAGAAGACCAGCGCTTGACCGCCTCCACTGGAAAAGGATACTTCTTATCCCATCCCTGAGGCACACCAGGAAGCCGACTGGGCCTCTCCCATTCCCTAAGTATCAGCGCATCAAAATGACCCTGGGTAGGGAATTCCAGACGGGGCTTGTAGGCCCAAAAAAATTCCCCCTTCTTAAGAGGGGGTGCCTCAGGTGGATCAATATCCAACACCTCCAATAAATGTGACAAAACAGTGGCCATATCAACGGCATCCCCCAGCGCCTGCCCGACATTGGAATTCCCAGGCTGACCATAGTCAGCCTCTGAATCCTGATACAATTCCCCCTCCTCTAGCGGGGAATAATCGGACAATTCAGCTGACTCATCGTCAGTGTCCCACAAAGGCTGGGCCGATGACAACTGTCTCTTTTTAGCCTGGGGCTTCTTGCCCACCGTGCTAGCAATCATTTTCTCTATGCTGGCCAACCTAGCCCAAACATAAGAAAGCGACTCCCCACTGGTACCAATGTCACTTGGGGTACGGATCAGGTGGGGAGGGGAAGGCGATGAAGTGGGAGGAGCCGACCCAGAAGGCTGGGTACCAGACTGCCGCGTTATGGTATACAGATCAGCACATTCTCCCCCGTAAGGGATACCCCGCACCCCACGCATGGCCCGGATTGTCCCGAAGGGATCCCGGGCCTGGTATCCTGCAGAGCCTCCATATGGTGAATTTTTGTGGTCAGTCGCAAGACCGTAGGGGATTACGCATAAGCAACCTGGGATGCCCCTTAAAAGTCCCGGTGGGAGGAATTTTGGGTGAACTTTTATATCTAGGGACCCCAGGACCAGGAGGGACCCCTTAAAATGCACATATACAGGGACACCTGTAACACACAAAATAAGCCACATAAGAGCAGAGCAGTGTAAAAAATGCCATAGCATTTGATCCTACAGTCACACAACAGAAACATACATATACAGGTATATATCTATATATATACATATTATATATATACCACCGAGCAGCCATGCAGTGCAAATAAAAGGCATATACTATGTATAGACACCCATAATTATATTATATATATATATATATATATATATCCCCAAGATGTATATCGCCCAAGGGCACCAATAACGCCCAGCAGCATGTACAATATTAATGTGCATATACCAATATACCCAGCATAAAGGAGCCCCGTATGGGGCACTCATGGGCCGCAGTAATGAAGATGGCGTACTCTCGGTGGAAAGGGTGAAGGGGGCCAGGGCGGAGCACGCCAGCACATGGCTCCGCCCCCTTCCGACGCGGGATACACACACAAGCCGCGCTTCCAGCCGATAGGGCTGGAAGCCGGCCGACGAAGCCAAGGGGGGTGGGCAGACACCGGCGCGGTCTTCTGACGCGGAAGAGCGCCATGCCCTGCCCCCCTTCACTGAGAGAAGCAAGAGGGTCGCGCTCCCCGGCCAATATGGCCGCGGAGCCGACCATGAGAGAACCGGCCCACCGCCGCACGAAAGCGTGCGTGCGGGCCAAGCGTTAATCACACACACACACACAATGAGTAAAATCACACACACATAACCAGTATAAAGGCCAGACAGCCAGCACCCCCAGGGGGGAACCCTGCCAGAATCCGGCCCTAAGCCTAGCGGGACGGGGCATCCCAAACCAGGCTCACCAAAACCTGGATAACCGCCTACCCCATAGTGAGGTCTCACAGTGGAGCGGTGCTCCTGCTGCACCCATAGAGTGCTCCTACCTTTACCAGGACCCGCAGCCTAAGCTGGGAGGCTCAATACACGGACAATTTAGGAGGGCCCTGGCAGCAATAGGGACAAAAATGGCCGGGCGCAAGCCCGGCTTACCTGCAAGTAAGAGAAGTCTTCATCTTCTGTCTTGGTCGCTTCCTGCAGAGAACAACACTGGGGAATTGGTGGGAGGTCCCGGGTAGTTATGGACCGGGAGGGGCTTCTTTTTTTGCATTAATCTCTGCAGAAGTTCGCCCTCTACTGGAGAATAACCCAAACTGTCAAGAAGTATTGAAGCGGAGTGTATGTCACACTTGGAATAGACTGTTAAATTAAATTTCTCTAGTGGTTGTCAATTGAATGTCGTTTTCATATATTTACCTGTTCATTGCCTGAATCTTTAGACCCTCTTCAATACTATGGCTCAGGGCTTGCTGGTTGTTGTGTTTGCTGATCTTAGCCAAAACTCTTTCTTGATGGGCTTCATATTCATCTCTGCTTGGGTAAATTTTACTGATAAGTGCATCAAAGTTTGGATCTGGGCGTAGTGATCTTTTGGAAACCAGTTTTTTGCGGCATGTCGGACATTCTTTATTTCTGTTGGAATAAGAAAAAGAATAAACCATTAAAACATTGGTGGGCACAAATAAGAAAAAAATAGATACTTGCCTTACCCCTGAGACAAATTCCAATGTAGAGAAACGTAATCTGTATTCTCTAATATCTTTCTCCAGGGTATGCTTTACTGGTCCACTCCAGTGAGTAGACTTGAGTCTACAAATGAGTACAAAATGAGTACTGTAGACTGCTGAAGCCAGGATGGCAACATTGCATATAAAAATGCTTAATTGAAGCTATCCAGGGTTTATACAATTAAACACACACACACTTATACCCCTTTTATTATATTTCACCCTCCAGTCTTCTAACAATCAGCATCTGTCACACTGTCGTTGTCCTATTCCGCTTCACTGAACATGAGCAGACGGCTTCCCCCACTGGGGACTGGGGCTGAGCCAGGTACTGTGTCAACCTTACTTTATTAAATGTAAGAATAAAAATGTTATCAATATTACAATATTATCAAAATGATATAATTTAATCATATATTTTTTAAATATCAAATATTCACAATACGGGTTCTTTAACGTTTAGCTGCTGTTTTAAAAGTGTTGCCCCCACTATTCATCTCCCTCTTAACTTTCATGGACAAAGTGTCTGGAGGGCACATTAGCTGACTAAGTTGATGAAGTATAATAAAACTATTACACATCGTAATTTGAATGTCCAACTCGATTGCCCCTTTTCTTAGGAATAACAGCAACTAACCTAGTAGAACCTCTAGTTCGTCAGCAATGAACACATAGCTACAAACACTTTCACTTACCCACTTCTGAGTGCTGTTATTATACAGTCGGCACAAAACCTGTGCAAACATTCTTTAGTTGTCATTGTGTTCTTCAACATGTCAAGGCAAATAGGGCACATCAGTTCACTGTGCAAACTTCTGGGTGATACTACAATTTCTAACCCATCTGTAATTGCTTCCTGTGGTGTTCGTTGCAATTCATACAGGCTTAGCTCCCATGTTTTGCTGAGTGGTTGAGCTCCATTGTTTTGTACTGCCTGAGACATTGTGCCTGAAGATAAAGGTAAATTGATTAACTAGTAGCCATGTTTATAAATTGATTTACATTTGTTACTAATGATCTTAAAATAATCGTGCACAAAATAATCAATAGGTCCCCTTCTGCAAGATATATTATTAACAGACAGTAAAACACAGAGCATATGCTCTGTGTTTTACTGTCTGTTATTGCAATTTGGACTTATTGGGATATTTAGGTTTTTTGTACGTTGAGCAGTCATAATTATTATCTTGCCTAACATTACTAAGGTAAAAGCACGGGTTTCTTTACATTTTCCATTCAATAAGATCTATTATTCCTCAAATTTTCCCTAGACAGAGAAGAAAATAGAGGTGTTTCTCTCCCAATCCACTCCAGGCCGTCGGCATTCAGTAACAAATGGGTTAACTCTCGACCGAAGGGCGTGGATGCAAGAAAGGTGTCCCTGCCTCTATATACTTCCGGCTGCATCGCCGCAATTCAATTTCATTCTTGCAGTTGGTCTGGACTGCGAAGGTTGCTTGGATTATTATTTTTTTTTAATAAGGTTTCTTTACCTAGGAAGTGGGTGAATTTCCCTGTCTGTCTTCCAGGCCCCTATATTCCACTGATCTGTTGGACCCATTTTGCCTCCTCAGCTTTGCTGTTATACGGATCAGGATGGTAGGGGTAAGCGCCAGGGTCTTGGGGTGCTTTGGGGTGTCACTTTAGTTTGTTTTTGTTTAAAGTTGTTACTCTGGGGCTGGAGTTTTCACCTTAGGAACAGTCAGCCGCAGGTTTGTGCCCTTTTTCTTTAAGCGGGGGGGCAACACATGGTTAGGGGGCAGAGCAGGGCTGCAGGAAGTAGGAGACGCTTCCTCCGTGAACGGGGGAGAAAGGCGCTGCCCGGTCCGTGCCTTAGTCTGGACCTTGGTTGCTCTGCGGAATGAGCGTTCCGTTCTTAACCAACGGAGCAGCCGCTGCTCACCGGCCTATGCCTTGTACTCCGGTCTGGGGATTTCAGCCTGTGGAGTGCCACTGCTGCTCTGAACTGTAAACGTGGACCATTTCAGCCTGTGTCCCGCAGCCTTCGATACCTGCCTCCGGATTCAGTCCGGAGGATTGCTGCGGTTTGCACTGCCAGGGCCCATCAGAGGGCACCACTCCAACTCTATAGGTGTTATATTAGATTATTACATTATTATTTTTATTATTTTAATATTCCCCTCTAGGGTCTCGGAGTAGTCACTTGTGAGTATCGAGTACTTGCAAGTACTTTGGTCTTAGGCCCTCAGGGTTATTTAGACTGTTATAATTTCACCATGATGGAGGCATCTGGGGTTAGCGGATCTGGTACCTTAGCAAACAGGGTTACCCCATGTCTAGTATGCCTGCAAAGGCCTCTGGGTGAAGACAGTACTGTTTGCCCAGATTGTGCTATGGTAGTACTTGCAGATCATAAGGCACCACTCCAACACTGTAGGTGTTATATTTTAATATTAGATTATTACATTATTATTATTTCTGATTGTCTTTTTTTGTGGTTCCCCCTAGGGCCTTGGGGGTGTGGTCACTTGTGACTATAGAGTACTTGCATATACTTCAGTCTTAGACCATCAGGGTTATTCAGACCATAATTTCACCATGATGGAGGCATCTGGGGCTAGAGGATCTAGTAAAACATAAATAATTGAAAAAATGATGCACACCTTACTACAGAGGTTATGAGTTTGCAATTATGAATTTGTATTAGTGATAAGACAGACAAAAATATATATATACAAGAGGTCCTCCTTACACGACTGGAGGCAATGGACGCTCAATATGTTAACACAGAAACATAATTGAAGTTGGCCATTCAAATACATGTGGCTCAGAGGCAGTCGCAATATATATTCTGTATTTATAATATATATTTCACATTCAGTTTATACAGAATTGCATTTGAATGGCAACTATACAGCAGAAGAATAAATATCACATCGCAATATATCAACACCCCATAGCAGAATGGGCTTTAAATGGGGAATCCTTTGGCAAGCTTTCCCGACTGGCCAGTGATGTGACCGTCATAATCATCTTCTTGCTGTTGGACTGTTGGACAAATCTGCATTTCCATAGGCTAAAAATCAACTACGGTATTTTGCCTGCCAGGTGACATGGATGGAACCTTTTTCTTCCCACCCCCCGGAATAAGCACCCAATCAGTGAGCTTGACCCCCCCCCCCAGGTGAAGCAATGGCCTCATGCGCCCACCTCGCTGCCTAGATGACGCATGCGCCAGCGCCATCTTGGTGTAAGGTGTGCATCATTTTTCAATTATATATGTTTTGATGGTGTTATTGGGTCTGTTGGGGAACACCCATTAGTGTAATTCTATATAGTGCTCTGAGCAAGGTGTGCGAGATTGCAGAATTAATTTCTTAGTATGCTAGAGGATCTGGTACCTTGGCAGACAGGGTTAACCTATGTCCAGTATGCCTCCAAAGGCCTCTGGGCGAAAACAGTACTGTTTGCCCAGATTGTGCTATGGTAGTAGTTGCCAAGTTTGGGAGGAGAACTTTTCCTTCAGAGACTGCTGATGGTTGGCCCTCAGAATCTAGAGTTCCTTTGGTAGCTCAGCCTAGCCGAGATAGCCAGGACGATGTCCAGCAGGATATGTGGAAAGGTTAGCTCGCATAGAAAGCCAACTAGCACCGGCGGCCCCAAGAAGGCATTGGGGAAGAGGAAACATACATATCCTCCTCAAACTAAATAAGTCCATAATCTCTGAGGATGAGGATTTGTCCGAGGGTGAGCTTCCTTTCAGTAGGGAGGAGAGTATTTAGGACTCAGGATCCTCTACACAAGAGTGCTCATTTTTCCAATATCATCTGGAAGGAATGAGAGAAGCAGTATAGGCTTCCTTCCATTCCTAAGGTCTTCAATACTAAATATCCTTTTCCTGCAGATCAGAGTAATTTATGGTCTCTTCCTCCTGTGGTGGACGCTCCAGTTTTGGGTCTCTAATGTTACAGTTATGCCTTCCTCTGACAGCGCCTGCTTATGATCCACCGGATAAGCGCATAGATCAAGTGACATGTCATGCTTTCTCTATTGTAGGATCGAATTACTGCCAGCTTGTGCCACTTCCATAGGATCTTTGGCGAGCAGAAGGTTGTTACAACAACTGGATTCCAAGACCCGGTCTTGGAGTCATTCACAGAATTCATGCTCCCAGTTGATTAAGACCAGTTTGGAGATTAATTAGGTATTATATCTGCTATAATCCATATCTGCTATGGATTATTTGGTTAGGTTAAGCGACAGAGGGTTAGCCTTACTAGTGGTGTTAAGGCTCCATTTTGGCTATAGCAATGCTCGGCGGATGCAGCCTCCAAGAAGTCCCTAACGGGACTCCCCTTTCAGAAGGGACATTTGTTTGGGGAACATCTGGATGATATGGTAAAGGAGGTAAAGGTAAAGGTGGTAAGTCTACTAAACTTCCACAAAGAAATCTACCCCCTTTTTTTCGCAAGTCCTCCAATTCCCAGCCTTTTCTTGGGGGTAGAGGTTCTGCCTCTTCGGGAATTCTGGAACAGACCAAACTCCCAGAATAAGGCAATTATCATTTAGGCGGAATAAGACAAAGCCCCCTTCTAAGCCCTCTCAAGCATGAAGGGATGCCCCCACCTTGCGGGTGGGGGCGCGGCTTCTGCAGTTTGCTCCCATTTGGAGGCACCATGTATCAGATCTGTGGATACAGGAGGTGGTGCCCTCAGGGGACAAGATGGATTTGTAGGTCAGGCGTCCCGGAGGTTCCTTTGGTCAGGGGTATCTTAAAATCCGATGAAAGCAGAAGCCTTGAGAACCTCTGTAGTGCACCTTTTTCAGATTGGAGTAATCTATCAGGTTCCCTTCTCAGAGAAGGGCCAGAGTTTTCTTTGTTCCCAATTCCCCAAGGAAGACGGTTCTGTGCGCCCAATATTAGTTCTCAAGGGTATTAGATCCGCAGTGATCCCCAGCGATCAGCTTCCGCCAGGAAAATTTATGTCCACAGTGGATATAAAGTATGCATGGCTACACATTCTGATTTTTCTGGGTCATCTGAAATATTTGCGCTTTGCAGTAGATGGCCTACCTTTTCAGTTTCGGACTGTCCTCAGTCCCAAGAGTGTTTGACAAGGTTTTGGCAGGCCTTATGGCTTTCCTGAGAAGCTAGGAGGTACACATAATCCCTTACCTAGATGATCTGCTAATCAGGGCCCCATCTTTTCAGGAGGCCGAGAAGGATACATAGATGTTCTTGTCAATGCTGGAAGGGTTCGGCTTCATAGTCAATTATCCAAAGTCGCATGTCATCCCTTCATCAGTGAGGACTTTCCTGGGGATGTTGTTAGACACAACTCAGGCCAAGGTATTTCTCTCGGAACAGAAGAGACTCCTGCTTCAGGACAGAATACAGGCTCTCTTCACCTGCCCTCGGACGATGATGGCCTGGTGGCTGGATCTTAAGCATATTCTGGTGGGCAGGTCTGAAGGTCATGGACGATCCAGGGACATTGTGGGCCGGGGCAGAACAGGCTCCCTATAAATATCCTAGAACTGAGAGTGATTCTCTAAGCCCTCACACTTTGGACTTCCAACCCGAGAGGGCATCCTGTCAGGATTCAGTCAGGCAACCTACCTGGCATACATCAACCACAAGGGGGGGCACCGGGAGAAAAAGAGCTCAAGGAAGTGAGACAGATACTTCTCTGGGCTTAGAAGCATGTTCCATGCATCTCTGCACATGTCAGGAGTGGACAGCTTGCAGGCCGATTGTTTGAGCAGAACAGTCCTGCATCAGGGAGAGTGGTCCAAGGGTGTTTCAGTCCCTTTACATGTGCTGGGGCGGTCCGGATGTAGATCTCTTTGCGTGTCGGCACAATCGGAAGGTTTCGAGGTTTGTGTCTCGATCCAGGGACCCTATAGCAATAAACTGGGCAGTAAATTAGTTCCCAGGCCCTGAATAATAATAATAATTTTGTATAAATAATAGTGATTGAGCTACTCCCACCCCCATTTACCCTATAGCAATAGCAACAGATGCACTTGACCCTTCCTTGTTCAGCTTTAAGACTTATTTATGCATTCCCTCCATTTCCACTCCTAGGTTGTGTACTAAAGAAGGTAGCTCGCAAAGGGGTTCTGGTGGCTCCTCGCTGGCCAAGGAGAAGCTGGTTCTCAGACATAGTGAGGATGTCGGAGAGCGAACATTGGCCATGATTCAGGCCCAGGTGCAGACTTCTTCAAAGATTTGTCTTTGTCGGGGTCTGGCAAGTATTTATCGATTGGTACGAATCAAAAGGTTTTGCTTGTAGGAAGTTTTCTGTCTCCAGAATTTTTGCAGAAGAATCTGGATGAGGGTCTTCAATTGATAACTCTATAATGGCAGGTAACTGCTTTATCCATCTTTTCTCAGAAGCCCATTGCCGAGAATAAACTTATGTGCGCCCTCCACATAAACCTATTCTGCCTCTTTTGGACTTGAACTTGGGGTTGTCAGCTCTGCAGGGCCCTCCCTTTGAACCTCTGGCAAAAGCGTCTCTAAGCTTAATGACACTTAAGGTCATCTTTCTAGTGGGAATTACTTCAGTTAGGCGGGTTTCTGAATGAGCAGCTTTATCAGTTAAACCTCCTTTTTTAGAGTTGTATAAGGACAAGGCTGTCTTCTGTTTTAAGCAGAAATTTCTTCCTAAGGTGGTTTCCGCTTTTCATATTATGCCCTTCTTATGTCCTGCTCTAGTTAGCTTGGAGAGGGCCCTTCATTATTTGGCTGTAGTAAGAGCATTAAAATATTATATCTCTGCTACACAAGCTTTCTGTAATTCAGACTCCTTATTTGTTATAGCTGAAGGGCCACGGAAGGGTGGATTAGACAGACGGTAATAAAGGTCTATACCTCCAAAGGGAAGAATCCTCCTTTTTGGGTTACAGCTCATTCTATGTAAGATATTGGAGCGTCCTGGGCTTTCCAGCACCAGGCCTCTGTGGAACAGGTATGTAAAGCTGCTACTTGGTCTTCAGTTCATACATTTACCAAGTTCTATAACGGTAGATGTTAGAGCTTTGGCGGATGCCATATTTGGTAGGAAGGTATTACAGACAATAGTAAGCTAAGATGTTTTTGTTACAGTAGCTTACCGTTAAGCCAAAAAAAAGAGAAAGAAAATAAGCTGATAAAGGTGAAGAATGATTTCTAGCCCTCCTTGTCTCCAGCAAAGACATAGGGCTTCTTAGGATGCCTTAGCCTCCCGAGTGACTGTTTCTACTTTTCAATTACTGGATTAGGGTGATGCAGTCGGAAGTATATAGAGACCGGGAGGCACCACACCTTCCTATTTTGCAGTCCATGCCCTTCAGTCAAGAGTTAACCCATTCCTTACTGAATGCTGATGGCCTGGAGTGGATATGAAAGAGAAAATTCTACAGGTGAGAATCACAGAATTGTATTTTTTGGTACTTTACCATAAAAAGGTCTTTTGTCTGTTCATGCGGAGGAGAGAGCAAAATATCTTATGTTTTACAATTGTTTTGATAAGGTGTTCATTGGAGTTGTTGTCACTTATAAATAAAATTGTTCACTCCTGCGCACATACCCCCGCAATGGTTTTTAAAAGGTGTAGTTTACTAATAGCTATACACGAAACAGGAAGGCCCCTTTCGACTTTCTTTGGTGCAGCCGAACGCTGTAAATGGCTCACAAGGATGACATCTACAGCGCAACTAAGCACGTACGCCACTGATGGACGTTCTCCCCCCTTCTCAAACAGCTGGGTTAATTACAAGGGGGGGGAAACGGAATCACCTGCAGATCCCCAGAGCAGGTTAACCAGCTCAGAGGGGGGAACCAGATCCACTGAGGAGATTGTCCAGGTGGGACTGTGTCTATTTACCTTGTAAATGTTCAGGTGATGTGTTCCCTGTGAAGGTTCTGAGTATGTTTTCCTGGCGTGGTTTTGTTTTTGCAAAACCTAAGAAGATCTAAAGTAAAATCTTTACCTAGACTATGTGGGGTGTGCCAAAAACAGTGCTCAGAAACGTATATAAAATGCTTTGCAACTCGAATAGGGTTATAATAGAGGAAAATGTTTCTGCTGTAAAAAATTTAAAATATTCAGTCTAATGTAGATCATACTTTTCAGTCTATTCAGTAGGTTCTACTTCAGTTAGCCTCACAGGCAGGACTTCAAGGGCATTCAGAACATTCTACTGGAAGATCCAGAGGCCAATTCAGTCGCTCCTGCAGAAACTTAAGCAGGAGATTCTGACCTTCATGCGGACCCCGAGTCTGAGGATTCTGAATTGGCCTCGGAGGCTGAAGCAGGATCTTTATCCTCGGGGTCTAATGAAACAACAAAGGAGTTTCAGATTAACTCCTGAATAAACAGAGGATTTACTGTCCCTGGTGAGGTACACCTTACAAATTCCAAACAAAAGTACAGGACAAAGTATAAATGACTATGGAGGATGAAATGTATGTAACTGTCAGCTGTTCAGACCTTTCCAATTCATAAAACCTTATTGGGATTAATTGAGGATTAGTGGAAATGTCCTTACAAGCCCGCATTTATCCCCAAAACTATGAAGTAAAGATATCCCTTTAAGAAAGAGGAGCTAAAGAAGTTTACAAAAATGCCTACAATAGATGTTTCAGTCTCACAATTGTCAAAAACTCTTATGCTTCGCTTTGAGGACTCAAGTTGCTTAATGGACCCCTTAGACAAGAAAACTGATGTCTCTTTCAAAAGAGAATGGACTACTTCTACTGCTGCTTTAAAACCTAAGTTGGCCACGGCCTGTGTGGCCAGGTCTATGGATGTCTGGTTAAAGGAGTTGCAAGGACACATTGAGTCAGGCACTTCTCCATAGACCATGTTAAAAAGATTTATTGGCTGCGGCCTCAGCAGGAGCAGTTAATTTGACCGCAAGATCATTTCCCTTTCCAATCCATCAAGGCTTGCTTTATGGTTGAGGGCTCGGGATGGTGAAACTGGAGCAAAAATGAGACTTAGTGGCCTCTCTCGATACAGAGAGAACTTGTTTGGAAACCACTAAAGTGCTTACTTGCAGAGGCTTATGAATCCCCAAAAAGTTTTTCCAGCAAACAAGGCACAAAAATGTAAATGACTGTTTCGTCAAATTAGAAAAATTAGACAATATCAACCCCAGGAGCAGCCAAAAATACAATTCTGTGATTACTCACCTGTAGAATTGGTATTATATGTATACAGCACGTCCTGTTCCAGAATATTCCTTACACATGGGTAATACATCCACAAGATGGCGCTGGACTGCAGAAAACAGCTTATGGCTCCTCCCGGCCCTATATAAGTCAGGGACAAATTCCCCAGTATTGACAAGCAGTTAACAAGAAGCCAGGAGAACAATAACAACAGGAATTCAAAAATGAACATATGAACAATCACCATACAGAGGTAACTAAGAATAATGATAATGGTGGGAATGGAACAGGACGTGCTGTATACATATACCAATTCTACAGGTGAGTAATCACAGAATTGTATTATTCTAAGTATACAGCACGTCCTGTTCCAGAATATTCCTTACACATGGGACATCCAATAGCAGTGTCCGTAAGGTAGGGTGGGATCCCCAGAAAGTAACAGCGGCCAGTTTAAACCACTGCCGCCTGCAGAACTTTGCGACCAAAAGCAGCATCAGCTGAGGCCCTAATATCAACCTTGTAAAACTTAGAAAAAGTATGAACAGAAGACCAAACCAATAGAACTTCAGAGTCCTGACCACATCCAGAAAGTGTAAAACCCGCTCCTTAGGGTTACTAGGATTAGGGTACAGAGAGGGCAAAACAATGTCCTGATTGAGATGAAAAGCAGACACAACCTTAGGCAGAAAATCTGGCTTAAAACGAAACACCACCTTGTCCTGGTGTCTCTCAAAGTAAGAGGGTTTGATGGAAAGCGCCGCCAACTCAGAAACACGCCTAACAGAAGTGATAGCCACCAAAAAGACTACCTTAAGCGTCAAAATGGACAAAGGGGACTCACACAAATGTTTAAAAGGGAGACCCCTGCAAGGCAGATAAAACCAAGTTCAAATCCCAGACTGGTAACATAGGCTTACAGGGAGGACGCACGTGAGTAACTCCCTGGAAGAAAGTCTTGACCAGACGAGGTTGAGCAAAGGATCTTTGGAAGAAAATGGCCAAAGCAGAAACATGACCTTTGAGGGTACTAAATTGAAGACCCAAATCCAAACCATGTTGCAGAAATTCCAGAATCCTAGGGATAGAAAACACCCGACTTAGACTCACACCAGTCAATGTAAGCATGCCATACCCTATAGTAGATGGATGACTAGGACTTCTTCCTAGCCCGAATCATGGTATTAACAACAGAGGCAGGCAGCCCCTTTTCCATCAAGATGGAGGTTTCAGCAGCCAGGCCGTTAAAGCCAGAGTTTGTAAATTTGGATGGCGTGTGAGTGAGCAGGTCTCGAACCTTGGGCGTACTGATCTACAGCCAACTGCACGATGTCTGCGAACCACACTCTTCTTGGCCAACAGGGGGCCACCAGAATGGTTGGCACCCGTTCCTGGGCTATCTTGCGCAGCACCCTGCCCAGCAGAGGAAAAGGAGGGAACACATAGAGAAGCTGAAAGTTCTTCCAAGACATTGCTAGTGCATCCATGGCCAAGGCCAGAGGTTACTGGGACAGAGAGACAAAGACTGGAAGCTTGTGATTGTGACGGGACGCAAACAGATCCACATCTGGCTGACCCTAGCGGTGGCACAGAGAGTGAAACACCCTGCTGCTGAGGGACCATTCTCCCAGACGAGAAGTCCCCCTGCTGAGGGAGTCTGCCTCCAGATTTTCCACCCCCGGGATGTACACAGCTGAGATGCAGGGAATAATACCATTTTGTGAGTACTCACCTGAAAAATGGATATTGTTGGTGTGCCACACACCCCGCTTCACTTCTTAAATATTCATTACTTCATGGGTTAATCCACCGCAGGTCACGTAGTGCAGAGAGGAAGTCTTGTAACGAGCCCCCTTCCGGCCTATATATACCTGGTACCTCCCTTCAATCACCAGTATAATCAAAAAAGCAGTAATACAAGGTACCAGTATTCCACCAGTAACCTCAAAATCAAATTTGATATAAAAAGGCTTCACCATATAAAGGCTTCGGTAATACCGAAAAGGGCGGGTGTGAAGCGGGGTGTGTGGCACACCAACAATATCCATTTTTCAGGTGAGTACTCACAAAATGGTATTATTCTTGGTGTGCCACACACCCCGCTTCACTTCTTAAATATTCATTACTTCATGGGACATCCAAAAGCAGTGTCCACAAGGGAAGGGCATCTCAAGGCCAGGTGAAGCATAACTTAAATGACTGCAGTCTGCAGAACTCTGCGGCCAAAACCAGCATCCGCTGAGGCCCGCACATCAACTTTGTAAAACTTAGAAAAAGTGTGAACAGAAGACCAGGTGGCGGCCTTACAAACCTGTTCAACAGAAGCTTGGTGCTGAAAAGCCCAAGACGCCCCAACAGCGCGAGTGGAATGAGCAGTAATACGAAAAGGGGGAACTCTTCCCTTAGCAGAATAGGCCGCAGTAACGGCCTGACGTATCCACTTTCTAATGGCAGATTTGGCTGGTGCCAAACCCTTCTTAGGCCCATGGGGCACAACAAAAAAGGAATCCGTCCTACGGAAAGGAGACGTGATAACCAAGTAGTACTTAACACAGCGTACTACATCCAAACAATGCAAAACCCTCTCTTTGTCATTCTTAGGATTAGGACACAAGGAGGGAAGAACAATATCTTGGTTCAAATGAAAAGCAGAAACCACCTTAGGAAGAAAGTCTGGCTTGAACCGAAAAACCACTTTATCCTGATGTCTCTCGAAGTAAGGCGCCGGGATAGACAAGGCCGCCAATTCCGAGACATGCCGGATCGAAGTGATCGCTACCAAGAAGACCATCTTCTGAGTCAGGGTAGATAAAGCAATATCTTGCAAAGGCTCAAAAGGAGGAGCCTGAAGAGCAGAAAGAACCAAATTCAAATCCCAAACCGGGAGTAATGGTTTCCTGGGAGGCCGCACATGCGTAACCCCCTGGAAAAAAGTTTTAACTAAAGGCTTAAGCGCAACACGCTTCTGAAAAAAGATAGATAAGGCAGAAACTTGCCCTTTCAACGTACTTAGCTGAAGACCAGAGTCCAGCCCAGATTGTAAAAACTCCAGAATCCTGGAGACCGAAAATACCCTACAAGGAAAAGATCTCATCTCGCACCAAGCGATATAGGCTTTCCAGGTCCTATAGTAGATGATAGAAGAAGACCTCTTCCGGGCACTGATCAGAGTCTTAACGACTGAATCAGAAAGACCCTCCTCCTTTAGGATGGAGGTCTCAGCAGCCAGGCCGTCAAAGCTAGCGCTGGTAAATTGGGGTAACACAATCGACCCTGAGTGAGCAGATCGGGCCGAAGAGGCAGAACGACCTGGTCCACTGCCAGCCGAACGATGTCTGCGAACCACACTCGCCTCGGCCAACTTGGGGCCACGAGAACGGCGGCCACCCCTTCCAGAGCCAACTTCCGAAGCACTCTGCCTAGCATGGGTATCGGAGGAAACAGGTACAGAAACCCCAGATCCCCCCAGCTCAGGGACATGGCGTCCACTGCCAGAGCCAGAGGATCCTGGGAGAGCGACACGAAGTTCGGGAGCCTGTGATTGTGACGAGAGGCAAACAGGTCCACCTCTGGTGTCCCCCATCGGCGACACAGTGAGCGAAATACCCGAGGATGGAGGGCCCATTCTCCCCGACGGGGAGAGCCCCTGCTCAAGCGGTCCGCTTCCAGGTTCTCCACTCCTGGGATGTATACCGCCGAGAGACAAGGAACATGGGCCTCTGCCCAGGTCAGGATCAGGGACACCTCTCTGAGAGCACTCAGGCTGCGAGTCCCTCCCTGATGATTGATGTAAGCAACCGCTGTTCGATTGTCTGAACGCACCTGGACCGGAAGGCCCAGAACGTGCTGAGTCAGGAGAGCAAGCACCCGACGGATGGCTCTCAGTTCCAGAATATTGATGGGTAAGTGGGCCTCTTGAGGTCCCCACTGCCCCTGGAACTGCAGCTCCTTCCAGAATCCGCCCCATCCCGACAGACTGGCGTCCGTGGTGACAATTTCCCAAAGGGGGGCCAGGAAAGACCTGCCCTTCACGAGATTGGTCGAGACCAACCACCACTGGAGGGACTGCCGGACCCGGGAGGACAACTGGAAGGGCTGATCCAGCGACCGAGGCTGCCGGTCCCAAGACGCCAACAGATAAAGCTGAAGCGTCCTCGTGTGGAATTGAGCAAAAGGAACTGCCTCGAAGGAGGCAACCATCAACCCTACCAGCCTCATCCCCAGACGGATGGACGGCCGAGGCTTGGAGAGTAGGACCCGAGCCAACTCCTGAATCAGAAGAATTTTGGACTGAGGGAGAAACACTCTGTGTTGATGAGAGTCTAACTGCATCCCCAGAAAGGACACCACCCTGGCCGGAGCGAGGGAGGACTTGGAGAGGTTGATCACCCAACCGAAACTTTCCAGCGTGGAGAGCACCACCCTGGTGTCTTTCTCCGATTGATCGAGTGACGGAGCCATGATAAGAAGGTCGTCCAAATAAGGTACGACACGAATGCCCCGAGCTCTAAAAATGGCCATGACCCCTGCCAGCACCTTGGTGAATACTCTTGGAGCTGAGGTAAGGCCAAACGGAAGTGCCACGAATTGATAATGCCGATCCTTCATCATGAATCGAAGAAAACGTTGATGAGGGTGGCAGATGGGAACATGCAGATAAGCATCCTTGATGTCTATAGACGTCATGAAGTCCCCTTGCCGAAGAGAGCCGACGGCAGTGCGCAAGGTTTCCATGTGAAACTTCCGAAAACGGATGAACCTGTTGAGTAACTTCAGGTCCAGGACGGGACGAACTGACCCATCCTTCTTGGGGACTGCGAACAGATTGGAGTAGAAACCGAGGCCCATCTCTAAACGCGGTACCGGCCGGATGACCGCCATCTCTAACAGATTCTCTACCGACGCCAGGAGCCCCTGTGCGGCCAAAGGATCGATGGGCACCCGAGACTGAAAGAACCGTGAAGGAGGGCGAGACTCGAATTCCAGCTTGTAACCGGACGACACCATCTCCTGAATCCATCTGTCCGGAACCTCCCGGTTCCAAACCTGGGAGAAGTGTCGCAATCGTCCCCCCACCCGCACGGGTGAGGGCAGCCCCTCCTTGCTGAGCGGGCTTACCAGCAGGTTTGGGCTTGGAGCCCCAGGACTGGGCGGGACGGCCACGGCCCCTCCCCCGCGTCCAACCTGTACGACTGGTAGAGGGAAGGGAAGCCCCCCTACCCGCTCTGTATCCTCGAAAGGACGGCCTACCAGAAGCTGCCCCTCTAAAGGGGCGTCGAGGCCTCTTGCGTTGTGGCATCTTACCACCCTTTGCGACTGAATCAATTTTCTCCCCGAACAGACGCAACCCCAAAAAGGGGAGAGCTGTGAGCACCTTTTTAGAAGCTGAGTCCGCCGACCACTGTCGCAGCCATACTGACCGACGAATAGCAACCAGCATTGCCGCTGTCTTGCTACTCATAGCCAGCGCATCGTCCTGAGCGGATAGAACGTAAGACACAAAAGAATCGCACTGCTTAAGCGCAGCGAACTCATCACAAGCGGGATTGAGATCCTCGCATAGCCCCTGGATTACAGATCTTACTGCTAAAAGAAGAAGGGCCGAAGCGCACAGGGGGCGCATCGTTGACCCAGCATAAACAAAACCATGGCGAGCATACTGGTCAATCCTACGATCCTCCCCATCTTTAGGGACAGAGGTCTCAGCAGACTGTACCATAGCGGAGCTAGATAGCCCTAGCACAGGGGTATCGACTTCAGGAGGGACGGACCAAAGCTTCAGCAATTCTGGCGGAAAAGGATAACGCTTTTCCCAACTGGAAGGGATTCCAGATAACCGCGTGGGATGTTCCCATTCTTTAAGGACCACCCTCTCAAAGTGGTGCTGTCTGGGAAAAACCAAACGCGGCTGAGGCTCTTTAAACAGCTGACCCTTTGGCAGGGTGACAGCCTCAGGCGGATCTAAATTCAGAATTTCAAACATTTGAGCCAGAATGGAGGGGGTGTCAAGGGCAACCCCCGCCGACCAATCGCATCAGCCTCAAGCTGATCTGCCGGCTCATCTGACTCCAAGAGGAATTCACCCTCATCCGGGGAGCCATCGGACCATTCCACAGGCTCACACAATTCGTCCTGAGGAGCCGAAGATACCGGAGTCAGGCGCTTCCGTTTTGCAGGGGCCTTCAGCCCCGCTTTAACGGGCAATACTTCCCGAAGACTGGCCGATTTTACCACCACCTCGGATTGCGAATCCCCACCCTTGACAGTGTCATGCGGGGTCCGGAACAGGGAGGGAGAGGCAGGAGATGATGAAGGTTGCGACGGGTCAGCAGCCGGATCAACAGACTGACGCGCAACAATCTGCCTTGCACAAGAAATGCAAATAAAGATATCATCAGCAGGGAGCGCAGCCCCACATTTTACACACCCCCTGGACGGCTCTGACGAGTCGTTTCCGGTAGTAACAGAAGCCTCCATATTGGTGATTTATGGTATCGCAAATACTGGGACTTTTAAGGCATAAGCCAACCCGGGATGCCCCCTTATAAAGAATGTCCCGGAAGGGAGGGTTTTTGTAAATACACTTTTTTTTTTTAAGAGAAAAAAGGTCCCCCTTAACAGTCTCAAAATAAATATATATATATATATATGTATATATATATATCTAAAATGTGCAATTTCATATATCAAGAATGACTAGCCAGGCAATATAGAGCCGGAGGGCCGCAATAAAAGAGGGATCCCAGGATCTGAAAGGAAAGAAAAACAAACCATCAGATCCCTTGTGAGTGTACAACGCAGCATGTTCACAATAGTATGATAAGAGTGCCTCCTTAAAAGCTTGCCCCATAAGAAATCTCACTCTTGGCCCCACAAAAGCGGGGCCGCTTACCTGCTACCGACGCCAGGAGCCAGACCGGAGGGACATGTAGCAGCCGCAGCAGTAGAACACAAAAACCCATGTGTTGCTGCAGCGCGCGCCCCCCCCACGTGACCTCTCTTCACAGAGACAGGAAGGAAGTGAGGCTGGGGCCGCCGAGCGCCGCTTCCGCCGGCGCCGCTTCCGCCGGCGCCGCTTCCGCCGGCGCCACGCCCCTCCCCCCCCCCCGCGTCACAGGGAGCCGCCCCGTTCCAATCAATGAGGGATTGCCACCAGCTGCGCTGGCTGACACCCAGCCAGGCGGCGGAGGAGGAGGGGGAAGGAGACATAAGCGCAGCCACACAGGCTGCCGCACGGAGCAGCGGGGAAGGGAGGGAGGCGGGAGGGGACGCATCTGAAGCACAGCAGCTGAGCGCGGTCCGCTGCCCCACCCCCATAAAGCAGACCAACACACTGGCCATCCCTAAAAGTATCTGCCCGGAGCTCCAGCCAAAAACAGACAAAGCGCACCATGCTGCTGCGCAGTCTGCTACTATGCACAAAGTGAACACACAGAAAACAGCAATACAGTGAAAACACCATACAAGATACACAACCCTCTATACCCCCCCCCCCCCCCATAGTGAAGGGAGAAGGGACCGGAACGGGGGAGTAAGGGGCTACGGGGACCCTCGGGACAGGGGCATCCCATTTCCGGATCACCATGCCGGATTGCCGCATTGCCCCCAAAAGAGGGGGACGAGCGGAGGAGATAAGCTCCTAGGCACCAATAGTGCCGTCTACCAATTACCCGGTGAGCAGCCTAGGCTGGGAGGCTTCCTATCCACCATAAAGGTATACAAACTCAAACCGGGCAGAAATAGACCAAAAGGGGGGTGGCGGGGTAAGAATACCCCGACCTACCTGTAAGCAGGAAACTTCCAACCTCTGTTTGTCAAGCAGAGAGAAAAATACTGGTGATTGAAGGGAGGTACCAGGTATATATAGGCCGGAAGGGGGCTCGTTACAAGACTTCCTCTCTGCACTACGTCACCTGCGGTGGATTAACCCATGAAGTAATGAATATTTAAGAAGTGAAGCGGGGTGTGTGGCACACCAAGAATATTCTCCTCCGCCCAAGACAGTATCAGGGACACTTCCTTAAAGGGCCCTCTTGCTCCGGGTCCCTCCCTGATGATTGATGTAGGCAACCGCCGTCTGGTTGTCCGAGCGGATCTGAACAGCCCGACCCCAAAGGTGTGGAGTCGATTGGGCGAGAACCAACTTTATCGCCCTCAGTTCCAGAATGTTGATAGGGGTGTAGGCCTCCTGAGGGCCCCACTGACCCTGGAATTTCAGGGATTTCCAGAAGCCCCCCCAACCTGTCAGACTGGCATCTGTGGTGACTGTCTCCCAGCATGGGGCCAGAAAGGATCTGCCCACCAACAGGTTCCTTGAGTCCAGCCACCACGAGAGGGACCGTCTGGCCAGAGGGGACAGAACAAACACCTGATCCAGGGACCGAGGGTCCCGATCCCATACCGACAAGAGGTGAAGTTGAAGAGGTCTCATGTGAAACTGAGCGTATGGAACCGCCTCAAAGCAAGACACCATCAGGCCCACCAGCTGCATCCCCTGCCGGATGGAGGGATGAGAGCAAGACATAAGAAGCCTGGCTTGGCCTTGAAGACTCTCCACCTTCTGCCGAGGGAGAAAAATCTTGACCTGAGATGTATCCAGAGTCATGCCTAGAAAGGACCTCACCTTTGACGGTGACAGGGAAGACTTGGGGTGGTTGATCAACCAGCCGAAGGACTCCAGTGTGGACACCACCAGCTGGGTATCCAGCTCGGCCTGCTGGAAGGACTGAGACGTGATGAAAGGCAAGGCCACAAATTGATAGTGCTGGTCCTCCAGAGCAAATCTGAGGAATCTCTGATGACCTGGAAAGATTGGTACATGAAGGTAAGCGTCCTACAGAGGTCATGAAGTCGCCCGGGCATAGTCAATTGACAGCTGAGCGCAGAGTCTCCATGCGAAAGTGTTTGAATCTGGCAAATTTGTTGAGGCACTTTAAATCCAGGATGGTTCTGATGGACCGTCTTTTTTGGGAACAGTGAAAAGATTGGAATAGTAGCCTCTGCCCCTTTCCCTCAAAGGCACCTGTCAGATGACCCGCAACTCTAGAAGGTTTTGGACAGCGAGGCACAGACCCTGAGCTGACAGGGGGTTTTGAGCCATCCGGGATTTAATGAATCTTGGGGCGTCTAGGCTGCAAACTCTATCTTGTAACCGGAGGACACTACCTCCTGAATCCACCAGAGACGTGAAGCCTCCAGACGTGAGCAAAGAGCCGAAGCCATCCCCGCACCCGGATGGGTGAGGGCGCCCCTTCATGCCTGAGGGGGCTTGGGTGAGGATTTTGGCTTGGGACCCCAGGAGAGGCCAGGACGGCCATGTCCTCTGCCCCTGCCCCAATGATCTCCGCGGGCCCCAGTACAAAAGACTCCTCGGCCAGTCCTGGAACCACGGAAGGATGGGAGAAAGGCACCCATCCCCAGAAAGGACCGGGACGGCCTCCTACGTTGAGGTAACCTACCGCCCCTGGCAAACAAATCCAAGCGTTCACCAAAGAGGCGCAGGCCATAGAAAGGGAAACCAGTGAGAGCCTTCTTAGCAGCATTATCAGCTCCCCACTGACGTAGCCAGACAGAGTGACGTATGACCACCAACAGGGCAGAAGTCCTACCACACATTCTAATGGCATCATCCATGGCAGAAAGAATATATGCAATAAATTCCTCACAAAGCCGTAGAGATCTATACTCTTCTCTACCCGCATCCTCAGATGCCCCGTCCAAGAGACACTTAAGCACCCCTTTAATAGCAATAGCCATAATAGCAGAGGCACAAACCGGGCGCAGCGCCGTCCCCACACAGGCAAAGGCGTGACAGGCCAGTTGGTCCAAGTGCCGGTCCTCCCCATCCCGCAGGGTAGTAGTATCAGGAGAGTGCATGAGAGATGTATTGGACAACCCGAGAACGGGCGCATCCACCTCGGGAGGACATGACCAATGCTTAACAACATCAGCAGGAAAGGGATACCTCTTGTCCCAACTCTTAGCCACCCCTGGCAGCTTGCTAGGCCGTTCCCATTCCTTGAGCACTAGATTATTAAAGTGAGACTGCTCAGGGAACTCCCAGTGTGGCTTAACCGTATGAAAAAGCTCACCCTGCTGCTGCGGAGCCACTTCAAAGCACTTTGAAAAAGGGGCCTCAGCAATCTGTCTGTGTCATCAGGGGAACACGGGTCTTCCCCAAAGGGAGTGCCAGTACCACCGTAAATTTTAGGTTGTTCCTCAGAGGATTCAGAATCAGAAAATAATTCCCCCTCCTCAAGGGGGTAGGGACCTGAGAGTGAGTAAGGGCTTTCATCTTCTACAGGGAAGAGGGAAACCGCGGGTGATAAATGCCGCTTCTTAGCAGAAGCCTGAAGAAGATGTTTTTCAATGCTGGCCACCCAAGCAGCTAAATCAGGTTGAGACTCCCCACTAGTATGCCCCTCGGTGGGGGTCAGATGTAAGCTTGGGGGGGTAGGTGAGGCCAGAGGGGGGCGCACCACCAGGCCCAGTAACAGACAGCCCAGACTGCAGCGCAAGTACCTGCTGGGCACAGGATACACATACCCTGACATCACTTATGGGGGATACCTCACACGCAACACATAGCCGGGCTTCTCCCGAAGGAACCCCAGGCCCATTATCCCCAGAAGCCTCCATATGGTGATTTGAATGGCACAACAGGCCAGTAAGGGTTAACGCTAAAGAGCTACAAGGGGTGCCACAAGAACCCGCTAGGGAAGTGGGAGATCGTGAGGGGAGATGGCCGGGAGAAACCACAGTGCCGAAGTTTTAACCCGCCCGTAAGACATAACAAAACATGTCAAGGTGACAAGGTGTACAAGGTGACAGGACACAGTACAAAGATAAAACATAAAAATACAGTTTTTTACCACTAGTCACCCCCCCCCGGAGATCTCCCAGAGGGAGAGCGAGGCAGGAATAGGATTTCCAGGGAGACGTCGGCACCCAGGAGACAATGGGAGGAAAGAGGGTGGAGGGGAACACCTATGGGAATAAGGGTTAACTGCACAGGTTGAGCCTGGCAAAAACCCATGGAGCAGGGGGGGGGGGCATCCCAAAAGGCTCACCATCAGCCTAAACCGCCTACCCTTTCAGAGCAGGGACTGCGGTAGGAGCATAGCTCCTCAGCACCTAACTGGTGCTTACTGACCTACCTTCACCCAAACCTTGTCAGCCGAGGCTGGGAAGCAGCAATATGGAACGGAACGGGTGGGAATAGTCCTGCAGGGCCGTAGGCAAAAATGAGGCCTTAGAGTGGCCCCAAAACATTCCTTAAAGTGGACCAAAACCCAGGATAGTCAAAAGTTTTGAATATCCTGGGTTCTGTTCCTTTCCCCGGGGGCACCACGATGGGGGTTGCCGTGCTGTGTGAAACCCCTGCAGATCATCACAGCAACTCACCTCTTCACAGTCCCACGGCGTGTCTAAGACCAGCGGCTCTGATGGCCACATCCTCAGCCTCCCTCTAACAGGGAGCGTGCCTTCGCCAGTCATTCACAAATGCCTAGCGCGGGCACGCGCACTGCTAGAGGGAAGCGGAGGATGCGGCCGTCAGAGCCGCTGCTCTTAGACGCGCTGTAGGACCGGGATAATGTGAGTTGGCTGCAGCGATCTGGGGGGGTTTCACATAGCAGGGTGCCCCCCGAGGGAAAGGACTAAAACCCAGGATAGTCAAAATCCTGGGTTTTGGTCCACTTTATAAGGCAGACCATTTTGTTACTATAAACAATGACAGCCTGAATCCAGTCAGTTCTTTGGGCTCAAAGCCATTCACCGGTCATCCCTGGCAGAAAACTCTCAAGTATGGTGGGGAAAGAAAGAAAATCTATCAGGTGGTTCCAAAGGGATCCAGAAATCCTAACCACAGATGCCAGTGGATGGGGTTGGGGGCTCCGTTAAGAGACCAAGTGGTGCAGGGCCCTGGGATCCTTTAGTGAAGAAGTTTTCCTCAAACTTGAAAGAACTTTTGGTGGTCTGGAAAGCCCTTCAGGCCAGTTCTCCATCAAAAAGTATGAAGGGTTCTTTCAGACAACACATTGGTTGTGGCTCATTTAAAACACCAAGGAAAACCAGAAGTCTCAATTTAATTTGTCAGGTGTAATACTAGAATTTGCACAAAGGAACCTGTTATCTTTGTCAGCAGACCACACCCAGGGGTGCAGAAACACTGTTGCGGATTTTCTGAGCCAAGCGAAATTGTGTTCGATCACTCTCCGCTTCAGTCTTCCTCAGCTAGATCTTTTTGCAACCAGGGCGAACAGACTTCTGCATACATTTTTTTTTCTTGGGACTGGAGGGAGCGGATGCCTTCTCCCAGTCCTGGACGAATCTCTTCGCCTATGCCTTTCCGCCTTTTGGACTAATTCTGAGGGCTTGCTGTGAACTTGCGGCTGACTGACACTTCCGTAGCCGCAGCTCCCTGTCGCCTCCTTCAGTGAGTTCAGAGTGGGCAGATTCCGGCCCGGGCGAGGCATGGCCTGTGACTCCTGCCTGCGTAGTCACAGGCCACGGCCACCCCGGGCCGGAACCGGCTCGCTCTGAACTTGCAGCTGCCGCAACTCCCTGGTTCCTCCTACAGAGGCGGTGGGGAGCGGCAGTCAGTGAGTTCAGAGAGTGACACTGGCAGGACTCACAGGCCACGCTCCCCCAGGCCGGAAACGGCCCGCTCTGAACTTACGGCGGGCAGCGGCAGGAACGCTGGGGAATGTACGGTGTTTTTTGGCTGGTTTTTCGGGGTATGCTGCACACTGCCTGTAATGTGGGATGCCCGCACACTGCCTGTAATGTGGGATGCCCGCACACTGCCTGTAATGTGGGATGCCCGCACACTGCCTGTAATGTGGGATGCCCGCACACTGCCTGTAATGTGGGATGCCCGCACACTGCCTGTAATGTGGGATGCCCGCACACTGCCTGTAATGTGGGATGCCCGCACACTGCCTGTAATGTGGGATACCACCGCTCACTGCCTGTAATGTGGGATACCACCGCTCACTGCCTGTAATGTAGGATGCCCCTCACTGCCTTTAATGTGTAATTCTGCTTACTGCCTGTAATGTGGGGTCTGTAATGGTGTGATCGGGGGGAATTCTGCGCACTGACTATAATAGGGTGATTGGTAAGGGGGTATTTTAGCACACCATTTAGTTCAGAATATATATTTTTTTAATTTTTCTTTTTCAAATCCAGGGTGCGTCTTATAGGGCGAAAAATACGTTATCGCGGCAGCTTATGAGGCATCAGCTCCATTGACCAAATTTGCAAAGCAGTGGCATGGTCTAATTCTCTCACTTCTGCCAAGCATTACAGAATTGGACGTGTTAGCTTCGGAAGATCTGGCGTATGGTTGCAAAGACCTCTTGGCTGTGGTCACCTCCACCCCCTCCCCAAGACTAAAGCCCGCCATAGAAAGTGAAATGGAACATTTAATTACACCTACTGGTAATGGTGTTTTCATGACTCTTCCATGGCGGTCTGCCATGAACATCCATGCCCGCCCTTATGCCAAAAGGATGTCCTCAAGGTACTGAGCTTATGTGGCATTTTTTATTATTTTTTCCTATGTTAGAAAATGTGTTTTATAGAAGCAGTTAGCTAGCTGCAGCACTAGCTGACAATGTACACCAAGTCCGAGCACCAAGAAAAAAGTAAACCCTGTGCACACACAACACTGCTGCCACTGTTGAGGCCACTGTTGAGGTCAAGGAGCTCCCTCAACCTCACATGTCCAGCAGCAGTGTTTTGTGTTTAAAAGACTCACATCTCTCTTCTTGGTGTACAGACATTGGCCTTGATTCACTAAAGATAGAAAAAAAAAAATTAACGCTTGGAAAATATTTTCGCATTGGGAGATTTTGGAAAATCTACGAGTGATTCATCATTGCAGATGAATATAATTCGTGTTGTCGAATCGTTGCGAAAATGCGTGCGAATAATTTTCGCTACCGCTCGAAAAGGACTTTACAATTGTAAAAATGTGTTATTTGTGGCTCGAGTTTTCCTGTAAGCATAAGAGTCTTTGTGAGAATTTTTTTAACGGGCAGTGTACTACTGAAGCCTCCCCTGTGGTGGCCCACTTTTATTTGGATGAAACTGTACTTTTAATATTTGTGTAGCTAATCAAATGCTCTTTTGTTTTATACTGTGAATTCATGCTTGTATTGATGTTATTTGTAACTGCCACATTTTATCCATGTGTTTTGCACATAGGTTCCTTGGTTGAATTGATAGTTTGTGATAAGATTATTTTTCTGCAATAGATGAAGGAAACATTTGTATCTAGTTGCATGTAAGTGGCATGGCTGGCCTCTAGAGAACAGGTTTGCAGATGCTGTGGAGTCAAATGACAAGCATAGATGTAATTGTAGATGAATGTCAGAGTTATAGTCAAGAGCAGCACCCTCTTTACCGGTTTGGGTGTGCATGCTGCAGCTGGCTGTAGTACACAGTTTGGCGTCTTATACACTCGATGCCATGGGTGCGCCTGATATTGTTAACCTATTCCTTTCAGAATTTTGTAAGTAAAGTTTTGGTTGCCACATAGCATTTGCGCTCTGCTAGCAGGACTGTTTTTGATGTTGAGCCTGGACTAGGCAATTTTTTTTCCAAGTGCCCTAATTGGGAGAGAGGGGAGGTCAGAGATTTAAATGCAGATGAATCAAGCCCCTTGTGTTTGCAGTAGGGAGAGGGCACAAGGGGTTAAACACAGACAGAGAAAGTGTTTGGGTGGAGGAGAGTGTTCAAGAGAGCAGTGTTCCCTTTAAGAAGCATGGGTTGCACAGACCCTAGGAAGAGGGAGTGCCCACGGACACCTGAGGAAGACCGTATTCAGAAGAACAGCTTTTCTCGGCATGCACCTCCCAGGTGTTTTTGTGTAACCAGTGGTCACGTGAGAGAAGCGCTTCTCTGCTACAGATTCTGCAGACTACATGCATAGATGTACTGTGTGCCTTCCAGTTTATGTGAAACTGTGCTGCCCTCCCCCGCATCTGGTGGGGAAAGACCTTCACATACAGTGCGGCAAATAGGGGAAATTGTCAGCAGGGAGGCGAGCAATAAGATGATGAGATGCACCACCGCCTGCATCAGGCAGGTATGTTTATGAGGTGGCATATTGCCCCCCCCCCCCGCCGCGCTGCTCCTGCTGCTGACAGTGTGTGTGTCCACCGCTTTGGCTGGGTTGCCTGTCTCACCCCCCTCTCTCACAAATGCCTGTGCTCTGACCAACAAGTTCTCCTTTCCCTTTCTTGAATGACACTTCTTAAGATGTCTTGTCATTTGACAAACATAGCTGACATTGGTGGCCTTCCAAATTGTCAGTATAACTTGCTGTGAAGCTGCATACCCTATATTCAAGTGGAGCAAAAACATCATCAACTGGCCTTGGACTTTTAAAGACCAACTTGGCATGTCTCATTGTGTGCATTCCCTTGAATTACCAGTATACCCACCTCACTGGCAATCCCGCAGAACATAAGGGGACTGCTCATATTTCACACCATGCTCCCACAGCACATGCACAGCTTCAAGACAATCAGAATACATTGCAGTGCATAATTATACCCGCCAATCTATTCAGAGTGAATGGATTGCTGGCACCTTTTGCCGCCTACTTCCCTGCATTCCAGCACTAGCCATTCAGATGGACCTGGTGCAGGAGCGTGCATCAGCCCATGCATGCTCCAGAGGATTGCTGCAAAGGTATGTTGACATGATCCTGAGCTTTCACACAGCGGTGCACTCACAATCAGGATAGTCCAGTGATAAAGGTTGCAAGGCACAAGTGGCTTTTGGTCCACTGGAAAGTTGATGGCACAAACCTTTCCTTGCCATTGTCTGCTTACTGCGGATCACAGTGTATAGATGCTTGGGGCCAGAAGGTTTCAGACAGAGGGTATCCTAAATCCGCATGAAAGGCGTCAAATAGGGGTGCAGCCGCATATATAAGTCGTGCAAATCTGTCCGATTCAATCTGGTGAGTTCAAACAGTGCACGGTCAGATAAATTATCAATATCTAACCGCTGTCGAAACACCCTAGGAACAGGCAATCTGTGCCTTTTCCTCTGTCTATCACCATCCAGATGCTCAAACTGAACGCAAAGAGAATAAAAAGGCGCCATGGTCCAACAGCAAGACAGTTTTGCCCTCCACAACAGAGTTCTCACCTCCTGTGAGCAACCTAAAAAAACTTGTGTGAAACACCACAATTTAAAGCATGTGTGCAGGTAATCAATGACAGCTGAATCGCCCGAAATATTTTGCGATCGCAAAATCTACACTAATTAAATTTGACTAATGAAAAATTTTCGCATCCGCTTGATAACACTCGAAATAAATTCGCACTAATCGGAAAAAAACACTATTTTAAGTTGATGAATCGCGCATGGAATTTTCGCTCGCAAAATCGCAGTTTTTTTCTCAAAAAAACAAATGAAAATTTAAATTCGACCTTTAATGAATCAGGGCCATTGTGTGTTTTGACAATGTATTGTAGGTAGTGAAAACTACTTTCATAAGACACACCAATTCTAACATAAGAAAAAAATGAAAAAATTATAAATCAGTTCAGCACCTTGAGGACATCATTTTGGCTCACAAAAATATCCACTTCGAATTCCATTGAAAGCAGACATTTCTTTTAAATAAATGTGTTTATAATTTACTACATTGGCTGGGACCGGTTTATTAGTATAACTCTTCATTATTTTTCCTTCAGCATGACCACAAGGAGATAGAGAGGCTCCACCCCCTGGGAGGAAACACAAGCTGAAACAGAGGTTAAAATCCCCACCCCTTCCTCCCTACCTCGGTTCTTTGTGTTTTCTCCCTGGGAAACCATTGGACAGAGTGTGCTAAGATGTGTTATACTTCAGCGATTTTTTCATTTTAGTTATTTTCAGACTCTGGGAGCACTGGAGAAGCCTGCTGACCATTGGACACATCAAGGTGTAGTTCACTTGAGGTCCTGGTACATCCGGGGCTTAATCCCACATAGTTTCTTGACCATGCACAAGTTTGTGCCTTAAATCCCAGACAACTGAGTTATGCTAACATAGCCATATGATGATAGGTGTGCTCACTGTCCTGTCCACTTTATATGGGTGTATATATAATTTATATTATTCTACATTTTTCTATGATCACTCTGATGTACTTACTGTTAAAGACACATAGTCCTGGAAGCTCACCGGGCAGCAATTGACTACTGTACCCTGTCTGTATGTATATTTTTTATATTTTGTGCAGTTGCATACTGCATCTATATATTTGTTTTTTGTATGTCTGTCTAAAGTCACCCCAATATACTGTTACTGCCCCCTCCAACTGTGGATGTGGAGATATATATATATATATTCTTTGTGTCATTACAGATATAGTATTCTAATTACCTATGAATATTCACTCCTATTTCCGACACCTAGCCCCTGGTGTTCATTGGTTAGAAACTGTGCTAATTTCCTAATGCAACCAGGAGGTGGATCCCAGCCAGTGTGCCCAGCTCTCTCTGCCTTTATATTTAGATAATGTACGATTGTATACTGTATGTTGTCTCCTCCTCTAGTTCTGCAGGCGCTTCTGCAGAAAAACGTGATAGAAACAGTACCTCCAACCTCCCTGGAAGGAGGGTTCTACTCTCACATTTTTCTGGTTGAGAAGCCATCAGGGAAGTATCAAATAGTTCAGAATTGAGTCAATAAACTCAAGTCAGGAACATTCTGATATAGAATGCCCAGATGGTGAACCTAGATTTACAGGACACATGCCTACATTTACCCATTTTGAATTCACACCGCAAGTATATGGAGGTTCACTGTTCAGCTTTGGCTACCAGTACAGGACACTGGTCATTCGGCCTGTCCTCATCTCCGAGGATCTTCACAAAGATCCTGTTAGGTACTTACCTGGCACCTCCGCTCACTCCCGGCCGTCCTCCATCCTCCGGCGGGCGCGCGGGGCGGCCGCATCGCCGTCGCTCTCCCGCGCTGGGGCTCCGGCTTCCGCGGCGGCTCTGTAGCGTCTGCCGGCGCGTCCTCCCCCTCCTCCTCAGGGAGCGCGCCCGGCAGACAGTCTTGTGCTCGTGCGTGCGCTAAAGCACGTTCTAGTTATATCCCCTGGCAGCGCTGCTCCCAGTGCATTCGCCGGGGACAAGTTTCTCTGGGTCAATGAACCCAGGGACTGGACAGCCGGGCTGTCAGGGCGGTCCAGTCCCTGGGGGGCTCCTATTAGAGGCAGGTTTGTTACGTTGCACCAATCACACACACACCCCTTCCTCCCTGCCCATTGGCCAGTTCCCTTTTAAAAGTGGCCTTGCCCTGACCATCAGTGCCCGTTATAGCCGTTATTAGCTTGGGTGTGCTGTTGGATTTGCGTTTAGTGTGTTTCGATCCGGCTCCGTCTTTGACCACTCCTGTCCGCTGCCCGCACCGACCATCTGCCTGTCTGACCTTGTCTCTGCTTTACCCCTTTGATACCGTGCCCTGTGACCACCCGGCTTTGACCCCTGCCTGTCTCGACCATTCTCCGTCTAACCCCTTGGATACCGTGCTCTGTGACCACCCGGCTTTGACCCCCTGCTCGTCTCGACCATTCTTGCCTAGCCTGCTGGACTCGACGTTTCGGACTCAGCCCGCTTGAACTTCCGATTTGGGATACCCTGCTGTTCACCTGTCTTCACCATAAGCCAGCAATCTTTGCACCAGTAAGTCCTGGGGGCAACCGAGTCTGGAGAGGCATAACCCGTGTCTTCAGGAAGCAGGGGCTTGACTATAGGTACAAGAGGCGGTGGAGATTGGGGATTGTTGGCTTATGAAAGAGGGGTGTCCGGCGATCCCTGACAGTATAACGGGCCACAAAACCCATGGACCAAATTTTGGAGCAGGTGCAGGCCTTAACTGCGGTCGTGGAGCACCGGGCCCATCGTGTGGTGGCCCAGGAGAACCGTCCAACTTCTATCAACTCCGGCCCTCAGGAGGCCTCGGCCGCTCACCCAGTGGAACCCAAGATTCCACTCCCTGACAAATTTTCTGGGGACAGAAGTAAGTTCTCCAATTTCCGGGATGCTTGTGAACTCTATTTCCAGCTCCGTCCGTACTCCTCGGGGTCCCAAGACTAGCATGTGGGCCTGGTCATCTCCCTCCTGCAAGGAGACCCTCAATCCTGGGCATTCAGCTTGTCACCTCAGGATCCAGCACAGCAGTCTGTGGAAGTTTTCTTCTCCGCGATGGAAATCTTGTATGATGATCCGGACAGAGGTGCCACCGCAGATGCTAAACTCCGTACCTTGCGTCAAGGTCGTCGGCAGGCTGAAGAGTATTGCTCCGAGCTCCATCGGTGGGCCGTGGACTCTCGATGGAACGACCCGACCTTATGTGGTCAATTCCGTCTGGGCTTGTCCGATGCCATTAAGGACATTTTCATTAACCATCCAGTACCCCAGTCTCTGGATGACACAATGCAACTCGCAATCCGAATCGACCGACGTTTGCGGGAGAGACGCCTTGAAAGACGGGTGCATCCCGACACCAGCTGGAAAACTGGAGCTCCAGCCCCGTCTCCTACCGAGGAACCTATGCAGCTGGGAGCTACCAAGCTTTCCGAAGCTGAGAGGCGTCAGCGATTATCGGAAGGGCTGTGTCTCTACTGTGGGGGGACCGGTCACCTGGTCAGAGCCTGCCCCATGAAGCAGCCGGAAAACTTCAGGGCCTAGGTGGGGTCGAGGGAACCCACCTAGGCTGCAAGGTATTTCCTCAAGTTCTTTCACAATTTATGGTTCCAGTGCCCTTCTAGATTGTGGAGCGGCGGGGAATTTCCTTGACTTTGAGTTAGCCCGAAGTCTGGGAATTCCCCTCCAACCTCTGCCTAAAATTATCCGGGTGTCCGCAATCGATGACACGCCTATTGCTGGGGGTCTTATTCATTTTTAAGACTCCACCTGTGTTACTCAGAGTGGGAGCAGGGCACTCTGAGCTGATCAGTTTCCTAGTTCTAAAGATGCCCTCAACCCCTTTAGTACTCGGGTTGCCCTGGTTACAAAAGCATAACCCTCAAGTTGATTGGGTAGCGAGGCAGATTGTTAAATGGATCCCACAGTGTTTTCACTCGTTTGGAACTCCCAGTGCGTGTCACACAGCTCTGAGGGTGTTCCAGGCCCCTACCACGACTTTCTCGACGTGTTTTCGGAGAAAGCGGCTGATGTCCTTCCTCCCCATAGACCCTTTGACTGCCCCATAGAGCTTCTCCCAGGGACCATGCCACCAAGGGGGAAAATCTTTAACTTGACCCAGGCAGAAAATAAAGATATGCGGGAGTACATCTCTGAGAATCTAAAAAAGGGGTTTATACGGGCATCCACTGGAGTATCTCGAGTATCTCGTGATGCCCTTTGGTCTGTGTAACGCCCCGGCAGTCTTCCAGGACTTTGTGAATGAAATTTTTAGGGACTATCTGGGTCGCTTTGTTGTAGTGTACCTGTACGATATTTTGATTTTTTCTTCTTCATTAGCAGAACATCGTGAGCATGTTCGCCTGGTCTTGCAAAAACTTAAGAGAAAATTGCTTATTTGCAAAACTCAAAAAGTGTTTGTTTGAAGTTGCGGAGGTTCCTTTTTTAGGATATATTATTTCCAACACAGGACTGTCCATGGATCAGTCCAAGGTTACTGCAGTACTTAAATGGGAGCAACCCAGGGATTTAAAAGGTCTACAAAGATTCCTGGGGTTCGCCAACTTTTATAGGAGATTTATCAAGAACTTCTCTACTTTAGTAGCACCTCTCATTGACCTCACCAAGAATGGGGGTTTCCCATCTATTTGGCCGGAACGGTCTGTCCAGGCCTTCAAAAGGTTGAAGGAAGTCTTTAGCTCCGCTCCCGTACTAGTACATCCAGAATGTCAATTAGCCTTTATTGTGGAGGTCGATCCCTCCGAGCTTGGCGTCGGGGCAGTCCTCTCACAATATAGCGGTTCCCCAGAACAACTTCACCCCTCTGCTTTTTTCTCTAAAAAATTCACTTCCGCTGAACGTAACTACGATATCGGTAATCGTGAGCTCTTGGCAGTTAAAGTGGACCTTCACTCTGAATAAGAGTCTATCTTATATGTTTCCCACACCCTGTACATACAGATTGCTCACATTAAAAATCATCCTACCTGCATCTACTGCATGTTATGAGTCTTTAAACATCCAAGATGGTGGCTTATGGAAGCAGCCATCTTATCAGGCAGCCTGCAAACAGGAAGTGCCTCCTGACTGTGCTGCTCTGCATTCTGGGACGGCTGACCTTTACCTGACCCCAGCTCTGCTCTGTCTGAGCAAAGCACAGCTATAACCCGCCCCCCTGTACCTTATCCCTTTCTCCTCTCCTCAGTAAGTGTGATGCTTCTGAGTCAAAATGGCGGCGCCCGTATCCTAAATTCCTGAACAGAGTTGCAGCCCAGTGGCGGAAAGAATAATAAGTTAGTGACTAAAAACGTAAAATATATTAATTTTAGATGCTGGGGAACCATTTTTTAAGAGTTTGGGCTTTTCATTAAATCACGCTGAAGGTCCGGTTTAAATTGGCCTTTCAGGAGTGGAGGCACTGGTTAAAAGGGGCTCAGTTTCCAGTTACGGTCTTCACCGACCATAAAAACTTGGTATATTCAGTCTGCCAAAAGGTTAACCCCTAGACAAGCTCGATGGTCTCTGTTCTTTTCCCGGTTTAACTTTACCATTACCTACAAACCCGGGTCAAAGAATGTGAAAGCAGAAGCTTTGTCACAGAGTTTTTTCCCGACTAGATTACCCGAGGGGAGAAACTTACCCATTCTGCCTCAACACATGGTGGTAGCTGTTATTCACCCGGATCTCTCCAACCTGAATCAGTTTCAGTCTGAGTCTCCGCCTGGTAAACCAGCCCATGCCCAGTTTGTGCCAATGTCTCACCGTGCTGCCATCCTACAACAATTTCATGCTTCTACGACTGTACGTCATCCAGGAGTTAGGAAGACCATTTCCATGTTGTCCCGTCATGTTTGGTGGCCATCTTTTAGGAAAGACGCTCGAGATTATGTGCGGCTTGTAAAGTCTGTGCCCGGAGTAAGACCCCGAGACACTCTCCTGAAGGTTCCCTGTTGCCTTTGCCCATTCCTTCCCGTCCCCGGACTCATCTTGCCATGGATTTTACCACCATCCCAAGGGTTTACCATCATCTGGGTGGTGGTCGACCAGTTCAGCAAGATGGCTAATTTTGTCCCGTTAAAAAAGTTACCCACTGCTCAAGATCTTGCTGAACTTTTTTTGACTCATATATTTAAGTTCCATGGGATTCCGGAGGATGTGGTGTCCGACAGGGGGGTTCAGTTTGTCTCTCGGTTTTGGAGGGCTTTTTGTGCCAGGTTGGGGGTTCACCAGTTCCTTGTCCTCAGCATTTCACCCCCAGTCAAATGGGCAGACAGAGGACAGAGGACCAACCAATCGTTGGAGCAATACCTTCGTTGTTTCATTTCAGATGTCCAGACAAATTGGTTATTGTTCCTTCCATTTGCAGAGTTTGCTCTGAATAATGCCACTCACACCACTGGGATATCGCCGTGCTTTTGGTAGGGACCTGAAATTTTCTGCTTTGTCGGATGTACCCTCTAGCGTGCCCTCACTTGAAGAATGGGTATCCCAATGGCTGGATCTATGGGCTAAGATTCAGCAAAATCTGACCAGGGCTGTCGCCCAGCAGAAAACTTTTGCCGATCGTAGTCGGTCTGGTAACCCTGATTATGCAGTTGGGGAGCTAGTTTGGCTTTCCACCAAAAATTTGGCTTTACGTCAACCGTCTGCCAAGCTAGGCCCAAGGTTTATTGGTCCCAGTGGCATCTTGACCAAAGGGCATCTTGACCAAAGCCAACCAATTAGAATGATAGTTGAATATCTTCCACACGCCACTGGACAACCGGCTTAATTAGAAATCATTCACATCCAGCTTTAGCTCCCACAGAGTAGGCGTTTTAACATTCATTCAGGGTGCATTTTAATCAAAGGATGACAGTCTCTCTATAATATCAGCAATAGTGCAGGCAAACATCAGCAGCCCTTCTGGCATCTGTAAAGCAACCCTCTTAGCGGAGGCTTGATGAATCCTCCATATGGTCTTCGGAATTTCAAAGTTATAGTTCTGAGGCAAGACGGAAATGGCAGCCAGGAGTAATGGATTCTGGGAGATTTCATCCGGTATTTGGTTAGCCACACGACGGACAGGAGGGCGACCTGATTTTGACACTTCTGTGGCTGTCAGCGCTGCAGTGGATGTGAACGATTTCTAATTAAGCCGGTTGTCCAGTGGCGTGTGGAAGATATTCAACTATCATTCTAATTGGTTGGCTTTGGTCAAGATGCCCTTTTGGTAAGGATTTGCACATATGGGTGTTAAGAGCACAGAGGAATAGGAGTGTGCATGCACCTTGGGACGTGGTTGAAGAATATATGAAGACTGTATGATTGCTTTCTGCACACATCGGTTGGAGGATTAGAATGTAATGTTAGGTACTTACCTGGCACCTCCACTCACTCCCGGCCGTCCTCCATCCTCCAGCGGGCGTGCGGGGCGGCCGCCTCGCTGTCGCTCTCCCGCGCTGGGGCTCCGGCTTCCGCCCCCTGCTCGGTGGCGGCGGCTCTGCAGCATCTGCCGGTGCGTCCTCCCCCTCCTCCTCGGGGAGCGCGCCCGGCAGACAGTCTTGTGCTCGCGAGCACGTTCAAGTTATGTCCCCCGGCGGCGCTGCTCTCAGCGCATTCGCCGAGGACAAGTTTAAAATCCAGGTCCAGGGGGGGGTTTCTCTGGGTCAATGAACCCAGGGACTGGACAGTCTGGCTGTCAGGGCGGTCCAGTCCCTGGGGCGCTCCTATTAGAGGCAGGTTTGTTATGTTGCACCAATCACCAGTTTTGCACCAATCACACACACACCCCTTCCTCCCTGCCCATTGGCCAGTTCCCTTTTAAAAGTGGCCTTGCCCTGACCATCAGTGCCCGTTATAGCCGTTATTAGCTTGGGTGTGCTGTTGGATTTGCGTTTAGTGTGTTTCGATCCGGCTCCATCTTTGACCACTCCTGTCCACTGCCCGCACCGACCATCTGCCTGTCTGACCTTGTCTCTGCTTTACCCCTTTGATACCGTGCCCTGTGACCACCCGGCTTTGACCCCTGCCTGTCTCGACCATTCTCCGTCTAACCCCTTGGATACCGTACTCTGTGACCACCCGGCTTTGACCCCCTGCTTGTCTCGACCATTCTTGCCTAGCCTGCTGGACTCAACGTTTCGGACTCAGCCCGCTTGAACTTCCGATTTGGGATACCCTGCTGTTCACCTGTCTTCACCATAAGCCAGCAATCTTTGCGCCAGTAAGTCCTGGGGGCAACCAAGTCTGAAGAGGCATAACCCGTCTCCAGCAAGCGGGGGCTTGACTATAGGCACAAGAGGCGGTGGAGATTGGGGATTGTTGGCTTATGAAAGAGGGGTGTCCGGCGATCCCTGACAGATCCTGGCAGAACTGATGGCTTACCTCAGACAACAGGGGATCATGGAGATCCCCATTTTAAATGACCTTCTCCTGTTAAACAAATCAGGGCCAACACTCCTGTTAGATCTAGAAAAGATCCCATCCTTACTGAAAAGCCTGGGGTGGGTGATAAATCTAGAAGAATCCACCCTAACGCAAAGTCAGCAATGCAGATTTCTGGGGTTCAACATAGCACTCAAAAGTTTTTTCTTCCACAAGAAAAGGTTGACAGGATCAGAGCAGAAACTTAATCGCAGTCCCTCAGGTCTTCACAAGGGAGATCATGAATATCTTGGGTCTCATGACCTTGGAAATTCCTGCAATACCATGGGCTCAACTTCACATAAGAACATTGCGGAAATTTCTCCTAGAGCAGGGGGACAAGCAACAAAGCACACTGGACCGACTAGAGGATCTTAGGGGGTGGCTAGATCCAGGGGTACTAGGAAAAAGAAGAGAATGAAGACAGACCAACACAGTAGCGATCATGACAGATGATAGCAATTAAGGTTGGGAGACCCATTGTGAAGTCACCAGGTGCAGGGAAAGTGGCCGAAGGCCTTGGCAGCCAGGTCCTCGAATTTCAGAGTACTGTGACAGTCACAGCAGGCAGAAACCTATAGATAAGGTCAGACAACGCCTTCACAGTAGCTTATCTAAACCACCAAGGCGGGGACCAGATCCTCCGCTCTAATCAATGTGTCAAATGCCATTCTCCTACCCTTACTGGAGCATGTCCGGTCAGTATCAGCAGTTCATCTAGCAAGACTATTTAAGTCGTGACAGGAATCAGCAGACAGAATGGTCTTAACAAGAGTTTTTCCTTCAAATCGTAAATATTTGGGGTCTCCCGCAGATAGACCCGTTTGCCAATGCCAGCAATATAAAATGCGAGACATTCTTTTCTCTGACAGAAAGGGTGCGTTAGCAATGGATGTCCTATGGAGGTTTAATCTTGCCTATGCTTTTCCTCCTTTCAAAATTCTGCCACGAGTGAGCCGAAAGATGGCACAAGAAGAGGTCAGCGTAATCCTGATAGCTCAATTTTGGCCAAAGAGAGCGTGGTTCGCGAAACGAAGAAGGCTGGTAAAGAAGGGTCCCTGGAAACTTCCAGGCATTCTGAATATCATTCATCAGGACGTCATTTTTGATCTGAATCAGTCAAACCATGCTATGAAGTAAAGGTTTTTTTGATCAGAGTGACTGAAACTCTTCTGACCAGTCGAAAATTGACTACTAGGTGAATCTACGAAAAGGTACGGAAATATTTTTCTTTTTTGTGAAGTTAACAAGTTGAAGAAAAAGACACAGCCACAGTACTCGGATTCCTGCAGAAAGGTTTCGGGAAGGGATTAGCTGTAAGTATGCTAAAGATTCAAACTTCCACATTATCAGTTTTCCTCGAACAAAAATTGAGACAGAATGATCTAATCAATGGTGTTTTCAAGTCAATTGTATAAAAAAGGCTTAATGGAATCGTCCTTTGAAACCTCTAGAGGCAGTTCCAGAGAATTGGTTGTCGCTAATATGTTGCTTCCTGCTAGCCATTACCTCTGCCAGGTGCGTAAATAAACTACAGGCCTTATCTATGAAAGAGCCCTATTGGGCACTACTGCCAGACAAAGTTATACTTAGACCTAATGCTTTGTGTGTGCCAAAAAATACAATTTCGTGAAACCTCTAGAGAAGGTTCCAGAGAATTGGTTGTCACTAATATGTTGCTTCCTGCTAACCATTACCTCTGCCAGGTGCGTAAATAAACTACAGACCTTATCTATGAAAGAGTCCTATTGGGCACTACTGCCAGACAAAGTTATACTTAGACCTAATGCTTTGTGTGTGCCAAAAAATACAATTTCGTGAAACTCACCTGTAGAATTGTTTTTGTATCCATCCATTCCAGGCCGTCCCAATATCTTAACGATTGGATGTTCGCCCCTAGGGGGCGCTGACTGCAAGATCAAAAGATGTAGCTCCTCCCGGCCCCCTATAAAGGCAGCTGCCCGTCTTATCATTCCCCAGTGGTTTAAAAGCAGTACTCAACAAAAGGGCAGGCCGGGAGGCCCAAACAAAAAATAAGAGACCATGTTACCTCACATAGCCTCTGCTTGTACTTTCTCGAATTAAAAAAAAAACTAGAAAAAAAACGATAACCAGTGTCCTATGAGCTAAAATGGTTCATCACCATAACAGGCATGCAGGACATAATGAACACAAGGGCGGGGTGGGACGGCCTGGAATGGATGGATACAAAAACAATTCTACAGGTGAGTTTCACAGAGTTTCCATTCCAGACTGTCCCGATAGCTTCACGATTGGGACATCCAAAAGCAGTGTCCATATGGGCGGGATCCCCAGTGCAGAAACAGCATGTAGTTCATTTCACTACCGCCTGAAGCACCTTTCGGCCAAAAACAGCATCAGCTGAGGCCTTGACATCCACCTTGTAACATTTTGTAAAAATATGAACAGAAGACCAAGTGGCAGCCTTACAAACTTGTTCCACCAATGCCTGATGCTGAAAAGCCCAAGAGGCACCAATAGCCCTAGTAGAATGAGTGGTGATCCGAAAAGGGGGTTCCTTCCCCCTGGCAGAATATGCTTGTACCACCGCCTGTCTAATCCACTTACTGAGAGTGGATTTGGCTGGTGGCAAACCCTTCCTAGAGCCCTCTGTTAAGACAAAGAGCAAATCCAATTTCCTGAAGGATTCAGTCGCAGCCAGGTAATACCTTACAGCTCTGACATCATCCAAAGTGTGGAGGGTCCGTTCCTTGGAATTAGCCGGTGCTGGGCACAAGGAAGGTAAGACCACTTCTTCATTAAGGTGAAAGGAAGAAACGACCTTAGGCAAAAAATCAGGTTTAAAATGAAAGACCACCTTATCTCTGTGCAACTCAAAGTATGGTGGTTTCATACAAAGCGCGGCCTGCTATGATACGCGATGCACCAAAGTGATCGCCATCAGAAAGACCACTTTGAGAGTCAGCATAGACAATGCAGCATCATTCAATGGCTCGAAGGGAGGACCCTGGAGAGCAGACAGCACAAGATTCAAGTCCCACATCGGTAATACTGATTTACGTGGTGGCAGGACATGGGTGACTCCCTGGAAAAAAAATCTTGATCAATCTATGATTGGCAATGGATCTCTGGAAAAAAAATGGCTATGGCAGAGACCTGACTCTTGAGGGTGCTTAGCTGGAAATAGAAAATTTGCGGTAAGGAAGGTTCTTGGCCTCGCACCAAGCGATATAGGCAAGCCAAACTCTGTAGTATATCATGGAAGAAGACTTCTGCCGTGCCTGAATCATTGTGTGAATAACCGTGGCTGATAACCCCTTCTCCGTCAGGCCTGATGTTTCAATAGCCAAGCTGTCAAAGCCAGCGTCCGTAAATTCGGGTGCCGCAGCGACCCCTGTGTGAGAAGACCTGGGTCGTCGGGCATAATGTAGTGATCTATTGACATCTGAGCTATGTCTGCAAACCAACTCCTTCTCGGCCAGCGAAGAGCCACCAGAATGGCTGGCACCCCTTCCTGGGCTATCTTGCGCAGCACTCTGCCCAGGAGCGGAAACGGAGGGAATGCATACAGAAATTTGAACTCCATCCAAGGGATCGTCAGAGCGTCTGTTGCTATGGCCAGAGGATCTCTTGAGAGAGAGACGAACCTTGGAAGCTTGTGATTGTGTCTGGACGCGAACATATCCACGTCTGGTTCACCCCAGTCTTGCTGCTAAGGGACCATTCCCCCAGGCGCAAGGAACTCCTGCTCAGGGAGTCTGCCTCCTGGCTCTCCACCCCGGGAATGTAAATCGCCGAGATGCAGGGAACATTCTCCTCTGCCCAAGTCAGAATCTGGCTTACCTCCTTGAGAGATCTCTTGCTCCGAGTCCCGCCCTGATGGTTGATGTAGGCCACAGCCGCCTGATTGTCCAAGCGTACCTGGATCGCATGGCCTTTTAAATGGGGAGTCAAGCGTAGAAGAACCAACTGGATTGCTCTCAGCTCCAAGAGATTTATGGGTAACCGGTTCTCTTGCGGACCCCACTGACCCTGGATCTTCTGGGTCTTCCAAACGCCTCCCCAGCCTGTAAGACTGGCATCCGTGGTAACTATCTACCAATGGGGAGTCAGAAAGGACTTGCCCACCAGCACGTTCCGGGAGTCCAACCACCACAAGAGGGACTGCCTGGCCATGGGGGACAGCGAAAATCCTTGTTCCAGAGATTCCTGCGACCGATTCCAACCAGACAGCAGGTTCAATTGTAGAGGTCTCATGTGAAATTGGGCGAAGGGTACTGCCTTGAAGCATGACACCATAAGGCCCACCAATCTCATTCCCAGACGTACCGACGACTGTTGACAAGTCAGCAAGGCCTGCACTTGCGTCTGGAGTCCCAAAACCTTCTGCTGTGGCAGAAAAACCTTGACCTGACCGGTGTCTAGCGTCATTCCCAGGAAGGATCTCACTGTTGAAGGCGTGATAAATGACTTGGGGTAATTGATTACCCAACCAAAGGTTTCCAGGGTTGACAGCACCGTCCGAGTATCGGTCTCGGCCTCCTAAAGGGACTGGGCCGAAATCAGCAGGTCATCCAGATAGGGTAACACACGAATACCCTGACTCCTCAGGATAGCCATGATGCCCGCCAGCACCTTGGTGAACACACGGGGGGCTGAGGATATGCCGAATGGGAGTGCTACAAACTGGTAATGTTGATCCTCCAGTGCAAACCTCAAGAACTTCTGATGTCCTTGGAAAATCAGAATGTGCAGATAAGCGTCCCTGAAGTCGCCGGGCCTAAGCGATCTCACCGCCAACCACAACGTTTCCATGCGGAAATGCCTGACCTTTACAAATTTGTTGAGGCCCTTCAGGTCCAAGATCGGCCGCAGCGTTCCGTCCTTCTTGGAAACCATGAACAGGTTGGAGTAGAACCCCTGATCCTGTTCCTGCCAGGGCACAGGGCAAATCACACATATCCACAGGAGCTGTTGAACAGCTTGTCTCAAAGCCTGAGCTTTTAGCGGGTTTTGGGATATCCTTGAACATAGGAATTTCGAGGGTGGTCTGGCTGCCAGCTCTATCTTGTAACCGGAGGACACCACCTCCTGAATCCACCAATCCAAGACGTGACGTCTCTAGATCTGAGCAAACAGCAGAAGCCGTCCCCCCACCCGTATGTGTGAGGGCGCCCCCTCATGCCTGAGTAGGCTTGGCTGGGGGTTTGGGCTTAGCTCCCCAGGAGGGGTTGGGATGGTTGCGGGACCTACCTCTGCCCCAGATCTCTCTGCGGGCACCTGGAAATGAAGATCCTCTTCCTCCCCGAAAGGATCGATAAGAGGAGTTCTGAAAGGACCAAGCAGGCTTCCTTCTCTGAGGGAGCTTACCATCCTTGACCAAAAGGTCCATGCACTCCCCAAACAGCCGGCTTCCCACAAAAGGTAGACTTGTGAGGGACTTCTTGGCAGCCACATCGGCCGACCACTGCTTCAGCGGCGTAAAGCAACAAGCAAGGCCGAGATTCGGGCACCAAGCCTGACCACATCATCCATGGCAGTAACAACAAAGCCAATGAAGTCCAAGCAGGCCTTGAGTTCCTTATACTCCTCCACCCGCTTGCAAGCTTTAGCCCTAGCCACAAGGTGTCTAACCTTTCTCCTGTTGGCTAGTGAAACAATTGCCGAGGCACACGCAGGGCGAAACAGAGCACTCGCAAAGGTGAAAGCATGGCAGACCAGCTGATCCATGCATTTGTCTGCAGGGTCATGTAATGAAGCATTGTCAGGTGATGGCATAACAGTGGTATTGGACAAGCCCGACACCGGAGGGTCCACCTCGGTAGGGTGAGACCATAGCCGAACCAAATCAGCAGGGAAAGGATACCGCCTATCTAGGCCCTTAGGGACTGACGGTAATTTGTTGGGCCTTTCCCATTCCTTAAGAATCACGTTAAAAAAATCAGGCTGCTCAGGAAAGACCCGCCGTTGCCTCTCAGGCCGAAATAAATCACTCTGCTTCCTCTTAACCGCTCTGGGAGGGACAATGTGTACGGTATCAAACACGGAAGAGAGCAAACTCTCTGTATCATCTGGGAGGCAAGAATCCTCGTCCGAGGAGGAACCAGAGATGCTGTCGTCACCAGCGGAAAGCTCCGCCCTTGAGAGTGAATCATCTGGCAACTCACCTTCCTCCGCAGATCCCAAGAAATCATAGAAATCATCATCCGAGTAAATCGGCTCCAGATGCCGCTTCTTACTCGAGGCCTTCTTAGGGGCTGTCAACGAGATCTGCTTCTCGAGACTAGCCAGCCTGTGCGCAAAATCAGCATGAGACCCCTTGCTGGCTCCCCCTTCACTAGGGGCTGACTGCCGCAGCGGAGGCTCCGGAGAGGTTGATGGCAGCGCAGGGCTAGGGTCAGGAGCGACCGCTGTTCATGGTCCAAAGCAATGCCTCTGGTGCAAGTGGGACAAATAGTGCTGAATCCGCCCAGTGGATTCCGTCTGCACAAGGGGCAGGGCCTGTCCTGCCCAAATGGGGTGCCCGGCTCATCTCCTAAAGCCTCCATTACGGTGATTGTGAATAGTAATATTCAATAAGGCTACTAGACACTAACGGCCTAAGCCTAACAACCGATCCCTCTAATTAACAATGGGGACCGGGAGGAACCACAACCCTCAACCTTAGCCCACGGTCTAAAAATAAAAAGAGAAGACAGCAATTACAACATGATCCCTTGTCAAGCATGAACATTAAAAACATAAGAATACATGCAATCTACATAAAAGCACAGAAAAAATAGGGACTCACGACGCCGCCAGTTCAAAGAGCGATCACTTCCAGACGCTCGCACAACGCAGGGAGAAACTGCCAACCTGGTCTCCTGCAGCACCTAGGCCTCAGAAGCACGCGCACACACCGCAGCAGTTCGAGAATGATCCGCCAGGGGGGCATCACCGGCACGACGTCAGCCACGCAATCAATAATCCATACACATCAATTTGAAATTGAGAAAAAAAATACTCAGTGCCTGTGAGCACACGTTTCTGTATCCTCATTAAAAAGCTTGTTACCTCAAAAGCGGCGGTATCCCTCTCAAATACGATTCTGAAAACCGCATGAGTGGCGGTTCCCACCCAAATCTTTCTGTGGCCCTGGCAGTGGACCATCTGAAAAGAGTGCCGACGAAGACAACAGGCTACGGGTCAGGTAAGTTACAGTATCACATCCTGCTGCTGCACCCTTTAAGTGAAGCTAAATGATGGGCTGCTCAGCGAAAAAACCTGGAATTTCAAAAGGCATCTTATTTTACGAGGTTGTGATAAAAATGTAGTCGTAGATAGGATAGAGTTTAAAGAAAAGGAAGAACCCTTTAACTGAGTGCAGAGAGCCACACAAGAAGATAGATACACTGAATTACGTTTTTACAATTTAATGTCAGTCTGTACTTGGCTCAAAATGTATGAAATGGTCAGTACTTTTGAAGAGCCCAACTGCTTGTCTTTTAGAAATTACAATACGTTTCAAATCACAGATGCCGTATTTGTATGTTTTAAATGATTTAGTAAATAAAGGAAAGCAATTGAAAATAAATTTATTATATATTTACCTTTTGTGTTCTGTTTCAACAAGAACTTTATGATAGTCAACTGTGAGAAACCCTGAAATGAAAAACTGGTTAGCTAGGATAAAGGAAAATCAAGGATTATACATTTCAAAAACATATGGACCCCTACAGCCGGGCACAGTTGGAAAAGGAAGCTGGAAATTTTGGAGCTTCCACTCCCAGTATCTCCGCCATGCTCCTGCCTGGATTCAACTGACATATCTGACAATGCACAGTAACAGAAAGTTCAGCAACCCTTCCTGTTTGCAGGTGGTCTGCACATCCATGAACTGCCATTTTGTTTCTAAAATTTACTACAACAGGAGTTAGAAAAAGGTAAATTAATTTTTATATGCAGGAACCTAAATTGCCCTAGGGAAGGATGCATATTAGCCCTGTTTGTTGTGCTGGTCTGGTCATTTTTGACTGTTGGTCCGCTGTAATTGTGTCTCCGAATAGCTGTTTTACATCCTAAAAGGGGACCAAAACCCATGGTTGACGGCCCTGGAATCTATAAGATTTTTGGGTCACCTGATCCCATCCAGATTTTGGGATGCCTCGCTGTATGAACCCCCCAGGTCACACATTAAACTCACCTTCTCCCCAATGGTGCCTGAGCGGGCAGCGGCTGCTGTCTGCTATACCTTATCAGGGTGTGTGCCCACACCAGGCATTTGTGTATCACCGGCACGGGCACAGTCCCTGTTAGAGGGTAGCAGGGATGCAGCTGCTGGAGTGCTCGGCTGAGTCTTTGACGAGATGACGTGAGTGGATCCGAGCGCGTGCTGATTGGACAAGAGCCTGGGCATGCGTCGTACGACTGAGGAAATGCGAGTTAGACTGGGTGACCTGGGGAGTTTCACACAGCGGGGTATCGAGTAAAAACTGGGATACTCAAAATCCAAGGTTTTGGTCCACTTTTAACAATAAACTAGTGGTAATTTTAATGTGAAAGGTTTTTGAAGATCTCTAGAAATTTGGATGCCTTAATGCAGCCGCCATCCCTGAAACAAAGGGCTGGTGTAGCAATATCACTATTAAAATCTTGCAGACAAGGCCATGGCACATCCATTTGGGCGTGCATGCCCACACTTAACTTCCTCCCACCTGACTCCTTGGGAACAGTGCAATAAGAACCATTTAAAAAACATCTCAAAATCTGTGATTAAATGTAAATATTTGTTGTATTTTATCTGCTGTGGCCAGAAACTGCTGTGAAACCACTGTGGCATCCCTTGCTCGCTCACAAGAGAACCAAGCGACGGCTTCTAAACCCCTTTTTTGTGTGGTCCTGGAAAAATGAAATTAAAAAGGAGGGGGAAATTTGAGAGCACTGCTACTCTGTGCTGCACATGGGACATGCATCAGATGAACACCTTGATGCCTTTTAATGGCTATTGGAGCTTCAGTCCCTTTAAAACTGGGGTCCCTGTCTAAGTAGACATGGAAGCAGCATCTGTATTAAAGCCAAAAAAGGCTTAGCTAGCTGAGAAAAAAAGCTTTACTAGCAAAAAAAAAAAGTGCTTTTTCGTGTACTGGACAACTGATATACGCCTCTTGAATTTTGTGATGCTGGTTAATGCGGACCAAAATCCAGGATTTCCACCCTCCTGTGTTGTCGTTTGCTTTACATAAGCATCCTGATTTGGGATGCCCCAGTGTGTGAACCCCCCCCCCTTGGGATAGCAACCTCGCTCCATGCTCCCTTGGTGTATGTGAAGACTTTTGTTCAATCAGAATAGATTGTGGTGCATTCGTGCCTGGCAATCTATTCAGAATAAATTGCTGGGATACTTTCCGCTGGCTGCCATTCGAATATGTGGGTGCATATATTGGGTGGAGAAGTGCTGGGAATGGCCATGTATCCGCTGTGGGTTACAACCTTAAAGTGGACCAACACCCAGGATTTTGACTATCCTGGGTTTTGGTCCACTTCGGCGGGGCACCCCGATCGGGGGTGCCCCGCTGTGTGAAACCCCCCAGAAAGCCCCAAAATCTTACCTGTCCCCGCTCCCACGTGACTGGACGGTCCAATCCCCGCCAACGTCCAGGCGGGGATCAGGAACGTCCAAGCGGCTGCCGCCGCCGCCGCCTCCCTCGCGTCACTTTCGGCGCGCGCGCGCGCCCCGCCGGCCATTCGCAGACGGCCGGCGCGGGCACGCCTACAGGGGCGCGAGGGAGGCGGCGGCGGCCGGCCGCCGCCGAAGATCAGGTGAGGTGTTTGGGGTTTTTTTGGGGGGTTTCACCCCGCGGGACATCCCGATCTCGGATGTCCCGCGGGGTGGGAGGTGATCGGCCCGGGAATCTTATAGATTTCCGGGCCGATCACCTCTCGGTGTTGGTCCACTTTAAGGATAATATATTGCAGAACCAGGGGATTTCACACACTGGGGCATCTCAAATCAAGATGCCCCAGGGGAGGGCTTTTATCCAGTCTGTTAGGCTCCAGGGGCAGCGGATTTGGGTCAGCTTTAAAGCATACCCCCACCCATTCCATTGGATGCAGTGCAAGGGCATCCTGATCAGACGTCTCCCACTCCCCCCCAAAAAAAAGCCTGGTTCTCCTTGCCTGAAACAAGCTACCTCGGGGCAGCTATCATATTGTTCAGACACATCTGGGATCCCGGAATGGGACTCCAAAATGTGTGACAGTGACATACAACCGAGGGCCAACAGTCCTGCTGAGGGAGATAGGTGCAGGCAAGAAAAGCTGGCCTTGTGGGATGTATCCCCTCCTTCCCCGTTCTATGTCCATTTTGCCTAAAATAGTTATTGGTGTGCATGAATAACAATTCATTATTATGAGATCTATAATGACCCTAGAAATACCCCTTATTCACTAATGGCAGAATAAAAAAATGAGCTATGTTGCCATGCCCCAGTCCCTGTATTGTGTATTGATGAGATTTGTAATTGATCTTTCTCTTTTGGCCCAGGAGCATTTGCAATGGATCATCTGTTCAGAATGAGAATGAAAAGAGAACTGGAGGCAATAGAGGGAAAGAGAAAGGAGCACGTCATAAAGGGAGGCTTACAATAATGAATACACACATATGACTGAAAATAAAGGCAGGGTGGCGGCTAGTAGCCACAATGCTGCTGAGAAATGAAGGTAGCCCGCTTCCGGCGGTGCAGCACACGCTATACAAAGGCTACACACAGCCTGCAGACCGCTAACGTGGGCACAAAGCTCACCTATTAGGGTGTGGGTGCAAATAGCAGATACACACATGGCTTATTGTGGGTACAGCACATTATTTCATGCAGGCATACTCACTCACCCGGCTGAGCGGAGCAGGACCTCGTCTGTGAAGCACCACCACGCACCCCCGCTGGGCTCTGCAGCGCTTTGTTTATTGTGATGCTGCCTAATCAGTGCCAGGATCAGCCTGAGCAATAATAACACGGCCAGGCTCCAGCAGTAACCGCAGTACAGCCTCACTGCATGAGGGGAGGGGGCTCATGGAGAAAGACGAGAGGAAACACGAAAGAGCCACAACGTAATGAAAGGAGGGGGCTACAATGGCCTGTGTGACCGAGGAGGAGCTGCGAGCCTGAGGCAGCCACCGTGCTATGGACGGTGCGTGAGGCGAGTGGCCCCCGGGCTGGGGACAGCTGAAACCTAGAGAAAGGGCAGCTGCAGATAGCTCGGCTAAAGACCCATTTATTACATAGCCGTTATCCCCAGTCCAAAATTACATACAGTAAAATGTATGGCATATCGCAATATGCAGTAATCCAAGGCTGCAGCCATAGAAAGCATAAAACTGTAACATGTATGGTATATCGTAACATGCAGTAGCCCAAGGCTGCAGCCATTGAAAGCATATACTGTAAAATGTATGGAATTTTGCAACATGCAGTAACCCAAGGCATATATTGTAAAATGTATGGAATATTGCAACATGCAGTAACCCAAGGAACATACTGTAAAATGTATGGTATATCGTAACATGCAGTAGCCCAAGGCTGCAGCCATTGAAAGCACATACTGTAAAATGTATGGTATATCGTAACATGCAGTAGCCCAAGGCACATATTGTAAAATGTATGGTATATCGACATGCAGTAACCCAAGGCTGCAGCCATAGAAAGCATATACTGTAAAATGTATGGTATATCATAACATGAAGTAACCCAAGGCTGCAGCTATAGGAAGCACATGCTATAAAATTTATGGTATATCATAACATGCAGTAACCCAAGGCTGCAGCCATAGAAAACACATACTGTAAAATATATGGTATATCACAACATGCAGTAACCCAAAGCTGCAGCTATAGGAAGCACATACTGTAAAATGTATGGTATATCGTAACATGCAGTAGCCCAAGCTGCAGCCATAGAAAACACATACTGTAAAATGTATGGTATATCATAACATGCAGTAACCCAAGGCTGTAGCTATAGAAAGCACATACTGTAAAATGTGTGGTATATCGTAACATGCAGGAGCCCAAGACTGCTGACATAGATAGCACAGACTGTAAAATGTATTGTATATCACAACATGCTGTCAGAGTGCAGACATAAAAAGCACATACTGTAAAATGTATGGTATATCGCAGTAACAACCGATGGGTGGTGCCCAAAAACCCCCCTAAGCTGCATTCACACCAGAGGCTGACAACCAATCAATGTTAATGTATAAAATTCATACTTTATTAGGCCAAAAGACAAACACTACATGACAAAAATGTGCTTTAAATAACATATAACGCCTTATTAACACCATCTGCCAGGGGGGGGGGGGGGGGGTTGCAAAACCCACTGTTACCAATACACCTATTTTAACATGATTAGTGTGACACCTAATTTATATCCTCAGATACTTTTACATATACTACTATATTATACCATAAAGTGCTCATGCTTAAAAAAGTGCATCAATTTACAACAGTTCATCAAATTTAAAGTGCTAAAAAGAAGGTACATATCACACAGCTTATGATCAATCTTACATGATTGTGATTGTGCGACCAGGCAGCGCCAAACACCCCCCGAGAACAGGCCCACGCGTTTTGTGACAGCCTCCCTGTCACTTTATCAAGGCAGTGTGTGCTAAATCCCATGTGCCCGCATGCCTTTTTATACTCACCCACACCCGTTCCAGCGCCAGCTGCCAGTAATTGGCAGACACACTCAGGTAACACAAGGCTGCAGTGAGTGTAGACACGGAAAGCACATTCCAGAATCCAGGTTCTGGAGCACCCTGTCCAAGAATTCAGGCTGGTGGTCTCCAACACATTACCAGACCTCACAACTGTCCCTGATTTGGAGGGACTGTCCCTCTTTTGGGGCCATGTCCCCCCTTCCTCATTGTTCTCATTAGTCCCACTTTGAGAGTGGGAGATCTGCATTAATAAATGATTAATATTCTTAGTATACAGTACGTCCTGCTCCAGATATAGTACTTACACTTGGGTTATCCTCCGCCAGATGGCGCTGCACTGCAGAGACATGCAAAAACAGGCTCCTCCCGGCCCTCAAATACCCGGGGACCTCCCACAAATCTCCAGATTTCTCTGCAGTGCTGACTGCGAAGACATGAAGTACCACTCTCTCGCAGGTGAGCGGGGCTATTAAAGCCTGCGGCCCTGTTGGACTATTCCCACCTGTCCTCGTTGTGTTGTGCCTCCCCGCCTGGGCTGCGCTGGTCGGGTGAAGGTAGGCAGCACCACGTGTGCTCATGGAGCGCTGCTCCTCCGCAGTCCCCCACCAAAGGGTAGGCGGTGTAGGCTGATGGTGAGCCTCTATGGGATGCCCCTCCCGCATTACTGCCCCTTGCCCCGTGTAGCGGTGAGTCCTGTACCAAGGACCGCCATCTTCCCTTGGGGAAAGAAAGGGGGGGGGTGCCTGTGTGGTCTGTATTGGATCCTTGCACGTATATGGCCTTTGTTCTGTCTTTGGACCTTTATAGATATGGTGTCAGCCGCCGCGCCCTTTCTATGTATGGTCTGTATTGGACCCTTGCACTTATATGGCCTGGTCTGTCTTTGGACTTTTATAGATAAGGCGTCAGCCGACGCGACCATTCTATGTATTTACTTGCGGACTGCCACCGCCTCACGCGCTTCCTCCTTAGTTGAAGGCTCCACGCCTGGCGGCGCCATTACCTCAGACACCTACGCGTCCTCATTGGCTGTTGTCGGACTTCGCGCTCTTCGAGAGGGCGGGGTCTGGTTTGGCGCGTCATGGACCGCTGGCCCGCCCTTCGAGGTACACGGCACCATTTTGCCTGTTCGCACGTGACACGTGGGACGCTCCTGATTACTGCGGTACTGTAAGTGCCCTCGCGGGCGGCTTATTCTCATTATAGTTTTCCTGATTCTGACACCATTTTCTTCTCTTTTTGTCTTTCAGACCGGTGAACACCATTGGCTTCTCCCGGCCCGGTGTAAAATTATAGCGGGCCTTGTAATATTCTCCCACTTCCCTAGCGGGTCTTTGGGGCATCCAGGGTTGCTTATAGTGTAAATCCCTACTGGCATATTGTGCCTTGCATAACCACCATATGGAGGCATCTCAGAATTATGTGACCGGGGTCCCTCTGGGACAGGACCGGCTGTGTCTAGCATGTGGACAACCCCATGCTGATGCTGACAGGGCACGGGTCTGCGGACCCTGTGCCGAGCAAGCACTGGCTCTGCAATCAGGCCTGCCAGTGGCTGCACCTCGCTTCATTTCACCTATTTCCCCTTGCTTAAATCTCACTCCTGCTGAGTCGCATATAAAAGGGGAGTTGCAGCCGTTGCGTCTTCCAGACTGCCCACGGCTGAACAGTTCATTGCGAGGTTGTCAGAGCACAAGGGCCCTGGTAAGAAGCGGCCCTTGACGTCTCCTGTCTCTGTTTTTCCTATGGGACTGAGGAGTTTTCTACTCCGTGTGACTATTCCCCTTCTGATGAAGGAGAGCTATTCTCTGACTCAGGCTCATCTGATGAGAGGCCGAGGAGTCATGACGATTCTGAACCTGAATACTGGGCCCAGTGTGACACTGACGATTTGTTGATAAAGGTCTTTAAGGCTCTGTCTATCTCTCTCCCTGGTGAAGCTTCCAAGCCGAGAGGGGAGCGTTTCCATACAGCAACAGCACGTTTGGAATTCCTAGAACAGGCTCACTTCCATGCTCTTGTTCTCAAGGAATGGGAATGCCCCAGTAGACTCTCAGGGGTCCCAGGGGATTGGGATAGGAAATACCCCTTTCCCCCTGAGGTGGTTCCCCGATCATTGAGGTTCCTAACCCCCCCTTTATTACAGCCCTTGCTCATAATACCCTTCGGGATGCTGAGGACCGGCGCATTGAGCTGCTGGCCTCCCACGCCTTTTCTTGTGCAGGAACGGCGTTGCGCCCGGTTTGTGCCGAGGCTATTACTGCAGTGGCCACTAGAACCCTCGTCAGAAAGACGCTTGTTTGGGGCCCGTCTAGACCTGTTTGGAAAAAAGGGTAAGTCACCCCAACGCAGGCGGCCGTCTAGGCCCCCTCGGGGCAGGGGCACCCCTATTTCCCCCTTCCTTAGTGTTAAACAAGAACCAGGGGTGTCCTTCGTGGGGGCTTGCGCAGACTCCGGCCCTGGGAGCAGCAGACAACGCTCTGGTCCCTCCGGCGGGGCTAAGCCTAAATCTTCCACCAATCCCCCTCAGGCGTGATGGGGCGCCCTCGCCCGTCTGGGTGAGGGGATGGCTGCGACACTTTGCTCTTGTCAGGAGGCTTTACACCTCATACTGGTGGATTCAGGAGGTTGCGTCCTCCAGATACAAGATAGAGTCCCAGGTACTCCTGGTCCCTACCACTGTTCAATTGTTGGCACAGGCCATACCAGGCTTGCGAGGTCGGAGGGTCTCTTGCAGATTGCCGTAACAGGCAGAGGCAGGGGCCGCTACACCAACCTTTCCACAGTCCCCCAAAAGGATGGGTCAGGCCGGCCCATTCTGGATTCACAGCAATTCTCTAATTACAGGCAGTTTCTGCATGGGAACTCTGAGATGGGCCATCAGCACCTTGCGCCCAGTAGGCTTCTTGCCGTCTGGGGAGCTCTAAAATGCTTATGTTTACATCCCTGTGCCTTCAGGACACTGAGGATCTTCAGGTTCGTGTTGGTAGTCCAACACTGCTAATTGTGGCCTTGTTATCTGGCCTCTCTTCAGCTCCCAGAGTGCTCACTCAGGTGCTGACGGTGGTGATGTCTCCGATGAGACCAAGGGGCGTCCGCGCGATGACCTATCTGGACGTCTTTTCTCACTTCCCAGTCTCTACGTCAGGCTAAGTTGGATACCCGGCTGGTGGTGTCCATTGGGAGTCAATTGGATGGGTGATTAATCACCCCAAGTCCTCATTGTCCCCTTAAATGGAAACTCCATTACTGAGTATGAATCTGGATTAGGTTCAAACCAGAATCTCCCCTTTTCAGCAATAAATCTGGTCACATGGGCTCAGTACCTCATTGCTGTCCCGGTCCCTTCACCAGGCAGGGATGCAGCTGGTGGGCCCGTTGGTGCTTGCTAGGAAGAGGTCCCTTATGCTCAGTTCCCCTTGGGCCCTTCTGCGACTTCTATTGCTAATACAGGACAAGGATCCAGCATCCCTGGAGCAGGGTCTGTGGGTCTTCCCGCCTGGTAAGAAGGCTTTCTCTTGGAATGGATGAACTCAAGGAACCTGTCTGGGGGCAGTTCCTTCTTGCCCCTTCCTGGAAACGGCCGCCATGGATGCCAACCTATCAGGTTGAAGGGGGAGGGTTTCTTCTGAAACTCCCTGCGATTCTGGGGGAGGTGGGGTCCTTACGCCTATTGATGTTTGAAACAGTGAGCGTTTTCAGATGGTTCTATCTCGCTTGACTACTTCCCTTCTGGGCCTGCCAGTTTGGGAGTGCTCGGTCTGTCTGACGACAGTGTCCTGCATTAATTATTGGGAGGGGCCTGGAGCAGGAGGACCCTCCAGGAAGTGTCTATGTTCCTTTTCTGGGTGGAGACAATGTTCCCTGCATATCCGTGATATTAGCTCCGGTGGATCCCCTCTGCGACAGGATGTGCTAATCCCTGTGTCACTATGGGGTCCAACCAGTTGTGCCCTAGTAGAGTGTAGTTGCAGACATGATATCGAGGACAGTAGTTTTCTGTACCTTTTGTCAGGAGTGCCAGCTCTGCTCAGGGCCCCCTTTATGTCACTCCAATCTACAGTCTATGGCCTAGTCGGCCTGACTGCTGAAACACCCATATTGATGGAGACAGGCTTATCTGTCTCGGTGATTGAGACTATGGGAAGGCTAGGAGCAAGCTTCTTCCTCTTCTTCTTCTGTCTGTTATAGGGTATGGCATACCCATATTGATTAGTGTGAGCCTAGGTCTCTTCCCTGTTGGGCATTCTCGGTTCCCAGGGTTCTAGAGTTGTTTTCAGCATGATTTGGAGTTGGTTCTCCAACTCAGTACTCTGATGGGTCAGGTTCTGCCCTGTCCACCTTGCCTTAGTAGTCTCTGGATCAGTCTTCCTTGATTAAGACTTCTTTCAGGGGGTACTCATGTGCGTCCCCCATGTAATCCTATGGTCCCTGTCGGAATTTGAAATTGAATTTCATTCTGTCTGCTTGCAGGGTTTTTGTCCCTTTGGTCCTATTCAGGATGCTGTCTGGCTGTTCTTACCCTCAAGGTTGTCCTTCCAGTGACTGTTACCTTGGTCAGGCGTGTGTTAGCGGGCAGCTCTGTCTACCCAGCCCCCACTCCTTGAGATACACCAGGATAAGGTGGAGTTCCGCCTGAAGCCGGACTCTCTGCATCAGGTGGTGTCTTATGTTCATTGATTCGAGATATTGTTATTCCTGCTGTGCCTTTTTCCTAGCAACGCTGAGGAAAGGGTTCTGCATTCCTTGAACAGGTGTTGGAAGCTTTTCCTTGGTAGTCACTGTGTTCTTAGGAGAACTGATGTTCCTTGGGACCTATGGTCATTACATCCTGATTGTGCCCGATCTCGTCTGCTCTCGGGGAGTTGGGCGGCTTTGGCCCTGGTTATTACTTTAATGGATGTTCCTTCTGGTACTTGGTAGAGTCTTTTGGCTTCTGCCAGGTCTACTGTTGGCAATTGGATTCATCAGGCTGTTACTCAGGCCTATTCCAGCAAGGGGAAGAATCTTCCTTTTCGCTTTGATTCTTTTTCTACTCGTGCTTTGACGCCTCTTGGGCTTTTCAGCACCAGGCTTCTGTTGAACTGGTTGGCTAGGCCACTACCTTGGCCTTCTGCTCATACCTTTACTAAGTTTTACAAGGATGATGTTAGGGCCTCAGCTCATGCTGTCTTGGCCGTATGGTTATGCAGGTGACAGTGGTTTTTAACTGTCTGCTGTTGTCGTTTTTGTTGGGGATACCACCCTACTTTATGGACACTGCTATTGGATGTCCCAAGTGTAAGTACTATATCTGGAGCAGGACGTACTGTATACTAAGAATAATACAATTCTGTGAAATACTCACCTGTAGAATTGGTATTATTTGTATACAGTACGTCCACCCCACCCTGTTTTTTTGCATTGTTCTGGATCCCCTGTATGGTGATTGTTACCAGTGTTATAGTTACCAGTTTTTTGGTGGTTAATTCTCTCTCTTCTTGTTCACTGCTTTTCAATGCTGGGGATTTGTGGGAGGTCCCCGGGTAATTGAGGGTCTGGAGGAGCCTGTTTTTGCATGTCTCTGCAGTGCAGCGCCATCTGGCGGAGGATAACCCAAGTGTAAGTACTATATCTGGAGCAGGACGTACTGTATACAAATAATACCAGTTCTACAGGTGAGTATTTCACAGAATTGTATTTTGCCTATTCTATCTCCCAACCGCATGAGAGGATGTGGCTTAATTTACAAACTGGCCCTCTTTTCCACCCTGAGAAGTTGGGATGTATGCATTCACACAACAGTGTTGTCTGAGAGGCAGTGTTGTCTGAGAAGGAAGGATGTAATGTGGAAAAGAGACAAAGGAAGGGTGGGATGTGAAAAAAAACGGAAGCAAGGGAATGTGGAAATGAGACTAAAGGCAGGATGTGGAAAAGAGAGAAGGAAGTCTAGAACATAGAAAAGGAAGGGATCAATGTGGAAAAGAGAAAAGGAAGGGGAGAATGTGGATAAGAGAAAAATAAGGCTTTGCTACATCCAAGAGAGAGAATAAGTCTGGTGTTCCATAGAAACCCCTAGTATAATTGCTCTCCCCAAAGGCTACCTCAGTCAGACTTTGCCACTGTGCTCAGTCAGACTTTCAAGGGATCTAGCAGCCATCAAATGCAGCACTAGAAGCGCATGAGGCGGCATCCCCAATCCCTCAACTCTGCAAGCCCCTGCTTCGAGATTATCGGGTACCACATTTGACTGCTGCTGTGCTGAATCCCAGAAAGGGGGATATGCTGCTCAGGCAGGGAGTTTAGAGATGGGAGGTTTCCACTTAGGGGTATCCTAAATTGGGAGAAATCCACTGATTGTGTCAAAAGTCTATTATGACTTTTGGCCTGGTTTAAAGTGAACTTTCTAAACAAATCCCAGATATACTGGCAGAGGGGCGCGAGGTTCCCTGCATACCTTTACCTGTCCCAGTGCTGTGCTGGGCCTCGACCAGTGACTGCGGGCGGAAAAACGGCAAGAAGTGGTTAAGTAGTGATGCTGGTTCTCAGCCATCCTGTTGGGGGTAAAATGACTTCCTGTCATTTTTACTGGGCTTTTTAAAGGGTTTTCCACACAAAAGCTTATCTGGCCAAACATTCCACCAGTGCTGTGCCTTCTTTCAGCTAGGCACTGTGAATGAGGAAATGCACTTCCTCATCTGACCCTCCACTACCCTGCAGATGTGGACCGCCAATAGCTTGAGGGGCTAGTCCAGACCAAACACCCCTCTGTATTGATTGATTGAACATTCTCAGAGCTGCCATTCAAGCCCAGTTAACCCCCTCCCTCCCTCTTCCTTGGCCAGCCCCCTCCTAGTAAGCGCTCTTGCTCCCAGTGCCAACATGCTGATTAATATGAAGCATCACAGCTCCAAGGGCAATGCCCACATGCTTAAAGCAGTCCTTCACTCTGAATAAGAGTTTATCTTATATGTTTCCCGCACCCTGCACATACAGATTGCTCACATTAAAAATCATCCTACCTGCATCGACTGCATGTTATGAGCCTTTAAACATCCAAGATGGCGGCTCATGGAACATCAGGCAGCCTGCAAACAGGAAGTGCCTTCTGACTGTGCTGCTCTGCATTCTGGGACTGCTGACCTTTTCCCCAGCTCTGCTCTGTCTGAGCAAAGCACAGATGTAACCCGCCCCCTGTACTTTATCCCACCTTCCTCAGTAAGTGTGATGCTTCTGAATCAAAATGGCGGCGCCCGTATCCTAAAGTCCTTAACAGAGTTGCAGCCCAGTGGGGGAAAGCATAATAAGTGACTAAAAACTTAAAATAATTTAGATGCTGGGGAATCACTTTTTAAGGGTTTGGGCTTTTCAATAAATCATGGTGATGGTCCGGTTTAAGAAGCAAAATTAAATGGTAAAACTGTAATCCTTGATATCTCAGCTATTTCTTCTTCAATTTGACAGTGCTAAACATAGCCCGACACAATTGGCAAACAATTGACCTTGCCTAAAATATCACTTTAATACTAACTGCAAATAACAGCAGCCCTCAAGCCCAACATCACTTCTGGTGACCCTGGTGGAAGGCGTTTAGCAAAACTTTAAAGAGAAATCTGAAAATAGTAAGTGAGTCAGTAAGTCTGTATAAACAGATATAGGCACAGAGCATAAAAACACTATTTAGAATTCACTTTCTTGTGCGCTATCTCAAGGTGCATGCATCCAGACTTTCACCCATACCCTCCACCTCTTGGGTATCGGCTTACCAAATTGTTGGCAATGAACACCTTGAGTACAATACGCTTCAGTAGCACGTTACAATATAAAAGGCAGATGTCTAACCTTCCAGCCTTCCTTTATTTCCACTCAATAGTCGATCTCTTTACATTCAATCAATTCTGTGGTAACTATGTATGGACAAGAGAGCACACAAAATCTAGTGCAAAAGCAATGCTATTTAATGTTTTAAAAACGCACTTACAAAGATTCCAAAGTGTGCGAGCTTAACAATTTTTACACTTCAAAGAGCAGTCTTCCCCATCCTCCTCCACTATGGCCGTTAGTGGAGGTGCTGATATGGGGCGACAGTGTTAAGCGTCACTAGTTTCAGATATCTCAAACATACTTCACAAGTTAGTCATCAGAGCGCCGCTGCCCAGCGTTTCGTTGTGATCCACTTTTTCAGGCTAAACGGCAAGCTGCAATATAATATAAAAAACACCCACCTCGCCATGAGCACCATGTCATATGTGATCTGCCAATCATAGGTGCTAAGGAGGGCTGGCTCCGCCCTCTAGCTCCACATCTCACTCCCCAAAAGAGGTGATGCGGATGCGAAAGCCCTTCGGCTTTCCTAGGCTTATTCCGAGGGACTGACGTCACCAACAAAAACAGCCAAAGCCGCAGCCCTCGTCGTTTATCCAAGGCTGCGGTGCTCGGCTATTTCCGACTAAGGTTGCCCTTTAGCTCCTTTCGGCTTTTCCCTCTGTCCGAGACTTCAAACCTTCGTTCTCATCTATGAAGGCCACCACTCCGAAGGGGATCTTAAGCCACCACTCCGGACTCTCCCATCTAAAGGAGACCTTAGATCCTATCAACTGCCCATATTTCTTAAAGTCGCCATGTACAAATGGAAAAAGTTTTCTTTTTAGAAAAAACAAATAAAAAACAATTTTCTTTTTCATAGATAAAACTTCAAAAACTCTACGCATTGTCTATAAAGCAGTTTAAATTGAACTCAATATTCAATCCTCTAGTTGACAGAGTATCAAGCTCGGAAATCCACCTACTACCCTCTAATGTTCAGTCCCCATAAAAGACATTAATTTTAGGTCACTTGCATGCATGCTCTTAAAGTGACCTAAAATTAAAGTCTATTATGGGGATTAACTATGTTGAAACATGTACCAGCCAGGTATTGGTCGGCTGCGGACATGTTTGCTGAAACACAAAAGAGTTATGTGTCTACATAACCGGCTTGCTGGGCCGTGCAGGGAAGGGAGCATCCCAATCTGCCTTATGCGGATAGTATTTATACTCCAAGAACACCACATGCCTGGGCCATAGCCACGTGATCCTCTGCCTGAGACTCGTGCCAGGCCTTTGTAAATGGCCGGTGCTGGAAATCTGACAATGTGCATTTCTTCCATCTTTACTACACCATCCAACGTCAGAACAGAATGAAGGATGACTGGAGCACAGGCCACTGATTGCCCATGGACCCATGCATGCAAGCCGGTTTCATCAAAATGTTGGGTATTTTTTACAGGAAATCCTGGGGCTTTCACACAGTCTATGCCAACTCGCAATGGCCCATTGGGGAGAAACAATACCTGGGCTATGAATGCGCCGTAGGACCGGGGAAGGGTACGTGAGATCGGGTGGCCTGTGTGGTTTCACAAGACCAAAACCCAGGACAGTCAAAATCCTAGGTTTTGGTCCACTTTAATTGTGAGGACAAACCCTTATCTATACAGGATGTGTAAAAAAATTCTTAGAAAAAAGTTCCAAACTAACCCCAAATTATTCTTTAGCTACATAAACAGTAAAAGATACAAACTTGTGGTTGTGGGCCCCCTGAAAAGCAAGGAGGGGACACCCATAGAGGGGAATGAGGAGAAAACAAATTTACTAAACAACTTCTTTGCTTCTATATTCACAAAATAATGTGACATGCTGAGTGAAATGCAGGGCGATAACCCAAACCCTCCATAAAATGTCACTGGTCTAACCAAGAAAGAAGTCCAGCGCCGTCTCAAGCAGATAAAAATTGGTAAATCACCAGGACCAGATGGCATACAACCTTGTGTTTTAAGGGAGTTATGTACAGTAATAGACCTTTAGTGGCAAAAGAAAAAGCCTAGAAGCCTCAAAATCGACTATTGCCAGTTGGATAAAACAGACTATTGTGCAGGCTTATACTTCCAGAGGAGAGTCTCCGCTGCAGGTGTCTGCACACTTAACCAGAGCTATATCTACTTCCTTGGCAGAAAGGACAGGTGCCTCTATAGAAGAGAGCTTTAAAGCAGCAATGTGGTCATCACCCCACGCCTTCCTCAAGCAGTATAGACTTGATCTCCTGTCTGCAAAGCATCAGGCCTTTGATACAAGGGTCTTACTTGCAGCTTCCCACCCCTAAGGTATAATTACTTGCCTAATCATCTCCGTGGGTCGTGCTGAAGGATGATGGGAGAAAATCCCTATTAGACCTACCAGTAACGGATTTTCTATGAATCCTTCCATATGACCCCTTAATTCCCTCCCATGTCTTATGGTTTACCTAATTTTGCTTGCTTAAGACTGAGGTGGGGAGGAAGGGTTGGGGCTTTTAACCTCTGTTCAGTTTGTTTCCCCTTCCTTGGGGTGGAGCGCCTCTCTCTCCTGGGTCATGCTGAAGGATTCATAGAAAACTGTTACCGGTAAGTCTAACGGGAAATTTTTTTCTGTTTAAAGGCAAGCAGCTTTCTGCCTCTTCCTACGATGACCTTCACACCACTTTGAAGTCCCTCAAGCTGTTTGACTTTCCACCATCCCATAGGGATCCCCTTAATTCCAAACCTCCTTGTGTGATGGATGGGGATGGGTTCCCAATCAAAACCTTCAAAGCAAACCTTTTCCTCAATGTCCTGGTTGAAGAGGCCCTGCTGCAAAAGGGTCCTGAGTAGGTCCCAGCGAGAGGGCCAGTTAAGCCTGGATATTCCTTTACTTCTAGTTAGGAATGTTCCTGTAGTGGTTCTGTAAGGGACTGCGATGGACTGCATGTGCGGTTCTGTTAAAATGTCATAACCATTCCCTTTTATTTACAGCCAATCTGCTTTAAAGTTACATTGCATAACCCTAAAAAAGAGCAAATAACCACAATATGCCCCATAGTTTAAAGAGTTAATGCTAGCTGTTGTGTTGGCAGAGCAGATGTAGGCCACTATTCTTGGCTCAGCAAGAATCCACTCCCCTTTATATTTTACTGGAGAGTGGTATGACATTCTGGTGTTTTGCAATCACTCGGTGGGAACTTTTTAAAATTGATTAGGTTATACAACAGTATTATTCAGATGTGGCCTCTATATTGACCACCAGCTTCCTCTCTTTGGGTATATAATCTTTTCAAGGTTATTTTAAATAACTGCTGTCCTATGCTATATGCTGTGGTTCATGCAGGGCTTATGGAGCTATACTGCCACCCAGTGGATATGTTTGTTATGTTTATATTGTTATTTATAGTTGCAGGTTACAAGTGCTATTCTTTATATTTCACATGTTAGAGCTAGCCGCCTACTGCTACTAGCTGCAAGCTCTGGATACTCCTACAGGGTTATACCCAATAGTCCATACCCTTGTCTGGACTGCATTCACATGCTGGCTCATATTCTGAATTAAACCTTTAGTTCGGTTATATGTTCTTTACAATTGCCTGGGGAGAATGGTGATTCCCATCCTTGTATTTCTCTACCCACATCTGTAGATTTTGGGTGTGGAATGAGTAAATGCTTCTTGCTTCACCCGAAGTGACCCTCAATTGGAGCTGCTGTGAGGTCTGTTGGTTCACTGTAATTATGTTTTTTATCATTTTTTGATGTTCTTTGTCTTCTTTTCTTTCTCTCTTTTTCTATCTCCTGCTCCTGTCTCTCTCTCATTCCCACAGGTCATTAGGTGGTGCGTGGTCCTTGAGCTTTTCTTTGTGAAGGGTACTTATTTCATCTCCCCTTAAGATTATTACCCATAATGTACAGGGCTTTAATTCACCAGCAAAACATTTTAAAACATTACATTACTACAGGTCCTATGAGGTAGATATCATTTTTCTACAGGAGGCTAAGTTCTGGGCCGCCTCCTCTCCAAAGTTCCTGTGGCCATTTTTCCCACTTTTTTCCAAGTAATCCTTTAGCTTGACCGACCACATGGAGAGATTAGGCTCCACCCCGTGTGGAACAAAATTGAGGTTAAAAGACCCACCCCTTCCCTCAGTTTTTTGTTTTTCCACCCTGAGAAAATGTTGTACAGAGAGGTCCCTAATAGACTTCGGCCAGTTTGTTATTTTAGTTTATGATTTTACTACATCCAGAGTACTGGAGTAGCCCGCTGTATCAGATCAAATACCAGTGGAGTCCCTACTGAGGTCTGAATACAGCCGGGCTATTTCTCTCAAAAGGCTCGATTCAGAGAGACAAAAAAAAAACTTCCGTTTAAGTTCCGATCTGTTTTTTTTTGGAAATGTTTCCGTTCTCGTATGAGTGTACGAGCGATTCTATGCATGCATTGAAAACCTTCTGTAAAGTTTCCGTCCGTTCGTACGGCAGATTATGAATACGAGGATGTCATTTTCCATCCAGACTTTTCCGTTTCATTTTCACATGTTACAACGTAGGCTTTCGTTTTTGCCCTTTTCCCATCGTATCCTCCAACGAATCCTTTACGTTTCCCGTTATTTTCTGTTTCCCTTTTTCAATAAATAATCGTCCAGACGGAAATCCTTACGATCTTGCGCCTGCGCACTACAAACTTCACTCATTAAAGTGCTCGCCTACATATTTGCCACCCTCACTTCTACTACAATGTTTAGCTAAATCACTTAGCACTGTCCTCCATCTTATCTTTTGGAACATTACATAGTAACATAGTAACATAGTATGTAAGGCTGAATAAAGACTTTAGTCCATCCAGTTCAGCCTGTTTAACTCCTTCCAGTGGTCTAGTAGCCATAGCCTGAAATGTTATTACATGCCAGGAAGGCATCAAGGCCACTTTTGAACATTTTTAATGTATCCCTCATTACTACCTCCTCTGGCAGTGAGTTCCATAGTCTCACTGCTCTTACAGAGAAGAATCCCCTCCTATGTCGGTGGAGAAAGCACCTTTCCTCTAACCTTAGTGGATGCCCCCGGGTTATGGTTACACTCCGGGGTATAAATAGATTGTGGGACAGATCCTTGTATTGACCCCGAATATATTTATACATAGTTATTAGATCACCCCTCAATCGTCTTTTTTTCTAGACTAAATAAGCCTAACTTGGACAATCTTTCCGGGTACTCTAGCCCCCGCACTCCTTTTATTAACTTTGTTGCCCTTCTTTGAACGTGCTCCAGTTCTGATATGTCCTTCTTAAGCACAGGTGCCCAGAACTGTACACAGTATTCCATATGGGGTCTGACCAGTGACTTGTACAGGGGTAAAATGATGCTCTGGTCATGAGCACCTATGCCCCTCCTGATGCACCCCATGATCCTGTTTGCCTTGGCAGCAGCTGCCTGGCATTGATTACTACAGTTGAGCTTATTGTCAACTAAAACCCCTAGGTCCTTTTCCATTGTTGTTTTACCAAGTGTTTCTTTATTTAGTGTGTAATCATGACACAGATTTCTCCTTCCCATGTGCATAACCTTACATTTATCTGTGTTAAACTTCATTTGCCATTTAACTGCCCATGCTTCCAATTTATCTAAATCTGTTTGTAGTTGCCTGTTGTCCTCCTTTGTTTTAATTACTTTACTCAGCTTAGTATCATCTGCAAAGATTGAGACTTTACTGTTTAATCCATACCCAATGTCATTTATATATATATTGAAGAGAATTGGTCCCAGAACTGACCCTTGTGGTACTCCACTAGTAACAGTGACCCAATCTGAGTGTGTACCATTGATAACCACCCTCTGCTTCCGATCACTAAGCCAATTTCCCACCCATCTGCACACGTTTTCCCCCAGTCCAAGCATTCTCATCTTTTGTACCAGCCTTTTATGTGGCACAGTATCAAATGCTTTAGAAAAGTCAAGATATATGATATCCAATGACTCCCCCTGATCCAATCTTGAACTTACCTCCTCATAAAAGCTGATCAGGTTTGTCTGGCAGGAGCGATTCCTCATAAATCCATGCTGATATGGAGTAATAAGGTCATTTTCCCCAAGGTGCTCCAGGATATTATCCCTTAAGAAACCTTCAAACAGCTTGCCCACCACAGATGTTAAGCTTACCGGTCTGTAGTTCCCAGGTTCCCCCCTAGATCCCTTTTTGAATATTGGCACCACATTTGCCAAGCGCCAATCCATCGGCACAAACCCTGTAGTTATGGAATCCACAAATATTAGAAATAACGGCTTGTCTATTACTGTACATAACTCCCTTAAAACACGAGGATGTATGTCATCTGGTCCCGGTGATTTATCGATTTTCATCTGCTTGAGACGGTGCCGGACTTCTTCCTTGGTTAGACCAGTGACATTTAATGGAGGGTTTCGGTTATTCCCCTGCATTTCACTGGGCATGTCAAATTCTTTTGTGAATATAGAAGCAAAGAAGTTGTTAAGCAAATTAGCTTTCTCCTCATTTCCCTCTATAGGGGTCCCATCCTTGCTTTTCAGGGGGCCCACACCCTTAGGTTTGTACCTTTTACGGTTTATGTAGCTAAAGAATAATTTGGGGTTAGTTTTACTCTCTTTCGCGACCAGTCTTTCTGTCTCCAGCTTAGCTGCCCTTATCTGTTGTTTACATTGTTTATTTTTTTCTTTATAGTTTTTTAACGCCTCCGCTGTCCCTTCCTGCTTTAAACGTTTAAATGCCTTTTTTTTGTTGTTTATTGCCCCCTTAACCTTTTTATTTAGCCACATCGGTTTACATGTGTGTCTAATAGTTTTATTCCTGTAAGGTATATATCTGTCACACTGAAAATTAAGTATTCCTTTGAAAGTATCCCATTTAGCGTCCATGCTTTTGTTCTTAAGGACATTTTCCCAGTCAATGCAGTGTAGGGCATCTCTAAGTTGGTCAAACTTTGCCTTTTTGAAGTCCCGCGTTTTTTTGACTCCTTGATAAGACACCCTAGTGACTGCTAATTGGAAATTAATGATATTATGATCACTGCTTCCAAGGTGTCCCCCAACCTGTACCTTTATTACTTTGTCTGGTACATTGGTTAGTATTAGGTCCAATATGGCTTTCCCCCTTGTTGGAGCTTGTACTTGTTGGGAAAGGTAGTGTCACGCTCGGGGTAACTCCAGCCCTCTTAATAAGCTCACAACCCCCAATCTCCACAGCCAGCTTCACCTGTAGGAGCCCCCGCTTGCCGGGACGCAAGATACGCCTACCCGGGATCGGTTGCCCCCAGGACTTAATGGCTCAAAGGATGTAAGCTTATATGTGGGAGGACTGGAGAACCAATAGCAAGAGCGTGAGTGACGGAAGTCCAGAGACAGGCAAAAGGTCGATAACGGGAAGGCAGAGATAGTAGCGGCACCAGGGGTCAGGCAAGACGTAGTCGGGGTTCAGGCAGAGGTCAGCAACTGGGGATCAGGATCTAGAAGCGTCAGTTCAGGCAAAGTTCGGCAACAAGGATTCAGGATCGAGAGGCGTCAATTCAGGCAGAGGTCGGCAACAAGGATTCAGGATCGAGAATGGTCGTACAATCAAATCGGCAACAGGCAAGACTTCACAGGAGTAGGTAACACAGGGTTCTGAGCGCTATCACAGGCAATTCACAACTGAGAGGGAATTGCCTTTATAGGAACAGGTCTGAGGGAAGCAGTGTACTGATTGGAGCACATAGGATTCCAAGGGTAATTGGCTGCAGAGCAGAAGAGGGCGAAACCCTCAATCCCCTAGGATTCATTAACCCTTTAATTGATCCTCCGACGGGTGCGCGCCGCACAGCGCCGCCGGAGGGCATAACAGACACGTGCTCGCGGCCGCGCGCGAGCACGTCTCCTGGAGGAGGAAGCGGGGGGCGTGGCTGAGCTGGGCTCCGCTCGCGCCGACGCTGCTCGAGCCGACGCCGCTCGGCGCGGCCGCCGCACAGTGACAGCTGCAGCTGGCCGCCTGGAGACGTCGCTGGAACGGGGATCAGGTAAGCGGTTCCTGACACTACCCCCCCCTTCACGAGGGGCCTCCGGACCCTCACCCGGTTTCCCTGGATTGTCACGATGGAACCTTCTTACAAGAGCCTTGGCATGAACATTCCTCGCTGCCACCCAGCATCTTTCCTCCGGACCATAGCCAACCCAATCCACCAAATACTGTAAAGAATTACGCACTTTACGTGAATCCAAGATCTTATTCACTTCATACTCGGGCTCATTATTAAGAAGAATTGGTGCAGGACCAGCAAGAGGAGCATTCTTCGCCGGTTTTAACAGTGAAACGTGAAAGGAATTAGGTATTTTCATAGTTGGCGGGAGTTGAACTTTAAAAGACACATTATTCAACTTCTTGACGATTGGAAAAGGACCAATAAATTTTGGACCTAATTTGCTAGATGGCTGACGGAGCGCAATATTTTTAGTGGAGACCCAAACTAGATCGCCTACTCGAAGAGTAGGTTCCTGTGATCTGCGGCGGTCGGCAAATTTCTTATACCTCAAACCAGTGGTCTTAAGAATCTCCTGAACGTGTGTCCAGATATTCTTCCGTTCTTGAAGCCACTCCTCCAACGCCGGCAGATTGGAAGGTGACCCTGAAAGGGAAGAAGCTCTAGGATTTTTCCCTAAGTTACAGTAAAAAGGAGATACCTTGGTACTCTCACTAGGCGCGTTATTGTAAGCAAACTCGGCGAAATCAATAAATTCCGCCCATTGTTCTTGGGCATCAGAAACATAACACCTTAAGTATTGTTCCAAAGTTTGATTAGTTCTTTCCGTCTGCCCATTAGTCTGGGGATGGTAGGCAGAAGAAAGAGAGATCTGTATTCCCAACCGCGAACAGAAGTGTTTCCAAAAACGGGAAGGAAATTGAACACCCCGATCAGAGACTATATTGGACGGAATACCATGAATACGAAAAATATGCGAAGTAAACAGCCGCGAAAGCTCAGGTGCAGAAGGAAGTTTGGCCAAAGGAACGAAATGTGCCATCTTACTGAAACGATCTACGACCACCCAAATGACAGTATTACCATGTGAGAGAGGCAAATCTAGAATAAAATCCATAGAAATATGGGTCCATGGCTCAGCAGGAATTTCAAGAGGAACCAAACTGCCACTAGGAGCCTTGTGAACTCCTTTACTTCGAGCACAAATAGCACAAGCGTCGATAAAGGCAGTGATATCGCGTCTCATGGTAGGCCACCATACATGACGACGGGCAAGCATAAACGTCTTACGGTTACCCAAATGACCAGCAGTTTTGGCATCGTGAAATTCGCGAATTACATCCGAACGCAGGTGCGGCGGAACAAACTGGCACCCCAAGGGTACATCACTAGGAGATTCATCTTGAAACGGCGCCAAGGTATTGGAGAGATCAGGAAGTAACGCCCCCACCACACAACCTGTGGGTAAAATTGGTTCACCAGAATCACCCCGATCCTTACATTCACCGAACATGCGAGATAGAGCATCAGCTTTAGTATTTTTTACACCCGGCTTGAAAGTAATAATAAAATTGAAGCGCGAGAAAAATAATGCCCAACGTGCCTGACGAGAGTTCAGCCTCTTGGCAGAACCTATGTATTCGAGATTTTTATGATCGGTATACACAGTTATAGGATGTAATGAACCCTCCAACCAGTGTCGCCATTCATCAAATGCCAGTTTAATAGCTAATAGTTCCCTATTGCCAACATCATAATTTTGTTCCGCGGTACTGAATTTACGCGAAAAATAAGCGCATGGATGGAGACGCTCAGGGTTACCAGAATATTGTGACAAAACTGCACCCACTCCCAGCTCAGAAGCATCCACTTCAATAATAAAAGCTTTATGAATATCTGGATGCACTAAGACAGGTGCCGAAGTAAAGGCCCGTTTCAAGGTTAGAAAGGCCTCACAGGCAGAGGGGGACCAGTTAGCAGTAAAAGCCCCCTTGCGGGTAAGGTTGGTAAGGGGTGCAACAATATGGGAAAAGCCTTTTATGAAACGCCGATAAAAATTTGCAAAACCTAGAAAACGTTGCAATTCCTTTAAAGTTTTGGGTTGGACCCAATCCTGAACTGCTGAAACCTTCCCCGCGTCCATCTCCAAACCCTGGTTGGTAATAACATACCCTAGGAAGGGAACTGTAGTGACTTCAAACACACACTTAGACAGTTTAGCAAATAAGTTGTTCTCTCTTAATTTTTGTAGCACCAACTTAACATGGTGTCTGTGCTCCGGTAAAGAATTAGAAAAAATGAGAATATCATCCAAGTAGATGACTACAAATCTACCGAGATATTCCCTGAATATATCATTAACAAAATCTTGGAAAACGGCTGGCGCATTACAAAGACCGAAGGGCATGACCAGGTACTCATAGTGCCCATCCTTCACATTAAATGCAGTTTTCCACTCGTCCCCCTGTCGGATGCGAATCAGATTGTAAGCCCCTCTCAAATCCAATTTGGAGAAAATTCGAGCTCCTGTGACTTGATTGAACAGATCCCCAATCAAGGGTAAGGGGTATCGGTTTTTTACAGTGATCTTATTCAAGGCTCGTTAATCTATGCACGGTCTCAAGCCACCATCTTTTTTCTCTACAAAAAAGAACCCGGCCCCAGCAGGCGAGGTAGAGGGACGGATAAATCCTTTCCTAAGATTTTCGGTAATATACTCCCTCATTGCTTGCTCCTCGGGCAGGGTAAGGTTATAAATCTTTCCCCTCGGGGGAATTGTGCCAGGCAGCAAGTCAATGGGGCAGTCATAGGGCCGATGTGGAGGAAGAGTATCAGCAGAGCGTTCAGAGAATACATCGATCCAATCAGCGTATGGCTGAGGTAATTCCTGTGGTAAGACTTGAACGCTTCTGAGGCCTGTATTAAAACAGTGACCTTTACAGTGGTCACTCCACTTGACCAACTCCCCAGCCCGCCAATCTAACACCGGGTTATGGAGTTGCAACCAGGGGTATCCCAAAACCACCGGAGTTTCCGGACAATCAAAAATAAAGAATTCTAAGAATTCAGAGTGAGAAGAGCCGACAATTAGTCTGAGAGGTGGGGTCTTGGTATTTATAGGACCTCCCTGGATTGCCTTTCCATTGATAGCTAAAACTTGTAGGGATCTTTCAAGAGGAACTACAGGGATCCCTAAGGTGGAGATCATGCTCCTGTCCAAAAAGTTTCCAGCCGCACCACTGTCTATGAAGGCGGAAACTGTCTGCTTAGAGGACCCCCAAAACAAATCAATAGGTACAAGCATCTTATTCTGGCGAGAGTTACAAACTGACTCACCCAGATCAGTACTCTCTACCTGGTCTGGGTGCGGAAGTTTTCCGCCGGTTTCCCCTTGTTGGGACAGGACCCTGCAAAATGACCAGAATTCCCGCAATACAGGCATAACCCTTCAGATCGCCTACGCTGTTTCTCCTCTTGGGATAAGCGGGTTCTCCCTAATTGCATAGGTTCTTCCTGGGAAGATGATGAGGTATTTTCTCCACGGGGAACCGGGGATCTATGACTCTGGACTGGTCTAAAGGACGTGGGAGCCCCGACTCTCTCCCTGGCCCTTTCTCTAAGACGTCGGTCTATTTTAATGGAGACCTGCATTAATTGATCTAGGTCCGCTGGAGGGGGAAAATTGACTAAGGCATCCTTGATGCTATCCGACAGTCCCACCCTGAACTGACTACACAAAGCTGGATCGTTCCACCTAGCTTCGATAGCCCAGCGGCGGAATTCAGCACAGTAGTCTTCAGCCGAATTCCGTCCTTGTTTTAAGGCCCGAAGCCTATTCTCTGCGGTAGACTGTATATCTGGATCGGCGTATAAAACGCCCATAGCATTGAAGAAGGCAGTCACTGTTTGTAGAGCAATGTCATGGGACGGTAAACTAAAGGCCCAGGACTGTGGGTCTCCTTGAAGCAAGGAAATGACTAGGCCTACTCGTTGGACCTCTGTGCCAGAGGAGATAGGTCTTAACTTAAAATATAGTTCGCAGGCATTCTTGAAATTGGAAAATTTTGCTCGTTCTCCAAAAAATTTCTCAGGCAGTGGAATCTTAGGTTCGGAGAAATGAGGTGGTACAGAGGAAGTTGGCACTTGACGAGATTCCTGAGTGGCCACTCTTTGAGCGAGTTGGTTGATCGCTGTGGCCATAGCTTGCACCTGCTGTACCAGGTCATCCATTTTTTGGCCTGTGATAATGTCACGCTCGGGGTAACTCCAGCCCTCTTAATAAGCTCACAACCCCCAATCTCCACAGCCAGCTTCACCTGTAGGAGCCCCCGCTTGCCGGGACGCAAGATACGCCTACCCGGGATCGGTTGCCCCCAGGACTTAATGGCTCAAAGGATGTAAGCTTATATGTGGGAGGACTGGAGAACAAATAGCAAGAGCGTGAGTGACGGAAGTCCAGAGACAGGCAAAAGGTCGATAACGGGAAGGCAGAGATAGTAGCGGCACCAGGGGTCAGGCAAGACGTAGTCGGGGTTCAGGCAGAGGTCAGCAACTGGGGATCAGGATCTAGAAGCGTCAGTTCAGGCAAAGGTCGGCAACAAGGATTCAGGATCGAGAGGCGTCAATTCAGGCAGAGGTCGGCAACAAGGATTCAGGATCGAGAATGGTCGTACAATCAAATCGGCAACAGGCAAGACTTCACAGGAGTAGGTAACACAGGGTTCTGAGCGCTATCACAGGCAATTCACAACTGAGAGGGAATTGCCTTTATAGGAACAGGTCTGAGGGAAGCAGTGTACTGATTGGAGCACATAGGATTCCAAGGGTAATTGGCTGCAGAGCAGAAGAGGGCGAAGCCCTCAATCCCCTAGGATTCATTAACCCTTTAATTGATCCTCCGACGGGTGCGCGCCGCACAGCGCCGCCGGAGGGCATAACAGACACGTGCTCGCGGCCGCGCGCGAGCAAGTCTCCTGGAGGAGGAAGCGGGGGGCGTGGCTGAGCTGGGCGCCGCTCGAGCCGACGCTGCTCGAGCCGACGCCGCTCGGCGTGGCCGCCGCACAGTGACAGCTGCAGCTGGCCGCCTGGAGACGTCGCTGGAACGGGGATCAGGTAAGCGGTTCCTGACAGGTAGCCATCTTTTGTTTTAGATAAAAAAACTATTACTTTTCTGCGAAACACATGTTTCAGCATCCCAGTCTATATCTGGGTAGTTAAAGTCCCCCATAATCACTACCTCATTTAGTTTAGCGGCTATATCTATTTGCCTTAGCATCATATTTTCTATGGATTCGGATATATCTGGAGGTTTATAGCAAACCCCCATCAGTATTTTATTTTTGTTTCTCCCTCCATGTATTTCTACCCATACCGACTCCACATGGTCATTCCCCTCACATATATCCTCCCGCAGAGCAGGCTGTAGAGAGGATTTTACAATTAAGCAGACTCCACCCCCTTTGCGTTTGTTACGGTCCCTCCTAAACACACAGTATCCCTGTAAATTTACTGCCCAGTCATAGCTTTCATCCAGCCAGGTCTCTGTTACCCCCACTATATCATATTGTTCTTCTGTTATTATCAGTTCTAGTTCATCCATTTTATTAGTCAAGCTTCTAGCATTTGTAAGCATGCATTTCAAATGCTTATGACAATTTTGATAATTTTGTATATTGCCCTTATTCCTGCTAGATGTGCTAACCCCTCCCCCCTCTCCACCCCCAGTTTCATGTCTACACCCACTGTCACTTTCTTTCCTAACTTCCCCTTTGTAATAGCTTTTACCCTCCCCCCCAATGCTCAGTTTAAACACTCCTCTAACCTTTTAGCCATCCTCTCCCCCAGAACAGATGCACCCTCCCCATTGAGGTGCAACCCATCCCTGCCAAAGAACCTGTAGCCCACTGTGAAGTCGGCCCAGTTCTCTAAGAACCCAAACCCCTCCTTTTTACTCCAATTTTTGAGCCACCTGTTTACATCTCTAATCTCCCGCTGCCTTTCTGGTGTGGCTCTTGGTACTGGTAGTATTTCTGAGAATACTACAGTTGAGGTCCTTGCCTTAAGCTTACGGCCTAAGTCCCTGAAATCATTTTTTAGGACCTTCCACCTACTTCTTCCTATGTCATTAGTGCCAATATGCACCATGACCGCTGGGTTCACGCCAGCCCCTCCCAACAATCTGTCAGCCCGCTCCGCTACATGCCGTACTCTTGCCCCAGGAAGGCAACACACTGTTCGGCAATCCCGGTCTTTGTGACAGATTGCCCTGTCTGTTCCCCTAATAATAGAGTCACCCACTACCAGCACCTGTCTTGCCTGCCCTGTTCTCCCATTTCCCCTCCCTTCCTTACTGGAGCCGACAGATGTGTCTTGCTGCAGCTCTGCCATTCCTGAGCTAACATCCTCCTCATCTGCCAACCGGGCAAACTTGTTTGGAGGTGCCTGTTCAGGGCTAGCCTCCCTGTAACTTTTACCCCTACCCTGCCTTCTAACTGTTATCCAGCTAGCTGCCTCATTTTCCTGCTTTTCCTCTCCCCCCATACTACCACCCTCCCCTGACCCTGAGCCATGTAGTGCCAGATCAGTGAGATCCAGACTCTTTTGCATGATAACAATTTCTCTCAGTGTTGCCAATCGCTTATTTAGATCGTGAATCACGGCTTCCAAATCAGAGATTCGCAGGCATCCGGGGCATATATATTCACCATCGACCGATTGATCAAGAAGTGCATACATAGCACAAGATGTACACTGAACAGCATTGTTAGGCATGGAACCCATTGTATGAATTTGTGGGAACACCAAGTGTAGAATTTACAACACTTAAAATAACAATATGAAATCAAGGCAGATACTTACAGCTTCCGAACTTCTGCTTGTAACTTCTTCTTTTAACTCATCCAAAGCTCACCCAAACCACTTCTCGGTTAGGTTCTTCTTCCATTTTAGCCCCCTAAAACTTCTCGGTCATGTGAATATTCATCTTAAAATATTTCTGGGCCCATTAGTTTTGTGTTAATGTATTTTGTAAATGAAATGACAATGTAACATTTTTTTTATTCCATCATAAAATATAAAATTGTACAACTATAAAAAACAAAATACATAGCAATGGCAGGCCACTGAACATTATTCTTCATCTGTGGTCCCCAACGAGTTGCGCAGCTCCTGCATCTCGCCCACCAACTGAAGGACCCTGACACTCAGTTGTGCCACTTTGGCACGTGTGGTCCCTGTTAAAAAACGTAAATTAAAATATTGGTATAACCTTGTTGGGGTCATACTGCAGTGCCCCCCCCCCCTGTATGGTCCAAACACCTAAATCTGGACTTCAAAAGCCAGAGGGCCCTCGCCACGGGCCGGGTTTTGCATAGTGCCCGATTACACAAAGCAAAGGTAACCAACTAAAACAATAACTCTTACAACAAATTAAGATTCAAGTTCAACAATCCAAATATAAATTCACAAAGGACAAAAGTCTAAAAAAATATAGCAATTATATGGATGTGTGAAAAAATAACTGTTTACATGCTAAGGACTAATTAAGGTCAGCATTAAAATGTACCTATAAGGCATACATGAAATGTATTGATTCAGGTATGCATTGCTATACAATTTATAGCCTCGGCCATGCTGATACATGCACTGCCTTGGTGCTAAAGGCGTGCAGACTCCTCCACATAGCCGCAAAACATGTTCAACAATAGAAATCCGAGCCCTCAAAGGTCCCGTAAGTGGATCGGAAATGAAACGGATTTATAGCGTGGTGGTCCGTCAGAAATCGGCTCTCTGAATCAGACGGAAACCCATCCCAACAACGGAAGTTATCTGAACTAACGGAAATGTTCCGATTTGCTTCTGTTCATCGAAAGCGCATTCCCGAACGTTCGTACGAATGAAAAATGAACGAAAAAAAGCAAAAAAATGACAAACACCCACCAGAACTTTCACAGACAGCTAGTCCAGACGAATGTGTCTCTGAATCGAGCCTATAGTTCCCATACTCACACTAGTTGGGCGATATACCTAGCTTAAAAAGCTTACCTTTAACTTTGCCACTCCATAAGTTAATTGTACTTTGGTATTGCGAGGCGGACAAAGAGAACTGGTCATGTCGGAGGTGAATCCCGATGGAGAGGCTTAGCATGAGGTAGGACAAGTTTTTAATGGCTATTGTGGGTAAAGTTACTAATAGCAAGATAACTTATATATTTCTCTTTCGTTTTGCATCAGGATAATTCAGTAACAAAAGGGTTAACCTCTTGACCGAAGGTCATGACTGCAAGACAAAGCCGTGGCTCCGCCTCCTGGCCTATATCCTTCCTACACTCCAGTTTCTTTCTTGCAGTTGGACTGACTGCAGGGCTCTATCTGGACTCCTCTCCATTTACTTTTTGTTTCTAAGATTATACCTTGGAAGTGGGGGCAAGACCCTGTCTAGCTTCCTAGGTCTCTTATGCTCCTCTAATCTGGATGGAGAGTTCCTTTCTCCGCCTCTGTGGAAACATTTTCTGCTTAGCAAAGTTCCGAGTACCGCGACAAGCTCCGGTTCTTATCAGTGGCTCAACGCCTTTCCTCTGTCTGCCTCTGTGGAAAGATTTTCGGTTTAGCATAGTAGCTAGCACCGATGAGATCTTCGGTTCTTTTCAGTGGCACTGCACGTTTCTTCAGTCCTCCTCTGTGGAAGGATTTTCAGCTTAGCGAAGTAGCTAGCACCGCCGACCATCTTCAGTTATTCCAGCGGCACAGAGCGGTTCCTTGGACCGGAGACGCTGGAAAATTTTCGGCTTAGTGAAGTAGCTAGTACCGCCGATAATCTCCAGTTCTTCTCAGCGATACAGTGCAGTTCCTCAAGCCGGGGACGCTGGAAGATTTTTGGTTTAGCGAAGTCACTAGCTCTGCTGAATCGGCCGGTTCTCCTCCGCGATGTGGCGTGTTTTACTCGCCGACTCCGCTAAAACATTTTTGGCTAGGCAAGGTGCCTAGCACCGCCGATATCGCAATTCCCCTTTGGCAGCACATAATTTCTGGGGTTGTTGGCCAGCAAAAGGGCTGCTCTGAGCCGCTGCACGGCCACCCTCAAGTGGACCTAAACGTTTGGTAGGTCATTTTGTTTTTATTTTGATTGTTTTTTAATATTGTTTTTTATTTTTATTGTTTAATTCTATATTATTATAGATTGGGAAAGGGCAAGGTAATATAATAATATATAATTATAATGTAATATATAATTATATGGTGGTTTAGCCCTCAGAGGACTCGCAGTAGTCTTGTGACTGTCGAGAACTGTTATATACTTGGAATTTTGTAAAGGAAGAATTTTGTAAAGAACCAGCACTCCAATGTAAAGGTAAAAGTAAATGAGCTTATATTTGTAATCCAAACACCATAAATCGTGCAAAACAAGGATTGGTTACTGGTCGACGTTTCGGGGTGCACTGTGGCCCCCTTCCTCAGGACCAACCACATACAACCAGAACAGGCAGTGAACAGCCATTATATACATAAAAGGGGCCTACTGGCCCATAACCATTCAAAAATTTGCGCCTGACGTCATCAATGACGTCACCGGCGCTCGGAAATTAGCATATCAATAAGAATGTATTTGTAGTTTTTTTTTAATAAAAAATGTAAGTTTGTCAATAAAATCTTATTGCGTGTGAAATCCCAATTTCTCCCGGTTATAGCGATACCACATATGTATAGGTAGACACCCTTTCCTGCCCAGGAGACTCCCTCAAACTGAAACAGCGCTTTAGGGGATTTTCAGATAAAATACAACTATGCTATGCAATATGCGCACCTTGCAGTTTTTCCAGAAAAACAACCCTTTACATTTGAAATACCCCCAACAAACTATAGATTCTCTGGAAGTACACACCTCAAGCTTTCTAGGTGTACCAGGCTTGTTGATGTGGCCATAGTTTTCTGGAAGTAATTCCTCAATGGATTATTTGGTTGCAAAGAGTTTTTCTAAAAAAAGGATAAAAAAGCAGAATCAAAGCCACATTTTCCTAAAAAAAAACTATATACAAACAAGAAAAAACAGGTTTAATCTGAAAACGCAACATCCTCCGAACATAACGATACCCAACATGCATTGCTACTGTCAAGGGAAGAGTTGCCAAACACCCCAAAGTAAAGCATGTGCGTAACGGTAATTTTACTTGAAAATTTCAGCTCTGCAGACAAAGTGCGCACCTTGCAATTTTTCAAGCAAAACAACCCTTTACATTTGAAATACCCCCAACAAATGATATATTCTCTGGAAGTAAACACCTCAAGCTTTCTAGGTGTACCAGGCTTGTTGATGTGGCCATAGTTTTCTGGAAGTAATCCCTCAATGGATTCTTTGGTTGCAAAGAGTTTCCCTAAAAAACGGATAGAAAAGCAGAATCAAAGCCACATTTTCCTAAAAAAACTATATACAAACAAGAAAAAACAAGTTTAATCTGAAAAAGCAACATCCTCCGAACAGAACGATACCCAACATGCATAGCTACTGTCAGTGGAAGAGTTGCCAAACACCCCAAAGTAAAGCATGTGCGTAACTGTAATTTTGCTTGAAAATTTCAGCTCTGCAGACAAAGTACGCACCTTGCGATTTTTCAACCAAAACAACCATTTACATTTGGAATATCCCCCATAAACCATAAATTACCTGAAAGTACACATGTTAAGGCTCATCTTTCTGGAATTATTTCCTCAAAGAATTCTTTGGTTTGCAGGGTTTCCCTAAAAAATGTATAAAAAAGCTGAATAAAAAAACACCTTTTCCTAAAATATAAATATGCAAAACCAGAAAAAAACAAGCTAAGTCTGAAAGCACAAGGTCCCTCGAACAGAACAATACCCAACATGCATAGCTACTTTTAACCCTTTTAATTGCCAGCCTACTTGAGATTTTGTCACCCTCTGACAGGTCATTTTTCCCCATTTTGCGCCATGTTTTGCGCCATTTTTGCTGGAACTTTCAGGAAAATTATATATATATATTTTTGCAGCAGAGTTTAGGCTTTAACATGAAATGTCTTGTTTGTAATTTTTTTTTTACAATATTATTAAGTAAAAAAAATGAATAAATAAATATTTTTTTTTTTTTAGAAAATTGACTCCTTTATTTTAAATAAAAAATGTATTTTATTAAGGAAAACCATATTGCATGTGTGAGCCCCATTTCTACCGATTAGAACAGTACCACATATTTATCGGTAGCCCCCCGTTCCTGCCCAGGAGACCCCCCTAACTGAAGCAAGTACTTTATAACATTCACAAATAAAATACAAATACCATCCACACTACAAAGGGTTAAATCGAGAAAAAAAATGACATAGAGTCCCCCCTCCCAGGGGGGGGGGCATTTTTTTCCTTATCTTTATGGGTTAAAAACCCTTAAAAAAAAAAAAATTGACGTGGGGTCCCCCTTACCCAAAGTAACCAGCCCGGGACCAGCTATGTAAGGCTTGTAGGAACAGGGCACAGGGGCCAGCTTTTGTGGCCCCTGGCCCTGCAGGCTACAAGCCCGCATAGCCCATGGGCCCGGGCTCTTCTGCCCCCCCTGGCCTTTGGGGAGGCAGGTAATGGGGGTGCCAGGGGTTAATGGCAAGCCACCCGCTAGTCGCAGGTGACTTGCCATCCCCCCAGCCTTGTGAACTGGTATAGGGGTCATGGACCCCTTACCAGTTCACAAGGGGTTAAATGTAAAAAAAAACACACACACACACAGAGAAAAAAATATTTTATTAATTTTTTTTTTTTTTTTTTTTTATACTTACCTCCCATCCATCCTGGAGCACTGTGTCCCTCAGCGATCACTGGCTCCTGCTCACCTGCTGGAAGCCTTTTATAGCTGCTGGGTGACAGAACACAAAGGGTTAATCAAAAAAAAAAAAGACATAGGGTCCCCCCTCCCAGGGGGGGGACCCCATTTTTTTTTTTTTTTTTTTTTAAGGGTTAAAAACCCTTAAAAAAAAAAAAAAATTGACGTGGGGTCCCCCTTACCCAAAGTAACCAGCCCGGGACCAGCTATGCAGGGCTTGTAGGAACAGGGCACAGGGGCCATTTTTTTTTTTTTTTACTGTACTCACCTCCGATCCGGCGTCCCTCGCCGCTGTCATGTCACTGACAGATGCCGGTAGTGTTCAGCGCAGGGCGGGTGCCAGGCGAGGGGGCTCCGATCGGAGCCTCCTCGCCTGACACCCGCCCTGCTCCGATCACCACCGGCAGACAGATCCGATCATCACCATCTGACAGATGCCGGAGCTCGGAGGGGGTATAGGAGGAGCGGGATGACGTCATCCCGCTCCTCCCACAATGGGCGGGGCTAGGGGATGCCGCTCTGTCCATTCTGACTCTGAAGGTGGTCTTTTTGGTAGCTATCACCTAGGTACGTCGTGTCTCTGAGCTGGCGGCGCTTTCTATGAAGCCTCCTTATTTTAAGCGGCATCAGGATAAGGTGGTTTTCCGCCTTAAACCGGATATCTTGCCCAAGGTTGTCTCCGCCTTTCATCTCAATGAGGACATTGTCTTGCCTTCCTTGTGTCCTGCCCCTTCGAATTCTAAGAAACTGACTCTTCATTCCCTGGATGTGGTCAGGGCGCTTAAGTACTATTTGGTTGCTACGGAGTCATTTCGGAAGTAGGACTCTCAGTTTGTTCTACCTGACGGACCTAGGAAGTGCTTGCTCCAGCCAAATCCACAATTAGCAAGTGGATCAGACGGGCGGTGGTGCAAGCGTATTCTGCCAAGGGGAAGGAACCCCCTTTCCGTGTTACAGCTCATTCCACTAGAGCTATTGGTGCCTCTTGGGCTTTTCAGCACCAGGCTTCAGTTGAACAGGTTTGTAAGGCTGCTACCTGGTCTTCAGTTCATACTTTTTTTTTTACAAGGTTGACGTTTTGGTCGCAAAGTGCTTCAGGCGGTAGTGTCATGAACTACGCGTTGGGGATCCCACCCTTCTTCTTGGGACACTGCTTTTGGATGTCCCAATAGTGAAGAATGAAGATGAAGCGACCTGAGCAGGATACCAGGAAAAATACAATTCTGTGATTACTCACCTGTAGAATTGACTTTATTGGTATCCTGCTCGGGTCGCTTCATCCCTCCCTTGTTCTGTTATCCTCTTTTGCCTTGTTATAGTGATTACCGTTGAGAGAGTTTATAGTGGGGCTGTGTGAAGTAACATGGTCTCTGGCCTCCCGGCTTTCTCTGTATTACTGCTTTTCAACACTGGGAGTTATGGGTAATTTGCTGCCCTTTTATGGGCCGGGAGGAGCCACAAGTCTTCTTGCAGTCGACTGCGCCACCTGGTGGTGGATAACCCAATAGTGAAGAATGAAGATGAAGCGAACCGAGCAGGATATCAATAAAATCAATTCTACAGGTGAGTAATCACAGAATTGTATTTTTTTTTTTTTTTTTTTTAATACCTCCCATCCATCCCAGAGTACTGTGTCCCATGCTGAACACTTTGGTTTCTGCTCTCCTGCTGCTGCTGGAGGCCTTTTATAGCTGCTGGGTGACAGGTAACATGTGGTTAATTAAAAAAAAAAATGATGTAGGGTCCACCCTCCCGGGGAGAGGGACCCCATTTTTATGGGGAATTTTAAGGGTTAAAAACCCTTAAAATTAAGAATAAAAAAAAATGCAAGGTCCCCCCTACCCAGCATAACAAGCCCTGGACCAGCTATGGGGGCTTGTAGAGCAGGGCTACAAGCCGGCATAGCCTATGGGCAGGGGTTTTCTGCCCCCCCTGGGCTTTGGGGAGGCAGGTAATGGGGGGGCTCGGGGTGAATGGCAAGTCACCCGCTAGCCACAGGTGACCTGCCAGTCCCAGAGCATTGTGAACTGGTATAGGGGTCTCATGGACCCCTTACTAGTTCACAAAGGGTTAACAGTAGATAAAACACCACACACAGAAAAAATGTCTTTATTAAAAAAAAAAATTACTTTACAGCTCCTCTGTCCCTTGCCAATCCGATGACATAGTTGTCGGCAGTTCATCTGAAGACGACCCTAAACACTCTGGCAGACTTCTTAAGTCGAGTAAAGATTCAGCAGACCGAGTGGTGTTTAAACCAGCGGGTGTATCATCTGATCACAAGTGTTTGGGGTCAGCTACAGATAGACCTGTTTGCCAATGCCAAGAATGCAAAACATTTTTTCCCCTAACATGGGAGAAGGGTGTGTTAGCCTCGGGTCCCCGGCTTGCCTGCACTTCACTAGGATAGCAGCTACTATCGGGGGCCCGAGGTTCATTTATCTGGCGCAGGCCCCAGCCTCCGGTAGCTTAAAGAGGCACTCCAAACTGCAGTTAGTGAGTGATTTTATCTTAAGCATTATAATGTTTTTTATTTCTATTGATTGTTTATAGTTTTTTTCCCTTTTTTTGTTTTTCTTAGATTGTGAGAAGAAGGATAGGAGGGCTGTGGTTCCTCCCTGTCCCCTTAGTTATTATTGGGGATTTGGGTTCTTAGTCTTAAGCCCATATGGTTATTTTTGACTAAGCTAATCACCATGACAGAGGCATCAGGGGATAATGATTCAGGCATTCCAGCTGATCGGATGTGGGCAGATGTATTGCTTCTGACCATTGTAGGCCTGTTGCTACGGTCGCTGGTCCATCGGAGCTTAAGGTTTCTTAAGTTGGCAGACAAGTTGGCAGAAAGGTTAGCCTGCCTAAGAGAAGCAATTGTTATTGTCAGTCCCTAGAAAGGCCGCAGAAAAAAGGAGGAATTTAGATCCTCCTATTTCTGAGAATGGTTTATATGCCTCTTTAGGGTCCGAGGAGGGGGGGAAGTTCAGGAGGTTGAGGATCCGTTATCTGAAGGTGAATTGCCTTCTAGTGAGGAGGACAGTGGGGATCCTTTGGTCTCTGATGTGATGTAGGCCCTAATTGCGTATGTTTTTGAGGTGCTTCTCATTTGCCCTCCAAAACCCCCCAAGAGGGAAGGCCAAGACAAGTTTTTCCTGGACAGTCTCATTTTTCCAATTTGGTTTTGAAGGAATGGCAAAAAACAAATAAACTTCCTCCTAAACCCAGGATATTCTTTTCCAGCTGATATGATTTAGTTGTGGTCCCTACCTCCTGAGGTGGACCCACCCATATCAGGCCTGGCCAACACTTCTGTTATGCCTTCTGCCTCCAACGCTTTTTAAGTGATCCTACTGAGAAACGTATGGATCAGGCATGCCAGGTTTTTGCGATGGCAGGTTCTCTTTTGCGTTCTCTCTGTGCCACTTCTTTTGTGTCTTTGGCGATTAGGAGGTTGTTGAACCAACTTATGGCCAAGGCTAGGTCTAAGGGGCGTTCTCAGGACTCGGGTATCCGAGCTTTCAAGACTCGTTTAGAAATGAATAACTATGTCAGCACTGCTATGGATGATTTGGTCTGACTTGGTGCTTGAACCTCTGCTTTGCTTATTGCCTTGCGTCGGACGCTATGGTTAAAGCTTTAGTCTGCCGACGCCGTGGCTAAGAAATCCCTTATGGACACCCCCGTTTTTGGGGGTTGGTTGTTTGGAGAGCGCCTTGATGTTATGGGTAAGGAGGTGACCAAGCTTCCTCAAAAGAAGAAGTCTATTGGGGTTTTTCGTAAGTCCTCAGTATTTCGATCCTTTCAAGGTAGAGGTTCCTTTTTTGGGTTCCCACAGGGACTTCTGGAGCAGACATAGGTCCCAGAGTAAGCCAGGTGTCAGGTCCCGTGGGACACCCGCTTTCTGAGTAAGTCCGCAACCCCCAATCTCCGCTGCTAGCTTCACCTATAGACAAGCCCCCATCTGCCGGGACACTTTATGCTCCTCACCGGGCACGGTTGCCCCCAGAACTTCGTAGCACAAAGGATGCAGACTTACAGGGAGGAAGGCGGATGAACCCGGAACAAGACTGGGTGAGGTCGGGTAAGCAGAGGTCATACATGAGAGATCAGTCCAAACAAGCGCGGCACCAAGGATGAGTCGTCAAAGTCGAGCCAGGGGTCAAGCCGGGAGGTCACGGGTACGCAGTACAAGGGAGCAGGCAAATCGTAGTCAGAAACAGCCAAAGGTCGTTGCAGGCGGCAATCACGGGATGGTCAATAGACAGCAAGATCAATACAGGAAGTTCAGATACGGATAAACACACCCAGCAGCACGCTAACACGGGCAAGGAGTAAGTGTGGGAAAACACCTTTATCTTATAGGGGCTAATGGGATTGGCTGGAAAGGGGGATGTGGTGATTGGTGCAACTGGGAACCTTGGGCTGATTGCCCTGTTTGAACTTTAACGGGCGTTTAGCCCAATGTACTCTGGGCTCATTGGCCCACCTTAACACAGAACTCATTGGCCCACCTTAACTCAGCCTCCGGTGGGCGCGCTGCCCGCAGCGCCGCCGGAGATCATAAGACAGCCATGCTCGCGCACACGCGGGAGCACTGGCTGTCAGTGAGGAGCGACAGCGACGTGGGGAGGGGGCGTGTCCGCTCGGCCCCGCTCGCTCGGACGCCGCCTAATGGGAGCGCGGCCGCCGAGCGGAGAGGGAGCCTGACAGGCGCCGGAGCCCGCACCGCCTGCAGGCGCTGCGGGACCCGCAAGAAGGTGAGTTGTTCATGACACCAGGTATCTCTTAAGAGATAAATCAAGCCAGGTCCACCCAGGCATGAAGGGGCACCCCGGCCATGCGGGTGGAGGGACATCTCCTGAAATTTGCTCCGGTCTGGAAGCACTACAGGTCAGTTCTTTGGATGCAGGTGGTGTCTTCAGGCTACAAAATCATGTTTGCAGCCAGACCTCATGCAGGGTTTCTGGTAAAGGCAGGGTTTCTGGTAAATCTGGTAAAGGCAGAAGCCTTAAGAGCCGCAGCCATGCATCTACTTCACATTGGAGTGATTGTAATGTTCCCCTCCTAGAAAGGGGTCAGGGGTTCTACTCCAGTCTGTTCACCATCCCAAGAAAGGTGCGGCCGATTTTAAATCTAAAAGACCTCAACAAAATTGTCTAGTTAAGACAATTTCGCATGGAATCCTTGGGGTCGGTAGCGAGGGCTCTTCAGCCGGGGGATTTCATGACCACAGTAGATATAAGGGATGCATATCTTCACATTCCCATTTTCCAGGTTATCAGAGGTTTCTAAGGTTTGCCCTGGAGGGTCATCATTTTCAGTTTGTGGCATTTACTTTTGGTCTATCCACAGCACCAAGGCTATTTACCAAGGTGCTGGCAGGACCAATGGCCATCCTGAGGGCTCTATGGATTCACATCCCTTACCTGGATGAGCTGTTGTTCAGAGCTCCGTCTTTTCAGGAGGCCAGAGAGACACGCAGGCGGTATTGTCAACCCTAGAGAGGTTGGGCTGGATAATCAATTATCCAAGATCTTGCATCACCCCATCAAGATTAAGGTCTTGTTTGGGGATGTCCTTGGACACGGCCCAGGCCAGAATTTTTCTCCCAGAACAGAAAAGTTTGCTGCTCCGGACCAGATAGAGACTCTTCTGGACTGCCAGCAGCCAATGATATATCAAGGGATATGGCTGGTAGGTTTAAGGGTGCCCTGCTTCGAGGCAGTACCCTTTGCTCAGTTTCACATGAGGCCTCTACAGATAGAGCTTTTGTATGTCTGGGATAGGGCCACAGAGTCAATGGATTGGACTTTTGTCCTAATGCCCTTGGCCAGGCAATCCCTACTTTGGGGGATAGACCTCCTGCACTTAGAGATGGGCAAGTCTTTTTTGCCACCTCTCTGGAGATCATCACCACAGATGCCAGTTTGACAGGCTGGGGAGGAGTCTGGAGGGCACTAGCGATCCAGGGACAATGGGGTCCAGGTGAGAGTTTTTTGCTTCCCATAAATCTTTTGGAATTTCACTTAGAGATGGGAAAGTCTTTTTTGCCACCTCTCTGGAGATCATCACCACAGATGCCAGTTTGACAGGTTAGGGAGAATCTGGAGGGCACTAACGATCCAGGGACAATGGGGTCCAGGTGAGAGTTTTTTGCTTCCTATAAATCTTTTGGAATTGAGGATAATATCTGGTGCTCCAGCATTGGACTCCCAGTCTGAAGGAACATGCTGTTCAGGTCCAGTCAGACAATCGGACAGTGATGGCTTACATCAACCACCAGGGGGGTACAAGGAGCAGGAGAACTCTAAGGGACGTCAGCCGGATAATGCTACGGGCAGAGGTGTATGCCCCCTGCATCTCTGAAGTTTACATCCCAGGGATAGAAAGCTTGAAGGCTGACTCCCTGAGCAGGGCATCTCTGCACTGGAGCAAGTGGTCCCTCAGTCAGAAGGTTTTTCAGGCTCTTTGTTGGGGGTGTCCGGATGTGGACCTCTTTGCATCCAGACACATTCACAAGCTTCCGAGGTGTGTGTCCCTATCCTGGGACCCTCTGGTAATGGCTACAGACGCACTGTAGCCACTGTAGGAGTTCAATCTCCTGTATGCATTTCCTCCGTTCCCGCTCCTGGGTAGAGTCCCAAAAAAGGTAGCTCACAAGGGGGTACCAACTATTCTAGTGGCTCCTCACTGGTCAAGTAGAAGCTGGTTCTTGGACATAGTAATGATGTAGGCAGATTATTGGCACCTTTCCAACGATCCAGATCTTCTCACTCAAGGATCTCTTTGGCACCCGAATTTTCGAGTGCTGGTTTTGATAGCTTGGCTATTGAAACCAAGATCTTTTCAGAGAGGGGTTTATCGGCCATAATTCAAACCATGATCCAGGGCCGGAAGAAGTCTTCATCAAAGATTTACTACAGGGTCTGGTGAACGTTCATTACCTGGTGTGAATCCAGGAAGTTTCAGCTCTATCCATTTTCTTCAGAAGCCCATGGCCAAAAATAGACTCATTAGAACTTTTTTTCAGGGAGTCACACATGTACTGCCACTGCACAAACCTAACTTGCCAGTTTGGGCTTGAATTTAGTGTTATCAGCCCTCCAAGGTGCTCCTTTTGAGCCACTGATTGATACTCTCTTAGGCATCTTGACGCTCAAGGTTATTTTTCTGGTGGCCATTACTTCTGTGCGCCTAGTTTCTGAATTAGCCTCCTTGCCGGTCAAGGCCACTTATTTTGAGTTACACGGGGATAGGGCGGTCTTCCTTTTTAAGCTGGATTTTTTACCCAAGGTGATATCTCCGTTTCACCTTATTGAGGAGGTGGTATTGCCATCCTTATTTTCGGTTCCGGCTAATCCGAAGGAAAGAGTCCTTCATTCTTTGGACGTTGTTAGAGCTTAGAGGTATTATATCTCTGCTACTAAGTCCTTCCGGAAGTCAGATTTTTTTGTTTGTCATAGCAGAAGGACCTCATAAGGGGCTTTCACTGGCTAACTCTACTATCAGCCATTGGGTTAGACAGGCGGTAGTAATGGCCTATTCTGCCTAAGGGAAGGAACCCCCTTTTTGGGTCACCACTTTTTCCACTCGGGCCATCGGTGCATCCTGGGCTTTTCAGCATCAGGCTACGGTGGAACAGGTATGTAAGGCCGTCACTTTGTCTTCAGTTCATACATTTATCACATTCTACAAGGTAGATGCCAGAGCTTCGGCAGATGCCGTTTTTGGTAGGAAAGTCTTACAGATGGTAGTGAGTTAAAATACCTGCTGCTAACTTTTGTTTGGGATCCTGCCCATATGTGAGCACTGCTTTTTGGAGGTCCCTATCATGACTGAAGCTGACGGCCTGGAATGGATTGGGAGAGAAAACACAATTCTGTGATACTCACCTGTAGAATTGGCTTCTCTTCCACATCCATTCCAGGCCGTCAGAGCCACTCTGCTATTGAGTTCAACTCCTTAGATACCTTGTCTGGGTGTTTTGTATATATGTAAATAGTATTTACATATATTAAAAAAAAAAAAAGAAAGCACATTTGAGAAAGAAAATCAGCGGAGATCGGTGTGGTATTTAACATTTTTGTCTCCTATATATAATAGGCCTTAGCCTCCCAGTAGATGCTCTTACTCCTTTTTAATTACTGCCTTGGTCTGAGGCAGGCAGGTCTATATAGGGCTGGGAGGAGCCACACCTTTCTTTCTTGCAGTCCAAGCCCTTCAGGCAGGAATTAACCCTATCATTACTGAAGTTGATGGCCTGAAATGGATGTGGATGAGAAACCAATTCTACAGGTGAGTGTCACATAATTGTGTTTTTTCTTTTTCTTCTTTACATTATACAAATGAGACCCCCAACTCCAGTAAGCCATCAGCTGCCTACTCTTTTTTGACTGGATGGTCTCTTCTCTAAGACTCTTGGGGCGTTGGTTTGCCTCTTTTTGGGGCATCCTGATTTGTGATGTCTCAATGTGTGGAACCACATGGATCACTGTGAAACACACTTTTTGCGGTGATCCAACAGCAGATGCAGGGGATGTGGTGGCATCCCCCGCAGCTGTGGGGGATTCCTGCCGCTCTCATTCCATTCAGCTTTGTATGCTGCTCATCAATATATAAGGCATAGAAAGCTGAAAAGGACAGACTGCAAATGCGCAGTGGGATCCCGTTTTTTTTCTGCTTTAAGAAAACAATTATTTGTTTTTTTTATTTAGCCTGGACAATCCCTTTAAATGCAAAATAAAAGCCATCACATCCACTAATCTCAACTCTCTAAGGACTAGGTACTACAGACTTAAACCTGCAGGGTAATTACCTTTAAATGTAACCATTATAAGTAACATAAAGAACAAATAGAAACAAGTAAGGGATACTTGGTGTTCCCAAAAGCGCTAAAGAGGAACTAAACCCTCATTTGCAACTCTGGGCCAGGAGGGTACTGGTACACAAGGACACACAACTAACCTCACCAACCCCCTAATGCCATCATTGAGCCTCACATTTTCCCAGCAGAGCATCTGTTGGGGGACAGAAAGGAGCTGCACACACCCGTGTCAGCTACACCACCTAATGTGGGGGGCATGCTCCAATGAATTGTACAGCTGTTTCCTCTCCCCATCATACAAAGATTCATGTCTGGTTTGACTTCCTATATATAGGTTAAAGGAACAGTCTAGGCAACAAGGAAGAAGAAAGACTCTGCAGGCTTGATCCCATGTAGTGCTGCAAGGTGAGTCTGTCTAGGTGCAGCACTATCCGCTCTGAAGCTGAAACTGCGCTTGAACTTGAAGCTTGAACTGCACTTTGAATTAGCTCCTGAGCATCCGCTGCAGATAGCACGTCAGCACCGCTGGCACAGGAGAGCTACATCCTGCAGGATAAAGTCTGTGAGTTGCCATTTAAGTGAATTGAACTGAATAAGGGGGTCTTTCAACTTCGCAAGCTGTCTAGCAGAGTCCCAGGATCTGGCTTTCGACGTTCTGCAAATACTGGATACCATGAGAGCCTTTATTTTTTTTATTTAGAAAAGTAGAACAAAGCTTGCCTCCTATGCCCCCGGGGCTGCTAGCTCAGTACGCCTGACATAGGGGCTGGTTCACATGCGGATTCTCAGTCTTTGAACCCTGGGTTTCCAGACCCTGTTTTGTTCAAATGAAGGGTCATAGCACATACTGTATTTTTTCTTTTGTCATTTGAACTGAACTGAATAAACTGAGAGTGCTGAGAGTAAAATATCGGAGAGAAAATGTGTTTGATTGACGGAGTGTGCGCTGAAGCAGATAAATAAGGGAGTAAGAGAAGCAAAAATGATGGGGCCCCCTGATCTCACGTGCTTGATGCATTTGCTATGTGTGCACCACCTATAATTACAGTATGTTCCTGTTTGTCATGCTATGAGCAACCACTGAACAGACCAGGAGTGAGCTGCATAGTGGCCTCCTGAACACTGGGCTACATTTAATGGTTAGGGAGCATGCACAGGTTTAGGGATGCAGTGGATGCCACTTTTAATGTAACAACGAAAACCCATGGATAGTTTTGCAGCAGTGAAGCATGATGCCTGAACTAAGCGACTGTTCATTAACCAAGCACAGCAGACTTAGGCCTCATAAGTTCTAAAGTTCATCCTCCAGGAAGTATGCTGTTATATCAGGCCTAGACTAGCGCTTCTTTACTACAGGCTGCTTGGTAGAAGAACACCTGGTGTGTGGCAGAATGGGGAGACCTATGCTTTTCTACCTCACATGGCAGATCTTGCTGAGAACAGGCGATGCTGCTGCTGTTATGAGCAAGGAAGAGAAGTCCATACGTACCAACTTTTCAGGGTGGGAAAGTGGGACATTTAAATTAGTGGGAACAAGTTAAATTAGGCCACGCCCCCTCATTGATTGATGGATAGAAGATAGGGTGCAACAGTTACAACAATATAAACACTTTGAATAAGCAAATACATCATTTAGTGATGCAGATCTGCATGTTACACCTCAAGGAAGGATGGAGAAGAATAACGTGGTACAGGGGGATATGGACTCAAAAGAGAGACAGTCCCTCCAAATCAGGGACACATGGGAGGTATGGAAGTCACACCCCAGCACAGTCTGCTCTGCTCTGCTTGCTTAGCTTTCACACTCCTGTAGGAATACTCCAACTCCAAGCCGGCTTCCTCTGATGACGAGTCCTCTGATGACAGCTGACAGCGCAGCCGGCCTCCCCGCTCCCACCATGCCGGTAAGTGTTTGCTGTATAGTGGCCTCCCCGCTCCCACCAGAGATGAGCGATTCGCTAAAGTTCGATTCGGATTCGAATTTTTGAGAAGTTCGCTCATCTCTATTTACCACCACCCCCACTGCCACAGCTATGCATACTACTTCCACCTCTACCACCTCCGCAACACCTTCCAAAGGCGGACTGTTATCAAACAAATTCTCCTGATCACTATCCATAGCATTCCCACCCCTTCCTTTCCCAGACATTTTACTTAGTATTTCCTAAAACATATAGATGTTCCTTGGCAGGTGAAAAATTGCTTTTTTTAAACTCTATTTAACAAAGTGGCACTGTGGATCCCAACTTAGAGAGAGACGGGACCTGCACACTTAAAACAGAGCTGCTCCTGGGGGCGTGGCTGCGATGGACGCTCTTCAGACCACCTCAGCACCTCGGGCAGGCAAAGAGGTGGCTAAAGCAATCTAACTAAGAAAGGTAGGGGTGGCAGAGTCAGTTGCCATGCTAATGTGGAGGAACGGCGGCAGCAGGAAGAGGAGGACGGAGTCTGCACACCTTCATAGTTCACGGCGCAGCACATGTCCAGCTAAGATGGCGGAGGAGGACAGGGAGGGCGACGGAGACTCACGCTCCTTGTCCAGCGTGACGGGACAGCAGGTGACCGCAGATGGAGGCGAGAGCATCGGCGGCCAGACACCCAATCTAGTCTGGCTCCAGGACAGCAGGGGAGGCCGAAGCCGGTAGCGAAGCGGTAAAGGCACTGGCGGGCGCAGACAAATGGCTGGAAACGATGTAGAGGAGGGCTGCATGGCGGGAAACAGCAGCGACAGCAGCAGAGCTGGCAGCCCTATCCCCAGCAACAAGCGTATTCAAATCCCAGACTCTGCACCTCCAAACGGGCCATCACCGATGCGGGCAGTGGGCTCAGGTGACAGCGCTGCTAGAAGCAGCCCACCTAACAGTGCGTTCTCTCTGTTCCTGGGCCACACAGTCCCCACGCCCGGAAGCCGTCCTCTGTAGATCCCATCACCGCAGAGCTCAGGGATGCTAATTTGCTATCCAAATTTAATCTTCTCTTGCAACAGGAGCTGTGGGCAGTGACAGATGCCTGGGCTACCCCCCTAAAACAGTAATCCATGACTTAGGGGAGAGAGCATCAACATTGGAGGATAAAATGGAACATGTATTTGCTATATTAGAATCCCGTGATAAAGATACAAATGCTATGCAGTTAAAATTGGAAGACCCTGAAAATAGGGCTCTTTGGGGTAACCTGCGGATACGGGACCTCCCCGAGACCATGACAGATGTGGTTTTCACCATGACCGCCCTTTTCCAAAAGCTGCCCCCTTCCCTACCAATGGAGAGACTGGAATTAAACCGGGCTCACAGAGCATTAGGGCTCAAACGCAAAGATGGGTTACCACAGGGCATAATCCTCAAACCAATGTTCATTTGCATGAACCCTGCTACGGGCTGATCGAGAGAAGGGAGACCTGCAGTTCCAGGGTCACAAGTACCGACTATTTCAGGACATAGTCATCCAGACCATCCAGAAGCGTAGGGAGCTAAAACCGGCCCTGGAGGCCCTACGAGCACACAACATAAGCAACCACTGGGGATTCCCCTTTAAGTTTCTATTTGCCTACAAAGGAAACCAGTTCTCTGCCACTTCCCTAAAGGAACTGCGCAACATCTTCAAGGAGCTCTCTATTCCCATGTATCCGGCGGGGCAGGACTCTAACCCCCCCTCATCAAAAAAGCAATCTGCCCTCTGGCCCCCAAGGGACAGACCCTTACCAGGAAGCAAGAAGTGATATCCCACGCCACCAGACACCAGCCGCAGACAATTGCCACAGAGCCCTGGCTGAAACTTCCCTGATCCCTTCTCCTGGCTTTGCCTCTTTTTTCCTCTTCTTCTTGCATTCTGCGACCTCATATGCGAATACCCCATGAGCTGCTGCTCATCCAAAGCCCCCTGGATAGGGCTAAGGTGTTCAGGGAGCTTTTTGACCCCTATGCCCTGTGTGATGCATGGAGGGAAGCGCACCCAAATATGCAGGACTATACATTCTATTCTAACCCACATAGGTCGTTCTGCAGAATTGACTACGTCTTTCTTCCCCAACACTCTCTCCTGCAACCCCGAGATGCTAGGGTGCTCTTGATGTCTTGGTCTGACCAATTCAGTCCGATCGGACCAAATCAGTCCGATGTTGATCGCAAAAAGTCCTTAAAGCTTTTAGGTCCTTCCTCTCAGATCTCTACTCCAACCCAGGTGAGGTAAGCCATCAAGAATTTGACGACTTTTTCAGTGATATAGAATTACCAACCCCCTCTCAGACATACATTGATAAAATAGAGTAGTCCATTACACTCCAAGAAGTGTCAAGGCCATCAAACCAGGAAAGACCCCAGGCCCAGATGGCTACTCGGGGCTATATTATAAAATAATTGCCACAACCCTGGGCCCCTACCTAGTAGACCTTTTTAACTCACTCAGAAGAGGTTCCCACCTCAACCCTGCGTCTCTAATGGCCGACATAAGCATAATCCTCAAACCGGGCATCTCCCTACTTAACCAGGATATTAAGTTATTAGCCAAAATCTTGGTGATATGCCACAACTCTTGTCTTGGCTCCATAATACAGTGAGACCAAACAGACTGTCCTCTCTAGACAAGGTAGTGACAGTGTAAGACGGATAGCCCACCTACTACATTGTATTCAGGATAGAAAGATCCCGGCCGTCTTGTTATCCCTTGATATATAAAAGGCGTTTGACACCATCTCCTGGGAATATATGAACAAAACGCTGGAGAAATGGGGTTTTGGTAACAAATTCTTACAATGGATTAATGCCCTAAACTCCCTACCATCCCCTAGGGTTAAATACTTTCTCCTCGGACATATTTGATATCCAGAGAGGCACACGTCAAGGGTGCCCTTTATCACCTATTATGTTTATCCTTGCTATGGAACCCCTAGCGCTGAAAATCAGAGCCAACAAAAATATTAAGGGCATGGAAATAGCAGACATACATCATAAAATATCGCTATTCACAGATGATGCCCTCTCCCAACCTATCACCACACTACCCAGGGCTTAAGATGAATAGAGAAAAATCGCTGGCCATTAATCCGGGACTCCTAGATGACCTGTTACAACACCTTAAATCCACATATGATTGTAGGTGGCTGCCTAGCGGGTTACCTTACCTGGGAATCCACTGTTCACCAACGTTTTTGCCGCCAATTACCCACCCCTTTTAAAGCGGACCTTCACTCTGAATAAGAGTCTATCTTATATGTTTCCCCCACACTGTACATACAGATTGCTCACATTAAAAATCATCCTACCTGTATCTACTGCATGTTATGAGCCTTTAAACATCCAAGATGGCGGCTTATGGAAGCTGCCATTTTATCAGGCAGCCTGCAAACAGGAAGTGCCTGCAAACAGGAAGTGACTGTGCTGCTCTGCATTCTGGGACTGCTGACCTTTCCCTGACCCCAGCTCTGCTCTGTCTGAGCAAAGCACAGCTATAATCTGCCCCCCTGTACCTTATCCCACTCTCCTCTCCTTAGTAAGTGTGATGCTTCTGAGTCAAGATGGCGGCGCCCGTATCCTAAATTCCTGAACAGAGTTGCAGCTCAGTGGGGGAAAGAATAATAAGTTAGTGACTAAAAATGTTAAATATATTAATTTTAGATGCTGGGGAATCGTTTTTTAAGAGTTTGGGCTTTTCATTAAATCATGGTGAAGGTCCGGTTTAAGAAGCCTAGGGGCGCTGATGGACTCATGGTCTGACCTCCCCATCTCATGGATTGGCCGGGTAGCTGCTGTTAAAATGTCTATACTTCCCAAAATTCTATACTATTTCAGAGTCTTACCGGTGCAAGTAGCAGCCTGTATGCAATGTATATTGCAAAGACAGGTGCTTCAGTTCACCTGGCAGTCGGCCAAGCCCAGAGTGGCAGGACACATCATGTTTGCCCATAAAACTCAAGGGGGCTTGGGGGTTCAAAAATACAATTCTGTGAAATACTCACATGTAGAATTGATATTATTTGTATACAGTACTTCCTGCTCCAGATATAGTACTTACACTTGGGTTATCCTCCGCCAGATGGCGCTGCACTGCAGAGACATGCAAAATAGGCCCCTCCCGGCCCTCAAATACCCGGGGACCTCCCACAAATCCCCAGCATTGAAAAGCAGTGAACAAGAAGCTGGGAGAATTAACCACCAAAACTGGTAACTATAACAATGGTAACAATCACCATACAGGGGATCCAGAATAATGCAAAAAAACAGGGTGGGGTGGAGCAGGACGTACTGTATACAAATAATATCAATTCTACATGTGAGTATTTCACAGAATTGTATTATTCTTAGTATACAGTACGTCCTGCTCCAGATATAGTACTTACACTTGGGACATCCAATAGCAGTGTCCATAAAGTAGGGTGGGATCCCCAACGAAAACGACAACAGCAGACAGTTTAAAACCACTGTCACCTGCATAACCATACGGCCAAGACAGCATGAGCTGAGGCCCTAACATCAACCTTGTAAAACTTTGCAAAGGTATCAACAGAAGGCCAAGGTAGCGGCCTAGCAAACCAGTTCAACAGAAGCCTGGTGCGGAAAAGCCCAAGAGGCATTGGGAGGCAGAAGGGAAGTAGTCAAACATCAATAGGCGTAAGGACCTTCTAAGGGCCCCACCACCCCCAGAATCGCAGGGAGTTTCAGAAGAAAACCCTCCCCCTTCAACCTTATAGGTTGGCATCCATGGTGACCGTTTCCAGGAAGGGGCAAGAAGGAACTGCCCCCAGACAGGTTCCTTGAGTTCATCCACTCCAAGAGGGACCTCCTTACCAGGTGGGAAGGCCCACAGACCCTGTTCCAGGGATGCCGGATCCCTGTCCTGTATTAACCATAGAGGTTGCAGAAGGGCCCAAGGGGAACTGAGCATAAGGGACCTCTTCCGAGCAAGCCACCAATGGGCCCACCAGCTGAATCTCTGCTTGGTGAAGGGACCGGGACAGCAATGAGGGACTGAGCCCATGTGACCAGATTGTCCACTTTATTGCGGAGAAGGGAAGATTCTCGTTTGAACCTAATCCAGATTCATTCCTAGTAATGGAATTACCAATTAAGGGGACAATGAGGACTTGGGGTGAATGATCACCCATCCAAATGACTCCCAATGGACGCCATCAGCCGGGTATCCAACTTAGCCTGACGAAGAGACTGATAAGTGAAAAAGGGCCTCTAGGTAAGTCATCGCGCGGACGCCCCTTGGTCTCACATCACCGCCGTCAGCACCTGAGTGAGCACTCTGGGAGCTGAAGAGAGGCCAGATAACAAGGCCACAATTAGCAGTGTTGTACTTCCAACACGAACCTGAAGAGCCTCGGTGTCCTGAAGGCACAGGGATGTAAACATAAGCATTTTAGAGCTCCCCAGATGGCAAGAAGCCCCCTGGGTGCAAGGCGCTGATGGCCCATCTCAGAGTTTCCATGCAGAAACTGCCTGTAATTGGAGAATTGCTGTGAATCCAGAATGGGCGAGCCTGACCCATCCTTTTGGGGGGCTGTGGAAAAATTGGTGTAGCGGCCCCTGCCTCTGCCTGTTACAGGCAATCTGCAAGAGACCCTCAGACCTCGCAGGCCTTGCATGGCCTGCGCCAGCAACTGAACAGAGGCAGGGACCAGGAGTACCTTGGACCTGATAAAACTGGGGAAGGCTGCGCAGCAAACTCTATCTTGTATCTGGAGGACACAACCTCCTGAATCCACCAGTATGAGGCGTATCACCTCCTGACAAGAGCAAAGTGCCGCAGCCCTCCCCTCACCCAGACGGGCAAGGGCGCCCCGTCACGCTTGAGGGGGATTGGTGATAGATTTAGGCTTAGCCCCGCCGGAGGGGCCAGAGCGTTGTCTGCTGCTCCCGGGGCGGGAGTCTGCGCGAGCCCCCACGAAGGACACCCCTGGTTCTTGTTTAACACTAAGGAAGGGGGAAATAGGGGTGCCCCTGCCCCGAGGGGGCCTAGACGGCCGCCTGCATTGGGGTGACTTACCCTTTTTGCCAAACAGGTCTAGACGGGCCACAAACAAGCGTAGCCCTCTAAAGGGAAGCCCAGTAAGAGTCTTTTTAGTAGCATCGTCAGCACCCCACTGTCGCAGCCAAACCAAGCGACGTATAGCCACCGCAAGGGCAGAAGTTCTTGCACACATTCTAATGGTGTCGTCCAACGCTAATAGGATGAATCTTACAAACACATCACAGTTGGAGAGTGCATTAAACACCTCCCAGGGGAGATTATCAGAGTGATGATCAAGCATCTTTCTGACGAGGGCTCTAGTGGCCAATGCAGTAATAGCCGCGGCACAGAGCGGGCGCAACGCCGTCCCTGCACAAGAAAAGGCGTGGGGGGCCAGCAGCTCAATGCGCCGGTCCTCAGCATCCCGAAGGGTATTATGAGCAGGGGCTGTAATAAAGGGGGGGTTAGGAACCCCTATGATCGGGGCATCCACCACGGGGGGGGATGACCAGCAATTAACCACCTCAGGGGGAAAGGTATTTCCTATCCCAGTCCCCTGGGACCCCTGAAAGTTTACTGGGGCATTCCCATTCCTTGAGGACAAGAGCATGGAAGTGAGCCTGTTCTAGGAATTCCAAACGTGCTGTTGCTGTATGGAAACGCTCCCCTCTCGGCTTGGAAGCTTCACCAGGGAGAGAGATAGACAGAGCCTTAAAGAGCTTGATCAACAAATCGTCAGTGTCACACTGGCCCCAGAATTCAGGTCCAGAATCGTCATGACTCCTCGGCCTCTCATCAGATGAGCCTGAGTCAGAGAATAGCTCTCCTTCATCAGAAGGGGAATAGTCACACAGAGTAGAAAACTCCTCAGTTCCCATAGGAAAAACAGAAACAGGAGACGTCAAGTGCCGCTTCTTACCAGGGCCCTTGCGCTCTGACAACCTCGCAATGATCTGTTCAGCCGTGGGCAGTCTAGAAGACGCAACAGGCTGCAACTCCCCTTTTATATGCGACTCAGCAGGAGTGAGATTTGAGCAAGGGGTAATATGTGAAATGAAGCGAGGTGCAGCCACTGGCAGGCCTGATTGCAGAGCCAGTGCTTGCTCGGCACAGGGTCCGCAGACCCGTGCCCTGTCAGCATCAGCATGGGGTTGTCCACACGCTATACACAGCCGGTCTTGTCCCAGAGGGACCCCGGTCACATAATTCTGAGATGCCTCCATATGGTGATTATGCAAGGCACAATATGCCAGTAGGGATTTACACTATAAGCAACCCTGGATGCCCCAAAGACCCGCTAGGGAAGTGGGAGAATTTTACAAGGCCCGCTATAATTTTACACCGGGCCAGGAGAAGCCAATGGTGTTCACCGGTCTGAAAGACACAAAGAGAAGAAAATGATGTCAGAACCAAGAAAACTATGAGAATAAGCCGCCCGCGAGGGCACTTACAGTACCACGGTAATCAGGAGCATCCCACGCGTCACGCGTGAACAGACAAAATGGCGCCGTGTACCTCGAAGGGCGGGCCAGCGGTCCATGACGCGGAGCGCGCCAAACCAGATGATCCAAATTTGAATCCTCATGCGCCAAAGAGCAAAACAGACCAGGGTTGATCACCTTATTATACTCCTCTCTAGGCATCAAGATCATAGGTATGTCAGGGAATGGGGGAAAGACCTGGGGATGGCCAGGGAACAGGAGGATTGGCTCAATGTGCGGAAATCAACATCGGGCTGCTCAATCAATAACCTCACATTAGAATCAGCCTATAAGGTGCTCTTCCGCTGGTACCTAGTACTTTACAGGCTAAACAAGATCTATCCGACATACCCCGGACACTGTTTACGGAGGTGCACTGAGATGGGGCATGTTCTCCACATATGGTGGAAGTGCCCAATAGCCACATGACTATGGGAACATTATGGGGATTACCCCCCTGTCGAGACCCATGGGTAGCGCTACTGCAACACAAGGCACCAGAGCTTACATACAAACAAAACAAACTATTTACATTCATCATTGGCCACTAAACAGACCATTGCAGAAGTCTGGAAACAGCAATTCGTCTTCATCCCAGAGGTGAAATCTAGAATCATAAATGGAAAGCTCACCAGCATACTAAATGATAAGCATGACTTCTCTCTGAGCATCTGGGAATCCTGGATCAAGTCTTATCTTTCTCCACTAGCATTGAATTGACACTGACTGGGCGAACAAAGGAGCAGGTCAGGGACCACCATCACTACCCCTTTCTTTCCCCCCTCTTCCCACACCCACCCCAAAGTCTATTAGCATCCCCAATAAGTAGCTTTTCAATGTATTTGTGCAGTAGTAAAGGCTATGATGGAGGCAGAGGGGGAACTCATCTCAATGTTCCCTCCTCCTTTATTGTGTTATCTTTGTTAACCTGTTCTTGGTAATGCCAGTGAGATGCTGTACGTAATATGCTATTGATGTCAACAACATCCTGTATGTATGCAAAGTTCTATCTTTTATTTTTGGAAGGAAATGTTGCTGTAACATTGAAAACATTGAAAATTCAATAAAAAGATTGACACAGAAAACAGAGCTGTCTCCCTTTTTTCTAAACTGTATTTAACAAAGCGGTACCGTGGACCCCAACTTAGAGAGAGATGGTGCGTGTACACTTAAAACAGAGCTGCCCCCCCCCCCCAAAATAAATTCCTTAGCAGGTAAAAAATATATTTTTTTAAAACTGTATTAAACACTGAGGCACTGTGTACCAAGTTCCCCAACTCAGTGACAGGGGCCAGCTAAACCAGACGGACGTGGCCAAAAAATAAAAACCCTCACTGAAGTTTTCAGACTTTACTCTGTAGACTACAATGACCAGCAGTTCCCAATGCAGTCAGATGCAGTTTTTCTGTGCAGCATACACCCCCCCTCAGAGTCCCACTGTGCCGAGTTTGTTTCCTGCCCCCTTCATTTATCCTATGCTGTGGTTCAAAATGCCCTAAACTGTCCCTGCTCTAAGAGCAATGCTCTCTATGAAACAACCAGCTCGAAAATGTTGGATAGATGGTGCATCACATGACTCCTGCAATAGCACCTCCTGATTGGCCCAGCTCCCCTGGCCTCTTAAGCTGCGACCATGGGACCCTGTCTATCTGCTTCTCCTTAGCTGGACGTGACCTGTGGGGTGGAGCTGGTGAAATCCCATTAAGTTCGTCTACCTTTTCCTGAAGTTCCGGTCGAAACCGTGTTCTACCAGTTCGGTTCACTCATCTCTAATCAGCAATGTGATATATCTGGAGGAGGAGGAAGTGGAGGGATTAAGGGACAGGTTAGAAAAAAGAATGTAATTGGCTGTGCCTGTAAATCTCGATTCTCTCATATTCCACTCCAGGCCATCAGCAATCAGTAACAAATGGGTTAACTCCTGACTGAAGGGCGTGGACTGCAAGACAGAAGGTGTGGTTCCTCCTGGCCTATATATACTTCCAGCTGCACCTTCACAATCCAGTTTCATTCTTGCAGCTGGACTGAACTGCGAAGATTGTGCTTGGATTTATTTTCTACCAATTTATTTATTTTTTAATAGGATTTTTACCTAGGTAGCGGGGGAATTAACCCGTCTGTCTTCCAGGCCCCAACACTGATCTGATGGCCCCATTATGCCTCCACAGCTAAGCTGTTCATGCAGATCAGGGTGGTAGGGGAAAGAGCCAGGGTCTAGGGGCGCTTCAGGGTGTCACTTTAGCTTTATAAGGTTGTCACTCTGGGGCCAGGGTTTTGCCTTAAGGAACAATCAGCCGCAGGTTGTGTCTTGTGAGCCTGAAATGGGGGACCAGGGGGATATTTTTCTTCTTCCTTGCCATTCCACAATATACTTTTTATTTTTTTTTTGTGTGTATGTGTTGTCATAGTTACATAGTTAATAAGGTTGAAATAAGACATATGTCCATCAAGTTCAACCAAGGGTGTTGGGGTAGGGGAAGTTATGTTTTATTTTATTTTTTTCTTCTTTTTACTGATAACTGTCACGCTCGGGGTAACCCCAGCCCTCCAGAAAAGCCCTCAACCCCCAATCTCCGCAGCCAGCTTCACCCTTAGGAGCCCCCGCTTGCCGGAACGCAGAATACGCCTGCCCGGGATCGGTTGCCCCCAGGACTTCTATGGCTCAAAGGATGCGAGCTTATATGTAGGAGGTCTGGAGAACCAATAGCTAGAGCGTTGGCGGAGGAAGTCCAGAGACAGGCCAGAGGTCGACAGCGGGAAGACAGAGATCGTAGCGGCACCAGGGATCAGGCAACTCGTAGTCAGGGTCAAGCAGAGGTCAGCAACTGGGGTACAGATCGAGAGTGGTCAGTTCAAGCAAGGTCGACAACAGGGGTTCAGATCGAGAGTGGTCGGTTCAGGCTAGGTTGGCAACGAGATCAATAACAATACACACTACAGACTAGGTACTAGGCGCTATCACAGGCAACAAAGGGGAAAACAGCTTTATAGGGACAGACATGAGAGGGAAGGTGTAGTGATTGGTGCACATAGGATCACATCTATGATTGGCCAGAGCATAGGGGAAGTGCAAAACCCTATCCCAGAACTGTCCCTACCTGGGCTCATAGGCCAAACAGGAGGAGAGGGAGGAGTCCCTCCCCTGCCTGAGCGCGCATGGCCTGACAGCTACCTCCGGCGGCCGCGCTGAGCGCAGCGCCGCCGGAGGGCATAAGACGGGAAGAGACGGGAGGGGACAGGAATGAGGACGGAGGAGAGCGGTGCTGGTGGGCGCGCCAGCCGCCGCCGCGGGTGCCGAGCAGACGCTGCTGCTGCAGCCGGCCGCCCGGGACCAGCGCTGGAACGGGGCCCAGGTAAGTGACAATTCGTGACAATAACTAATAGTAACTGTTAATGTTATTTTCTTCTAAATAAGCATCTAATACCGCTGTCAGCGGTTGATGCTGTAACAAGCTTCTCTGGGAGGCTATTCCACAGATTTATATATGGTAAAGAATGGTTGCTGCCTCTTCTGGAGACTGAATTTCTTTTTACCAGTCGAAGCCAGTGCCTCCTTGTCTTTAGAGAGGATTTTACCTGAAATTGTGTTTCCCCATATTTTTTGTATTGCCCATTTATATATTTATACAAGTTAATCATGTTCCCCCTCAGTCGTCTTTTCTCAAGACTAAACAGATTTAATTCCCCTTTCCTCATAACTAAGATCTTTCATTCCACTGATTAGTTTGGTGGCTCTGATCTGCACCGATTCCATAGTCAGAGCATTTTTTCTATGAATGGACGCCCAGAACTGGACAGCATATTCCAGGTGAGGGAGCACCAGTCCCTTGTAAAGAGGCAACATTACATCCCTATCCTGTGATCCCATGCCTCTTTTAATGTATGATACTATCTTGGTGGCCTTGGAAGCAGCTGCTTGACATTGATACTGTTAATTAGCCTGTGATCTACCAGTACCCCCAGATCCTTCTCAACAAGTGTTTTTTTCCCCCCGAGGATATATGTGGCCTTCAGGTTGTTAGACCTCAAGTGCATGACTTTTCTCCACACTGAATTTCATTTGCCAAATGAATGCCCAGACACTCAAAGTGTCCAAGTCAGCCTGAAGCTTGTGGACATCTTCGATAGACTGCACTGTGCTATATATCTTTGTGTCATCTGCAAAAATAGACAGTGCTTCTAATCCCATCTTCTATGTCGTTTATTAACAAGTTGAATAAAAGTGGGCCCAGGACTGAACCCTGGGGTACACAACTTACAACCGGTAACCATTCAGAGAAGGTATCATTAACCACCACTCTCTGTATACAATCCTTCAGCCAGTTTTCAATTCAGTTACAAGCTGTATTTTCTAATCCTGAAGATCTCAATTTCCCCAAAAAGCGTTTATGGGGGACAGTGTCAAATGCTTTTGCAAAATTCAGAAAAACTATATCTACAGCCGCCCCTTTGTCCAGGCTTCTACTCACCTCCTCATAGAAGCCAATCAGGTTAGTCTGGCAGCTTCTGTCCTTGTTGTGCTGGTTGTCACTTATAATATTACGGATAGTTACATATTCGTGTATGTAGTCCCTTAATAGCCCCTCAAGCAATTTTCCCACAATGGATGTTAAACTTACCGGTCTGTAATTGTCCAGAAAAGACCTAGAGCCATTTGTAAAATTGGGTACCACATTTGCCCTCTGCCAATCTCTTGGCACTATACCAGTTGTTAGTGAGTCTTTAAAGATCAAGAACAGGGGTGATGAGATAACTGAGCTGAGTTCTTTAAGAACTCTTGAGTGAAGTCCATCTGGTCCTGAATGGTCTTATTCGCATTAAAATTATTTAGTCTTTTTTGGATGATATCCATGTTTAGCTTGTTAAGTATTATACTTGGGCTATTGCTGGTAACTCCTGTGTTAGGTCTTTGCTCCTCAGTTGTGTACAAAGAGTTAAAGTATCCATTCCACAGCTCCGCCTTCTCTTCAGCCCCAGTGACCATTTCCCCATTATCATCAATTAGGGCACCTATCTGTTCTGATTTAGTTTCAAAAAACGTTTAGGGTTTGTTTTGCTTTCTTTGGCCACATTTCTTTCATTTTGTGCTTTCGCCAAACTTGTTTCTTACTAGCTTTATTTATTCATTTATACTTTTCAAGAGTTACAACTGACACTCTTTATTGCCCTTTTAACCGCAGGTGTCAGCCATGAGGGGTTTAACCCTTTAGGTGCCAGCCTTCCTAGAATTTTTGTCACCCTTTGTTGCCAGACCACTTTTCACTATTTGGCGCTACATATGTTCAACTTTGATTTTTGAAGGGATTTTCCAGGAAAATGATATATTGTTTTTTTAAGCAGAGTCTGAGCTTCAACAAGAAATGTCTTGTTTGGCCTTTTTAGTATATTCTCAATACTTGGGTGAAATATGTGCAAAAAAATAAAAAAAAAACAATTTTTTGCAATTTGTAGTGTTTTTTTGTAATAAAAAATTTGTCAATAAAATCTTGCGTGTGAAACCCCAATTTCTCCCGCTTGCAGCAGTACCACATATGTATTGGTAGACACCCTTTCCTGCTCAGTAGACTCCCCCAAACTGAAACAGAGCTTTAGGAAAATATCAGATAAAATATAACTGTGATATGCGCTATGCGCACCTTGCAGTTTTTCCAGAAAAGCAACCCTTTACATTTGAAATACCCCCCACAAACTATATATTCTCTGGAAGTAGACACCTCAAGCTTTCTAGGCATACCAGGCTTGTTTATGTGGGTGTAGTTTTGTGGAAGTAATCCCTCAATCAATTCTTTGGTTGCACAGAGTTTCCCTAAAAAAGAATAAAAAAGAAGAATCAAAGCCACATTTTCCTAATAAAAACTATATGCAAACAAATCAAATGCAACATCCCCTGAACAGAACGGTACCCAACATGCATAGCTACTGTCAAGGGAAGAGTTGGCAGACACCACAAAGTAAAGCATGTGCGTAACGTTAATTTTACTTAAAAATTTCAGCTCTGCAGACAAAGTGCGCACCTTGCAATTTGTCAACCACAACAACCCTTTACATTTGGAATATCCCCCACAAACCATATATTTCTAAGGGTACCCAGCTAGTTGTAGTGGGCTCATCTTTCTGGAAGTAATCTCTTGAAGAATTCTTAGGTTGCACAGGGTTTCCCTAAAAAAATTATAGAAAAGCTGAATAAAAAACATGTTTTCCTAAAATATCAATATGCAAACAAGAATAAACAAGCTAAATCGGAAAGCGCAAGGTCCCTCGAGCAGAACAATACCCATCATGCATAGGTACTATTAACCCTTTTAATTGCCAGCCTACTTGAAGTTTTGTCACCCTCTGTTGACAGGTCTTTTTCCCCATTTTGCGCCATGTTTAACCGTGATTTTTGCCGGAATTTCCAGGAAAATATATATAAATATTTTGCAGCAGAATTTAGGCTTTAACATGAAATGTCTTGTTTGTAATTTTTCTACTGTTTTTTAAATATTTTTGCGTAAAAAAACAAAATAATAAATAAAATAATATTTGTAGCCAATTTTCTCCTTTATTTTAAATAAAACATTTGTTTTATTAATGAAAACCATATTGCATGTGAAAGCCCCATTTCTCCCGATTACAGTGGTACCACATATGTATCGGTAGCCCCCCCTTGCCCAGGAGACACCCCAAACTGAAAAGAGCACTTTATAACATTTACAAATAAAATACTACTATCCACACTATAAACATAAGGGGTTAATTTAAAAAAAAATGACATAGGGTCCCCCTTACCCATCATAACCAGTCCGGGACCAGCTATGGGGGCTTGTAGGAACAGGGCGAAGGGGCCATTTTTTGTGGCCCCCGCCCTGCCGGCTACAAGCTCCGTGGGCCAGGCTCTTCTGCCCTCCCGGGCTTTGGGGAGGCAGGTAATTGGGGGTGCCGCAGGTGACTTGCCGGCCCCCAGCCTTGTGAACTGGTATAGGGGTCTCATGGATCCCTTACCAGTTCACAAAAGGGTTAAGTGTAAAAAAACACACAGACACAAGGAGAAAAAAATATTTCGTTTTTTCTTTATACTTACCTCCCATCCATCCCTGGGCACTGTGTCCCACGCTGATCACTCTGGCTTCTGCTCTCCTGCTGCTGCTGGAAGCCTTTTATAGCTGCTGGGCGACAGAGCATAAGGGGTTAATTAAAAAAAAAAATTACATAGGACCCCCCCCTACCCATCATAACCAGCCCCGGACCAGCTATGAAGGCTTGTGGATCAGGGTGAATGGGCCAGCTTTTGTGGCCCCCCCACCCTGCAGCCTTCTGCCCCCCCTGGGCTTTGGGGAGGCAGGTAATTGGGGTGCCGGCAAGTTACCGCTAGCTGCAGATGACTTGCCAGCCCCAAGCATTGTGAACTGTTATAGGGGTTTCATGGACCCCTTACCATTTCACAAGGGGTTAACAGTAAAAATAAACCAAACACACACACATTAGAAAAAATGACATTTATTATTTTTTTTTCCCACTCACCTCCGATGTCCCGATCATGTCCCACTACGCTTCGATGACAGCTGCTGGAGATCGGTGGCAGAGGGCTGGTGGGGGGGGCGAGAGATCAGAGGCATCTCCAACAGCAACTGAGCTTCTCGGGTCCTGGCTGCTGGGTGACAGGTGCCGGGTCACCGATGACGTCATCCGGCCCCGTACCCAAGGGGCGGGGCTAGCAGCCGCGAACCAGGAAGTGAGGGAGAGGGCGATTTCTTGCCCTCGACTCACCACGGAAGAGCCGGGGGGGCGATCGGAGGCCCCCATGGTGAAGAGGAGACCCTGCAGGAGGGATCGTGGCTGCAGGTAAGTAAATGTCATTTTTTTTTACAGTTTATTGTGCCAGCGACCGAAGCGGGGGGGGGCGCAATTTCGGGCACCCTCCTGAAGACAGAAAGCCCCGGGGAGGGGGGGTCAGATGCCCCCCAGGTGAAGAGAAGGCCTAATCTAACGAGGGGTCAGGTGAGCAGAGGCTGCTATGTGAGACTCACGTAGCTGGCTCTAGAATGGTTAATTTTAGCGGCTTATATTTATGTTACCCATAGGAATACATTTTACAGCGTTGGTACTCACAATTGATTTAAAGCACTCCCATTTGGCATCTGTATCTTTATTCCTGAACAGATGCTCCCAGTCTATGTCCTGGAGTGCAGCTCTGAGCCTGGGGAAGTTGGCCTTCCAAAAATTCAGTGTTTTTGCCCTCCCAGACAGCAAAAATCTTTCTTACAGTTTATGGTAAATACAACTATATTGTGGTCACTGTTACCAAGATTTTCACGGACTGTTACTGTCCCTATCAGGTCATCATTATTTGATATTACCAGATCTAAAAGAGCATCACCCCTAGTAGGTACCTCCACGAACTGATTCATATAATTATCTTGTAGCAAGTTGAGGAATGCTCTCCCCCTTGTAGAAGAAGCAGAACCATGTCTCCAGTTGATTCCTGAGTAGTTGACGTCCCCCATCACCACCACTGTACCAGCCTGTGAAGCCAACTCTATCTGCTTGTGCAGTTGACCCTCTATTTCCTCAGTTATATTTTGGGGCCTATAGAATACTCCAAATAGTATTTTAACATTGTTTACATCGCCTTGCACTTCTACCCACAAGGAATCTACATCCTCACAATCTTCGGCTAGTATCCCCTTATTAATATATGCTTTGAATTCTTGCTTTACATACACACACCGCCAACTTTCCTTTTTGCTCTGTCTTTCTGAAAAAGAGCAAAACCTTGTAGATTGACAGTCCAGTCATGTGTGGAATCCAGCCATGCCTTAGCCACACCAATAATACAATTCTGTGAAATACTCACCTGTAGAATTGGTATTATACGCATACAGCATGTCCTGCTCCATCTATAATACTTACACATGGGTAGTCCTCCGCCAGATGGCGCTGTTCACTGCAGACATGCAAAAAACAGGCTCCTCCAGGCCCTTCATATACCCAGGGACCTCCCACAAAACCCCAGCATTGAAAAGCAGTGAGAAAAAGAAGCCGGGAGAAACCAACCACCAACTGGTAATAATAACAATGATAACAATGGTAACAATCACCATACAGGGGATCCAGAACAAGGTGAAACCAGGGTGGGGTGGAGCAGGACGTGCTGTATGCGTATAATACCAATTCTACAGGTGAGTATTTCACAGAATTGTATTATTCTAAGCATACAGCACGTCCTGCTCCATCTATAATACTTACACATGGGATGGGAGACATCCAATAGCAGTGTCCATAAAGTAGGGTGGGATCCCCAACAACAAAGGCAACGGCACGTAGTTCAAACTAAAACCTTACGGCCAAAGGCAGCATCAGCTGAGGCCGAACATCAACTTTGTAAAACTTTGAAAAGGTGTGAACAGAAGACCAAGTAGCGGCCTTGCAAACCTGTTCAACAGAGGGCTGTTGCTGAAAAGTCCAAGAGGCGCCAATAGCACGAGTGGAGTGAGCCGTAAGGCGGAACGGGGGAGGCCTCCCGTTAGTACAATAGGCCTGAATCACAGCCTGACAAATCCATTTACTGATGGTAGACTTGGCGGGAGCCAATCCTTTCCTAGGCCCCGAAGGCACAACGAAGAGAGCATCAGTCTTCCTGAAGGCCTTAGTGACAACCAGGTAATACTTCAAGCACCTGACTACATCCAAGGAATGCAGAACCCGCTCCTTGTCATTGCGAGGATTGGGACACAGAGAAGGAAGAACAATATCCTGGTTCAAATGAAAAGCCGAAACCAGTTTTGGCAGAAAGTCCGGTTTGAAGCGGAACACCAACTTGTCCTGGTGTCGCTCATAGTATGGAGGCTGAATAGATAGAGCGGCCAGTTCTGACACACGCCTAACCGAAGTAATAGCCACCAAAAAGACAACCTTGAGAGTGAGAACGACCAGAGCAGCCTCTTGAATAGGCTCAAAGGGAGCACCCTGCAAGGCAGACAAAACCAAATTCAAATCCCAAACAGGGACTGTAGGCTTCCGAGGGGGACGCACGTGAGTGACCCCCTGGAACTAGGTCTTAATCAGGTGATGCTGAGAAAAGGTCTTCTGAAAGAAGATAGATAGGGCAGAAACCTGACCCTTCAGAGTACTAAGCTTGAGACCTAAGTCCAAACCATGCTGCAAAAACTCCAGGACCCTAGGGACGGAGAATTCTCGGCAGGGAAGAGACCTGGACTCACACCAGTCAATGTAGGAATGCCATACTCTATAATAAATAGCAGAAGAAGTCTTTTTCCTGGCCTGCACCATAGTAGCCACCACAGAAGCAGACAACCCTTTCTCCATCAAGATGGAGGTTTCAGCAGCCAGGCCGTCAAAGCCAGCGTTTGTAAATTGGGATGGCGTAATGACACTTGGGTTAGCAGATCCGGTACGCTTGGCAGATCGTACTGATCTACTGCCATTTGAACCACGTCTGCGAACCACACTCTTCTTGGCCACCTGGGGGCCACCAGTATCACAGGTACCCTTTCCAGAGCAATCTTGCGTAGAACCCTCACCAGAAGGGGAAACGGTGGAAACGCATACAGGAGTCGAAACTCCCTCCAAGACATGGACAGGGCATGGACGGGAAGCAAACAGATCCACTTCCGGTAGACCCCAACGGTGGCACAGGGACTGGAATACCGTGTTGCAGAGGGACCACTCCCCCTGACGGGACATTCCCCTGCTCAGGGCGTCCGCCAGCAGGTTCTCCGCCCCCCGGAATGTAAACAGCCGTAATGCATTGAACATTGGCCTCCGCCCATGTCAGAATCTGAGACACTTCTTGGAGAGCACCGTTGCTCCGGGTCCCTCCCTGATGATTGATGTAGGCAACCGCCGTTCTGTTGTCTGAGCGAACTTGGACCGACAGACCCCTCAGGTGTTGGGTCAATTGCTCCAGTACCAACCTGACTGCCCGTAATTCCAGAATGTTGATGGGCAAATGGGCCTCCTGAGGGCCCCACGTCCCCTGGAAGCGCAGAGACTTCCAGAATCCTCCCCAACCTGACAGACTGGCATCCGTTGTGACCGTCTCCCAGGATGGGGTCAGAAAGGACCTGCCCCTTGTCAAGTTCCCGTGGTCCAACCACCACGCAAGGGACTGTCTGAGCGAGGGGGGAAGCACACAGAACCCGTCCAGGGACGCAGGGTTCTTGTCCCACACTGACAGAAGGTGAAGCTGCAGAGGTCTCAAGTGGAACTGGCCGAAGGGCACCGCCTCGAAGCTCGCCACCATCAGGCCCATCAACAGCATTCCCTGCCGGATGGAGAACTGTGGGTTTGAGAGCAGGAACCTCGCCTGCGCTGTCAGAGCCTCCACCTTCTGTTGAGGAAGGAATATCCTTGACTGAACCGTATCCAGAATCATTCCCAGGAACTGAGTCACCGAGGAGGGGGACAGTGATGACTTGGGGTAATTGATCACCCAGCCGAAGGACTCCAGGGTGGACACTACCAGCCGAGTGTCCAACTCTGCCTGTCGCAGAGACCGAGAGGTGATGAGAATATCGTCCAGGTAGGGCAGCACGCGTATGCCCCTTAGCCTTATCAGGGACATCACCCCTGCCAGCACCTTGGTGAACACCCTGGGAGCCGACGTTAGGCCGAATGGCAGGGCCACATATTGATAATGCTGATCTCTTAGTGCAAATCTGAGAAACCTTTGCTGTCCCGGGAACACCGGGACGTGCAAGTAAGCATCCTTGATGTCTACGGACGTCATGAAGTCCCCTGGGTGCAGTGAGCCAATGGCCGAGCGCAGAGTTTCCATGCGAAAGTGCTTGTTCTTGACAAATTTGTTGAGGATTTTTAAAATCCCGATTGGGCCTGACTGACGCATCCTTCTTGGGTACTGTGAAAAGGTTTGAGTAGAACCCCGTGCCCCTGTCTCCAGGGGGGACCTCGCAAATGACCCCTAGGTCCATGAGACCCTGTACGGCCAGCAACAAGACCTGAGCTGAGGCAGGGTATTGAGGGATTCGAGACCCAATGAACCTGGTGGGGGGTCGTACAGCAAATTCTATCTTGTAGCCGGAGGACACTACCTCCTGAATCCACCGGTCTGAGACATGGCGCCGCCAGACGTGCTCGAAGTGCTGTAGACGTCCCCCCACCCTGACGGGTGAGGGCGCCCCCTCATGCCTGGGGGGCCTTGGGAGGGGCCTTGGGCTTGGTTCCCCAAGAGGAACCTGAACGGCGTCCTCTGTTCCTGTTCCAGGAATCAGCGCGGGCCCCTGCGAAGGGAGCCCCTCTACCCTGCTTGGCCCCCCCGATAGGGGGTTGACAGGGAGCCTTGGCCACGAAAGGGCCGAATTTGTCGCCTGCGCTGGGGTAACTTGCCTCCCTTGGCAAAGAGGTCTAACCGATCCCCAAACAAGCGCAGCCCTTTAAATGGCAGCCCCGTGAGGGCTTTCTTGGCGGCATTGTCTGCGGCCCACTGGCGCAACCAGACCGCGCGGCGTATAGCAACCACCAGGGCAGATGACCTGGCACACATCTTAATGGCATCGTCCGATGCAGACAGGATAAAGTTCACAAACGCATCACAGCTGGACAGAGCATTGACAGTATCAGGAGGCAACTCATCTGTGCCATCGAGAGCACTCCTAACCACGGCCCTGAGCGCTACCGCCGTAATGGCTGAGGCGCAAACCGGGCGCAGAGTCGCTCCCCCAAATGCAAAGGCATGACATGCCAGTTGGTCAACACGCCGGTCCTCAGAGTCCCGTAACGTAGTAGTGTCACGGGAGTGCATAATAGAGGTGTTGGACAACCCTAGAATAGGCGCATCGACCTCGGGTGGCGATGACCAGCACTTAACCAAGTCAGCAGGGAAAGGATATTTCCTATCCACGCTCTTAGGGACCCCGTGAAGTCTGCTGGGATGTTCCCATTCTTTAAGCACGAGGCTATTGAAATGGGTCTGCTTGGGGAACTCCAAGCGAGCTTTAGCAGTGTGGAAAAGATCACCCCTTTGTCGGGGAGCCGCAGCAGGGGGAGAGAGGGACAGAACCTCAAAGATCTGAACCAGCAGTCTATCGGCATCATCCGAGGACCAATGCTCGGAGCCAGACTCTTCCTGACCCCTGGACTCATCGTCATATGACCCTGAGTCAGTGAACAGTTCCCCTTCGTCCGAGGGGATATGGGCATAGGAATGCAATAAATCATCAGGTTCTACAGGGAAGAGGGTCGATTCAGGGTTCAAGTGCCGCCTCTTGGCGGTGGCTTTACGCGCTAAGGAATTAGCAAGCAAGTTTTCAACACTAGCCAGCCTAGTGGCCAGATCAGGATGAGAATCCCCACTGGTATTGGGGGTTAGACTCAGGCTTGGGGGAGTAGGTGAAGTGCGGCGGGGTGCAGGCCCAGCCTCAGAGGAGACGGGAAGCACCGATAGCGCCTGCTGTGCACAAGGAACACAGACCCGTGCATTGTCACCGCTGCTAGGTAAGACCCCACAAGCTACACACAGCAGGGCTTGTCCCGAAGGAACCCCGTTCACAATATCCTTAGATGCCTCCATATGGTGATTTAATCGGCACAATTTGCCCGTAGGGATTGACGCTGTAAGCTACCCTGGATGCCCCAATAACCCGCTGGGAAGTGGGAGTAAGTTTATATGGTCACGACCGGTAGCTATGCTGGGCCGGGAGAAGCCACTTGGATCCGCGGTCTGAAAGACATAAGGGGAAACGGGATGTCAGAGCCATGCGCAATGGTGGATGAGAGTAAAGAAAAGTCGCCCGCGAGGGCACTTACATACAGAGAGGAGGGAACGATCTTCACCGCGCGCGTGGGAGAAGAAAATGGCGTGAAGAACCTCAGGGGGCGGGCCTGAACCGATCGTGACGCGTAGCGCGCCAAGCCGAAACCACGCCTCTCTTCGAGTGAGCGCGAAGCTCGTAAGGCAACCAGCCAATGGTGTACAGACAGGAGAAGTAAAAGACAGACGTCTATTAAAAAATGGCGCTCGGAGCCGTGGCAGTTACAGCCGAGATCTGTACTCAGGCTCTCCTGCGGCTCCCCGTCGGGGAAGAATCCCGGTCTGTGACAGAGACACTGTAATTAAGACTGCCGCTCAAGCCGGCGCAGCCTGTGAAGAGCCGATAAGGCTAAGAAGGGAGGAAGAAGGAGACGCCAGGGCGTCCGCGAGCCGCCGCCGTACTTGCGGCAGAAGGCTGAATACTAGTGCTTAAACAGTAAGGTAAGAGAGTGGCTCTGATCCCCAATCCCAGTGCAACACAGTTAAGCCATAAGCATGTAGGTATACACTAAGGCAGCTATACACACAACCCCCCCCCTTTCTTTTCCCCCTGACTAAGGAGGGAACGAGGGAGGAAGGCGACCCGTTAACATAGGGTCCACCACTACATGGGGTGTGAGGCAATGTGCGGGAGGGGCATCCCCTGAAGGCTCACCATCAGCCTTGACCGCCTACCCTATGGTGGTACCTACCTTCACCCGACCAGCGCAGCCCAGGCTGGGAGGCACATCTTTATCAAAGAGGACGGGTGGGAATAGTCTCACAGGGCCGCAGGCTGCAATAGCCCCGCTCACCTGCGAGAGAGTGATACTTCATGTCTTCGCAGTCAGCACTGCAGAGAAATCTGGGGATTTGTGGGAGGTGCCTGGGTATATGAAGGGCCGGGAGGAGCCTGTTTTTTGCATGTCTGCAGTGAACAGCGCCATCTGGCGGAGGATTACCCATGTGTAAGTATTATAGATGGAGCAGGACGTTCTGTATGCTTAGAATAACATCTTTCTTCCAGTACCCGAGCCTCAAGCACTTTACTAGCCAGACTTCTGGCATTTGTGAACATACACTTTAAGTTCCCATCATGTTTGACATATTGAGCTATAGTATTAGCTTCTGCAGTAATGCATCTGCCTGATTTTTCACTGCTGGTCTTGATTTGTGCGCCGCCGCTCTTCAGACTCTGGCTCATGCGATGTTGCCACTCTTCAATCTCTGGCTGCGGCCCATGCTCTGGGGTCACTGCGACTCGTGCTCCACTGCCGATTGCTTTCCAGGCTCCAGCTGTGGCCCGTATTCAGGGGTCCGCTGTAGTGGTTTGAGGAAAGCGCAATTAGATAATTTGAGCAGCTCCTACTTGGGGGAAAAACCTGTATTCCCTGGGAGAAATGTAGATGGGTTAATCTGTTCTAACTTAGGTGTGGGCCTAGGTGGAGAAAAGATTAGTGTAGGTGAGCTGTGGATAAAAAAGTTTTGTTAAAATAGGCAGGTTAAAAGGGAGAGTAAATAAAGGGTTAATGTTCTCTACGATCCTGTGAGGGGAAAATAGCTTAGTATCTATACATAAATATGAATAAATAAATGCAATAGTATTACCAAAGTGAAGTTTTGTTTGAGGGGGTGTTTCCACCTTTTAATTAAATCAGAAACAACTAGGTATCATTGACTCTGACTAATTAGGCCTCAAAAATTGTTGGAATTTTTATCTTGCTGTCTGAGGGATTTCTCCTCTCAGGTAGCGTTATACAGATTGGTCAGTGTGAATTACACTATTGACCCTGTATTCTGGGTCCTTTAGCTGGTTTGTGGATGAATGGATGATTCCTTGTTCAGGATGAGGTGAGTTTCTAGCTGGTTGGAGCCATGTGGTTGGTGGATCCTAGATGGTTAAGAGGTTGTAGGTTGGCGTTGAAATGAAATAAGCGGTGTTCCTGAGGTCCAGGTAGGTGGTGTGCGTTGAGGTAGATGATTGTTCTGGATGGATGGAGATAATTGTGCCGTCAGAAAAGGTTCTAGTGCAGGGGTACTCAACCACTACCTGTATATATAGGCATCCGGTGAGAAGTGAAGGTCCGGGCGGGGGGGGGGGGGGGGTGTCTGGACAGTTAGAAATCCACCCACTGGGTCTTTTACCATGGGCAAAACTAGAAAAGGCTGGGGCTGAGCTGGGGGGGGGGGCAGGAATGGATGGGGCAGAGCTGGGGGGCTGGATTGGATAGGGTTGGGTTTAATGGGGCAATGCTGAGGGGGGCAGGAATGGATGGGGCAAAGCTAGGGGTCAAGGAATGGATGGGGCAGAGCTGGGGGGATGGAGATGGATGGGGCAGAGCTGGAGGGACGGAGATGGATGGGGCAGAGCTGGGGGGACGGAGATGGATGGAGCAGAGCTGGGGGGATGGAAATGGATGGGGCAGAGCTGGGGGGATGAGATGGTGGGACAGGGATAGATGAAGCTGAGCTGGGGAAGTGAGACAAGTTTGGATGAGGCAAAGAGACAGAGAAACAAAGTTTGTGTGCACCTTGCAATTCCACCTCTCACCTGTGCAGAACTTCATATTGCAATGCTAGGTGCCAGGGAGCCATGACACTGGCAGGAAGACTAAGCACTGCATCACCGATCAAGTAAAGGGTGTAGCACTGAGCACAGCAACACAGAAGAAACTGAGCGCACAGCTGTGAGGACAGGGGTCCAGAAATCTGTTGTCAAGGCCCGCATTCGGACCCAGGTCCGCCAGTTGAGTACCGCTGTTCTAGTGGTTAGTGCAGATTAATTAGTTGAGGTCTGCTTTAATGTTCTGATTTTAGATGTGTTGTGAGGCTTGTAACTGTTGTGGGGGAAATGTGAAAAACTTGTAATTAGAGGTAAAACGAATATAAGGACATTGTATGGTGAGGTAAGTTGATTAAAATTGATGCAACAATTAGTGCAGTATATGCTCGGTGCTTTTTATTCACCGCCTCAGTCTGGATTGGCTGTGGTTTTACTTGTATCCTTTTAATTAATGGTAAACGAATTCACGGAAATTGTATGATTTACAGTTTCGGTAAGTTGATCAAAGTTGCTGGTAAAATTAGTACAGTTGATGCTCAGTGCTAGTTACTCACCACCACAGCCTGGATGGGTAAGGCGGCGGGTGGGCGGAGAGCCGGTTCGCAGCTGGGCTTAAAATTGAAGCCGCAAAAGCGGCTGCCTGATTTTAGACAATGTATTACAAAATGTTATACTAAAGCCTCCACAGCTCAGGCTAGAAAAAAAAAAAGCAAAATGTCAATCACCTAGCCCAAATGTCACTTTTGTAACTTTTCACAACCTTGGCAGTACGCCTAGTTAACACAGAGTAACCAACCAATTACAATGTATCCAGCGCACACGCGCTCTGAAACAACTACTGACTGAAACTACTTCTCCCAGTAACCCTTTCAGCAACAAACAACCAATAAAAACGCTGGGCGCCTAACCCACCCCCAATCACATTGACAACGCCATAGACGAAACAGCCGTCGGTGAACCGATTTTCTATTGATTTTACAAAAACTTTTCAAAGACTAAAATCAGGCAAGAACTTTGCTACTTTCCAGCCGCTTTGCCGCTTCAATTTTAAACCCAGCCACGAATCGGCTCTCCTCTCCGCCCGCCGCCTTACCTACGGTCGCAAGCTCCAATCTGACTACCCAAGGCAGCCAGACCAACGTCCCCTACACTTCTCCAGCCCAGAGGAAACCTCAGCGCTGCCCCTGCATGCTCCCTCTGCAATAACCAGCTTTTCTGTTTTTTCACCTGCACCCTCTGCACTACAATTAATACCACAGCCCATCCAGGCTGTGGTGGTGAGTAACTAGCACTGAGCATCAACTATACTAATTTTCCTAGCAATTTTGATCAACTTACCAAAACTGTATTTTCCTGGTATCCTGCACGGGTCGCTTCATCTTCATTCTTCACTATTGGGTTAACCGCCACAAGGTGGTGCAGCTGACTGCAAGAAGACTTGTGGCTCCTCCCGGCCCATAAAAGGGCAGCAAATTTCCCATAACTCCCAGTGTTTTCTTGCAGTCTAGGCTGCGAAGACAGAAGATTGTCTCTTTCTGGATTGTCGCAGGCGAGCGGGGCATCCCAAGCCCGTCGGCCCTGCAGGCCTATTCCCACCTGTTCCGGGACCCATCCTGCCTCCCAGCCCTGGCTGTGGTTCAGGTGATGGTAGGGGAAAACCTAGGGTCGGGTGTTCACAGAGCTATGCTCTGGGCCGCAGACCCTGTACCAAAGGGTAGCCGGCCATAAGCTATGGTAAGCCTATTGGGGGGGGGGGGGGGACCGCTGGGATCCCCTTATGCCTGCCTGTGTGTGTGTTATCCCACAAGCTTTATTTATGTGTATGATTGTGTACTCATGCTTTTACTTTTGGCACTTACTTACCTCACTCCTTCCTTCTCTTCTCCTCCCTGGCACGCCGTCGTCGGGGGGGGGGGGGGCGTCACTGGCCGCTCCCTGCCACTCTTCTCCTTACCTCCCTTGCTCCTGCTCTCTCCCGGGCGCTCCGTCGCCAGGGGGGCCGCCCTCTCAGCAATAGAGGGCGGCTGTTCCCCGGTGTGCTTCCGACTGCTGCTGGCGCCGTGCGCGCTCCGTGGCAGGGGTGGGGGGGAAGGGGGTGCCCTCTCTTCTCCCTGCTCCGGGGGACATTTTTGCAGACAGGCGCTCGGAGTTCGCGCGCTGCGCGCCCGGAGGTGATGTGTTTGGCGCCCTTGCACTGGAGCCCTGCTGCTTGGAACTGAGAGTGCGGCTGAGAGTCTCCTGCGCCCTGAGTGCTTCCTGGCTCTTCAGTGGGGCTGTCTTCTCCCTGCTAGTATCGGGGATTGCCAGGGTCCGACGCGGTGGTCCGTGAGTCCTGTATTAATGTCTCTGACTGTTGTGCTGTATCCATGCATGTGCTGTGGGATGATTATTGTGCCCTTTTTTCCATTGTGTCTGGCAGGCTGGTCCCTTATAGTACTTGTGGTTCCTCCAGGTCCTCTCACCCCCCCCTGGGGTGTATTTTGGGGGGCTAGTATTGGGGATTGTCAGGTCGGGCCCTCTGTGCCTTTTAAACCCTTTATTGCTAACAATCACCATATGGAGGCTTCTGGGTATAGCGAGCTTGGGGGCCCTTTCGGATGGGCTCTGCTGTGTCTTATGTGTGGTACATCCCCTTTCAGCGGTCACAGCGTGCTTTGTGTCCCCTGCGCCCAGAGTGTTATTGCGTAACGGCATGGGGCGAGCGTTACTCTCCCCAGCCCCATTCTACCCACGGCATCGCCGACACCCCCACGTCTGCATTTAGCCCCCAGCGAGGGGGATGCCAGCAGAGAGTCTCATTCAGACCTGGCGTTACGCGTGGCCAGCCTTGAACGGCAATTGTGCCGTCTGGCCACCGGCAAGGCCTCAAGTAAGAAGCGGCACTTGGACCCGGCCTATTCTCTCTTTGCTGATGATGCTTATGAGGCTTTTGGTGGCCGTGACTCCATGGAGGAGGGTGAGTTATTCCATGATTCTGACTCCTCCGGGGACCGTCGGGCGACTTTGACCTCGGGTCCTCCTCTGACGAGGACATGTGGCTCCCCGATGAAACGGATAGGCTTTTGTCTGCGGTTTTTGATACTCTGCACATTGTCCCCCCGAAGACGGCCAAAAAGAAGCATGGGGAGCTTTTCAGCCATGATAGACAGCGCCTGGTGTTCCCAGAGCAGGGACATTTTTCCAAGATGGTGTTTAAGGAGTGGGAGAGGCCTAACAAACTGTCCTCGGTGCCCAAGGGACTGGACAGACGGTATCCCTTTTCGGAGGAGTTAGTCCATCTTTGGTCTTGTCCCCCGGAGGTGGACACTCCTGTCCTGGGGCTCTCCAATACGCCTGTTATGCCGTCTCCGGACACTACTACCTTACGTGATAATGCTGATCGGCGCATGGATCAACTTGCTTGCCATGCCTTCGCCTTTGTGGGGGCTGGCCTGCGGCCTGTCTGTGCCGCGGCCATTGTCTCCATTGCCATTAAAAAGAAGGTAAAGCACCTTGTTGAGGCCGCCCGATCCCGCAAGCGAGCGGACGAGTACAAGGAACTCTTGGCTTGGGCTGATTTTATTGCCTTTGTGCTCTCAGCCATAGACAATGCCGTCAGGCTTGGCGGTAGGGCTTCGGCCCTGCTGGTTGCTCTCTGTTGGTCTATTTGGCTGCGGCAGTGGGCGGCCGATGCTGCCGCCAAGAAATCCCTCACCGGGATTCCCTTCATGGGACTTCGTCTTTTTGGGGAGCGTCTTGATCTCTTTGCCAAGGATGTCCGGCTCCCTCAGCGCCGGAAGCAAGCACGGCCCTTTCGGGGCTCTTCTTCCTTTTGTCCCTTCCGAGGGGGATGAGGATCTTCCTTCCCTGGTGGTCGCAGGGACTCCTGGTGACGAGGTAGATCCCGCGGTCTCTCCTGGGGGTCCAAGCCTCCCACCAAGCCCCCTCAGGCATGAGGAGGCACCCTCACCCTGCCGGGTGGGGGGACGGCTTCTGCTTTTGCTCACGTCTGGAGACAGCACGTCTCGGACCGGTGGATTCAGGAGGTGGTGTCCTCAGGCTACAAGATAGAGCTGGCAGCTTGGCCACCCCCAAGATTCCTTCGGTTCTGGATTTCCAAGAACCCCTTGACGGCACAGGGCCTGAGGTTGGCTGTCCAACAGCTCTGGTCGTCCGGTGTGATTTGTCCTGTGCCTCTTCAGGAACAGGGTCGGGGGTTCTATTCCAATCTTTTCACGGTGCCAAAGAAGGACGGTTCTCTGAGACCTATCCTGGACCTGAAGGGTCTCAGATTTGTCAGGTTCAAACACTTCCGAATGGAGACCTTACGGTCGGCAGTGAGCTCCTCTCGGCCCGGCGACTTCATGACCACGGTGGACATCCAGGATGCCTATTTGCCGTTCCTATTTTCCAGGGACATCAGAAATTCCTGAGGTTCGCCTAGGAGGATCAACACTACCAGGTTGTGGCCTTGCCGTTCAGTATCTCTTCGGCCTCTCGGGTGTTTACCAAGGTTCTGGCGGGAGTCATGGCCCTCTTGAGGAGCCAGGGCATTTGCATTCTTCCTTACCTGGATGACTTGTTGATTGCCACTCAATCTCTCCAGCAGGCCGAGAGGGACACTCAGAAGGTGTTGTCCACTCTCGAGGAGTTCGGTTGGGTGATCAATTACCCCAAGTCCTCGATCACTCCGTCTTTGGTGAGGTCCTTCCTGGGCATGACTTTAGACACCTCTCAGGTCAAGGTGTTCCTCCCTCAGCAGAAGGTGGAGGGTCTTCAGTCGCAGGCGCGGGACTTACTGCCGTGTCCTCACCCCTTCATCCGTCTGGAGATGCAGTTGGTGGGTTTCATGGTGTCTTGCTTTGAGGCGGTTCCCTTCGCCCAGTTTCACATGAGACCTCTTCAGTTGAATCTCTTATCCATTTGGGATCGGAAACAGGAGGCCCTGGAGCAGGAATTTGCTCTGTCCCCTCTGGCCAGACAGTCTCTTTCGTGGTGGCTGGACTCGAGGAATCTTCTAGTGGGCAGATCCTTTCTGCCTCCGTGCTGGGAGATGGTCAGACTGGAGTCCGTGGTGACAGGCTGGGGAGGGTTTTGGCAATCACTGAAGTTCCAGGGTCAGTGGGGCCCTCAGGAGGCCCATGTCCCTATCAATCTCCTGCAGCTGAGAGTGATCATGTTGGTTCTCTTCCAGTTGACTCCAAGCCTACGGGGTCATGCGGTTCAGGTCCGCTCGGACAATCAGACGGCGGTCGCCTACATCAATCATCAGTCAATCACAAGGATATGGCCGCACTAACTAATGTATGGGGCATGCTACACTGGCCATACAATATATACTTCACCCTAGGAGGAGATCCCACAATCCCCTCAACCTGCCAGAAAAAGAGCACCACCCAAATGAGAGTACAAAATCACCTATTTATTTTCAATAATGAAACATAGATCAAATTTACAGACATTTAAAAACATACTAAAAAGGTCACAACAATGACCACCAGGGGGCACTAAGCGCCGGCTCTTTACATATATCCTGTATCCACTGACATACCCTCTATATCCAAACTCCCATGACTAGTGCATAATATCAATTATAAAACATTAAAGTGCTAAGTGATTAAACCTATATATATCTAGTGAGGACCGCCGAGAGCGGAAAAAACAAAACAATCAAAGACCATATCACATGTGCAACAGTCAGTACATTACCCATTAATTGGCCAGCGTTTCACTCTGTCCCCCTGCCCCTAGCCTACGCGTTCGTAACGGTCGGGGACCCGTTACATCATGGGCACACACAATAAGGCCTATAATGGCAGGCACCCCTATATACTCACCCACCCCGCTCCCACGCCAATGGGAACTGCTCGTGGCCGCGCCGCCGCGCGCACCCCGGCCGGAGGTGCGCCCGCGGCCACAGCCAATCACAGGAGGCCAGGGCTCACCAACACACCCCGGCCGGAAGTGCGTCAGCGGCCCCAGCCCCTGCACCAGCGTCAGCCGACGCTGGCTGAGAAAACGAGCAGAGATGTAACCGGCCGCGGGGAGTACAAGCGTACTACCCGGCGGCACCCAAATGGCGCGGAACGAGGTCGGCAAGAACACAAGGTACCTCCCCCCAGGCCCCATTACAAACACAACTACACATCCATTAATATAATACATTGATCTTTCCATATATAATTTACATCCAAGTCATAATAATTCACAATACCCCTATACAGTACAAATACTACAACTACAGAGAACTAAGAAGTTTTTTCATCAAGTTATTCACAGTATCCAGAGGGAAGGAGAGGGAGAAAGGGGGGGGGGGAGAGAAAAGGAGAGAGAGGAACGGGGTGAGAGGGCCAGCATCCCAAGCCACTAACTAGATCAGACCCATAAACCAATGCCTAAGTCCCACAATCAGGTGCTCTTATTCAACGGGAAATGTTTGCCAGACTAGCATCTCACATATATCTGACTCCTACTCATTCTTATGGGAGATATATATGTGTTGAAGAGGGACCCCCAACCCAACACCCATACTCCGGTCTACATAATCCCATCTAAACTCCGCCCCACACACGCTGGCCAGAAAGGCCAATATAACCCCACTACTTATACTGGGGACAGATGAAAGGGCGGATGAAGGCAAAACTGTACATAAAGGGGGGAGCCAGACCAGACAGGGGGGGGGGGGAAAGGGGGAGGGGAAAAGGGGAACGGGGGGGAAAAAAGGGGGGAGAGAAAAAACCCACACAAAGAACAAAACCCCCCACATCTACGATAAGGTATCCAAAGCCCCAACCACTATTTAGTACAGCAATACACAATTAAGGTAAGTTCTTGAGCAGTTGGTCTCCAGGGATGCCCCTTCGCACGTCCAGCCGCTCTAATTTCTTAAGAGGATATCTTCAAACTTCCTGGGTGATTCTGAGGACAACGTGACCATTACCCAAAATCTGTATGGACTAAAACACACACTTTAATCATCACATAAAACCCTCCACCTAGTGCTCCATACCCCCCACAATGTGTTGAACTGTGCCCCTGTGCACACAACCCCCAAAAAGTGCCCATCCCCCCAAAAAAAAACAAATAGGATCCCCTACATCCAACATCTGGGAATCTAATTACCCCCTAAAAAAGGTGTGAAAGCAAGGTCCTCGTTCAAACCCCTCGGTGTCTGAGAGTCTAGATTGAAGATCCAGCGTAATTCTCGCTGCTGTAGACGGCGTTTGACATCCCCCCCTCTCTGTCCCATACTTACCTTTTCTATTCCTACTAATATCACTGTTATGTTCATATAGGAAGTGTAGTGCCACCGGGGGCACGACTTTTCCCAATTGTAAGTTTCTTGAGGCTAACTTAATGTTGGAGATGTGGGCTTGTATTCTGGCTTTTAGGGTGTTTTTAGTCTCACCCACATAAAGTTTGGGGCAACCACATGACAACCCATATACTACTCCCACCGACCTACAGTTAATAAACTGTTTGATTTCATATTTCGTCCCTGTGTGTATATTGGTTATCCATTTTTCTTTTTGCATATAGGGGCAGATGGAGCATGCCCCACATCTGTGGCTACCCCCCCCATCTCTAATCTCGCCCAACCAGTTCCCCGGTCTCTGATAGTGACTTCTACACAGTTTATCTTTAATGTTGGGGGCCCTCTGTGCCGTTAAAAGCGGCCCATCTCTCACCCATCTCGCTAATTGGGGATCCTTCTTCAGTATTTTCCAATTGTCCCTCAGAATTTGTCTAAGTCTTCCCCACTCATTGTTATATTTGGTAATCAATCTTACCTGTGCCAAGTTCCGAACCCTTTTCTTGGGAATTAGGAGTCTCTCCCGCGGGGTGTCCCTAGCCCGTTTGTAGGCCTTTGCAATCACTTGTTTGGGGTATCCCCTTTTCTGAAATCGCTCCGTCAGGTCCCTGGCTTGGGACTGAAACTCCTCATCTCGGGAACAATTTCTGCGGACACGGAGAAATTGTCCAACTGGTATCCCGCATTTCAAACCAGCCGTATGGAAGCTGTCGAAATGTAGGAATGAATTTACCGCAGTCTCCTTTCGATATAGTCCCGTTTCCAGGGAACCATCTCCTGTTAATTTAATATCCAAGTCCAGGAAAGTAACCTGTTTGTGGGAAATATTGGCTGTTAAAAAGATATTAAATTCGTTAGTGTTCAGAATGTTCAAGAATTCAATAAATAGATCCTCTGTACCTTGCCAGAGTATAAGTATATCATCAATGTACCGGAAAAAACCTAGTACATGCTGATGATACATTGCCAAATTTTCATGGAACACTACCTCCCTCTCCCACCAACCCAAAAACAGGTTGGCGACAGAGGGAGCGCACCGTGCCCCCATGGCTACCCCACAGATCTGACGGTAATAGGTGAGATCAAACATGAAGAAATTATGTGTGAGTATGAAAGTTAGTAAGGTTAGAATGAACTGTTGAAAGGCCGGTGATTCTTGGCTACTCATTCCCAGGAAATACTGACATGTCTGTATGGCCCGACTATGTGCTATGTTTGTGTACAATGACTCTACGTCCAAAGTAATTAACATCACATCCGATGGTACACATAGTGCATCCAGGCGTTTCAAGAGATCCATCGAATCCCGCACATAAGACGGTAAAGTATGTACATGGGGTTGTAGGTGTTTGTCCACCAGGATACATGCCTTTTCCGTTAGCCCCCCAATTCCTGCCACTATAGGTCTTCCGGGGGGGCAACGTAAGTTCTTATGTATCTTGGGCAACATATAAAATGTTGCCACCACCGGAGCCTCCACCCCCAAAAACTCATAGCACTTACGATCAATTACCCCATCTACCCATGCCTCATGGATCAACTCATCATACTCATGTTTATACCTCCTGAGGGGATTGGCGGGGAGTTTCTCATAATTGTTAACGTTTTGTAACTGCCGTAAGGCCTCTGTGCGATAATATTCACTTGTCATTATTACAATGTTGCCGCCCTTATCCGCCTCTTTTATGGTTATATCTGTCCTAGACTGCAGATTTTTAAGAGCATCTAACTCACCCCTGGTGAGGTTCTGAGGGCTTCTTCCAATCGGTAACCTCCGGATTTCCTCACTGACAACTTTGAAGAAGGTAGCGACCGCCGGACTAATTGACCACAGGGGCATATATGTAGAGGGCTTACGTAAGGACCTACAGACTTCTTCTTGTGAATTTTGTTCATCTAAGAGAGTCCTTAAGTCGTCCAATGCTTCCCCCTCCTCCCAGGTCAGATCCACATTGGGCATCATGGGGGTGTCAAATTTTTTCTTAAGAAGTAGTCTCCTACAAAACATATACAAATCCTTTACCACAGTGAACTTGTCCATCCTATTGCTTGGTGCAAAGCTGAGCCCCTTGGCCAATACTGACCTCTCATCTTGTGTTAAAGGTATCTCAGTCAAATTCACAACTGTGAGGCAATCCGTATCCTCACTCCCCTCTGCTCCAAGCCCAGGTGGACCTAATTCACGGCTCAAGGACTGGGTTCTGTTCTGGAGCGTTTGTTCGCCCAGGATCGCAACCTGCGATGTTCCCAGCGACCCATGTTCAGGCCTTGATCTATTTCCCTTTCCCCCCCCCCCCCGGCGTGTCCTCTTGCGCCGTTTATACCTAAAAAACGGTGGGTAGCACTGCTCTCCTCTGAGGATCTACTTGACACCGAAACACTCCGACTGGGCGGACGACTCTCCCTATTTTGGTACCTCCTCGTATTACCTATGTGTTTCCATTTATATACACGGCCTGTTTCAAAGTCCACCTTATCTCTATTTAATTTGTCCATCTTTACACCAATAATTTGGTCCTCAAATTTCTTTAAATCTGAGTCCAATAACTCCTGACATCTACTGATCTCTTCTTGGGGCACCTCCCTAGGAATACTATCATATAGTTTGACCAATTCCTCCTTAGTTTTGACTAGAGCGGTTTTATCCAGATTTATTAGCTCATCCACGAGGCCCATGGCACACCTATTGAGATGTGCCTCCCATCTCTCACGGGCTTCCTCGGGTACTTCCCAAGATGGGAAAATTTGTACCCTCAAACCTCTGGGTATAAGGGACTGTTCTTTGTAGATTCCCAGGCTCTGCCCATTCCACCAGAGCCTGGTGTATCTCATATGTTCCCTCTTAATCTGTCTGAAGATATCCTTTAGTATGGGAGACCTACCTCCCCCCATGTTACTCCCTCCCTCTAGTCTCCATTGATTAAGCCTAGAGTTCCAATCCTGTTCTCTTGTTTCTAAATTTCTGATATTTGTTGTGCTGGCCATCATATAAGGACCACAAGAACCCTTGTAGTCCAAATATTGTGGGCAAATAGTCAATCACAAGGATATGGCCGCACTAACTAATGTATGGGGCGTGCTACACTGGCCATACAATATATACTTCACCCTAGGAGGAGATCCCACAATCCTGCACATGTGATATGGTCTTTGATTGTTTTGTTTTTTCCGCTCTCGGCGGTCCTCACTAGATATATATAGGTTTAATCACTTAGCACTTAGCACTTTAATGTTTTATAATTGATATTATGCACTAGTCATGGGAGTTTGGATATAGAGGGTATGTCAGTGGATACAGGATATATGTAAAGAGCCGGCGCTTAGTGCCCCCTGGTGGTCATTGTTGTGACCTTTTTAGTATGTTTTTAAATGTCTGTAAATTTGATCTATGTTTCATTATTGAAAATAAATAGGTGATTTTGTACTCTCATTTGGGTGGTGCTCTTTTTCTGGCAGGTTGAGGGGATTGTGGGATCTCCTCCTAGGGTGAAGTATATATTGTATGGCCAGTGTAGCACGCCCCATACATTAGTTAGTGCGGCCATATCCTTGTGATTGACTATTTGCCCACAATATTTGGACTACAAGGGTTCTTGTGGTCCTTATATGATGGCCAGCACAACAAATATCAGAAATTTAGAAACAAGAGAACAGGATTGGAACTCTAGGCTTAATCAATGGAGACTAGAGGGAGGGAGTAACATGGGGGAGGTAGGTCTCCCATACTAAAGGATATCTTCAGACAGATTAAGAGGGAACATATGAGATACACCAGGCTCTGGTGGAATGTGCAGAGCCTGGGAATCTACAAAGAACAGTCCCTTATACCCAGAGGTTTGAGGGTACAAATTTTCCCATCTTGGGAAGTACCCGAGGAAGCCCGTGAGAGATGGGAGGCACATCTCAATAGGTGTGCCATGGGCCTCATGGATGAGCTAATAAATCTGGATAAAACCGCTCTAGTCAAAACTAAGGAGGAATTGGTCAAACTATATGATAGTATTCCTAGGGAGGTGCCCCAAGAAGAGATCAGTAGATGTCAGGAGTTATTGGACTCAGATTTAAAGAAATTTGAGGACCAAATTATTGGTGTAAAGATGGACAAATTAAATAGAGATAAGGTGGACTTTGAAACAGGCCGTGTATATAAATGGAAACACATAGGTAATACGAGGAGGTACCAAAATAGGGAGAGTCGTCCGCCCAGTCGGAGTGTTTCGGTGTCAAGTAGATCCTCAGAGGAGAGCAGTGCTACCCACCGTTTTTTAGGTATAAACGGCGCAAGAGGACACGCCGGGGGGGGGGGGGGGAAAGGGAAATAGATCAAGGCCTGAACATGGGTCGCTGGGAACATCGCAGGTTGCGATCCTGGGCGAACAAACGCTCCAGAACAGAACCCAGTCCTTGAGCCGTGAATTAGGTCCACCTGGGCTTGGAGCAGAGGGAGTGAGGATACGGATTGCCTCACAGTTGTGAATTTGACTGAGATACCTTTAACACAAGATGATAGGTCAGTATTGGCCAAGGGCTCAGCTTTGCACCAAGCAATAGGATGGACAAGTTCACGGTGGTAAAGGATTTGTATATGTTTTGTAGGAGACTACTTCTTAAAAAACAATTTGACACCCCCATGATGCCCAATGTGGATCTGACCTGGGAGGAGGGGGAAGCATTGGACGACTTAAGGACTCTCTTAGATGAACAAAATTCACAAGAAGAAGTCTGTAGGTCCTTACGTAAGCCTCTACATATATGCCCCTGTGGTCAATTAGTCCGGCGGTCGCTACCTTCTTCAAAGTTGTCAGTGAGGAAATCCGGAGGTTACCGATTGGAAGAAGCCCTCACAACCTCACCAGGGGTGAGTTAGATGCTCTTAAAAATCTGCAGTCTAGGACAGATATAACCATAAAAGAGGCGGATAAGGGCGGCAACATTGTAATAATGACAAGTGAATATTATCGCACAGAGGCCCTACGGCAGTTACAAAACTTTAACAATTATGAGAAACTCCCCGCCAATCCCCTCAGGAGGTATAAACATGAGTATGATGAGTTGATCATGAGGCATGGGTAGATGGGGTAATTGATCGTAAGTGCTATGAGTTTTTGGGGGTGGAGGCTCCGGTGGTGGCAACATTTTATATGTTGCCCAAGATACATAAGAACTTACGTCCCCCCCCGGAAGACCTATAGTGGCAGGAATTGGGGGGCTAACGGAAAAGGCATGTATCCTGGTGGACAAACACCTACAACCCCATGTACATACTTTACCGTCTTATGTGCGGGATTCGATGGATCTCTTGAAACGCCTGGATGCACTATGTGTACCATCGGATGTGATGTTAATTACTTTGGACGTAGAGTCATTGTACACAAACATAGCACATAGTCGGGCCATACAGACATGTCAGTATTTCCTGGGGAATGAGTAGCCAAGAATCACCGGCCTTTCAACAGTTCATTCTAACCTTACTAACTTTCATACTCACACATAATTTCTTCATGTTTGATCTCACCTATTACCGTCAGATCTGTGGGGTAGCCATGGGGGCACGGTGTGCTCCCTCTGTCGCCAACCTGTTTTTGGGTTGGTGGGAGAGGGAGGTAGTGTTCCATGAAAATTTGGCAATGTATCATCAGCATGTACTAGGTTTTTTCCGGTACATTGATGATATACTTATACTCTGGCAAGGTACAGAGGATCTATTTATTGAATTCTTGAACATTCTGAACACTAACGAATTTAATATCTTTTTAACAGCCAATATTTCCCACAAACAGGTTACTTTCCTGGACTTGGATATTAAATTAACAGGAGATGGTTCCCTGGAAACGGGACTATATCGAAAGGAGACTGCGGTAAATTCATTCCTACATTTCGACAGCTTCCATACGGCTGGTTTGAAATGCGGGATACCAGTGGGACAATTTCTCCGTGTCCGCAGAAATTGTTCCCGAGATGAGGAGTTTCAGTCCCAAGCCAGGGACCTGACGGAGCGATTTCAGAAAAGGGGATACCCCAAACAAGTGATTGCAAAGGCCTACAAACGGGCTAGGGACACCCCGCGGGAGAGACTCCTAATTCCCAAGAAAAGGGTTCGGAACTTGGCACAGGTAAGATTGATTACCAAATATAACAATGAGTGGGGAAGACTTAGACAAATTCTGAGGGACAATTGGAAAATACTGAAGACGGATCCCCAATTAGCGAGATGGGTGAGAGATGGGCCGCTTTTAACGGCACAGAGGGCCCCCAACATTAAAGATAAACTGTGTAGAAGTCACTATCAGAGACCGGGGAACTGGTTGGGCGAGATTAGAGATGGGGGGGGGTAGCCACAGATGTGGGGCATGCTCCATCTGCCCCTATATGCAAAAAGAAAAATGGATAACCAATATACACACAGGGACGAAATATGAAATCAAACAGTTTATTAACTGTAGGTCGGTGGGAGTAGTATATGGGTTGTCATGTGGTTGCCCCAAACTTTATGTGGGTGAGACTAAAAACACCCTAAAAGCCAGAATACAAGCCCACATCTCCAACATTAAGTTAGCCTCAAGAAACTTACAATTGGGAAAAGTCGTGCCCCCGGTGGCACTACACTTCCTATATGAACATAACAGTGATATTAGTAGTTTGAAAGTGGTAGGAATAGAAAAGGTAAGTATGGGACAGAGAGGGGGGGATGTCAAACGCCGTCTACAGCAGCGAGAATTACGCTGGATCTTCAATCTAGACTCTCAGACACCGAGGGGTTTGAACGAGGACCTTGCTTTCACACCTTTTTTAGGGGGTAATTAGATTCCCAGATGTTGGATGTAGGGGATCCTATTAGTTTTTTTTTGGGGGGATGGGCACTTTTTGGGGGTTGTGTGCACAGGGGCACAGTTCAACACATTGTGGGGGGTATGGAGCACTAGGTGGAGGGTTTTATGTGATGATTAAAGTGTGTGTTTTAGTCCATACAGATTTTGGGTAATGGTCACGTTGTCCTCAGAATCACCCAGGGAGTTTGAAGATATCCTCTTAAGAAATTAGAGCGGCTGGACGTGCAAAGGGGCATCCCCTGGAGACCAACTGCTCAAGAACTTACCTTAATTGTGTATTGCTGTACTAAATAGTGGTTGGGGCTTTGGATACCTTATCGTAGATGTGGGGGGTTTTGTTCTTTGTGTGGGTTTTTTCTCTCCCCCCTTTTTTCCCCCCCCCCGTTCCCCTTTTCCCCTCCCCCCACCCCCCCCCCTGTCTGGTCTGGCTCCCCCCTTTATGTACAGTTTTGCCTTCATCCGCCCTTTCATCTGTCCCCAGTATAAGTAGTGGGGTTATATTGGCCTTTCTGGCCAGCGTGTGTGGGGCGGAGTTTAGATGGGATTATGTAGACCGGAGTATGGGTGTTGGGTTGGGGTCCCTCTTCAACACATATATATCTCCCATAAGAATGAGTAGGAGTCAGATATATGTGAGATGCTAGTCTGGCAAACATTTCCCGTTGAATAAGAGCACCTGATTGTGGGACTTAGGCATTGGTTTATGGGTCTGATCTAGTTAGTGGCTTGGGATGCTGGCCCTCTCACCCCGTTCCTCTCTCTCCTTTTCTCTCCCCCCCCCCCCCCCCTTTCTCCCTCTCCTTCCCTCTGGATACTGTGAATAACTTGATGAAAAAACTTCTTAGTTCTCTGTAGTTGTAGTATTTGTACTGTATAGGGGTATTGTGAATTATTATGACTTGGATGTAAATTATATATGGAAAGATCAATGTATTATATTAATGGATGTGTAGTTGTGTTTGTAATGGGGCCTGGGGGGAGGTACCTTGTGTTCTTGCCGACCTCGTTCCACGCCATTTGGGTGCCGCCGGGTAGTACGCTTGTACTCCCCGCGGCCGGTTACATCTCTGCTCGTTTTCTCAGCCAACGTCGGCTGACGCTGGTGCAGGGGCTGGGGCCGCTGACGCACTTCCGGCCGGGGTGTGTTGGTGAGCCCTGGCCTCCTGTGATTGGCTGTGGCCGCGGGCGCACCTCCGGCCGGGGTGCGCGCGGCGGCGCGGCCACGAGCAGTTCCCATTGGCGTGGGAGCGGGGTGGGTGAGTATATAGGGGTGCCTGCCATTATAGGCCTTATTGTGTGTGCCCATGAAGTAACGGGTCCCCGACCGTTACGAACGCGTAGGCTAGGGGCAGGGGGACAGAGTGAAACGCTGGCCAATTAATGGGTAATGTACTGACTGTTGCACATGTGATATGGTCTTTGATTGTTTTGTTTTTTCCGCTCTCGGCGGTCCTCACTAGATATATATAGGTTTAATCACTTAGCACTTAGCACTTTAATGTTTTATAATTGATATTATGCACTAGTCATGGGAGTTTGGATATAGAGGGTATGTCAGTGGATACAGGATATATGTAAAGAGCCGGCGCTTAGTGCCCCCTGGTGGTCATTGTTGTGACCTTTTTAGTATGTTTTTAAATGTCTGTAAATTTGATCTATGTTTCATTATTGAAAATAAATAGGTGATTTTGTACTCTCATTTGGGTGGTGCTCTTTTTCTGGCAGGTTGAGGGGATTGTGGGATCTCCTCCTAGGGTGAAGTACATCAATCATCAGGGTGGGACTCGGAGCAAGCGAGCCCTCAAGGAAGTGTCCTTGATCTTGTCTTGGGCGGAGGCGAATGTTCCCTGCATTTCGGCGGTTTACATCCCAGGGGTGGAGAACCAGGAGGCGGACTCCCTGAGCAGGGGGATGTCTTGCCTGGGAGAGTGGTCTCTCAGCAACAAGATCTTTCTCGCCCTGTGTCGCCGCTGGGGTCAGCCGGACGTGGACCTGTTTGCGTCCCATCACAATCACAAGCTCCCAAGATTCGTCTCTCTGTCAAGAGATCCTCTGGCCTTCGCCATGGACGCTCTAGCGATTCCTTGGTCGGAATTTTAGCTCCTTTATGCATTACCTCCCTTTCCTCTGCTGGGTCGTGTGCTGCAAAAGATAGCCCAGGTAGGGGTACCCACCATCCTGGTGGCCCCCCACTGGCCGAGAAGGTGCTGGTTCGCGGACATAGTTCAGATGTCAGTGGATCGCTTTGTCATGCCCGACGATCCAGAGCTTCTCACTCAGGGGCTGCTACACCATCCCAATTGACAAACACTGGCTTTGACGGCTTGGCTGCTGAAACCTCCATCCTGATGGATAAGGGGCTGCCGGCCTTGGTCGTCAGTACCATGATTCAGGCTCGGAAGAAATCCTCTTCCATGATTTATTACAGGGTCTGGCATGCTTACATTGCCTGGTGTGAGTCTAAGTCTTTTCCTTGTAGCTCTCTTTCCCTTTCCAGGATTTTGGAATTTCTACAACATGGTTTGGAGTCGGGTCTGCAAGTGAGTACCCTCAAAGGACAGGTTTCGGCCTTGGCTATCTTTTTCCAAAGATCCTTCACCAATCTAGGCTTATCAAGACCTTTTTCCAAGGAGTTACCCATGTACGTCCGCCGCGTAAGCCTTTGCTACCGGTGTGGGATTTGAACTTTGTGCTTTCTGCTCTCCAGGGCCCTCCCTTTGAGCCCTTGTGTGATTCTGTTTTACCTATTCTGACTCTGAAAGTGGTCTTTTTGGTAGCTATCACTTCGGTGCATCGCGTCTCTGAGCTGGCGGCGCTTTCTATGAAGCCTTCTTATTTTGAGCGGCATAAGGATAAGGTGGTTTTGCGTCTTAAACCGGAATTCTTGCCTAAAGTTGTCTCTGCCTTTCATCTCAATGAGGACATTGTCTTGCCTTCCTTGTGTCCTGCGCCTTCTAATTCTAAGGAGAGGACCCTCCATTCCCTGGATGTGGTCAGGGCGCTTAAGTACTATTTGGTTGCTACGGAGTCCTTTCGGAAGTCAGATTCTCTGTTTGTCCTTCCTGACGGACCTAAGAAGGGCTTGCCTCCAGCTAAATCCACTATCAGCAAGTAGATCAGACAGGTCATTGGGGCAAATGTATTCTGCCAAGAGGAAGGAACCCACTTTCCGTGTTACAGCTCACTCTACTAGAGCTATTGGTTCCTCTTGGGCTTTTCAGCACCAGGCTTCAGTTGAACAGGTTTGTAAGGCTGCTACCTGGTCTTCAGTTCATACTTTTTTTTTACAAGGTTGACGTTAGGGCCTCAGCTGTTGCTGTTTTTGGTCGCAAAGTGTCGGTAGTGTCATGAACTACGCACTGTTGCTTTCTGGGGATCCCACCCTTCTTCTTGGACACTGCTTTTGGATGTCCCAATAGTGAAGAATGAAGATGAAGCGACCCGTGCAGGATACCAGGAAAAATACAATTCTTTGATTACTCACCTGTAAAATTGATTTTATTGGTATCCTGCACAGGTCGCTTCATCCCACCCTTGTTCTGTTATCCTCTTGCTTTGTTATGGCGATTACCGTTGAGAGAGTTTATAGTGGGACTGTGTGAAGTAACATGGTCTCTGCCTCCCGGCTTCTCTTTATTACTGCTTTTCAACACTGGGAGTTATAGGAAATTTGCTGCCCTTTTATGGGCCGGGAGGAGCCACAAGTCTTCTTGCAGTCAGCTGCGCCACCTTGTGGCAGTTAACTCAATAGCGAAGAATGAAGATGAAGCGACGCGTGCAGGATACCAATAAAATCAATTCTACAGGTGAGTAATCACAGATTTGTATTATCATACAATCTCCTTGAATTTGTTTACCGTTAATTAAAAGGATACAAGTTAAACCACAGCCAATCCAGGCTGTGGCAGTGAATAAAAAGCAACGAACATATACTGAACTAATTGTTGCATCAATTTTAATCAACTTACCGAAACTGTAAGTCATACAATTTTCCTTATATCCCTTTTACCTTTAATTACAAGTTTTTCACACTTCCCCCACAACGGTTACAAGCCTCACAACACATCTAAAATCAGAAAATTAAAGCAGACCTCAACTAATTATTCTGCACTAACCACTAGAACCTTCTCTGATGGCACAATTATCTCCATCCATCCAGAACAGTGATCTACCTCAACTCACACCGCCTACCTGGACCTCAGGAACACCGCTTATTTCATTTCAACACCGACCTACAACCTCTAAACCATCTAGGATCCACCAACCACATTGCTCCAACCCGCTAGAAACTCACCTCATCCTGAACAAGGAATCATGCACCACAAACCAGCTCAAAGAACTCAGAATATAGGGCCTAAAGTGTAATTCACACTGACCAATCTGAATAACGCTACCTGAGAGGAGAAATCCCTCAGACAGCAAGATAACAATTCCAACAATTTTTGAGGCCTAATTAGTCAGAGGCAATGATACCTAGTGGTTTCTGATTTAATTAAAAGGTGGAAAAGTCCCCTCAAACAAAGCTTCACTTTGGTAACACTATTGCATTTATTTATTAATATTTATGTATATATACTAACCTATTTTCCCCTCACAGGATCGCAGAGAACATTAACCCTTTATTTACTCTCCCTTTTAACAAAACTTTTTTTTCCACAGCGCACCAACACTAATCTTTTCTTCACCTAGGCCCACACCTAAGTTAGAACAGATTAAACCATCTACAGTACTATGGTGGTACTCGCTAAGTTTGGGAGACCAATTTCTCCTTCAGAGACTGCTGGCACTTGGCCCTCAGAACCTAGACCCTAGAGTTCCTTCGGTATCTCAGCCTTGCTGGGAAAACCAGGATCCGCAGGATATTGTGGAGAGGTTAGCAATTTAGATCTGGCAGTCCGAAGGAAATCATTAAAGAAAAGGAAGCATTTAGTTTCCTTTAATTCTGAAGAGGATGCTTCCATAGTTTCTTATGATTAGTTATCAGAGGGTGAACTTCCTTCAGGGAAGGGTCCTCTACACAAGAGGGCTCTCTGTTTAAGGATCAGATGGAAGTTCTGATTAATTCCATTTTAGAGATTCTGGATATCTCAGCTCCAAAAGTTTCCAAGAGGAAAAAGGAAGATTTGTCACCGAGAAACAGAGGCAGCTGTTTTCTCCAGTACTGTCGAAAAGAAATAGGAGAAACCGGATAGGCTCCCTTCCATTCCTAGAGTTTTTAATAGTAAGTATCCTTTCCCTCAGATCTGTTTAATTTATGTTCTCTTCCTCCTGTGATAGACGTTCCAGTTTCAGGTCTCTCTAATACTACTGGTATGCCATCCTCTGATAGTGCCTCCTTAAAGGATCCAGCGGATAAGCGCATACTGTAGATCAGGTGGCACGTCACACTTTTTCTGTTGTAGAACCAAATTTACTTGCCTTTAACCCTTTGGCCCCATTACCTGCATACTCAAAGCCCAAGGGGGGCAGAAGAGCCTGTGCCCCCTCCCCTTAAAATTAAAGAAAAAGCATTGATAGTGTGGATTAGTAGTTGTATTTTATTTGAAAATGTCATAAAGTGCTCTTTTCAGTTTGTGGGGTGTCTCCTGGGTTAAACGTATCTAGGCATGTTGGGTATTGTTCTGTTTGGGGGATCTTGCACTAGCTTGTTTTTTCCTGTCAGCATTTCTCCCCGGCCAGCATGCAAGTCGGAGGGAGAGCGGTGGATTCCCAAGACTAGGAAAAGACCTTGGGGACATACCAACAGCTGCACCCCGAGATACGGAGCAACGGCAGGAGCATATCAGAGCGGCACAGCGGAAAGTGCCAGCGAGTCACGTGGAGAAGGACGGACTGAGTGCAGGGGCAGCGTTCGGCTGCCCTGCAGGTAAAGGGGACCTGTCCTTGCAGTAATGTTGCCCACTCCAGCAGGAACAGAAGGGGCCCTCAGAGAATCTCAACCGACAGTAGGATTGTAAAACTTTTTTCATTGGTGCATGTGTAAGGGATACCAAGGGTTAAAGTACTGACGTATTGCTGTTATAGTATTTTTAGCCGGAAGTTAAAATAAAGGAAACTGAAGCAAAATCTAAATCTGAAGATAGGAAACATAGCAAAGCACCCAAAAAATCCAAACGTTGTGAAGTTTGTAATGTTGTGCTTCCAGACACTTGGCAGATTATTCTGTGCCTGAAGTGTGATATGGCTAAAAAGGATGCAGTGGCTTTACTCAGGGAGATCCAGGTTATAAGGCAGGAGACAGCCTCTATTCGGGATGCCCAGAAAGATTTTGTCACTTAGTCTCAGTGGTCTGTTGCTATCGCACCAATTTTCACTTCAGTTTCAGAAAGTCAGGTGGGGAAACAAGGTCTATCTATAACTAATACTGCTCCCAGTACCTTGCCTTCCGCCCCCGTGCAGATTGAGATAATACCTGAATCAGGTGAACTAGTGGAAGAGGATGTTTCCTCTTAGGATTCTCTGGATGAGGATGTCCATGAGGAGGGGGAACAGGAATATTTCCACAATGAGAAACAAGAGAAGTTGTTAATAGATAACCCCCTATCTGTCCAGGATGAAATGTATAAACCATTTTTGGATAGAAAAACTGCTAAAGCTTTTCCGGTCCATTCAGCACTTAAAGACATTATTAGGACGGAGTGGGAATTCCCAGATAAGAGTTATGCCTAACTCCTTAAAAGCCATCAGGAAAGTATTGTATGATTTTGAATCTAAAGAGATTAAGCAGATTCATTCGATACAAGAGATTCAGGATGAAATCAATATATTCGGTCACAAATGTTCTGATAGAAAAGGCCCTGTTGGTAAATTTAGGTTTACAAGACGCCTATCTGCATATTCCCATTATGATCTCACACCGCAAGTATCTCAGGTTTGCGGTTTAGTTAAATCAGGAAATTGCAGAGCACTGCCATTTGGCCGGTCCTCATCCCCGAAGATCCTAGCAGACCAAAGGCTTACCTCATAGTGATCCCATATCTGGATGACCTTCTGCTGTTAAACAAGTCAGAGCTAGCATTGCTAGCAGATCTGGAGAGGACCCTGTCCATACTGAAGGGTTTGGGGTGGATAATAAATGTAGAAATGTCCAGTCTAACGCCCAGTCAACAGTGCAAATTCCCGGGGTTCGAGGGTTCAACATAGAGAGCACCCAGCAAACATTATTTCTTCTGCAAGAAATGATAGACATGATTGCAGTGGAGGCACTGAGATTGATTTCCCTTATAATCTCCATAAGAGAAATTATGAAGGTCCCGGCAGTATCTTGGTCTCAGTTACATACAAGAACATTACAAAGATTCTTGCTAGAGCAGTGGGACAAGCAGCAGAGTTCACTAGACTAACTAGTCCAGTTGAATCCAAAGATCCTAGAAGATCTCAAATGGCTAGATCCAGAGATTCTAGGGTAAGGAACAGAGTGGAGACAGACCAACCCAGAGATAATCATGACAGATGCAAGCAATTGGGGTTGGGGAGCCCACTTGGGAAGCCACCAGGTGCAGGGAACGTGGCCAAAGGCCTTGGCAGGTTCTCGAATTTCAGAGAACACCTGCCGACCAAGTTGGCACTCAATCATTCTGGCCAGCAGTAGTGGGCAAGGACGCAAATGCCTGGCACTCGTACGTGCCCTGTTAAAGGGACAGCGGGAATGCGTTAGCTGCTTGCACATGTGCCATTGGACTGGGAAAGGTGGCGAGTTTTTGGGCGACCTGGGGGGTTTGACACAGCGGGACATCCTGAATCTGGATGCCCCGGGGAGAGCGAGTATGCCTTCCCCGGAGTGCTCTGTGGAAAAAAAACAATATATAATTTACCTGGGAAATTCCTGGACAAAAAAGCACAGTTAAACATGTATAGCGCAAAATAATGAAAAATGGTCTAGCAACATTAGGGAGACAAAATGTAGGCTGGCATTTAAAGGGTTTATATCCAGCCCTGGGTCATTGGCTTGTCTATAGTCGGAGGCATTTTAATTTTAAATAAGTAGCATTTAGTAACAATTAAATCCAGTTTTACTGTTTTTTCAGCCTGGTTAATCAGTGTTTTATTAGTTACAAATTTAAGTCTTTATATAAAGATTTGTAAAGTGAATGTATCATTTTCATTAGACTACTCTACCAAATAGTTTCCAGTATAATACAAAATCTAATCCTTAAAGTGGGCCAAAACCCATGGAGATGCCCCCTCACCTGGGGCATCCAAAATCAGGATGCCCCTTTGTGTGAAGAGGTGAGTTTACTCAGGCGACCTGGGGGGTTTCACACCGGGGGCAAGGATCGGGGTTTGGCCCACTTTAATAAGAGTCAATAAAGTGTCAATTAATATCCTACATAGGCTAAACCTCACTAGTGCCAATTGCAAACACAAACAGCATTAAGCATATCCAAGTCCCAAAATGCATTGTTAATGAACGCAATGAGGGAATATGATTAAAGAGGTATACTGACCACTCAATTTTAACACGGGCATTCATGGCACAAGACCATTTCTCCCATCAGGTACTTCTGGATTTGTCCCATCAAAATCGTCACCTTGACCCTGGATATTTGTATCCCCAACCAGCCAATTGTGGCATGTCACCCTGGTGCCCCTCCCACCCAACCAATGAGGTGGGGGAACAGAGCGCAACCAGCAGCACCACTCTGCACCAACCATTTAATGGTCAGGGCTCCTCGCTATACAGGAAGGCTCTCACCAGACTCAGTCTTGCAATCAGCCCACATGCCCCCTCCTCCCCCCCAGGCACAGACAAAGCAAAGGGGAAGAGTGGTGGCAGGCAAGCTGGAGGGACAGCAGCACGAGCATCATACAGGGATTGGAGCGTGGTGGGGTGAACACCAGGAGCTCCAGCCCATCCCAGGTACCCGATGACACGGCCACATTCACCAGGGTGGCTGGGTTTGGTTAATCTGACCATTTTTTCAAAGCAACTAATAGGGATGTCCAGATTTTAATTTACCAGGTTTTGTTCCGTGCCCCAAATCGGGATGCCCCATCGTGTGAACCCCCCATTAGCCCATAAAAAATCACCTGTCCAGATGCCAATGGCACATGCGGGTACTCTTGTCCAATGAGAGATTCCTTATGTGACGTAATTCGGCAGGCGGCTCTCATTGACTTGAATGTAGAGAAGCATGCAAGGCCGCATGCATGCAGTTGCGTTCCCGTATTAACCTATCTGAATGGCCGGGGTAGAAGTGCGCACAATGCCGGGGATGCGACAGCATGTGCTCTCCATTGTAATCAATGAGAGCCACCTGCTGAATGATATAGTCACAGCAGCTGCTGCTGGGTTTTGTTCCACTTTAACAAATTGCTAGGCTAGTTTTTGATATCAACTACATTGGTCACACATCATGCAATGTTGTCACTATCAAAAATTAAGCTTGTGATTTGTTAAGCTGCTACAAGTGAAGTGTCCCAAATTTGTCCCAGCTCAGCTTGTGGTCAGCTTAGGTTTGGTCCATTTTAATGAGGACCAGCCACCTAAAACACGCCTTGGGCATCCGGAGTTGGGATGCTCCACTGTGTGAAACCAGCCAGGAATCCCAGTACATACTACTGTTTCCTGTGGGCTCCCGCATCCAGCTATTCAGTGCCATGCAGGTTGCAGCGGCTCCCCACTCCATATGCTGTGCATTAGTACACTTGTCATATGGCGCTGATAGGACAAGAGCCTGTGCATGTGTAAGTTTGAGGGGTGATCTGGGGGGTTGCACACAGTGGGGCATCCCAAATCACTATGCCCCAGCGATAGTATAAATCCCCAGGTGCTTCATTCCGACCACACTATCAGCTCTGGGTATTTTTAGCCGTCTTTTACCTACAGCCCTCTAGTGTGCACGGAAGAATACTAAAGATTACACATTTCCGGGTAAATGAGTATCTTTTTATTCCAGCTACACATGGCCATTAACATCTGTTAGATTATCGGTCCCATACGAGTTATTTTGCAAGAGCATGTGCCAACGCCATCGCAAGGTTTTTAGACAGATAAACAGACAGCGAGGCCCACAACACAGAGCCTCAGATCAGCAACCCGGCTCACGCAATATTGATAGAGAACGGCCAGGCGCAACAATCACTCATCTCTAGCCACCGGATCTCCGGCTCCACGTCACGAGTGTGACGCTAACCATAGCAGAGAGCTATTGGATGATGCGACTTGTGTCATGAAAGGAACTGATAGGGAGTTAGGAAAAACCGCATCCCAGCATCCCTCCGGCTTACTGTGCACTGCAGACTGAGACAGCCCTCCCCGCCTGGCTGCGCTAAATCCCTGATATCTGTCTCACAGCTCATTAGCCCTATAAACACGGTTACCTTTTGTCGTAAGCAGGCCAGGGCAATGGCAGCATTAACCCTATAAGCTCTCTGTTATCTTTTGTAGTACGCAGGCCAGGCAATGGCAGCATTAACCCTATAAGTCATCTGTTGCCTTTTGTAGTACGTAGGCCAGGGGAATGGCAGCATTAACCCTATAAGGCCTCTGTTGCCTTTTGTAGTACACAGGCCAGGGCAATGGCAGTATTATCCCTATAATCTCTCTGTTACCTTTTGTAGTACGCAGGCCAGGGGAATGGCAGCATTAACCCTATAAGCCCTCTGTTACCTTTTGTAGTACGCAGGCCAGGGCAATGGCAGCATTAACCCTATAAGCTCTCTGTTAACTTTTGTAGTATGCAGGCCAGGGGAATGGCAGCATTAGCCCTATAATCTCTCTGTTACCTTTTGTAGTACGCAGGCCAGGGGAATGGCAGCATTAACCCTATAAGCCCTCTGTTACCTTTTGTAGTACGCAGGCCAGGGCAATGGCAGCATTAACCCTATAAGCTCTCTGTTACCTTTTGTAGTATGCAGGCCAGGGGAATGGCAGCATTAGCCCTATAAGCCCTCTGTTACCTTTTGTAGTACGCAGGCCAGGGGAATGGCAGCATTAGCCCTATAAGCTCTCTGTTAGCTTTTGTAGTATGCAGGCCAGGGGAATGGCAGCATTAGCCCTATAAGCTCTCTGTTACCTTTTGTAGTACGCAGGCCAGGGGAATGACAGCATTAACCCTATAAGCGCTCTGTTAGCTTTTGTAGTATGCAGGCCAGGGGAATGGCAGCATTAACCCTATAAGGCCTCTGTTACCTTTTGTAGTACGCAGGCCAGCGGAATGGCAGCATTAGCCCTATAAGCTCTCTGTTAGCTCTTGTAGTACGCAGGCCAGGGGAATGGCAGCATTAGCCCTATAAGCCCTCTGTTACCTTTTGTAGTACGCAGGCCAGGGGAATGGCAGCATTAGCCCTATAAGCCCTCTGTTAGCTTTTGTAGTATGCAGGCCAGGGGAATGGCAGCATTAGCCCTATAAGCTCTCTGTTACCTTTTGTATTAAGCAGGCCAGGGGAATGGCAGCATAGGCCCTATAAGCTCTCTGTTACCTTTTGTAGTATGCAGGCCAGGGGAATGGCAGCATTAACCCTATAAGGCCTCTGTTACCTTTTGTAGTACGCAGGCCAGCGGAATGGCAGCATTAGCCCTATAAGCTCTCTGTTAGCTCTTGTAGTACGCAGGCCAGGGGAATGGCAGCATTAGCCCTATAAGCTCTCTGTTACCTTTTGTAGTACGCAGGCCAGGGGAATGGCAGCATTAACCCTATAAGGCCTAGCTTTTGTAGTACGCAGGCCAGGGGAATGGCAGCATTAGCCCTATAAGCTCTCTGTTAGCTTTTGTAGTACGCAGGCCAGGGGAATGGCAGCATTAGCCCTATAAGCTCTCTGGTAACTTTTGTAGTACGCAGGCCAGGGGAATGGCAGCATTAGCCCTATAAGCTCTCTGTTAGCTTTTGTAGTACGCAGGCCAGGGGAATGGCAGCATTAACCCTATAAGCTCTCTGTTACCTTTTGTAGTACGCAGGCCAGGGGAATGGCAGAATTAGCCCTATAAGCTTTCTGTTAGCTTTTGTAGTACGCAGGCCAGGGGAATGGCAGCATTAGCCCTATAAGCTCTCTGTTAGCTTTTGTAATACGCAGGCCAGGGGAATGGCAGCATTAACCCTATAAGATCTCTGTTACCTTTTGTAGTAAGCTGGCCAGGGCAATGGCAGCTTTAACCCTATAAGCGCTCTGTTAGCTTTTGTAGTATGCAGGCCAGGGGAATGGCAGCATTAACCCTATAAGGCCTCTGTTACCTTTTGTAGTACGCAGGCCAGCGGAATGGCAGCATTAGCCCTATAAGCTCTCTGTTACCTTTTGTATTAAGCAGGCCAGGGGAATGGCAGCATAGGCCCTATAAGCTCTCTGTTAGCTTTTGTAGTACGCAGGCCAGGGGAATGGCAGCATTAGCCCTATAAGCTCTCTGTTAGCTTTTGTAGTACGCAGGCCAGGGGAATGGCAGCATCAACCCTATAAGATCTCTGTTACCTTTTGTAGTAAGCTGGCCAGGGCAATGGCAGCTTTAACCCTATAAGCGCTCTGTTAGCTTTTGTAGTATGCAGGCCAGGGGAATGGCAGCATTAACCCTATAAGGCCTCTGTTACCTTTTGTAGTACGCAGGCCAGCGGAATGGCAGCATTAGCCCTATAAGCTCTCTGTTACCTTTTGTATTAAGCAGGCCAGGGGAATGGCAGCATAGGTCCTATAAGCTCTCTGTTACCTTTTGTAGTACGCAGGCCAGGGGAATGGCAGCATTAGTCCTATAAGCTCTCTGTTAGCTTTTGTAGTACGCAGGCCAGGGGAATGGCAGCATTAACCCTATAAGATCTCTGTTACCTTTTGTAGTAAGCTGGCCAGGGCAATGGCAGCTTTAACCCTATAAGCGCTCTGTTAGCTTTTGTAGTATGCAGGCCAGGGGAATGGCAGCATTAACCCTATAAGGCCTCTGTTACCTTTTGTAGTACGCAGGCCAGCGGAATGGCAGCATTAGCCCTATAAGCTCTCTGTTACCTTTTGTATTAAGCAGGCCAGGGGAATGGCAGCATAGGCCCTATAAGCTCTCTGTTAGCTTTTGTAGTACGCAGGCCAGGGGAATGGCAGCATTAGCCCTATAAGCTCTCTGTTAGCTTTTGTAGTACGCAGGCCAGGGGAATGGCAGCATTAACCCTATAAGATCTCTGTTACCTTTTGTAGTAAGCTGGCCAGGGCAATGGCAGCTTTAACCCTATAAGCGCTCTGTTAGCTTTTGTAGTATGCAGGCCAGGGGAATGGCAGCATTAACCCTATAAGGCCTCTGTTACCTTTTGTAGTACGCAGGCCAGCGGAATGGCAGCATTAGCCCTATAAGCTCTCTGTTACCTTTTGTATTAAGCAGGCCAGGGGAATGGCAGCATAGGCCCTATAAGCTCTCTGTTAGCTTTTGTAGTACGCAGGCCAGGGGAATGGCAGCATTAGCCCTATAAGCTCTCTGTTAGCTTTTGTAGTACGCAGGCCAGGGGAATGGCAGCATCAACCCTATAAGATCTCTGTTACCTTTTGTAGTAAGCTGGCCAGGGCAATGGCAGCTTTAACCCTATAAGCGCTCTGTTAGCTTTTGTAGTATGCAGGCCAGGGGAATGGCAGCATTAACCCTATAAGGCCTCTGTTACCTTTTGTAGTACGCAGGCCAGCGGAATGGCAGCATTAGCCCTATAAGCTCTCTGTTACCTTTTGTATTAAGCAGGCCAGGGGAATGGCAGCATAGGTCCTATAAGCTCTCTGTTACCTTTTGTAGTACGCAGGCCAGGGGAATGGCAGCATTAGTCCTATAAGCTCTCTGTTAGCTTTTGTAGTACGCAGGCCAGGGGAATGGCAGCATTAACCCTATAAGATCTCTGTTACCTTTTGTAGTAAGCTGGCCAGGGCAATGGCAGCTTTAACCCTATAAGCGCTCTGTTAGCTTTTGTAGTATGCAGGCCAGGGGAATGGCAGCATTAACCCTATAAGGCCTCTGTTACCTTTTGTAGTACGCAGGCCAGCGGAATGGCAGCATTAGCCCTATAAGCTCTCTGTTACCTTTTGTATTAAGCAGGCCAGGGGAATGGCAGCATAGGCCCTATAAGCTCTCTGTTAGCTTTTGTAGTACGCAGGCCAGGGGAATGGCAGCATTAGCCCTATAAGCTCTCTGTTAGCTTTTGTAGTACGCAGGCCAGGGGAATGGCAGCATTAACCCTATAAGATCTCTGTTACCTTTTGTAGTAAGCTGGCCAGGGCAATGGCAGCTTTAACCCTATAAGCGCTCTGTTAGCTTTTGTAGTATGCAGGCCAGGGGAATGGCAGCATTAACCCTATAAGGCCTCTGTTACCTTTTGTAGTACGCAGGCCAGCGGAATGGCAGCATTAGCCCTATAAGCTCTCTGTTACCTTTTGTATTAAGCAGGCCAGGGGAATGGCAGCATAGGTCCTATAAGCTCTCTGTTACCTTTTGTAGTACGCAGGCCAGGGGAATGGCAGCATTAGCCCTATAAGCTCTCTGTTAGCTTTTGTAGTACGCAGGCCAGGGGAATGGCAGCATTAACCCTATAAGATCTCTGTTACCTTTTGTAGTAAGCTGGCCAGGGCAATGGCAGCTTTAACCCTATAAGCGCTCTGTTAGCTTTTGTAGTATGCAGGCCAGGGGAATGGCAGCATTAACCCTATAAGGCCTCTGTTACCTTTTGTAGTATGCAGGCCAGGGGAATGGCAGCATTAGCCCTATAAGCTCTCTGTTACCTTTTGTATTAAGCAGGCCAGGGGAATGGCAGCATAGGCCCTATAAGCTCTCTGTTACCTTTTGTAGTACGCAGGCCAGGGGAATGGCAGCATTAGCCCTATAAGCTCTCTGTTACCTTTTGTAGTACGCAGGCCAGGGGAATGGCAGCATTAACCCTATAAGGCCTAGCTTTTGTAGTACGCAGGCCAGGGGAATGGCAGCATTAGCCCTATAAGCTCTCTGTTAGCTTTTGTAGTATGCAGGCCAGGGGAATGGCAGCATTAGCCCTATAAGCTCTCTGGTAACTTTTGTAGTACGCAGGCCAGGGGAATGGCAGCATTAGCCCTATAAGCTCTCTGTTAGCTTTTGTAGTGCGCAGGCCAGGGGAATGGCAGCATTAACCCTATAAGCACTCTGTTAGCTTTTGTAGTACGCAGGCCAGGGGAATGGCAGCATTAACCCTATAAGCTCTCTGTTACCTTTTGTAGTACGCAGGCCAGGGGAATGGCAGAATTAGCCCTATAAGCTCTCTGTTAGCTTTTGTAGTACGCAGGCCAGGGGAATGGCAGCATTAGCCCTATAAGCTCTCTGTTAGCTTTTGTAGTACGCAGGCCAGGGGAATGGCAGCATTAACCCTATAAGATCTCTGTTACCTTTTGTAGTAAGCTGGCCAGGGCAATGGCAGCTTTAACCCTATAAGGCCTCTGTTTCCTTTTGTAGTACGCAGGCCAGGGGAATGGCAGCATTAACCCTATAAGGCCTCTGTTACCTTTTGTAGTACGCAGGCCAGGGGAATGGCAGCATTAACCCTATAAGGCCTCTGTTTCCTTTTGTAGTATGCAGGCCAGGGCAATGGCAGCATTAACCCTATAAGGCCTCTGTTACCTTTTGTAGTATGCAGGCCAGGGGAATGGCAGCATTAACCCTATAAGGCCTCTGTTACCTTTTGTAGTACGCAGGCCAGGGGAATGGCAGCATTAACCCTATAAGGCCTCTGTTTCCTTTATTAGTAAGCTGGCCAGGGCAATGGCAGCATTAACCCTATAAGGCCTCTGTTACCTTTTGTAGTATGCAGGCCAGGGGAATGGCAGCATTAGCCCTATAAGGCCTCTGTTTCCTTTTATAGTACGCAGGCCAGGGGAATGGCAGCATTAACCCTATAAGGCCTCTGTTTCCTTTTGTAGTAAGCTGGCAAACAAAATATGACCCGAGAAACCTGCTAGCTGACCTGGAGCCTGACCCTTCTCCTAAGCATTTTAGGTTTTACAGAGCACAAGAGGTCATCCTTTGACAGCATACTTGTTCAGTGGATATTGGGAGTCACGCAGAAACAATATGGCTAAAGTTCTGCCCCTTTAAAGTGGGCCAAAAGCCAAGATTTTAAAGGGTAATTATATATTCAATGACATTTTTGAAGTGGACCAAAATCCATGGAGATCGTCCCAGGAATATATAAGAATCGATTGATTCCCTCCCCCCGGGGCATCCAAAGTCACAACGTTAGCGGCTCCGAGCATGCTGATAGCTGCATTCCCCGCTACCCTCTAACAGGGAAGGTGCCCGCACGGCCATCCACAAATGCCTGGTGTTGGTACACGCCCTTCTAGAGGGATAGGGGGTGTATGGCCGTGGCTCCCTCATGCACCGTTGTAGCGGGAAACAAGGTAAGTGTATGGGGCGACGGGGGTGGGGGGGAGGTTCACACAGCAGGGGGCATCCCGATTTTGGATGTCCATGGGGGGAGAATCGATCTGCCCGGGAATCTCACAAATTCCCGGGTCAATCGCTGTGGGTTTTGGTCCATTTTTATTGTCTCCAATATAGTCAAAATGACAGAAAATCTATTTCTGTATCCTATTGAACGTTGGCACCAGAGCCAGGTCACATTTAGTTAAGCCACTGCCTTCACCTCTTTCCCGATGCTGCACCTGCTAGAGAAAGCACATCAGCCTAGGTGAGGACGCAGGGTGAGCCTTGACATTTTTGTGCTGTATGAGCATACCTCCCAAGTGTCCCTCCCTAATTTGGAGGGACTGTCCCTCTTTTGAATCCATGTCCCCGTCCCTCGTTGTATTTCTCTGTCCTTTGAGGTTTAACATGCAGATCTTCATCAATAAATGATTAATTTGCCTATTAAGTGTTTATATTGTTGGAACATCAATGAATGAGGGGGCGTTGCTTAATTTAACATATGTCCCTCTTTCCCACCCTTAAAAGTTAGGAGGTATGTATGAGCTCCTCGTCTGTAAATTAACAGGAAGCCCTAGAAGCCACAGAGTTCTCGTGAGCACGGGATTGCTGTTCTTGTTTAGGGAGCGCGCACGGCTATATGGATACAGGGGGTGCCGCTTCCAATGTAAGACCGGAAGTACCGGGAAGCTAGTAGTGGTAGCGAGTGACACCTTGGTTGGGCGACGGCTCGCTAGCCGGCTGGGGAGGGGGTTATCAGACCTCCAGTGCAGAGGAGCCTGTGCTCGGGGAAGTATGAGTATCGGGCGTACCGAATACAGGATACTGAGTGTACACGTCGCTGCACTGCTATGGTTTGTTTGGTAGAAGAGCCCCGGGTGTGGGGCAGAATGGGGAGACCTATACTTTTCTACCTCACGTGGCTGATCTTGCGGGGGGCAGGGGATGCTGCTGCTGCTGCTGCTGTTATGAGCAAGGAAGAGAAGTCAAACCTCAGGTGGGTGCTGTCCTGGCAATGGGGAGATTGCTCACTTGTCTAAGGTTTAGGGGTGGTGGTGGTATTTTTATTGTCCATATTGGTGGGGTATTGTTATTGTTTATTCTGAGGGGGTGTATTGTTGTATTGTTATTGCCCATACTGGGGGGGGGGGGGGGGGGGGTGTATTATTATTGTTTGTTCTGAGAGGTTGTATTGTTATTGTTTATACTGGGGGGTTGTATTGTTAGTGTTTATACTTGGGGGGGGGGGGTATTTTTATTGTTTATACTGGTGGAGGTGTATTGTTACTGTTTATAATAGGGGGTGCATAGTTACTTTTTATACTGGAGGGGCATTTTTATTGTTTATAATGGGGAAGATGTATTGTTACTGTTTATAATAGGGGGTGCATTGTTACTGTTTATACTGGAGGGGCATTTTTATTTATGCTGGGGGGTCTTTAGTGTTTATACTTGGGGGGTATATTGTTACTGTCTATAATGGGGGATTTGTTGTTATTGTTTATACTTGGGGGGGTATAATGCTACTGTTTATACTGGGGGATTTATTGTTATTGCTTATACTTGGGGGGTATATTGTTTATACTGGAGGGGCATTTTTATTGTTTATACTGGCTGATATTAATAGAATCTGTGATGAAGTGTCCCTTACATAACGCTGCATTTAGATGGAAGGACCAACTGCATTTTACTGCAGTTTTCCCCTTTTGTAACATGTTTTTTTTATGTTGCATTTTGTTCTTTACCTTCTGTGTTTCTAAGATTATTCATCTGCTTTTATTTTAAAATAATTAATAGATATTAAATGGATGAAAATAACAATCCTTACTTTCCAGCCAACCTGCAGGCCCAGACCCCTAGTAGTCCTGCGGGCAGCAAAGCTAATGGCACGTTCCTGACCCACCTCATGCACACAGTAGCAGTAAGGTCTGGCAGGAATTGCACTGTCAGTACTAGAGCGACAGTGTTGGAAACTATAGCAGCCCACAGTACCGAGATGGAGCTTGCAGTTAAGTATTGTTTTTTTTTCAGTCTGAACAGGAAAATTATAAAGGCCCTGCAGTCAAATAAAACTGGGGGATACCCCACTCTAAACACCAGCACTAACAACCTGAACATTAGCTCTGGCAGTAGCCTATTTTTGAATTCCCACTTGGAACAGTGGCCAGATTACAAGACAGGCTTGCCCCATGAACCCCGCAGAGAGTATCATAAGCAGGTAAACGGGGGCAGTGTTTGGGCTTCCAGCACCTGTATGTGGTACAAGCTATCCCTCCTCAGAATGCCCCCTGCTGCCTAATTCAGGGACACATCAGCTTTATATGAAAATGCTTGTCAAAAATGACTTTAGATCGCTTTAAAAGTGGATCAAATCCCACCAGGGGCTGCCCTGGTGATCTGTTACATTCACCTGGTCCAACTGTGCATGCACAGCCACTCAGTGACTGTCATTCAGCAAACATCTCTCGTTGTTTTCAATGTGGTGCATGCACGCTCTTGTCCTAGCCATTCAGATAGGCTGGGGTGGGAGCGCACATCAAATGATTGATGCGACAGTTTGAGTCCCCAAAAAGGATGCAAAGCTATAAAATCCATAGAGAGTGTTTTAGGCCACAGATAACCTTTTGAGTTCCTTCAATCGCTCTGGATTTCATGGCTTTGTCTCTCATAACTTGCATCATTTTAGTTTAATCTTGTTTTATCTTATCAATATTTTTTGTGTATTTTTAGAATGGACTTATCAGCGAGGACGTGGTATAGGCCACACTGCTTTGGCAGCTGGATGGTCATGGCAGCAGACAGATTAACCCTCTAAATCTATCCTGATAGATCTAGTCTGGCCATTAAGAATGGTTTTCTTTTGCTGAGCTTTCAGACCTAGATGGGTAAATGGACTGGTGTCATCCATTGCCAACAAAGATCAAACACCTTGAAAAAGGTTTTGATTTTATTTTCTTTATATATTGTGATGTCTAGGAAGTTGATCTCGGAGGGACTTGTTTTGTAGGTGAAGTTGATGTTCCAGTCGTTGTTGTTCAGTGAGGCTAAGAATTTCTGTAAGGCCTCTTCCGGTCCATTCCAGAGGAATATGCAGTCATCTATGTACCTTTTGTAGTATTTCAGTTCCTTTGGTGTGCATTCTTTCATGACAAGGGTTTCCCACAAAGCCATGAATAAATTGGCCACACTTGAAGCGAATTTGCCACCCATAGCAACTCCAATTCTTTGTAGATAGTAGTTGCCTTCAAACCAAAAGTAGTTGGGATTGAGGGAGAAGTCGAGGCATTCTAATATGAAATTGATTTGGTCGGCGGTTAGTTGGTTGTCTTTTATCAGGAAGAATTTGACTGCTTCTAAGCCCCTGTGGTGTGGGATGATGGTGTAGAGTGAGCTTACGTCTGCTGTTGCCAATATATAGTGGTGCTTGTCTTCATAATGTTTTAGGTCTTTCAGGAACATAGTTGAGTATTTTAGGTATGATTCAGTCTTCTGTACCACTGGTTGTAGGTAGTGGTCAATATATTGTCCTAGTCTGCTGGTCAGAGATTCAATGCCACTCACTATTGGTCTCCCCGGAGGTGCTTGTTTGTTTTTGTGGATTTTTGGGAGGTGGTAGAGTGTGGGGATTCTTGGAGTTCCCAGGTTAAGGTAATTGTATTCTTGTTTGTTCAGTATTCCCATGGTTTTTCCTTTGTCTAGGAGGTTTCTTAATTGTTGGTGGTGGTGGGATTTTGTTTGAGTTTTTCATAGGTGGTGCTGTCTGCGAGTAGGCGGTTGGTTTCTTTTATATAATTCGCTGTGTCAAGTATTACCAATCCTCCTCCTTTATCTGCAGGTTTAATTACTATGTTGGTGTTTTTTATATATTCTTTAATGGTTTTCAGTTCTTGTTTGATTTTACTTGTTCTCTGGTGGTTGCTTTTGGTGTGCAGGTTTTTGAGGTTCCTGGTTATTAATTCTCTGAAAACTTTGGTTGCACCTCCTTGGTCTTGGGGGTTGAAGGTTGAGATGTCTTGAGGTTGCTGTGTTTGATAAACTGTGTGGGGTTTAGTGTTGGTAGTTTCAGTAGGTTAAGCGAGTTCGCCCTCTTTTTCTTTAAAGAATTTTTTAATGCTCAGTTTCCTGGTGAACTTGAGGAGGTCTCTTATTTTTTGTTTTCTTTTAGTCTGTATATGTTGTCCTGCTCTTTTTTCTCTTCCTGTGATTTTTTTCTGTTTTGGGGTGTTGTGGGTCTCCTATGTCTAAAAAACGTTGTTGTTGGATGAAACTTCTGTTTCTCTGTGGTTTTGGGGTCACAGGTGCCAGCTCGGGTTCTGATATTCTTGGTCTTATATGGTTCCCTTCTTTGGGGTATCTCCTATGTCTGGGAGTGGGGGAGTCATGGATATGTCGAGGTCGTACTCTCCTTTTCTGGGTTCCTGTGGTGATGTAATGCAGCAGAAGATGGTGCTGCAAAGGAACCACATCTCTGTGCGAGTCACTGTCCGGTATTCTGAATGCAGAGAGCAGAAGGTTAGGCTCCCAGCATCATTTACAGATTTACCCATAGGGGCATCCCAGATCAGTCTATTTGATGTTTGGTTCACTAGTACTACTTGCTGTTGCATTGGGGGGGGGGGGGTCTAATCTTGCAGGCAAACTTGGGCTTTAAAGGAATTTCTTTTCATATATATTACAATTTGAATAGCTAAAAGACAAACGTGTACATAAAAATGACCAAAACAAAACGGTAAATATAAATGGCCAAATCCAGCCTGGCTGCTGTGATTTAACTGTCTTTCTTTCTAGAAGGTTGCATGCAATCTGGTCTGGGGGAATACCCGCTTTAAATAACTTCTTGGTTGTGTTGGGTGAGGTATTCCTTCTGTAGGTCACCAGTTCAAGATAAGAAGATGTAAGTTATATATTTGATTTGTACTTTGCTATGGATGTTGCAGATACCATTATTCTCGAACTTTACGGTAAAATTCGATTTGACAGGTTTTCCCTGCATACCCCAGATCAAAACCGCTGGTAGGACATGTTTCCTTTTTTACATGTAGTCGCCCCAAAGCGTCTGCCACTCTCCTTAGTGGCTGTTTTCTCCTTGAGCTTACGGCATCTGGTTTCATGTTGGGTATGTGAGGAAGAGGAGTCCAGACTAAGTTGCCTGATAGTCCTTATGGGAGCCCTGGCTGCCTCCTGTACTCGGCATACCCACCTGGTGAAGTGTGGGATCTGGTGTTGAGCTCAGAGACTCTAGTTCCTGAGGGGAGCAGTAGATTCAGGTAGGCAGAGGGCCTATGTCCTCCAAAATAGACCTTACTTTTAAATGTACAAGGGCTATTTAAGTCATATGTTCCTATGTTTACATGGATTGAAAACGCTCTAGTTGAACCGAGAAAAATTAATACGCATGTGGAGAAACGACTGCACTAGAAATTCATGTGTTCATGCAGGTTTTAAAATATTAATTGAGATTTGTAACTGCCTGCCTACCCGCTGCAACAGTAATTGGGTGACCAACTGGATCACCTATGTCAGTGTCTGCACATACAGAAGCTAGCATCCGGTGAGAGAAAGAACTTTATGCGTGGAGCAGTGAGGTACCGTATTCAAAACCTAATTCAAAATTTTCAACATGTTTACATGGCTACATGTTTGAAGGTAAAACCTGCAATTTGGACTTTCCTTCACCCAGACCGACAGTTAGGAGGGAAAACTTGCCCATTCCGCCTATAGACTTCTACTTTAACATAAGGTGTTGGCAGCTGCGGTCTTTAGAGTGCTAATGAGATGTTGAGTCACATGGGTCTAGTTTAAAAAGGTGGACTGAAACACTTTGCGGAATCAGTTTAATTTTGAAGTGTATGAAAGGCAGGCAATTCAAATATTTGTTAGTAAATTACGTTTTTATTTTGTTTCAGGGCTCAAGTGCTGGAAATGTTTGATCATGCATATGGCAGTTACATGGTATGTATAAATATTACAGGACAGTGTAATTGTATTTGTTGTAATGTGACAAAGCTAAAAAGTGTGCATTGTGACAAGTCTCGCAGGGCAGGAGTTCTGACATTTATAGCATACTGATTTGTTAGAAAGTGCCACGTTAAAAGTCAGTATGCATGCAGTATGCGTCATTTTTCTGCAAATATTTGCCCAAGGAGCTTGCATAGCTGATTGCTTCCTTGAATGTCCCGTATGTAATGATAATCTTTTATTGAAAGTAGTTATATAATTATCACCACCAAGTGTCAGCTTTTTATGGAGTGAATTACTTCTTGATATTACACTATGCTTTTTGGTGGTAGTAATTCTGAACTGTGAAGCTAGGATTCTTGTGTCAGTTCTATTTTGCAGCAGGCTTCTTTGCAAATATGCCCTACTTTCAGAGGCATAGGTGTAACTGTATTTGCCTGGAAACTGTGCCAGGGAAGGAACTGCTATCAGGGCAGAGGACAGGCTGACAACACCTATATTAGAGGAGTATTTCTTAGCCAAGGAGAAATACACTGTTAAAAAGAACAGGCAATGGGATCAGACCCCCCCCCCCAGTAGTTAACTTCTGTATGCCTTGGAATGGCCTTTTTCTCTCCCTTCACCCTGCAGGCCAGACCTTTGTTTCCTGAGCATGATGCTGTGTCAGTTTCCAGTACAGCTTTCTCTTTCCTTTGTTATCCTTTTTCCTTTTTTCAGAGTTAAAGCAGAACAGAACCCACCAGCGGCTAGGCTCCAGGGGCGGCCGCTGGCTTTCCCCTAGGGAATCCTGAGTCTGGGTTACCCGCTGTGTAAAAATCGCTCATCTTTCTCCTGTCCAATGGCGCATGTGCGGGCTCTCGTCCAATAGGAACAGGAAGCTAAACTGACTGGCTCTGATTGTTTACTATGTGAAGTGAGAGCGGGCGCATCCTCAGGCTGTGTGCGTGTTCCCACCCTAGCCATTCTGATGGGGTTGGGGTGCGAGTGCAGAACAGCAGGGGATGCAGACACTCTCACTCCCCAGTCACTCTAATCGGAGCCACTCGCTGAATTATGTCACTTCAGTGGGCAGCTCTGTTTGGACGGGAGCTCGCGCAGGCACCATTGGACCGGGAAGAAGTGAGTCTGAAGGCGGTGATGGCGGGTGTTTCACATAGTGGGGCATTCCAATGTGGGATGCCCTAGTGGCACGGAACAAAACCCGGTAAAGCAAAAGTCTTGAGTTATGTTCCACTTGCCAAACACTAACATACTGACATACACTAACCAAGAAAAAGGCTTTTATTGCGTGGTCCCTGGCGGGGGCATACCCACATACTGCTTGAAAACTATTCTAGTTCCTACAAGGGACGATGGGCAGGCCGCCGGGTAGAACAATATGTTTAATCTGGATTGTGGCCAGTATGGAAACAGGTGCAAGTGTAAGAAATGATTTGTTGATGATATTTTGAAAGCTCTCAAAGTACAGCTTACTTAACCCTTTAAGTGCCAGCCTTCCTAGAATTTTTGTCACCCTTTGTTGCCAGACCACGTTTCACTATTTGGCGCTACATATGTTCAACCTTGATGTAAGTTTGTCAATAAAATCTTATTGCGTGTGAAACCCCAATTTTTCCCGGTCACAGCGGTACCACATATGTATTGGTAGACACCCTTTCCTGCCCAGAAGACTCCCCCATACTGAAACAGAGCTTTAGGAGATTTTTAAAATACAAATACAACTATGCTACATGCTAAGCGCACCTTGCAGTTTTTCCAGAAAAGCAACCCTTTACATTTGAAATACGCTCCACAAACTATATATTCTATGGAAGTACACGCCTCAAGCTTTCTAGGCGTACCAGGCTTTTTTATGTGAGTGTAGTTTTGTGGAAGTAATCCCTCAATCAATTCTTTGGTTGCACAGAGTTTCCCTAAAAAAGGATAAAAACGAAGAATCAAAGCCACATTTTCCAAAAAAAGGAAACTATATGCAAACAAGAAAAAACAAGTAAAATCTGAAAAAGCAACATCCCCCGAACAGAACAATACCCAACATGGTACATGGAAAGGGAAGAGTTGCCAAACACCCCAAAGTAAAACATGCACATAACGGTCATTTTACTTGAAATTTTCAACTCTGCTGACAAAGTGCGCACCTTGCAATTTTTCAACCAAAACAACCCTTTACATTTGGAATATCCCCCATAAACCATATTTTCCCTGAAAGTACACATGTTAAGCTTTCTAAGCGTACTAAGCTTGTTGTAGTGGCCTCATCTTTCTGGAAGTAATCCCTTGAAGAATTCTTAAATTGCACAGGGTTTCCCTAAAAAAAAATTATAAAAAAGCAGAATAAAAAACATGTGTTCTTAGTATACAGTACGTCCTGCTCCAGATAAGATTCTTTACGTCTGGGTATTACTCCGCCAGATGGTGCTGGACTGCAGAGACCGCGAAATTGGCTCCTCCCGGCCCCTCAAATACCTGGGACCTTCCCCAGATTTTCTCTGCAGTCTGGACTGCGAAGGACAAAAAGATGGCTCTCTTTTCTCGCAGGTGAGCTGGGCTATTAGCCTGCTGCCCTGTAGGACTATTCCCACTCGTCCCATTGTTAATGTGCCTCCCAGCTTTGGCTGCGCTGGTGCAGGTGATGGTAGGCAGCATCGCTGTCAGGTGCTTAGGAGCGCTGCTCCACCGCAATCCCCCACCAAAGGGTAGGCGGTATAGGCATATGGTGAGCCTTATGGGATGCCCCTCCCGTGCTATTGCCCCTTGCCCCCGTTTATCGGTGGGCCCTACATTAGGTGGCCGCTACCCTCCCTCGCTCTCCCTTGTAGTTCTCGGGGGGGGGGGGGGGGGGGTGGAAATGTGTGTGTGTTTTTGTACATTCACTTTGTTTGGTGTGCTTGGTTGCCTTTAGTTCTGTCTCCGCACAGACTTGGTTGCTGGTTTGAATATGCTGCCGCGCGTGCTTCCACGGCGTTCCGTGGTTGGTGGCGACATCACCTCAGGCGCTGCTGCGCCATCGGTTGCTTGTCACGCGTGCGGGTTCGCGCTTTTCGGGGGGGGGGCTGCGGATGGCGCGTTCCGCATCACTGTCTCCACGGCCCACCCCTCGAGGTATACTCGACGCCATTTTTTTCTGGATTCTTCCTGCTGCGTGGCTGGCGCCTACCCACCGGGGTCCGTGAGTGCCCTCACGGGCTGTTTTGTTTTACCTTAATGTCATGTATGCATGTCGCTTACGGGGTTTTTCTTCGCTTATGTCTTACAGGTGGGTCAAACTCAATTGGTTTCTCCCGGCCCTACCCCCTCTATTGAGTTATTAAACTTTGTGAGGTGTGCTAATTCCTCCCACTTCCCTAGCAGGCTATTGGGCCATCCCGGGTTGCTTTATAGCGTGAATCCCTGTTGGCCTATTGTGCCGCTATAATCACCATATGGAGGCGTCTCAGGATAATGTGCTCGGGGTTCCTTCGGGACAAGCTCGGCTGTGTGTGGGGTGTCCCCTACAAGTGTTGACAATGTGTGGGTTTGTGTACCTTGCGCCCAGCAGGTGCTTGCGCTGCAACCTGGTTTACCAGCGGCTGGGCCTGCGCCACGTATGGCTTCACCTACTCCCCCATGCTTAAATTTGACTCCCAGTGAGCTGCATACCAGTGAGGAGTCTCAGCCTGATGTGTCTACTAGATTGGCTAGTGTTGAAAAGTTGCTTGCTAATACCATGCCGCGTAAGGCCTCGGCTCAGAGGCGGCATTTGACGCCTGATGTCACTCTTTTCCCTATGGAGGCCGAAGAGTTCTGGTTATACTCCCCTGGAAGAAGGGGAATTGTTCTGACTCTGAGTCATCTGATGAGAGGCCCAAGGGTTATGATGATTTGGGCTCTGATCCCTGGTCCCCAGATTATACTGACTTGGCTCAGATTTTTTAAGTGCTTTTTATCTCTCCCCTGGTCACGGCTCCTAAGCAGCAGGGGGAATTGTTTCATATTGCTAAGCCACGTTTAAAGTTCCCTGAACAATCTCATTTTAATAATCTTGTGCTCAAGGAATGGGAGCGTCCTAGCAGGATCCCCGGATTCCCTAAGAGTTGGGATAGGAGATATCCCTTTCCTGCTGATGTGGTAAAGTGTTGGCCATCCCCTCCAGAAGTGGATGCCCCGATCCAGGGTTTGTCTAACACCTCTGTCATACATTCCCCTGACTCCACTACTCTGAGGGATAGTGAGGACCGGCATATTGATCAGCTGGCGTCCCATGCCTTTGCCTGTGTGGGGACGGCACTGCGCCCGGTTTGTGCCTCTGCCATTACAGCTGTGGCTATTAGGACCCTGCTTAAAAGTGTCCTAGCTGGAGCTCCTGATGATGTGTCTAGTGAAGAGTATAATGCACTCTCGCTCTGTGAGTTTTTTGTTGCTTATGTCCTCTTCTGCCTTGGATGATACCATTAGGATGTGTGACAGAACTTCTGCCTTGGTGGCTATACGCCGCTCGGTTTGGCTGCGCCAGTGGGCAGCACACATCGCTGACAAGAAGGCTCTCACTGGTTTTCCCTTCAAAGGACTACGCCTATTTGGGGACCGCCTGGACCTGTTTGCTAAGGGAGGCGGCCTCGGCCTTTTCGGGGCCCGGGCTCCTTTTCTTCCCCCTACCGTGGATCCAGACAGAGGAGGGGGGATCTCCTTTACGGGGGCCCGAGGAGATTTCTGGGGTAGGGGCAGAGGACGTCGACGCCCTGGCTTATCCTGGGGCTCCAAGCCTAAGCCTTCCCCCAAGCCCCCTCAGGCATGAAGAGGTGCCCTCACCCATCCGGGTGGGGGGACAGCTGCAGCACTTCGCTGACGTCTGGAGGCTTCATGTCTCAGACTGGTGGATTCAGGAGGTAGTGTCCTCCGGTTACATGAGAGTTTGCTGCCTGGCCGCCCCAAGATTCATCAGATCTTGGATTTCTCAGGACCCGTGTCAGCTCAGGCTCTGATTGCAAAGCCTTCTGGAGCTGGGGGTCATCTGTCAGGTCCCCTTTAGGGGAAAGGGGCAAGGGTTTTTATTCCAACCTTTTCACCGTGCCCAAAAGAGATGGGTCAGTCAGGCACATCCTGGGCTAAATCCTCTCCCAAGCCCCCTTCAATCATGATGGGGCGCCCTCACCCATCCGGGCGGTGGGACGGCTGCAGCACTTCGCTCATGTCTGGAGGCTTCATGTCTCAGACCGGTGGATTCAGGAGGTAGTGTCCTCCGGTTACAAATTGGATTTTGATGCCGATCCCCCTCCAAGATTCATCAGATCCCGGATTCCTCAGGACCCTGTGTCAGCTCAGGAGCTAGTGCAAGCAGTGCAAGGCCTCCTGGAGCTGGGGGTCATCTGCCAGGTCCCTTTAAGGGAAATTGGCAAGGGTTTTTATTCCAACCTATTCACAGTACCCAAAAAAGTTGGTTCTGTCAGGCCCATCTTGGACTTAAAAATCCTCAACAAATTTGTCAGATGCAGGCGCTTTTGCATGGAAACTCTGCGCTCTATCAGTTGCCTGCGTCCAGGGGATTTAGTGACCTCTGTGGACTTCAAGGATGCTTACCTTCCTATTCCTGTTTTTCCAGGTCATCAAAGATTCCTCAGATTCGCTCTGGAGGATCAGCACTACCAATTTGTGGCATTGCCCTTCGGTCTCACTTCAGCTCCCTGAGTGTTCACCAAGGTGCTGGCAGGAGTGATGGCTCTGCTCAGGTCTCAGGGCATTCGCATTCTAGATGACATGGGGCATCTCGCTATTTGGACGACATTCTCATCACTTCTCAGTCAACAGGCAGAGCTGGATACTCAGCTAGTAGTGTCCACCCTGGAGTCATTTGTCTTCCCTGTCTCCCTCCTTGGTGACGCCATTCCTGGGAATGAATCTGGATACAGTTCAGGCAAGGATTTTTCTTCCTCAGCAGAAGGTGGACAGTCTGCTAGCGCAGGTTCAGTTCCTGCTATCTTGCCCTCATCCCTCCATCAGGCGGGGAATGCAGCTGGTGGGCCTGATGGTGTCGTGCTTCGAGGCGGTCCCTTATGCCCAGTTTCACATGAGGCCTCTGCAACTCCACCTCTTGTCAGTATGGGTCAAGGATCCTGCGTCCCTGGACCAGGTCCTTGTTCTGTCTCCCCTAGCCAGGAGGTCCCTCTCGTGGTGGCTGGACTCCAGGAACCTGTTGGTGGGCAGATCCTTTCTCGCACCCTGCTGGAAGACGGTCACCACGGATGCCAGCCTGACGGGTTGGGGGGGCTTCTGGAAGTCCCTACAGTTCCAAGGGCGGTGGGGCCCTTGGGAGGCCCACACACCCATCAACATTCTGGAACAGGGCGATCAGGTTGGTTCTGGCTCACTTGACCCAACACCTTCGGGGCCGGCCTGTTCAGGTACGCTCAGACAACCAGATGGTGGTTGCCTACATCAATCATAAGGGAGGGACCCGGATCCTGTCCTGGGCGGAGGACAATGTTCCCTGCATCTCAGCTGTGTACATTCCGGGGGTGGAGAATCTGCAGGCAGACTCTCAGAGCAGGGGGACCTCTTGCCTGGGAGAATGGTCCTTCTGCGACAGGGTGTTTCACTCTCTGTGTCACCGTTGGGGTCAGCCAGGATGTGGATCTGTTTGCGTCCCTTCACAATCACAAGCTCCCAGCCTTTGTCTCCTGTTGTCCACAGTTGCTCTGACAATGTCATGGCAGGATTTTCAGCTTCTGTATGTCTTTCCCCCATTCTCCCTGTTGGGCAGGGTTCTGCGCAAGATAGCTCAGGGGGTCAAGGGGTGCCAGCAATCCTGGTGGCTCCCAGGTGGCCAAGAAGAGTGTGGTTCGCAGACATAGTACAGCTGGCAGTAGATCAGTACACTTTGCCCAGGGTTCCAGACCTGCTCACTCAGGGACATTTACGCCATACCAATTTACAAACACTGGCTTTGACGGACTGGCTGCTGAAACCTCCATCTTGATGGAAAAGGGGCTGTCTGCCTCTGTTGTTGATACCATGATAAAGGCTAGGAAGAAGTCTTCTTCTTCCATTTACTAATTTACTATAGTGTTTGGCGTGCCTACATTGACTGGTGTGAGTCTAGGTCTCTTCCCTGTCGTGTGTTTTCTATTCCCAGTATTCTGGAGTTCCTCCAACATGGTTTGGATCTGGGGCTTCAACTCAGTACTCTGAAGGGTCATGTCTCTGCCCTGGCTGTTTTCTTCCAGAGATCTTTTGCTCAGCATTCTCTGATCAGGACCTTTTTCCAGGGGGTTACTCATGTGCGGCCTCCACGTAAGCCTATGTTGCCTGTCTGGGATTTGAACTTGGTTCTGTCTGCCTTGCAGGGTGCTCCTTTTGAACCTGTGCAGGATGCTGCCTTGGCCATTCTTACACTCAAGGTTGTGTTTCTGGTGGCTATCCCTTCTGTCAGGCGTGTGTCTGAGTTGGCGGCGTTGTCCATTCAGCTCCCCTACTATGAGAGGCACCAGGACAAGGTGGTGTTTCGTTTCAAACCTGACTTTCTACCTAAGGTAGTGTCTACTTTTCATTTGAATCAGGATATTGTTCTTCCTTCTTTGTGCCCTAATCCTAGCAATGCTAAGGAGAGAGTTTTGCACTCTTTGGATGTGGTTAGGTGTCTGAAGTACTATCTGGTGGCTACTGCACCTTTCAGGAAAACTGATGCTCTTTTTGTGGTCCCTTCTGGTCCTAGGAAGGGTTTGGCTCCTGCCAAGTCTGCTATCAGCAAGTGGATTCGTCAGGCTGTGATTCAGGCCTACTCTGCTAAGGGGAAGAATCCTCCCTTCCGCCTTAGTGCTCATTCCACTCGTGCTATTGGTGCCTCTTGGGCTTTTCAGCACCAGGCTTCTGTTGAACAAGTTTGCAAGGCCGCTACTTGGTCTTCTGTTCATACCTTTTCAAAGTTTTACAAGGTTGATGTTAGGGCCTCAGCTGATGCTGCTTTTGGCCGAAAGGTTCTGCAGGCGGCAGTGGTTTAAACTGCCTGCTGCTGCCTTTTTGCTTGGGGATCCCACCCTACTTTATGGACACTGCTATGCCACTTGTAAGTATTATATTTGGAGCAGGACGTACTGTATGCTAAGAATAATACAATTCTGTGATTACTCACCTGTAGAATTGGTATTATAAGTATACAGTACGTCCTGCTAAAACCCACCCTTGGTTTTGCATTATCTTGGATCCCCTGTTTGGTGATTGTTATCGTTGTTATAGTTGATAGTTGGGTTGTTTATTTCTCCCGGCTTCTCGTTAACTGCTTTTCAATGCTGGGGATTTGTGGGAGGTCCCCAGGTATTTGAGGGGCCAGGAGGAGTCTATGTCTCTGCAGTCCAGCGCCATCTGGCGGAGTATATCCCACTTGTAAGTATTATATTTGGAATAGGATGTACTGTATACTCATAATACCAATTCTACAGGTGAGTAATCACAGAATTGTATTATTATATAATTTTTGTAATCAGTGTTTATTGGTTTTTCAGACAAAAACAAAAGGACGACAATCAAACAATTGTGGGGAAAATACAAAACGTAGGGTAAGGGGTAAGGGAAGGAACAGAAAAGGAAGTGGGACGGGGTACAGGGTTCACGTGAATGATCTAGACATAGGGCTCGATTCAATAAAGGTAGAAAAAAATTCTCATGGTAGTAAAAAATTCAATTCATGAGAAAAAAGCCTGAGAATGTCACTGTTACTGAATCACCAGATAAAAAGACAATGAAAGTCAATGGCAGCTTTTACTACAGTGTAGAAAGGAGTAAACACTTCTCTACTTTTCTTAGTAGTAAAAAAGTTCCATTGACTTTCATTGTCTTTTTATCTAGTGATTCAGCAACAGTGAAATTCTCCGGCTTTTTTCTCATGAATTGAATTTTTTACTACCATGAGAGTTTTTTTCTACCTTTATTGAATCGAGGCCATAGTGTATAAAGTACAACTACTACATCATCATTTGCTGACAAGTGCAGATGGTACACATTTTCACCCATGACTCCACCTCAGATCAGAAGATAATGTCAACTACCTGTACTCCCCCTCTAATTATGTTATCGCCTGTGTCTAAGTAAGAGGAGCGGGGCGTGGGGGTGACAATATGGGACTCTCCACGTAACCTTGTATCTGGTTTGCTAAAGCAATGCTGGGAGGTGCGATTCCCGGTAGATCAGCCAGCTCATCCAGGTGGTTGTACACTGGTCTGCGGTTTCCCTGCTTTTTACTACTAGTTCTTCCATACAGCAAATTCCCTTTAACTCCACCATCCACTCCGTTAATGTAGGGGGGGTTGGGGGTCCTCCAGTGCCTAGGAATAATGGCTCTTATAGCCATAAGGAAGTGACCCAAGACCCCCTTTTTAATCCTTGGCACCGGGCCCGGGATTAATGACAGGAGAGCGACCTGAGGTGTATTATCTATTTTGATCCCGGATACCTCCTTGTAGATTGCGAAGATTTGGTCCCATAGGGCCTTGATCGCTGGGCAGCTCCACCAGATGTGGGTCATTGTACCCAACTCCCTCTGACATCTCCAACATTTGTCCGATTTGTGCAGCTGCAAATCGGTGCAAGTCAACTGGGCATCTGTACCATCTAGTGAGTACTTTATAATTTCTTTCCTGCAAAGTACTCGCTAATGATATCCCGTGGGTGCTCATGAACACTTTAGTCAAATCAGTATCCGAAATCTGTACACCTAGTTCTCTTTCCCACTTGACTGTAAACTTGGGTGGACTTGAGTGGTGTGTTCTGAGTAGAAGAGCATAAAGGGATGATACTACTCTAGTTGGGGGAGTTTGTGTGACAAAGGATTCTAGTTCTGTGGAGGGGCCACGGGATGTTTTTTGCGTTTTTGTTGGTGTTTGCACCTGCGTCTTCCTGTCTATTGAATCCCAATAAAATCTATGATGCCGCATGGGGTACCACATGCGTTTGCGAATGAAGCTGAGGTACCGCAAGAAAAAATGACAATGGCACTTCTATGGCCAACACCTGCTGCTGGTGCAGCAGAGAGCAGGAAAACATGCCTGCAAAAAGTCCTGTCTGGTGCATGGGGCTGCAACCACAAATGCAAATGCATTTTTTCATGCACCATAGACTTTTAATGGGGTTCAGTAGACAGGAAGGCGGGACATGGGACCTGGAAATAGGGATTTTTATTTTTTTATTTTTTACCACAAACGCACAACGCAATTCCTCCCACAAAATGCGGCTGGACACAGCAGGCAGGACTTTTTGCATCTGGGTTTTTTGTGTCCTGACACATTGGTCTGAAAGGGGCCATTTTTTTCTGGCACTGCAGTGCCTGCCAAAAAAAGCATGCGGTACCGGACAGGTGTGAATGAGGACTTACAGTACAGAAGGCAGGATTCATAATAATAATATAGTGTTAAATTTGAATGTATATACATGTCATGTTGGCTCAAACTATACAAGTTGTATCAAAATGACTTGTAAGCACTGATCATCAAACTTTGTATACAGATTAAATTATATTGACTGATGAAGTATGCGCAACAAAAGTGTAGAATTTTGGGTATTGATGTTTGTACCTTCATAGATGGAACAAAAAGGGTTCCATAATATGGTACAGTAGGAATGATGTCCGTATGGCCCTTACAGAATGGCTGTCTAAAAGCAGACCTGCTCCTGCCCTGGAATCTGTCAGGTAGGTTCCTAGGTAGTGCACACATGCAGCAGCTAAAGAAGGCATGCGACAAGTTGTAGTGTGCAGCTAGTTCCTTTTCCAATGAAACAGAATTCCAGCCACTTTATACTTTACTTGCTTCCATGGAGTCCTGCGCCATACCATAGCTGACCCTGAGGAGTGCTCTTGCTCCCAATCCCAGGGGATCAGACTGGCCCATTAATCGGCTGCATGGAGCACACTACTTGGGTATGCACCATTTCTATGCTGCCAGTGGTGTAAATCAGAAGCTGATGTCTGGTGCAGAAACAGGACTGCTGCTTCCTGCAGGAAATGGGCCTGCATGCTTTTAAGTAAGTAGCACCTATTTCTTTATTCATATGCACGCTTGGGGACTTTTAGAGGAAGCCCCTTTGCAAGGGGAATTACTTGCCCCCTTTTGTGTTACAGCTGTACTATTCAAATGCAGCCCCCCCCATCCTGCCTGTCACCGCTAATCAACCAACCAACCAACCAACCAACCAGATTTACCTTAAAAGAGCCACAGCACACAACCCTGTTAGAGACAGATTACTGGATAAGATCTATCTATTGTAAATGCCCTGCTCACAGGGACCTCTCGTGTTAGTTATAAATTGGCTGCAAAATTTCTGCTTTGTAACTAACCAGGTTTGCTGGTTATCGAGCAGTCAGAATTTTTGGACAGCAGTCTGCTGTCCTTAACTTGATATCAGGTTTTGGTTTGCTTTTAAGAAAAAAAGAATGTGGACTTTTCCTAATATTCCAGCGCCAACTAGTCCAAGAACTAACTAGAATATCTGCTTATTTCCTGCTGCATGCTATCCCTCAGCCTCAGTTTGTGAAGCTGGAAGCTGCACTTTTGGGTTTTGTCGGGCAAGTGGACGTGGCCTCTGTACCATCAGCTCCCCTCAAAAACCTTGGACGTTTCAGTACATGGAAGCTCCTGGAGTATGGAGGTGCCCATTTTTTTTCAATGGGAGCTGGTTGTACAGAAGCCATGCCAAAACCCAAATGGCGCAGCTTAAAGCTTTACAAACTGGGGCTGCAGGAGACCAATCGGCAGAGTGGTGACGGTAGTAAGCTAAGCGGATCTCCTAGTTATTAATTCCTTGGGCTGCCCGGCGCTGACATATTAGGAATAGTCAGCAAAAGTGGACTATTCTTTTACTGTTATTTCTTTTTGGGGTGGCCCCTTTACTAACATTTGTTTGATTTCCAACCAGCAACATGCATATCCTGCTGATGAACTGATGCCTTTGACTTGTCGTGGTAGAATACGTGGCCAAGAACCTAGCAGAGGAGATGTGGATGATGCATTGGGAAAGTAAGACCTGCCTTAGTTATTCAAGTTATTTTTTCTTTAGTGTGAGTCATTTATGTTTATATCTGTAAGAGCAATTATGTTATACAAAAAATGAATAGTTAAATGAGATACGGACTCCAAGGTACATGAAGGTTAACATGCTTTCCACATGGGCTTTGTTGATTGATTGTGGGTAGTTCCTCACCTGATTTGTGCTGAAATCTGTGACCATTTTTTTTGTCCTAGTTGCATCACCAGGATTTTCATTTTCACTAACTTCATGCATGTCAATCAAAGTGCCTACTCTTGCCAACCAGCTATCACCCTTTTTTTCCTTTTTTTTTCTTTTTTTTTTGCAACAAGACGGCATCCTCCAATACCTGGTTGTCATGCAAAGGCATGTACCAATGTGGGGTGGTTCAGTGTTCTTAAATCAGAGTATTTATAAATGTAATACGGCTAATGTGGTATATTTTATATCCTGCAATATCTGCAGGGTACAATATGTGGGTTGCACTGGTCGCACCATTAAAAAAATTCTACATGGAATATATATGATGTTAAATCCATAGTCCCAAAGTCCAATGTAGCTAAACATTGTATCACCAAATATCACTCGAATACTGATCGATTGTCTCTCACTGTTGTTGAACATGTTACTTCAGGCTCTCGTAGGGACAACACTAGACAGAAACGTCTTCGTCGGGAGGCCAACTGGCTTTTTTCCAAGTCATCCTTCAGCTTGACCACGTGGAGAGATTATGCTCCACCCCCTGGGAGGAAACACAAAACAGGAACAGAGTTTAAAAGCCCCACCCCTTCCTCCCCACCTCAGTTCTTTGTGTTTCCTCCCTGGAAAACCTTGGGACAGAGTGTGTGCTGATGTTTTTTAGTAAACGGCCAGTTTGTTATTTTAGTTTATTGTTTTCTACCCTCCATAGTTTGGAGATAGCCAGCTGCACCAGATATAACCCACAGGAGACCCTGTTGGAGACTGGATGCACCTGGGGCTATATCCCTCATAGTCTATGGGGATTGCACAGACAGTGCAAAAATCCTCGTTTCTTTAATCCTGTTCCATATAGGAAGCAGGTGCGCTGGTTGTTCTGCCGCTCTGGAAGTAATCCTTTAGAAGGGTTGCGGTTTGGGGAAATAGATCGTTAGTTGCAATCTTTTTCCCTCCATTTTTTTCAAATCCGGGGGTGTGGCGGTGATGTTAAATGCGTCGTTTGCGGTTTTTCGGCAGGAAGCTGGAGACCGGAAATTCAACCAGCGTGGTTAAGCTGAGCCGGCGTGGGTAGCGTCAGATCAGTTTAAATTCAGGGACAGTGGCAGCAGCAGCATCCAGCCGAGCTCCCACGGACCCCACCAACGCTGAGGTGAACACTGCAGTGGAGGTCATGTCGGAAGCGCACAACGAAAGCCGGCACTCGGTAGGAGACACCTGCCAAGCTATATTGCCATAAAAGCATACAAATAAGTTTTCCTTATGCATTGTATAGATATTGGCATATCACTGTATGATTGATATATATCCATGTATAATATATATATATATATATATATATATATATATATATATATATATATATATATATATATATATATATAGAAAGGGGTCCATCTAAATATGCTTTTTTAACTTATGTTTTAGAGAGAGTCTAAATCTGAAGATAAAAAGCATGTTAAGTCTACCAAGAAAACCAAAAGATGTGAAGTTTGTAGTACCACTCTTCCGGATTCTTGGCAGTTGGCTCTGTGTATGGGGTGTGATAAAGCCAAAATAGAAAATGATTCGGCTGCTATCCTCAGGGAAATTTTTGCCTTGAAGCAAGAGTTAGCTTCAATGGTAAATGCCCAAAGGGGATTTGTACCCCATGATCAATGGTCACTTACTACTACACCCATTCCTAATATTAGTATAGAGAGCCAAGATAGGGAAGTTTCATTAGTAGGATTAAATAATGAAACTGCTCCCTTAGCCCCAATACAAATTGAAGTCGCTTCAGATCCGGGTGAAGAAGGGGAAGACCCGGAGTCCTCTCAGGATTCGCTGGATGAGGAAAGTCAGCCAGAGAGGGGGCAGGTTAGTGCAGGCTCCCTTTCTGAGGACTTGGAGTTGTTGTTGAAAGATATTTATGATACATGGGGCATCCCGCAGGAGGAGACAACTCTTTCACAGCAGAATTAAATGTATAGAGAAGTAATGATTAAAAAATCTTAGCTTTTCCAATCCATTTGGTTTTAAAGGATATGGTTAAAAGTGAATGGGATAATCCGGAAAGAAAATGTTTTCTTCCTAGAGTTTTAAAAAGAAAATACCCTTTTAAGGATCCCATTATGGATTTCTGGACAAAATGCCCTAAAGTTGATGCACCTGTTGGTCAAATGTCCAAAACCTCAGATTTAAGTTTTGAGGACATCAGTTTGCTGCACGATCCTATGTATCGTAGAGGAAAACATATTCTAAGAAGGGCTTGGGATGCTACTCTTTTTCAGTTTAAACCAGCAATGGCTTCAGATGTGGTCCTAATGTCCAAATGGATAGACAACCTTAAGGCTCATATTGGAAATAGAGTTCCACCTCAAGATGTTATGGCAACTCTTCTACACTATATAGATCTATGTCTTTTCTAACACATGCTTGTCAGGAAATCATCAGGGCCTCAGCCAAAACTGCGGCTTTAATAGCTTGTGCCCGCAGAGCAGTGTGGTTAAAAACCTGGTCTGGGGACAGTAGTTCTAAAAATAGACTATGTGCAATCCCTTTTCAATGTGGATAATTGTTTGGGGAAGACCTAGATCATATCCTGTCAAGGTCCACAGAATCGGGGAAAAAGTTTCCTACTAAAATGACATATTCTTTTAGGTCGGCTAATAAGGGAAGACCAACGACTAGTCAGACTCACAGAAGGGCAGACACAAAGAAACGCTGGGTGCAACCTAGGCCACAAAGGAAATATTCCTTGGTCAGCAAGGCTCCGGAAGGGCCTAGGCAGCAGTCCTGACAACCCTCTTCAGGTGGGGGGGGGGGGGGGGAAGACTTTCCAGGTTTGTACCAACCTGGAAAGAGATTACCCAAGATCCGTGTGTTTTAAACACTGGAAGGAGGGTATCACTTAGAATTTTCTTCCCTTCCCCCATTTTCCTTCTTATTGACCAAGTTGCCAAGAGATCCCAAGAAAAGGAATGCTTTCCCAATAGTGTTGCAGGAACTCTTACAGAAAGAGGTGATAGAAATAGTTCCGCCAAGTCTGATTCTGGAGGGCTATTATTCTCATGTTTTTCTAGTAATAAAGCCGTCTGGACAGTACAGGATGATTCTAAATCTGAAAAGATTAAACAGATTCATTCGGTACAAAAGGTTCAGAATGGAGTCAGTCTACTCAGTGAGGCACACCCTGATCCAAGATGTCCTAATGACCAATCTGGATCTTCAGGATGCATATCTGCACATTCCAATTCAGGAATCTCATTGCAAATATCTGAGGTTTGCAGTACAACTAGACCACAGAACCTTGTATCTCCAGTACAGAGCACTCCCATTCCGCCTGTCGTCCTCCCCCAGAATTTTTATAAAAATACTAGCAGAGCCAATGGCCTTCCTGAGGCAATTGGGAATCAACATCGTGCCATATCTGGACGATCTGCTGATTCTCAGCAATTCCAGAAAGACTCTTGGTGCATTTGGAAAAAGCGATAAATGTCTTAAGGAAACTGGGTTGGATAATAAACCTGGAAAAATCCTGTCTAGTTCCTTCACAACAGTGCAAGTTTCTGGGATTCTTGATAGACAGCACCCAGGGAAAGATATTTCTGACAGAGGAAAAGGCTGTAAAGATAAAAAGAGAGGTGATAACATTGGTAAAAGAACCAAAGACATCCCTAAGGGGAATAATGAAGGTGCTAGGGTTAATGACGGCAACAATTCCAGCAGTAAACTGGGCTCAGTTACAGATGAGAGCACTGCAGGGATTCCTGTTAGAAAATTGGGACAAAAGTCAAAAGTCACTGGACCAGTTAGTGAAGTTAAACTCAACGGTCCTGAGAGAACTACTCTGGTGGACAGAGACCACGAAGCTAACAAAAGGGAGAGAATGGAGACAGTCAAATCCGGTGGTATTAACCACGGATGCAAGCAGCTGGGGTTGAGGTGCCCACTTGGGGATTCACCAAGCCCAGGGAAAATGGTCAAAGGTAATCTCAAGAAGATCCTTAAACTTCAGGGAACTAGCATTAAACCATTTTCAGAAGGAAATTTCGGGAAAGGAGGTACAGGTAAGATCGGACAATGCAACGACAGTGGCTTACCTAAACCATCAAGGCGGGACAAAATCAAAGGTGCTGACAGCGCTAGCATTAAATCTCTTAATTCCCTTACAAAGTCAAATAAGATCCCTGGCGGCAATGCATTTGAGGGGGACTCTAAACAGGCTAGCAGACTCCTTAAGTCAGGGAAAGGTGTGTCAAACGGAATGGTGTCTAAAGCAAGACATATTTGATTTGATCACGAGTGCTTGGGGTCATCCTCAAATAGACCTGTTTGCAACCAAGGAGAATACCAAATGTCAAAGGGTTTTCTCCCTAGTGAGGGAGGAAGGTGCAGTAGCAATAGATGCACTTGCTCAAAAATTGAACTTTCACCTTGCCTATGCTTTTCCACCCTTCAGAATCCTGCCGCAAGTGATCCGGAAGGTGGCTCAAGAGAGAGCAAATGCGATACTCATAGCTCCATACTGGCCAAGAAGAGTATGGTTTGCAGAATTAACCAGAATGGCGGTAAAAGGTCCTTGGAAGCTGCCGGAAGTCCCAGACATCCTTCATCAACAATCAATACTTCACCCAAACTCAACAAGGCTTCAAATGACAGCATGGATCCTGAAAGGGCACTTCTGAGGAAAAAGGGGTGTTCACACAGAGTAATAGAAATGTTACTTCAAAGCCGTAAGTTAACTACAAGAAAGATTTATGGAAAGGTATGGAAAAATGATGTTCTTTTTGTGAAGGTAACAATCTGAAGGGAAAGGATATAGCTTCAGTGCTAGAATTTTTGCAAGAAGGATTTGAAAAGGGACTGGCAGTAAGTACCCTGAAGAGTCAAGCCTCTGCATTATCAGTTTTCCTGGAATGTAAACTTAGACTCTATTGTACGTAAGAGGCCAGCTACATTTAAAGGCTTTCCTACCTGGGACTTGTCGATAGTTCTAAAAGGCTTGTTGGAACCTCCGTTTGAACCCCTAGAAGAGGTTTCAGAAAAATGGTTGTCTCTGAAATTTTGTTTTTTCTGATAGCGATAACATCTGCAAGAAGGGTGAGTAAGCTTCAAGCATTATCTATCAAAGAACCTTATTGTGCTATACTACCAGATAAGGTAATCCTTAGACCCAATCCAATGTTTTTACCCAAAGTCGTAACAACAGACAACAGGTCGCAAGAGATAATTCTCCCGACACTGCCTAATGCAGCTGGGAAGGAGGAAGATCTTTCGCTGCTTGATGTCAAAAGAGCAATAATCATATATTTGAAAAGATCAAAAGACTGGCGCCTAGCAGAGAAAATGCTAGTAACTTTTAGTGGGAAAAATAAAGGGTCAGCAGCCTCTAAGGCTACAATTGCGAGATGGATTAAACAGACTATCGCAAAAACATATGAAATTATGCCATGTAAAGCTGCCATGTGGTCTTCGCCCCACACCTTCCTTAAACATTATAGACTTGACCTACTGTCTGCAAAACATCAGTCCTTTGGAAGAAGTGTACTCCTTGCAGCATCCCACCCCTAAGGTATAATTACTTGCCTAATTCTCTCCACGTGGTCAAGCTGAAGGATGACTTGGAAAAACCTCCGTTACTTACCGGTAACGTCCTTTTTAGCAATCCTTCAGCTTGACCGCTGATTACCCGGCCAGTAGTCAAGGGTTGGAGTACGGTTACTGTTCCATAACTGAGGTGGGGAGGAAGGGGTGGGACTTTTAAACTCTGTTGCTGTTTTGTGTTTCCTCCCAGGGGGTGGAGCATAATCTTTCCACGTGGTCAAGCTGAAGGATTCCTAAAAAGGACGTTACTGGTAACTGAGGTTTTTTAATGGGCACCAGATTTCCCTCAGGGTTGAATAATCACCTTGACATGGCCCTTCACATTAAGCAATAATTTCCATACTAGCATTCTTCTGGCTCATATATGTATTTAGAGTTTTGGCAGTGATTCTCTTGATATCCAAAATGAGTGTTTTTGGCAAATCCTATAATATGTATTTTTCATACTCTCTTATTTTGATTTTGTGGTACCCCTTTAACTGCTATGCCATTTGCTCTTAATGTCCTGTATTTTAATTTTAGATTGGAACTGTCCTTTAAAGGGTAATTTCACTTTCAATGACATTTTTATAAGTTTCCAATCCTAGATGTGCTCAAGGTCCTGAGTTTTTTTTTTTTTTTACTTTTCTATATTTATAAAAGAAGTTTTAAGAAGTTAAAAAAGAAAACTGTTTTCTATAGCAACAATGTGTTTTTCAGAAGCTTCCTCATTCTGGCTCTGCTAATCATCTGATTGGCCTAGGCAGACATGACAAATTTAACCCCATCTGTGTTGTTCAATCTCTTCAGATAGGGGGGATCAGTCGTGTGTTCAAGAAGCCAAATGGTTACTTAGCAGCATTCTCAGGTGAAAAGGGTGATTGCTGCTGCTTTGTTTAGTCAAAGCTGATGAACACACCTGTTATATAGATAAGGATACTATGATCTTTACTAAAGGCCAAGAAAGCCACTGCTACTATACCAAGGCAGATCCACTGGGATATAAGAAGCTTGGACAAAGCATGCTGATAAGTAAATCACAGGTATGGAGGCACAATCCTAACACAAATATTTATTTTGCATCCCAGAAGAGGAAAACAATAAGGCAGAACACCAAAAGCCTTACAAAGAGCTCTTAGGTTGTTCCCAGCGTGTCCCAGTCTCTATGCAGGAAAGGTGAGCAGCCTACCCTGATTTTCTCGCTGCTTGGGCTCAGGTGTGTGCTGATTCAGCTGCAGGAATAACGGGGATATGGTCACAGCCTGCAATCATGGCAAGGGACCAGCGGAAAGATGAGACGTTTGTGGGCCACTGGGGCAGTAGTCTGCTGGCTCCTTTAGTCCTGTAGTCCTTTTAGACTCCATGGCTGATCGTGCTACTGTTTGATCCACTACAAAAATTGCCTAGTACCAACTTGCTATATTTTTTAATTGCCTTTTCATTCTTCTTGATGTGGCCCAACATGATGGTGTCATTTGCAATTTTGGAGGAGGCTACATGTGGTTTCCCACACTCTGTGAGCAACCCCACCTGCCCATTTACTTAATTCTGCGGAGGGGCACATGCATAGAGCAGGGAAAGCCGTTCTATGTACTCTCTGTGCGACTGCTACAGGGGTGCCAGTGACATCGCTGGATCTTGGGTGAGGTAGGTTTTTTTTTTGAAACCCAGCACATCCTGCCTCCACCCCATTTGGTGGGTGTGGTTACACTTAGACTGGCCATTCACTTTAAGTAGGCTTATTGTTTAATATTCTGAGATGAAGTCAACAAAATATTCCCTCTGTCTGTAAAAGAAACTGGTATGTAATCACCCTAATGCCCAATTGATATTTCTGCTTTCATTTATTTTTAAATTAAAGCCACTCCCTGTATTGCAAAAATGCCACAACCTTTTTTGCTTGAAAATCATCATGAAATTAACACTTGAGTAGAGTTTTAAGACGTGGTCTTCCTTTGGCGTTAATCCCCATTAAATAATCATATGCAATTAACTAGTTAATATATTTAAATGCATGTCTTTATTTCTCACAGATTTGTTTTAAACTGTATACACTGATTGAAGCTCCAGAATTTCATTGGCTTTAAAAAAAAAAAAAAAAAAAAAAAAAAATCCAAACGTTAAAGACAACAACTAATAGACATAAAATAAGATATGTATAGGATTTTTAGCCGAATTTCCAATGCCTTTTGTCTATTCTGTGGGTTTCGGCAGAGGGAGTCCACTTCTTAGCACTCAAGTTCATTCTAGCAAAAGGTAATTATTTTATAGTTGGGTCTACAGACATTTTCAAAAACAGACACAAACTCTATCTGTACAACCAGCAGTATCTGAAGATGTTCTCAATGTTCTGGAGGAAATGGATTTTAGAGTGAAGATGGCGTGAGTACAAAAGTCAAGAAGAGAGGCATAAACCCCCTCCAATCAGGTAGCTACTGGTTGGGAGCCAATCCTACAGGCCCTGGCCACTCGGATAGTCTGCCACATGACCATCTTCATCAAGCGAGTCCTGATTCAGAAAATGGATCCGTCTGGTTAGGAAACTATTCCTTTTTTTTGTCCATGGTCTCCCTAAGGAGACTCCCAGATGGCGCTGGACTGCAGAGACATTGAAAATGGGCTCCTCCCGGCCCCTCAAATACCCAGGGACCTCCCACAAATCCCCAGAATTTCTCTGCAGTCTGGCTGCAAAGGACGAGAAATTGGCTCTCTACTCGCAGGTGAGCGGGGTTATTAACCTGTGTCCCTGTAGGACTATTCCCACCCATTCCACTAGTAATATGCCTCCCAGCCTTGGCTGCGCTGGTCGGGTGAGGGTAGGCAGCACCGTTGTTAGGTGCTTAGGAGCACTGCTCCACCGCAATCCCCCACCAAAGGGTAGGCGGTTCAGGCTTATGGTGAGCCTCTTTGGGATGCCCCTCCCGTACTATTGCCCCTTGCCCCTACCTATCGGTGGGTCCTATTTAAAGTGGACCAACACCCAGGATTTTGACTATCCTGGGTCTTGGTCCACTTCGGTGGGGCACCCCCGATCGGGGTGCCCCGCTGTGTGAAACCCCCCCTAACCCCCCGAAAAACTCACCTCTCCCCGCTCCCAGCGCCGACGTACAAGCTTATCTTATAGATTCCCGGGCCGATCACCCGTGGGTGTTGGTCCACTTTAAGTGGCCGCCGTCCTCCCTCATTTTCCTTGTAGTCTTCGGGGGAAAAGAGGGGGGGGGGGTGTATGTGTATAGATAGGTATATATTGCATTTGTGCCAGTTACACTGTCTTTTCACATGCCTTTATTCTTGTGTCAACCGCCGCGCTGACTTGTCTTTACTGTATTTTAAATATGCCGCCGCAGCGCGCTGACTTGGCTCCGCGCTTGGCGGCGGCATTACCTCAGGCGCTGGCGCGTCTTCATTGGCTGCTTGCCGTGCTGGCTTCGCACTCTTTGGGGGTGGGGGGGCGGGGCTCGTCTTTGGCGCGTTCCGCGTCATCGCTGTTACTGGCCCACCCCTCGAGGTAAACCGACGCCATCTTCCCTGTCTGGTTGGCCTATGTGCGACGGACTCCTACGTACCGCGGTCCGTAAGTGCCCTCGCGGGCGGCTTTATTTACTTCACTTGGGTTACAATGTACTTAAGGTCTTGTCTGCTTATATCTTTCAGGCAGGACGAACCCTTCCGGGCTTCTCCCGGCCCTTTTGTAGTATATTACTTATAGGCCTTGTAAAAAACTATACTCCCACTTCCCTAGCAGGTTAGGGGCATCCAGGGTTGCTATATAGCGTTATTCCCTATCGGCGTATAGCGCCGCTAAATAATCACCATATGGAGGCATCCCAGGAGAATGTGACCGGGGTCCCTTCGGGTCAAGACCGGCTGTGTGTAGCGTGTGGGCAGCCTCATGCTGACGCTGACAAGGCGCGGGTCTGCGTACCCTGTGCTGAGCAGGTGCTTGCATTGCAATCTGGCCTGCCAGTGGCTGCACCTCGCTTCACTTCGCCTACTCCCCCAAGCTTAAACCTCACTCCTACTGAGTTGCATACCAGTGGGGACTCTCAGCCTGATGTGTCTTCTAGACTGGCTACTGTTGAACAGATTATTGCGAAGTCCTTAGTGCGTAAGGCCCCTGCTAAGAAGCGGCATTTAGCGCCTAATGTTACTGTTTTCCCTATGGGAACTGAGGAGTTTATGAATCTGTGTGGCTATACCCCGTCTGACGAAGGGGAGCTCTTTTCTGATTCAGGCTCATCTGATGAGAGACCAAGGGGTCATGACGATTCTGGCTCTGACCCCTGGGCCCCGGATGACACTGACAGATTATTGACCCAGATCTTTGAGGTTCTGTCTATCTCTCTCCCTGTTGAGGCCCCCAGGCAAAGAGTGGAGCTTTTCCATACAGCAAAATCGCATCTGGAATTTCCAGAGCAGGCACATTTCCATAACCTTTTGCTCAAGGAATGGGAGGGCACCCCAGTAAACTTCCTGGGGTTCCAAAAAGTTGGGATAGGAAGTATCCCTTTCCTGCTGAGGTGGTTAAATGTTGGTCATCCCCCCCCCCCCCCGAGGTGGATGCCCCGATCCTAGGGTTATCGAACACCTCTGTTATGCATTCCCCTGATTCTACTACCCTGCGGGATTCTGAAGACCGGCGTATTGATCAGCTGGCAATCCCACGTCTTTGCATGTGCGGGGACGGCGCTGCGCCCGGTCTGTGCTTCTGCCATTACGGCTGTGGCCACTAGAACCCTTATCAGGAATATGCTTGATAGCGCCCCTGATGATTTGCCTTGTGAGGTGTTTAATGCACTCTCCGGTTGTGATGTTTTTGTAAATTTTGTCCTATCAGCATTGGATGACACCATTAGAATGTGTGCCAGAACTTCTGCCCTTGTGGTGGCTATACGCCGCTCAATTTGGCTGGGCCAGTGGGCTGCTGACATCGCTGCCAAGAAGGCCCTCACTGGGTTTCCCTTTAAAGGACTGCGCCTGTTTGGGGACCGCCTGGACCTTTTTGCTAAGGGAGGCAGGTTGCCCCAGCACAGGCGGCAATCTCGGCCCTTTCGGGGTCAGGGTTCCTTCTCTTCCCCTTTCCATGGTGCAAGACAGGGAAGGGGGGTTTCTTTCCCTTGGGCCCGGGGAGATTTCTGGGGCAGAGGCAGAGGACGTGGACGTCCTGGCTCCTCCTGGGGTCCCAAAGCTAAATCCTCTCCCAAGCCCCCTCAAGCATGACTGGGCGCCCTCACCCATCCGGGTGGGGGGACGGCTGCAGCACTTTGCTCATGTCTGGAGACTTCATGTCTCAGACCGGTGGATTCAGGAGGTTGTGTCCTCCGGTTACAAGTTGGAGTTTGCTGCCGATCCCCCTCCAAGATTCATCAGATCCCGGATTCCTCAGGACCCTATGTCAGCTCAGGAGCTAGTGCAAGCAGTGCAAGGCCTCCTGGAGCTGGGGGTCATCTGCCAGGTCCCTTTTTAAGGGAAATTGGCAAGGGTTTTTATTCCAACCTATTCACAGTACCCAAAAAAGTTGGTTCTGTCAGGCCCATCCTGGACTTGAAGATCCTCAACAAGTTTGTCAGGGGCAGGCGCTTTTGCATGGAAACTCTGCGATATGCCATCAGTTCCCTGCGCCCAGGGGATTTCATGACTTCTGTGGACATCAAAGATGCTTACCTTCATATTCCTGTGTTCCCAGGTCATCAAAGGTTCCTCAGGTTCGCTCTGATGGATCAACACTACCAATTTGTGGCCTTGCCCTTCGGCCTCACTTCAGCTCCCAGGGTGTTCACCAAGGTGCTGGCTGGCGTGATGTCTCTACTCAGATGTCAGGGCGTCCGCGTGCTTCCCTATCTGGACGACATCCTCATCACTTCCCAGTCTCTACATCAGGCAGAGTTGGATACTCAGCTGGTGGTGCCCATTCTGGAGTCATTTGGATGGGTGATCAACCACCCCAAGTCATCACTGTCCCCTTCCTTGGTAACTCCATTCCTAGGAATTAATCTGGATACAGTTCAGGCAAGGATCTTCCTTCCTCAGCAGAAGGTGGACAGTCTGATTGCACAGGCTCAGTCCCTCCTAGCTTGTCCCCATCCCTCCATCAGACAGGGGATGCAGCTGGTGGGCCTGATGGTGGCGTGCTTTGAAGCGGTCCCTTATGCTCAGTTCCACTTGAAGCCTCTGCAACTTCACCTATTGTCAGTATGGGACAAGGACCCAGCGTCCTTGGACAGGGTCTGTGTGCTCTCCCCCCCCTGGTCAGGAGGTCACTCTTGTGGTGGATGGACTCAAGGAACCTGTTGGGGGGCAGATCCTTTCTTGCCCCTTCCTGGGAGACGGTCACCACGGATGCCAGTCTGTCAGGTTGGGGGGGTTTCTGGACGTCCCTGTGGTTCCAGGGGAGGTGGGGCCTTCAGGCGCCCACACACCTATCAATGTCTTGGAGCTGCAGGCGATCAGGCTAGTTCTGGCTCGCTTGACTACTCATCTTCGGGGCCTGCCTGTTCAGGTGCGCGACAACCAGACGGCAGTTGCCTACATCAATCATCAGGGAGGGACCCGGAGCAAGTGGGCCCTCCAGGAAGTGTCTCTGATCCTGACTTGGGCGGAGGCCAATGTCCCCTGCATTTCAGCTGTGTACATCCCGGGGGTGGAAAATCTCCTGGCAAACTCTCTGAGTAGGGGGACCTCTCGCCAGGGAGAATGGTCCCTATGCAGCAGGGTGTTTCAATCTCTGTGTCACCGTTGGGGCCAACCAGATGTGGATCTGTTTGCGTCCTGCCACAATCACAAGCTCCCAGCTTTTGTCTCTCTGTCCAGGGATCCTCTGGCCCTGACCTCGGATGCGCTAGCAATGTCATGGAAGGAGTTTCAGTTCCTGTATGTCTTCCCTCCAATTCCCCTGCTGGGCAGGGTTCTACGCAAGATTGCTCTGGAAGGGGTGCCATCAGTTCTGGTGGCCCCCAGGTGGCCAAGAGGAGTGTGGTTCACAGACGTGGTTCAGCTCGCAGTAGATCAGTATGCTCTGCCCTTGGTGCCAGATCTGCTCACTACGCCATCCCAATTTACAAACTCTGGCTTTGACGGCTTGGCTGCTGAAACCTCATCTTGATGGAGAAGGGGCTGTCTTCCTCGGTTGTGGATACTTTGATTAAAGCTAGGAAGAAGTCTTCCTCTTCCATTTATTACAGGGTTTGGCATGCCTACATTGACTTGTGTGAGTCTAAGTCTCTTCCCTGTCGTGTGTTCTCTATTCCCAGGATCCTGGAGTTCCTGCAGCATGGGTTGGAGATGGGGCTCCAACTCGGTACTCTGAAGGGTCAGGTTTCTGCCCTGGCTATTTTCTTCCATAAGTCCTTTGCTCAGCACCCTCTGATCAGGACTTTTTTCACACATGTGCGTCCCCCACATAAGCCTATGGTGCCTGTTTGGGATCTGAACTTGGTCCTGTCAGCCTTGCAGGGTGCTCCCTTTGAACCTGTGCAGGATGCTGCCTTGGCCATTCTAACGCTCAAGGTTGTGTTTCTGGTGGCTATCATTTCTGTCAGGCATGTGTCTGAGTTGGCGGCGCTGTCCATTCAGCCCCCCTACTATGAGAGACACCAGGACAAGGTGGTGTTTCGTTTCTAACCTGACTTTTTGCCTAAGGTAGTGTCTGCTTTTCATTTGAATCAGGACATTGTCCTTCCTTCTTTGTGCCCTAATCCTAGCAATGCTAAGGAGAGAGTTTTGCACTCTTTGGATGTGGTTAGGTGTCTGAATCTGGTGGCTACTGCACCTTTCAGGAAAACTGATGCTCTTTTTGTGGTCTCTTCTGGTCCTAGGAAGGGTTTGGCTCTGGCCAAGTCTACTATCAGCAAGTGGATTCGTCAGGCTGTGATTCAGACCTACTCTAAGGGGAAGAATCCTCCCTTCCGCCTTACTGCTCATTCCACTCGTGCTATTGGTGCCTCTTGGGCTTTTCAGCACCAGGCTTCTGTTGAACAAGTTTGCAAGGCCGCTACTTGGTCTTCTGTTCATACCTTTTCAAAGTTTTACAAGGTTGATGTTAGGGCCTCAGCTGATGCTGTTTTTGGCCGAAAGGTTCTGCAGCCGGCAGTGGTTTAAACTGCCTGCTGCTGCCTTTTACTTGGGTATCCCACCCTACTTTATGGACACTGCTATTGGATGTCCCAACTGTAAGTATTAGATTTGGAGCAGGACGTACTGTATACTAAGAATAATACAATTCTGTGATTACTCACCTGTAGAATTGGTGGTAAAAGTATACAGTACGTCCTGCTCCAACCCACCCTTGGTTTTGCATTATCTTGGATCCCCTGTTTGGTGATTGTTATCATTGTTATAGTTGATAGTTGGGTTGTTTAATTCTCCCGGCTTCTTGTTAACTGCTTTTCAATGCTGGGGATTTGTGGGAGGTCCCCGGGTATTTGAGGGGCCGGGAGGAGCCTATTTTCGATGTCTCTGCAGTCCAGCGCCATCTGGCGGAGTATATCCCACTTGTAAGTATTATATTTGGAGCAGGACATACTGTATGCTCATAATACCAATTCTACAGGTGAGTAATCACAGAATTGTATTTTTTAATGCAAAAATCATATTGGAAAGTGTGTTTTTATCTAGTTATCTGACTGCATTGGATTGGACAAAATGAACTTTTTTGTAACCCAATTATATATGTGTTTTGTTTTGCAAAATTGTCCTCAAATCTTATTCAGAAAAGCTAATTCTTTACATGGTCTCTAGTTAACTTATTATTTACTGTCCTACAATACAAATTAAAAGGACGTTCCAGGCAAAGAGTTATATTAACATGCTTTCTGCTTTCCCCATTTTTTTACAAGCATTTTGCATTCCCTGATAAACCCTATTGAATGTATTACCTTCTGCTGACACAATATTCTCAGTCCCCAAAATGAATTGACTTCTGAAATGAATGAGTCTTTGAGATAGACATGGATGAGTGTTGCCCTGCTGCTGAGGAGGCCCTGCAGAAGGAGACTGTTCCCTAAGACTTAAGAAATATAAAGCAGGCTGTATAAGTCATGCATCTCCTCATGACCAGTATGGGGATAGCAGAAAGCTAATCCACTTTCAATAGAATTCAATGTATGTTTTATGGAAGAAGTTTTCACTACATCCAATCTGTTGCTTTTGGTAGCTGTACACCAAGATCTACAAGATGGAGAAGTGAGGCCTGTATACATTGAACCCTGCTGCTATGGCTGCTGCTGGTACTGCTGTGTTTTGTGTGTACAGGCCTCAATTCTCTCTTTTTGGTTTACAGTTGCCAGTAGCAACAGACTGCCTGTAGTGACACTTGCTTCCATAACACACACATCTGCCATCATAAGAAATTACAAACAAATAGATAAGCTCAGCCCCTTGATGACAACATTTTAGCACGCAAATGTATAAAAAAAAATAATTGAAACTCGACTTTTCTTTGCCTGTAAGCTCCCTTTTAAAGGAAGTGTGTAGGCTGGTGTACTAAACCATACAAAAGATGCTTGCCTCACCCTCCAGAAAGCTGACCCCTGCTGGTATGCTCGTCTCCAATGGTTGTCTAATTGCATTCTAGTTATATTTATTTTAAACTTCAGCATGATTTATTGAAAAGCCCAAACCCTTAAACTAATTCCTCAGCATCTAAAATTAATATGTTTTAAGTTTTTAGTCACTTATTATTCTTTCACCCACTGGGCTGCATCTCTGTTAAGGAATTTAGGATATGGGCCCCTCCATCTTGACTCGGAAGCATCACACTTACCGAGGAGAGGAGAGTGGGATAAAGTACAGGGGACGGGTTATAGCTGTGCTTTGCTCAGACAGAGCAGAGCTGGGGTCAGGAAAAGGTCAGCAATCCCAGAATGCAGAGCAGCACAGTTAGAAGGCACTTCCTGTTTCCAGGCTGCCTGATGTTCCATGAGCCACCATCTTGGATGTTTAAAGGCTCATAACATGCAGTAGATGCAGGTAGGATGATTTTTAATGTGAGCAATCTGTATGTACAGGGTAGGGGAGACATATATTATTCAGAGTGAAGGACCACTTTAATGTTATCCTATTAAAAAAACTATTAATGTTTTTAACTAGAGGTAAACTTTATTGAAGTAAGTGCTTTGTTGGATCCTTTTTGTATTTTTGTGAATTGAGTTTTTTTTTTTTTTTTTTTTATAGATTTTCACTTACATTAATTGATACTTTGGATACCCTGGTGGTAAGTATATTCTGCTGTTATGTGGCTAGGTTGTTCCATTTGTAGTAAAGAATATTTATTTTGTTGTTTTTATTTATTTTTTTAGCTCTAATAACATTTTTTTTCTTTAATTAGGTACTGAACAAAACCCAGGAATTTGAAGATGCTGTACGAAAAGTCATTAATGATGTTAACTTGGATAATGATATTGTGGTTTCTGTATTTGAGACCAACATTCGAGTTTTAGGGTAAGTACATCCTCAATCAACATTATTCACAAAAGTGCATCAATGGTCCTCCAGAAATTCCTTTTGGCAGGATGTTAATTATACAGTTATACCATCAATAACATTAATTCCTATGTCAATACTGAAGTTGAAAGTATATACTACCTGTTAGAAACTACAATTCCGTGTTGATTAAACATCAAGGTTAAAGTGATTTGCAAGTCAAAAGTTATCAGTTGCTTACCTTTCATTGAGTGGCTTCAGTGCTCTGCTTCCTCCTCTGTCTCCTTATTGAGGAAAATTACTTCCTAATTCCACTTTCAGTCCCCAACCTTTTTGCTTATTCCAGTATAAAGTTATCATAAGTATAGACTGAGCTGTATGTTAAAAGTCTTTGGCAAGTCAAAAGTTAAAAAACATCAGTAGCTTACCTTTCATTAAGTTGCTTCGGCACTGTGCTACCTGCTCTGTGTGTCTTTAGTGCTTTCAGTCCCCACTCCACTGATCTGGTCCATCAATCAACCTTCAGCAGACCAAGAACGAAAATACCCCCACTCCTTGCCTAGACGTCCTGATTGGCTGCCTCTCTGCCCTGAAACCCTGCTTTCCTGTCTCCACTCATACTCGCCAATGCTCTAACACTTTTAAAGATAACTTAGGAGCTGCAATGTCTTTTTAAAAACCAATTGAAATTTAGAACAGTGCAACGTGTAGCCCGAAGCAATGGGACAATGATCAGGCTTGCCTTTAGTATAACTTTAAAGTCCCTGTCCTGGCACTTACCAACCTTTTTCCCCTTCTCCCCTTTGGGAACAGTGTCAAGCCATTTCAAAGCACCTCAAAAGCTCTAATTATGTGAAAAAACTTATGGATGCTAAGTGACAATGATTTCTTTGCTTCAGTTTGGGTCTGGATAGTGGCGGAGCTGGGAAGGGGATGTCGTGACGCAGCAAGATGAGTCATGAGTTTGCTGTACTGTGGTCAGAGACAGCTGCAGTACTCATTCTCTCTGAGAGCACCAAGGGACATAGTGGCTGTTAGACCATTCATTTGGTGTAGGACAAAATTTTAAGCCCTGCTACAACTTTTACTCAGCGCTATAGGATATTGAGGAGAGGCACATGGGACAGGCATCGGGTAAGCTGCTTGCTCACTGATTATTGCTTTTGGGTTTATATTCCCCTTGAAGAAGTTATGGCATTATCTTCATTAAAGCTGAACAAAACCCGGGATTTTGACTATCCTGGGTTTTGTTTTGAGCCCAGGAGCATCCTATTTTAGGATGCCCTGCTGTCTCGTCCAATCAATCCCATGACTATGTCATTCGGCAAACAGTTCTGCTTTGCTTCAGTGGAGAGCACAAGCAGTGTGCGTGCACTCCCCTCCTAGCGTATCTGAATGGCTGGTGTGGGCGTGCTCGCACAGCCCAAAGATGCAGGGGATGTGGCCGCTTTGGAGCCATTTGCTAAATGACTTGGTCATGGCGAACTGCTCTTATTGGACAAGAGCTTGCGCATGCACCATTGGACCAGGAAAAGGTGAGTTGTTATAGGGGTGGGGGATCCCAAAGTGGGGGAAACATGCAGCCCAGGGGTCCCATAGGGCCACTTTTTCACTTTAATGGCCATTGTCATAGATTGTTCTGGGTGGTACATGTGGGTTGCCAGTCAACTAAAATGGTGTTAAAATGCATTTACATTGCATGAAATGCACACAAATAGTCTACACCATCATTTGAAGCTGTTTTGTACTTATTTAGCAAATTGGGCTTGAGTAAAGTAGATGAAAGCAGATGTGTTTGGGGTACAAGCTAGTGTGCAACCCCTAAGTACCACACAAGAGGCTCTCAAGAACCCCTGTTTTAGAGAATGGCAAAATTTGGCAAAGAATACAGACTTTGCTGGAACCGGTTTTACAGCTAAAAGAGGGGGCATAAATTCTATAACCATTCAGCAAAGCTTCCCCTAAATTGGGATCCTGCTCCTACCCACCTGGGAGCAATCTGGTATTCCTAGCCAAATAATTTTTAACCATGACCCGATCAGTAGTCTGGTGCCCCTGTAAAGCAAAATAAAACCCAGGTGAGTTAAAATTCTCGGTTTTGCTCCATTTGAACACACTTTAAAGTCCTGCCTTAATGCCGCACAGGGGTTGCTTCCTAATTTGACTCTAGCAATTCACACCAAACTGAGAGATATGTACCTTAGAAACTGGAACCTTGTCTGTCTTTATACACACACTGAACAGCTGATGGTGGAATACTATGTGAGGGGGAGGTCGGTTATATTGTTTCTTTGTGTTACAGAATAAGAACATTCAATCTCTGTAATTTTAGCCAAAATGTAACTACTTGCTCTCAGCTGTTAGCAGAGCAATGCTGAGTCATTACAGTAGTCATTACAGTTGATGGGTTTTGCTTCTAACTGGAAATATGGTTTGATTGCAGAGGTTTGAGTCCATTTTGGCTGAGTTTTTCAGAAGCAGAGCTCACATGTAAAACAACATTTCAGCTCCCATGTAATTCAAGGGCATAGAATCTGCCTGCTATTACACAATATCTGCATGGGATGAAGTCCCTCTCAAAGTGCTTATGTCACTGATTGCTAGAAAGTGGCTTTAGGGTAGCAATTTACTAAGCTTAATTTTTTTGACTGGAGGTCCACTCTAAGCTTTGGCTGGCTTTAAATATTCCAGTTGATATCCACAGGGCATTATTATTGTGGGAGTAGGGTCCCTAATTTAAGCTGTCCTACCAAAAAAAGAAGTTAACCTACATGGCTCGCTGCTGGCCTCCAGCATAAGTGCTTGAACAAATATTCAGGGAGAGACCTCTTTAACTTTTCTTTTGTTGTGGACAACACTGCCACCAGTTCTGTATTAGGTTAGTGAGTTGCTCTTGTTTTGTGGAGCAATTCTGACATGTTCAAGTTTGTTAGCTCAAATTTTTGTTTGGCATGCTGTTCTAAACCATGTGGTTGAATTGTTTGTATTTCTGTGTCTTTTTCTGTATCATACAGATACAATACACTAAAATCTACTATGTTAATTATTCTTCCTTGAAGTCTTGTTATGGCCATTTTTTCTCGTCAACATTGCCTAGAATTCTGACCTGTCTGTTGGACTGGAGTTAAAATGGCTTGCTACAACTGGAAAGCCTCTTTCCTTGCAAGATATGGTGAATAGCTTAGTTTAGTGTCCAAGCTTTTGATAGCTAAATATCTATAATTATAGGAATTAAGAAGATGCTTTGTCCTCAGAACTGCTTTTCAGAGTAAAATTAGTTCATACTGACAGGTGTGATTTTTGTCTTTTTCCATGAGTCACGCTATTTACCTACCTTCACGTATTACAAAGTACTATAAACAGTTGGTTTGTATTATTATAATCCTATTAAGTTAAAAAGACTTGAAATTAACTCATAGTTCCAGAGCTAGACATATGATACACACACAAATTATTTGTAGTTAAGTTTTTTTTTTTTGTCTACAGAGGACTTCTTGGTGGACACTCAGTTGCTCTCATGCTGAAGGAAAAAGGAGAAAGGATGACCTGGTATAATGACGAACTCTTAACTATGGCTAAAGAGCTTGGCTACAAACTCCTTCCAGCTTTCAACACTACAAGTGGCCTTCCCTACCCTAGAGTATGTTGAAGTAGTCAGTTAATTAGTTTAAATGTGCTGAATGTTTCATATCATGGAATAAATGTAAAGGGCTATTTTAAACTTAATGATACAATTTGACCTAGGAAGGAAGGCAACCAAAGTTTATAATGTTTTGTTACTTGTGCAAATCACAAAAAATGTGGTTTCATTTCAGAATAACAAAGTTCTAGTCCCTTTGATGCCCCTTCTCCTAAAATGCAAGTGAAATGGCTACTGTCTGTTCCAGTACTGAGGTGTGCCATGAAATACCTGGCTGGCAATAGGTTTGGCGAAACCATAGCAAACCCTAGGCGGCCATAGGAAAGCTGCTTCAAAGGACAATGGCGGGGGAAGTTACATAGCTCTATTTCCATGCATTTTCACTTCACTCAACGAGTGAACATCACAAATTGGGGGGCCTTTTTGGCATTGGGTTAGCTTTTAGATCTTATTTTGTGTATTATACATTATTCAAATGTTAGAATAGTTTTACTTTATAGATTGAAAACTTAATTAAGCCCTTCTCCTCCAAAATCTGATTCTGCTTTTCAGTTATAGATTGTTCTCTCTTTCTCTTTCATTTTACTTCAGGCCATGAGAGTAATTCAGTCACGATTGGGTTAACATCTCGACCGAAGGGTGTGGACTGCAAGAACAAAGGCGTGGCTCCTCCTCCCGGGCCAATACTTTTATTTGAACTCTTCTCCCGTTTTACTTTTTTGTTTTTAAGGATTATGCCTTGAAAACGTGGGTATTGGAAACTCTGTCTGTTCCCGGGCCCTTATATTCCTCTGATCTGAATGGACCCACGATGCCTCCTCAGCTTTTGCTGTATACGGATCAGGATGGTAAGTGTAAGCGCAAGGGTCTTGGGGCGCTTATGGGGTGTCACCTTTTGTTTTTCAAAAAAGAACTGACACTTCTGTGCTGGCAATTCTGTCATAGGAAGAGCAGCTGTAGGTTTTTGTCTGGTGAGCCTGATTATTCGGGGAGACCAGGGTAATTATTTCCCTCTTTTATTGCTCTTTCCCACGTGTTAATGGTGTGTTTTGCTGGTTGTAAAATGTAAAAATCTGCACGCCTTTAAGGGGGTGGAGCTAAGGCGGAAGCAAAGAACAGCGAGGAAGGATCGCTGCCTCGTCCAGGTTACAGCGCTTATTTCGGCCCGCCGCCTCTGGAATCATTGCGGCTAGGCGAAGTACCTAGCACTGCCGACATCGACGGTTCTCCTTCGGGCCACAGCACTTCTTCTAGACTGCCGTCTCTGGAACAATTTAGGCTAGGCAAAGTATCTAGCACCACCGATGCCGCCGGCTGTTCTTCGCGTCTTCCCCGCAAGCAGGGTCATTTTTTTGGCCGCTGCCTATCCTCGCTGCGGCTTGTGGTTTTCTGCCCGGGTGGATGCAGGGGTTGCTGGCCCACAGGGGGCTGCTTCTGAGCCGCCTGCACGCCCACCCTCATGTGGACCTAAACCTTATGTAGGTTAATTTGATTTTATTATTTTATTTTCATATGATTGTGTTATGTTTATTAATATAATAATAATACATGTATAATAATTTATTATATAAAGGGCAGGATATATATATATATATATTATATGGAGTAGTCACTTGTCACTTGTAACCGTCGAGAACTGTTATATACTTGGTCTCAGATCCCCGTGGAGGTAGTCTGGGAGGCATCTGGGGTAATCGGATCTGGTCCTTAGCAGATAGATTTACCCCATGTGCAGTATGCATGCAGGTGGCGCTGGACAAGGATAGCACGATGTGCAGGGATTATGCTACGGTAGTAGTGGCTAAATATAGAAGATAGTTGTCTCCCCCTGCAATGGTTCTGTCGCCAGTGCCCCCTGAACCTTAAAACCCCCTCGGCAGCTTTCAAGCGAATCTAAACCTTTAGAGAGTCGTTCAAGAATTATCGGCTACTAAGATGGCTTTAAAAATGTCCTCTGAGTTTGAAGAGGATATTGTGGCTGCAATAGTCTCCCAGGAGTTATCCGTTGGACTCTGAGTCCTCTACATAAGGGGGCGCTCCATTAAGGAGAAGATGGTTTGATTTCCTCTTTTCTTGAGGTTGTTGCGGTACATAAGCATTATTCTAATCTGATTCACAGGGAATGGCAGAACCAGATATTCTTCCGCCCATCCCTAAAGTGCAAGATACTATGTATCCCTTTCCTCCAGATCAGATTGAATTAAGTGGTGGACGCTCCTGTGTCAGGTCTTTCTAAGACTTCAGTTATGCCATTTTCTGGTAGTGCTTCTCCAAAGGATCCAGCGTATAAGTGCACGGATCAGGTGGCACGTCATGCTTATTCTATTATGGGTTCGGCCTTGTGGCCAGCCTGTGCTACATCCATAGCATCTTTGGTGGGCAGGAGTTTGGACTATAAGACTCCTTCGGGTTGCTCACGGAATTCATGCTCCCAGTTGATCAAAGCCAGTTTGGATATCAACAGGTATGGATTGGCTATGGATGACTTGATCAGGTGAAGTGCCAGAGGCCTATATTTGGTGGTAGCTTTAAGGCTTTCTTTATGGCTGAAGCAATGGTCAGCTGACACAGCCTCTTAAAAGAATCTGACGGTACTCCCTTTAAAGGGGGGGGGGGCATCTGTTTGGGCAGTGCTTGGATGACATGGCAAAGGAAACTACCAGTGGTAAGTCTACTAATCTTCCACAGAAGCCGAAGTCTAATATTGTTTTCCTTGGCCTATATAGAGGTTCGGCCTCTTAGGAATATCGAAGAGAATTTTTGGAATAAGACAAAGTCCCAAATTAAGGCAAGAGGTATCTGACGGAACAAAGGCAAACCCCCTTCAAAGCCCTCTCAGGCATGAAGGCATGGGGAGACGGCTTCTGCATTTTGCTCACATTTGTAGGCTCCATGTAACAGATCTTTGAATATAGGAAGTTGTATCCTCAGGTTACAAGAACAAATTAGGAGCCAGACCTCCTCAGAGATTCTCTTGGTAAGGGGTATCCCAAATTCTGCAGAAAGCAAACTCAGAATAAGATCTGCAGTATCTCGCCTTTTAGAGATTGGAGTAGTTTGATCCACAGTGATGTTACTCCAATTTGGAGATTTTATGACCACAGTGTATATCTAAGGATGCATACCTACACATTCTGATTTTTCTGGGTCATACAAAATATTTGCAGTAGGTGGCCTACACCTTCAGTTTTTGGCGCTACCCTTCGGTCTATCGTCAGCACCAGTGGCGTTTCAAGTGTTGGCACGTCTCATGTTTTTTCTAAAATGGCGCTGCTGGTCCTTAGCCCTTAAGCCTTATTTGGGGGTCCATTTGTGTTTCAATCCTCCCACCTGGGACTATTTTAAAGGGGCATCCCTGGTAGCAATTGCGTAAAACCCTATATAATTGGCGACTATAATCAATTATAGTATAATACTAAACATCATATGGAGGCATCTCAGGATAATGGGCATGCAATTCCCTCGGCACAGACTTGGCAATGTTTTGGATGTGGGGCATCCCTTGTTGGGGATAACGCAATTCTTTGCATCCCTTGTGCACAATTAACCATTATGCAGTAAACTGGGGCCCAGGCTTCAGGGTCTGCGGCTACTGCCTCTTCTCCTACTCCGCCGTGTCTTGTCCGTACCCCCAGTGATATTGTCATGGGTGGTGAGTCGCATTCTGATTTATGTGCCAGATTGGCTCATCTTGAATAATTTGTCTACCTCTGTGGCTAAAAAGGCCTCAGCTAAAAGAAAGCATTTGACTCATGCCGTCTCGGCAAGTGAGTTGGACAATTGCGAATTGCTTGATTGGTCTGACCCTTCTCAGTTAGAAGAAGGGGAATTATATGAGGATTCAGATGTTTCTGACGAACAGCAATTTGTTGGTACTGAAATTGAGCAGGGTGAAGAGAGTGTTGTGGATACCCCAAAAGTTCTTGCCCAGTTATTTGAGGTTTTGGTTATTACTCCTCCTGAAGTAGTCCCTCTTAAAAGAGGGGAATTCTTTGGAGCCTCTAAACCTCGTTTAGAATTTCCAAATCATGGCCCGACGGCATTTGTTAAATACTGCGGATTTCAATCTGAACATTTCCCTCTGGCCAGAGGAACCAGACAAGGCTGCCCCTTATCCCCACTTTTATTCGCCTTGGCGATAGAACCACTAGCTCAGGCTATTAGAGACTCCCAAGATATCTCGGGTATAGACGTAAGGGGCACTCAGCATAAGATTAGTCTTTTTGCCGACGATGTCCTCCTTTTAGTTACCGATCCGCTAATCTCCTTACCTAATGTAATGAGGATATTAACTGATTTTGATAAAATCTCAGGTCTGCAAGTTAATACATCTAAATCCACCGCTATGAACATAAACGTCCCGCAGGAAACCTGGTCCCGCCTGCAAGCAGCTTACGATTTCCGCTGGGAAAAAGATAGAGTAAAATACTTGGGAATAAACTTGACGAGCTCCTATGATACCCTTTTTAAAGCTAACTACATTCCGCTACGCCAGAAGCTTCTAGGTTTGATAAAGTCTTGGAAATTCTTCGGTCTGTCATGGTTGGGCAGAATAACAGCAATAAAGATGAATATCCTACCCAAATTTTTATATATTGCTAGGTCCCTTCCAATCAAAATACCGGCACCATACCTAAAGAGTTTACAAAATGCAATCTCCGAGTTTATTTGGGCAAATAAGAAACCAAGAGTAAACAGAGCAATAATGCTACAACCAAAATCTAGGGGAGGTCTCGGGGTACCTAACCTTACCAGATACTACCAGGCAGCACAGGTGGCACAACTAGCTTCATACTGCTTAAAGTCGGACATACCAGCATGGGTCCAAATTGAAGCCGCTATTTGTCATCCAATTGAAGTCGAAAACCTACTGTGGTTACCAGCAGGTTATAAAAAATGTATTGTGAATCCGATTATGTCGTTCTCTCTCCATTTATGGGATGGGCTTAAATTCTCGAAAGGCTTGGCTTCCCCACATTTACCAATGATGCTTCTTTGGGGTAATCCCATGTTTACCCCGGCATACACTGACCCGGGAAGATTCACTAAATGGAGAGAGGCAGGCATTCGGTACACATCAGACTGCTTACAGGGCCCAAAAATGACCTCTTTTCCTCAGCTCTCAGAAAAACACGGCTTCTCAGGGAAAGAGATATTTAGCTATTTACAAATTTCCCATTTTATTTCATCATTGATCCGCAGTAGCGGCAATTTGGACCGTCCTCGAATGTTTGAAGTTAGGTGTAAACAAAATCCCAGAGCCCGGGGCTCAATATCCGAGGTTTATGAACAACTATTTAAGACACATAAGGACCCTAGAAGCATACTTATTCATTGGTGGGAAACAGACTTAGACATACAACATACCGAGGATGAATGGCGGAAAGGCTGGTTGGCTTCCTTTGGTAGGGCTGCATCAGCAAACTCAATAGAGATCAACATTAAAGTTTACTTAAGATGGCACTTGGTTCCAGATCGCCTTTGTCATACCCCCGGAGAGGAGGGTAGATCTTGCTTTAGGGGATGCGATGCAGTAGGAACACAATTACATATCTGGTGGGAATGCCATCTGGTGAAAACATTCTGGCGTAAGATTTTTGAAGTAATCAGCAATGTACTTGATATCACCTTAACACCAGACCCTTGGATCGCATTACTAAACGGTCCGGTAGTAGGGACTTCTAAAAATGGCAAGAATCTTACCTATCACCTATTAACAGGGGCCAAATTGGTGATAGCTAGGTCCTGGAAATCCCCTAAGCTAAGTTTCAAAGAATTTAAGGGTTTGGTCTCCAACATTATGGCTATGGAGAAAATGACTTCGATACATAATGGTACTATGGAAAGATTCCAGGAAACCTGGGAACCCTGGATTAAAGGATATCTACCTGTTGATTTCGACACTGGCTTATTAGTGATCTGAACTTGATATATGGGTGATATCCTCCTATAGACACCTTAAGGGAATCGCCGCCTTTGTGGTTATAACAGCCCCCTTCATAATTTGAGATCATTCTACTGCATCCTCCAGGGCTGAGTCTCCCTTTCTCTCTTTCCTCATTCTCCTCCTCTTTAGATCCTTTCGCTCCCTTCTTCCCTCTTCCCCCCCACCCCCTTCTTTTTTTTTTTTTTTTATTTATTTTTTTTTGTTACTGTTTGGAGGTTTTGTTCGCATATTCATAGTATTGTTATCATTTATTACTTGATTTTACTTTAGTTTATGCACTATATTATGTGCTGACGATAGTTAGTAGTCAAAAGCTGTTCATATTATATATCAACAATAGAGTTGTTGGTTAACAGTTTAGAAAGCTTATACTATTTTCTTTTGGAAAGATAATCTATAAGTGTCTGAAAATATTGTCATGTATTTCCTTATCTTCCAATAAAAATTATTGAACAAGAATTTCCAAATCAAAAGCATTTTGATGATGATATTCTTATAATGGGAGAAGCCTGCGCGGCTTCCTGGCATTCCCTTGGGCTGGGACAAAAAATATCCCTTTCCAGCTGATAAGGTTAAACGTTGGTCATCACCTCCTGAGGTGGATGCCCGTACTTAATTTATCCAATTCTTCTGTGTTGCATTCTCCTGACTCCACTACACTTAAAGATGGAGAGGACAAAAGTATTGGTCAAATGGCGTGCCACGCTTTTTCCATGGTAGGCTCAGCCTTGCGGCCTGTTGGCGCTTATGTAGGTGGCTATTAGGTTCTGTTGTGAGAGACCTAATGAATAACTCAGGGCTTGATCCGGCCTCTGAGTACGCCGCTCTTAAGCGTTGTGAGATGTTTGCATCTTTTGTACTTTCTGCTTTAGATGATACTCTGCTCATGTGCAGCAGAACCTCTGCCTTGTTAATCGCCATTCGGCGGTCAGTATGGTTGCGGCAGTGGGCGGCGGATGTTGTAGCCAAGAAATCGCTTACAGCGCTTCCGTTTGTGGGATTGCGCCTATTTGGAAGATAATTGGATTCTGTCACTAAAGGAGGTAATTACCTCAGCGTAAGAGACAACGTCGTTCCTTTCATGGAGTGGCTTCCTTTAGCCCTTCCTTTCGGGGGTCTAGATCCGGTAGAGGATCGGCCTTTTCAGTCTCTAGAGGGAATGCATGGAATAGAGGAAGATGATGTGGCCATCCAAGTCAGAATTGGGGGGTCCAAAACCAAATCTGCCCCTAAGCCTGCTCAACAACGGGTGGGGGGACGGCTGCGGCTCTTCTTCCAGGTCTGGGTTCAGGAGGTATCAGACAATTGGGTTCTGGAAGTAGTTTCTTCCGGTTACAAACTGGAATTCGAGTCCCGGCCTCCTCCTAGATTTTTCATGTCCCGGATGCCGTCAGATCCGGCAATAGCGCAGGGACTGCGGGCAGCAGTAGCGAATCTGTTAAACATGGCTGTCATCTGCCTAGTGCCTCCAGCGGAAAGGGGTTTGGGGTTTTACTCCAACCTATTCACGGTACCCAAAAAGGACGGCTCTGTTCGGCCTATCCTAGACCTAAGGAGACTCAATCAATTTATCCGTTTCAGAAGATTCCGCATGGAGTCTCTGCGATCAACGATCGATGCTCTCCGTCAGGGGGACTTCATGACATCCATAGACATCAAGGATGCTTATTTGCACATTCCTATTTTTCCGGGTCATCAGAGATTTCTCAGGTTCTCGATAGAAGACCAGCATAATCAATTTGTGGCCCTGCCATTCGGCTTTACCTCGGCCCCAAGAGTCTTTACCAAGATGCTGGCAGGAGTGAGGGCTATATTCAGGGTCCAGGGCATCCGCATTGTGCCTTTTCTGGACGATCTTCTTATCGCGGCCTCCTCCCTCGAACAATCAGAGTTGGACACCAGGATGGTGGTCTCTACGCTAGAGAGGTTCGGATGGGTAATAAGTTAGCCCAAATCCTCTCTCTGTCCGTCCAGGGAAATTCCTTTCCTGGGCCCGATTCTGGATACATTTCAGGCCAAGGTTTTTCTTCCTCAGTCCAAAAGGGTTCTGATTCAGGACTTGATTCGTCTATTCTTGTCCAACCCTCGCCAGTCTATCCGTCTAGGGATGAGACTAGTGGGATTGATGGTAGCTGCATTCGAGGCAGTCCCGTTTGCCCAGTTTCACACAAGGACACTTCAGCTCTTCCTCTTGGCAAAGTGGGACAGGTGCCCACTATCATTGACTCAGACTTGTCTATTGTCTCCCCACGTTTTGCAGTCCCTTCAGTGGTGGTTAATATCGCACAACCTCCAGAAGGGCAAGTCATTTTTGACTCCGCGTTGGGAACTGGTTACCACGGATGCCAGCCTGGTGGGCTGGGGGGGCTTCTGGAAGAAGCATCATTTCCAAGCATTGTGGGGGCCTCAGGAGGCTCATTCTCCAATCAATGTATGAGAGCTTAGGGACATACGTCTTGTTCTACTTTGACTGACCCATTTCTTACAGGGTCTGCCAGTTCAGATTCGGTCAGACGACAGCTGTTGCATACATCAATCACCAGGGAGGGACTCGCAGTTGGGGTGCCCTCTGGGAAGTGTCTCTGATCCTTCAGTGGGCAGAGATCAGTGTTCCCTGCATATCAGCAGTTTACATTCCGGGGATAGAGAATGTGGAGGCAGACTCCCTGAGCAGGGGATGTTCTCGCCAGGGAGAATGGTCTCTCAATCCAAGGGTCTTTCAGTTCCTCTGTCACAAGTGGGGGACTCCACGGTTGGACTTGTTTGGTTCTCGTCACAATCACAAGCTGCCAGCTTTTGTGTCTCTATCCCAGGATCCTCTGGCAGTGGCAGCGGATGCCATGTCTCTGGCCTGGAAGGATCTGGGGTTCCTATATCTGTTTCCCCCATTCTCCATGTTCAGCAAGGTGGTGCGCAAGTTAGCACTGGAGGAGGCGTCAGCAATTCTGGTGGCGCCAGGGTGGCCAAGACGTCTGTGGTACGCAGACGTCGTAAGGCTGGCAGTGGATCGGTTCCATCTGCCTCTTCTTCCAGATCTCATCACTCAGGGTCAACTTTGTTACCCCAATTTACAAACGCTGGCTTTGACGGCATGGCTGCTGAAGTCTCCATCTTGAAAGAAGAAGGTCTTTCTGATGCGGTTATTCAGACTCTTATTAGAGCTAGGAAGAAGTCTTCCTCTGTCATTTATTATAGGACTTGGAGGTCCTATATTGATTGGTGTGAATCCAGGGCTTTGCCCTGTAGAGTATTTTCTATTCCTAGAATTCTGGAATATCTGCAACGAGGTCTGGATATGGGATTCCAGATTAGTACTTTGAAGGGGCAAGTCTCTGCCTTGGCTATTTTCTTTCAAAGGTCGTTTGCTCTTCATCCTTTGGTTAAGACCTTTTTCCAAGGAGTCGCGCATGTGCGGCCTCCCAGAAAGCCTATAGTTCCTGTTTGGTACTTTAACCTGGTGCTTTCAGCTATGCAGGCTGCTCCCTTTGAGCCTTTGCAGGATATTCCTCTTCCTATTCTTACTCAGAAGGTTGCCTTTTTGGTTGCTATTACTTCCGTTTTAAACCGGATTTCCTTCCTAAGGTGGTGTCTGCTTTCCACCTAAATCAGGATATAGTTCTTCCTTCCTTGTGTCCTAAACCTAGTAACGACATTCTTTGGATGTAGTTCGTTTTGTTAAGCATTATTTAGTTACTACCTCGGCCTTCCGCAAGACGGATGCCTTTTTTGTTGTGCCTTCTGGGCCCAAGAGTGGTTTTGCTCCTGCCAGATCTTCCCTTAGTAAGTGGATACGTCAGGCCATCATTGGGGCCTATATGGAAGGTTCCCCCTTTTCATGTCACCGCTCATTCTACTCGTGCTATTGGAGCTTCTTGGGTTTTTCAGCACCAGGCTTCTGTTGAACAAGTTTGCAAGGCTGCGACTTGGTCTTCTGTGCATACTTTTTCTAAGTTTTACAAGGTTGATGTGCGGGCCTCAGCGGATGCTGCTTTTGGCCGCAAAATTCTGCAAGCTGCAGTAATTTAAGTTATGCATTATTCCTTGGGGATCCCCACCCATTATAGACACTGCTATTGGATGTCCCAAGTGTCATGAATATTTGGAAGTGGGGAGTGTGACATACTAGGAATAATACCATTTTGTGAGTACTCACCTGTAAAATGGTTTACGAGTATGTCACACACCCCACTTCCCCCGCCCTTTTTTGTCCGAAGGATCCTTTTATATGGTGATTATTATTTTCAAATTATTTTTCATTTATTGAATATAATTGGTATTTTTTCTCAGAAACCCATAGCTGAGGATAAATTGATCAAAACTTTTTAACATCAGTCACTCACTTGCCGCCTCCTCGTAAGCCACCTCTGCCGGTTTGGGACCTGAACTTTTTATCAGCTCTTCAGGGTCCTCATTCTAAACCATTGGCAGATGCTTCATTAAGTTTATTGACTTTTAAGGTTATCTTTTTAGTGGCAATAACCTCAGTAAGGCACATTTCTTAATTAGCAGCTTTATCGGTTAAGTCTCCTTATTTAGTGTTACATAAGGACAAGGCTATCTTCTGTTTTTTAAACAGAATTTTCTTCCTAAAAGTGGTTTCCACTTTTCATCTTAATGGAGAGGTGGTTTCACCTTTCTTATGTTCTGCTCCAGTGTCCGATAAGGAAATGGTTCTTCACTCGCTGGATGTAGTGAGAGCACTAAGATACTCACTAAGATATCTCACTGCTACACAATCTTTCCACAGGTCAGCTTGTTATACTGCTTTTCAATTAAACTGGATTGGAAGAAGTCAGCCGGAAGGATATAGATCGGGATAAGGAGCCATGCCTTTGTCTTGCAGTGCACACCCTTATGTTCTAAAGTATTAATGAAAGAGAAATTAATTCTAGATACGAGTGCTCTATAAATTGGCTGTTTTAGTGTTTTAAGGAACACTACTGTCAAAAAAGGGTTATCTAGCTGACAGTCTGCTTTACTACACCATGCATGTGGCAACTGGGCTTGGGAATGCTCAAAGTAGCAGTGCTGCTGTCCCCTTGCTTCTCTCTACTGAACAAAAGCTTTGGCACTACTACTCCTCCTCCCACCTAGGGGAGACAAATGGATACCAAGCTACTATCCATGACAAGTGGAAGGGGGGGGGGGGGGAATCCTGTTATTCCAAGTATATCACACACCCCGCTTCCAAGATTAATAACATATGGGTTATAACCAGTAGAGGTCGAACTTCTGCAGAGATGACTAGAAAAAAAGGAGGCCCTCCCGGTCCATAAATACCTGGGACCTCCCACACATTCCCCAGTAATCGTCTCTGCAGACTGCGAGCAAATCAGAAGATGGCTATCTCCTTCTTTGCAGGTAAGCCGGGTTACACCTGGCCCTTTTTTACTCCTATTTCTGCCCGGACCGGATTTAAAATTTAAGCCCTATGCCTCCCAGCCTTGGCTGTAGGTCCGGGCGATGGTAGGCTACACCCTAGCAGGTGTACTATTAGGAGCCACGCTCCTCCTTGAGACCCCATATGAGGGGGTAGGCGGTTACCAGGTTGGTGATTCTGGTTTGGGATACCCTGTCCCTGTTATCCCTCCCCTACTAATGTAGTCTGGGTTTCCTCCTTCCGTTTCTCCCTTATTCCCGCTACTGTGGCGGGGCGGGGGGCGTTTCCTTCTCCCTTCGGGGTATTTGTTTTCACTTGTCTTGTATATATATATATATGTGTGTGTGTGTGTGTAGTGCTTGCTGCAAGTAAACTGGAGACATTGCTGCGGCCGCGCTGGCCGCGACCGACCAGGAATAGGCTCCGCACTCGGCGCTTCTTCCCCTCCTTTCCAGTCACAGGAGGGGGCGAGGCCAGGCGCTCGGCATGCTGGCGGAGGCCCGCCCCCTGTCTCTGGCGCAGCCAATAGCTGGGAACCACGTTTCTGGTATGGATAGGGAGGGGACGTGGCCAGGCGCGGCACGCTATCCACGCTGGCCCACCCTTCTTCTTCCTCCTCTCCTTCCAGTCTTGGTCGGACGCCATTGTTCTGTGTACCTTTGCTATTGTCCTTTGGCAGTGCAGTGCCAGTTTTTTACAGCGTGTTATGTATTGTAGACACGTTTGCTTATAAACATTGAATATATTTATATAATTAGAAATCTAGGGTCCCTTGGCTAAATTTGGGGCATTACAAATCCTCCCACAAATGGACTTAAGGGGCATCCCGGGTAGCTTAATAGCGTAATTCCCTTTGGTCATTGCGACTACCACAAAAATCACCATATGGAGGCTTCCCAGGATACCGGGCTCGGGCTCCCTTCGGGGCAGCCCCGGCAGTGTGTGGGTTGTGGGACATCCCTTGCAGGGGATAATGTGCTGGTTTGCATACCATGTGCACAGCAGGCCATAATGCGGCAATCGGGGTCCCAGGCGTCTGGGTCAGCGCCGCCGGCCCCATCACCTTCCCCACCACGCCTGATTCGTACCCCAAGTGACACGGCCATTAGCGGGGTTCTAGAGTCGGATTCTGATGTCTGTGCTAAATTGGCCAACACTGAGAAATTGATTGCTAGCTCTGCGGCCAGAAAGGCCCCGGCTTAGAGAAGGCATTTGTCACCGGCTGCACCGGGTTCGGAATTTGATGAGGATGATTCCTTTGACTAGCCTGATTATTCCCCACTGGAAGAAGGGGAATTGTTCTCTGAATCTGAAGGCTCTGAGGATCAGCAGTTTTTGGATGCTGATGCTGGACGGGAGTGTGGGGATACCGTCGATACCCCCAAGCTTCTGGCCCATCTTTTTGAGGTGCTGGCTATTTCTCCTCCTGAGGAGGCCCTTCCACAGAAGGGGGAATTTTTGGGGACCTCTAAGCCTCGATTGGAGTTCCCAAATCAGAAGCATTTTGACAATTGTTTCTTAAAGTGGACCAACACCCAGGATTTTGACTATCCTGGGTCTTGGTCCACTTCGGTGGGGCACCCCCGATCGGGGTGCCCCCCTGTGTGAAACCCCCCCAAACCCCCCGAAAAACTCACCTCTCCCCGCTCCCAGCGGCAACGGACAAGCGGCTCCGCCGCCGCCGCCTCCTGCGCGTCACTCCTGACGCGCCCGCGCCGGCCATTCACAGACGGCCGGCGCAGGCGCACGCACGTCTAGAGGGGCGCGAGGGAGGCGGCGGCCGGAAGACAAGGTAAGGGGATTTGGGGTGTTTGGGGAGGTTTCACCCTGCGGGACATCCCGATCTCGGATGTCCCGCGGGGAGGGAGGTGATCGACCCGGGAATCTATAAGAAGGCCCCTGGGTCGGCTTCCTGGTGTTCCTCAGGGATGGGATAGGAAGTATCCCTTTCCGGTGGACGCGGTGAAGCGCTGGTCGCCACCTCCCGAGGTCGATGCGCCGGTTCTGGGTTTGTCCAACACATCCGTTGTGCACTCACCAGACGTCACCACGCTGAAGGATAGTGAGGACCGACGTCTTGATCAAATGGCGTCTCATGCCTTTGATAGCGTAGGTTCGGCGTTTTGCGTCCTGTTTGCGCTTCAGCTCTTATGGCTGTGGCTACCAGGTCTTTAATTAGGGGCCTGTGGAATGGTCCCCTGCTTAGCCCGGCCAGTGATGAATTTGCAGCACTTACACGGTGTGATTTGTTCATGCCCTTTGTCTTATCAGCCTTGGACGACACAATATGCATGTGTAGCAGAACCTCGGCATTACTTGTGGCTATACGTCGCTCGGTTTGGTTGCACCAGTGGGCGGCTGACATTGCGGCTAAGTCTCTCTTACAGGGCTACCCTTCTTGAGTATGCGTCTGTTTGGAAATAAATTGGACTCGGTGGCGAAAGGAGGTAAATTACCACAACGCAAGAAGCAGCGTCGCTCCTTTCGGGGTGCGGGCTCCTTTAACCCTTCCTTTCGTGGCTCTAGAGCAAGCAGAGGTGTTGCTTACTCTGCCTTCAGAGGTGACTCCTGGGTCAGAGGACGTGCCTGTCCCGGAACTGCCTGGGGTACCAAACCCAAGGCTGCTGCCAAACCAGCTCGGCAAAGAGGGGGCACCCTCACCCTCGCGGGTGGGGGGACAGCTTCAGCACTTCGTCCAGGTCTGGACCCGGGAGGTCACAGACAAATGGATCTTGGAAGTAGTTTCAAGCTGGACAAGCTGGAGTTCGAGTCCCGGCCTCCTCCCAGATTCCTCAGGTCCCGGGTTCACTCGGAGCCCCGGGCTGCACAGGGGCTTCTGTCGGCAGTATAAAATCTTCTGGACTTGGAAGTCATCTGCCCGGTGCCTTTCTCAGAGAGAGGCCGGGGCTATTATTCCAATCTCTTCACGGTGCCCAAGAAGGATGGCTCCATAAGACCTATTCTGGATTTAAAGCTTCTCAACAGGTTCATCAGAACCAAGAAGTTTTGCATGCAGACTCTCCGATCGGCCATCAGTTCTCTTCGTCAAGGGGATTTTATGATGTCCATAGACATCAAGGATGCTTACCTTCATGTATCGGACTTCCCAGGACACCAGAGGTTTCTCAGGTTTGTGGTGGGAGATCAGCACTTTCAGTTTGTGGCTCTTCCATTCGGGCTGACCTCGGCACCAAGGGTGTTCACCAAGGTGTTGGCGGGTATAATGGCCCTTCTCAGAGCCCAGGGCATTCGCATTGTGCCGTTTCTGGACGACCTCCTTATCATGGCATCCTCTCTCAGCCAGGCGGAACTGGACACCAGGACGGTGGTGACAACGCTGGAGAGGTTCGGCTGGGTGATCAACTACCCCAAGTCTCCCCGTCAAGGGAAATTTCCTTTCTGGGCATGAATCTGGATACCATTTGGACCAGGGTGTTCCTACCTCAGTCGAAGGTGCAGATGATTCGAGATCTGATCCGGATTCTTCTGTCCAGGCCTCGCCTGTCCATCCGGCTAGGGATGAGGCTGGTGGGGTTGATGGTGGCTTCCTTCGAGGCAGTTCCTTTTGCTCAGTTCCACATGCTTCAACTCCTTCTACTGTTGGCTTGGGACAGATGTCCGCTGTCGTTGGATCAGTCTTCTGGTTCTCCCCCTGGTTCGGCAGTCTCTTCAGTGGTGGCTGGAACCAAGAAATCTTCTGCGGGGCAGGTCCCTTCTGGCCCCTTGTTGGGAGACGGTCACCACGGATGCCAGGGTGTCGGGCTGGGGGGGTTTCTGGAAGGAACATCAGTTCCAGGGGCTGTGGGGTCCTCAGGAGGCTCACACCCCCATCAATGTCTTGAAGCTGAGAGCTATTCGGTTGGTGCTGTCACGCTTGACGCATCATCTCCAAGGTTTACCGGTTCAGGTTCGATCAGACAATCTGACTGCGGTCGCTTACATCAATCACCAAGGAGGGACTCGCAGCAGGAGTGCCCTCATGGAAGTTTCTCTGATTCTGGCATGGGCAGAGAGCAATGTCCCATGCATCTCGGCGGTGTACATTCCGGGAGTGGAGAACATGGAGGCGGACTTCCTGAGCAGGGGATTCTCTCGCCGAGGGGAATGGTCCCTCAACAACAAGGTATTTCGGTCCCTTTGTCACAAATGGGGGTTCCCGGAGGTGGATCTTTTGGCGTCCCGTCACAAGCTTCCTGCATTTGTGTGTCTGTCTCGGGATCTTCTGGCTCTGGCAGTGGACGCCATGTCCCTTGCCTGGAAGGATCTGGGGTTCCTGTACCTGTTTCCCCCCTTCTCCATGGTGGGCAAGGTGGTGCGCAAGCTGGCTCAAGAGGGTGTGCCAGCAATTCTGGTGGCTCCAAGGTGTCCAAGACAGGTTTGGTTCGCAGACGTCGTACGGTGGGCGGTCGATCAGTACAGGTTGCCCCTGTTGCCGGATCTTAAAAGGAGGTTTGTCTGATGCTGTGTTTCAGACACTTGTTAGGGCTAGGAAGAGGTCTTCTCTATCATCTACTACAGGTCTTGGCGGTCCTATATTGATTTGTGTGAGGCTAGGGCCTTGCCTTGCAGGGTGTTTTCGATTCCTAGGATTTTGGATTTCCTTCAACACGGTCTGGACCTGGGGTTCCAGCTTAGTACCTTGAAAGGGCAGGTCTCTGCCCTGGCCGTCTTCTTTCAAAGGTCTTTTGCTCTTCATCCTTTGGTTAAAACTTTTTTCCAGGGGGTCACTCATGTGCGGCCCCCTAGAAAGCCTTTGTTGCCTGTTTGGGATTTGGTTCTGTCTGCCCTCCAGGGGCCTCCTTTTGAGCTGGTGCAGGATGTTGCACTTTCTTTGCTTACACAAAAGGTTGCCTTTTTGGTGGCTATTACCTCTGTTCGACGTGTCTCTGAGTTGGCGGCTCTGTCCATTCAGGCCCCTTACTTTGAGAGACACCACAGGACCTTGTGTCCTAAGCCTAGCAATGACAAGGAGAGGGTCCTGCACTCTTTGGATGTAGTTCGTTGTGTGAAGTACTATTTGGTGGCTACTTCTCCTTTTCGTAAGACGGACGTCTTGTTCGTGGTGCCCTCCGGGCCCAGGAAAGGTTTGGCGCCTGCCAAGTCTACCATTAGTAAATGGATACGTCAGGCCATTGTTGCGGCCTATTCTGCCAAGGGGAAGGTTCCCCCTTTTCAGATCACTGCTCATTCTACTCGTGCTGTTGGGGCTTCTTGGGCTTTTCAGCACCAGGCCCTCTGTTGAACAAGTTTGTAAGGCTGCTACCTGGTCTTCTGTTCATACTTTTTCCAAGTTTTATAAGGTTGATGTGCGGGCCTCAGCGGATGCTGTTTTTGGCTGCAAGGTTCTGCAAGCTGCAGTGGTTTAAATGTGTGCATTCTTGCCCTTTGGGATCCCCACCCATGTTGGACACTGCTACTGGATGTCCCATATGTTATTAATCTTGGAAGCGGGGTGTGTGACATACTTGGAATAATACCATTTTGTGATTACTCACCTTTAAAATGGATATTTTAAGTATGTCACACACCCCGCTTCATCCCGCCCTGAGTTGTATTCTGGATCCTCTATATGGTGTGCCTTTTATTGTTAAAATTTTTTTTTTTTTGATTGGCTCTTCCTGGTCCTCTTACTGCTAGCCTATACTGGGGAATGTGTGGGAGGTCCCAGGTATTTATGGACCGGGAGGGGCTCCTTTTTTTTCTAGTCATCTCTGCAGAAGTTCGCCCTCTACTAGTTATAACCCACATGTTATTAATCTTGGAAGCGGGGTGTGTGACATACTTATAATATCCATTTTAAAGGTGAGTAATCACAAAATGGTATTTTCTCGAGCCACCTGCCAGTTCTGTATGGAATTGCTTCCGTTTGAGGATTCATAATCCAGCACGCCCTCCTGTTTCTAGACCATTGTAGGTGACCAAGAAACAGAAACATCTAGACCCTGTGTAAACTTCTGAATCGGAAAATGATTTTTATGTTGGCTTGAAGTCTGAAGATTCCTCAGGGGGAGCAGAGTTCCAGAGTTCCAGTGATGAGGGGGAGTGCTCTGACTCTTAGATCTTCTCTAAGTGACCTCTTCTCTAACATATTGATGCACACTTGAAAATCATTGCGTACCCCTTCAAACTGTGGCTTGTACCCTCAGGGAAAATATATCAATGACTACCCTATTTTTCGCTCTACACTAACCCCCCCCCCCCCCCCCCAAAGTGAGGGGAAAATGTTGGTGCGACTTATCGGGTGAATGTGTAAAAAAACAAACACAAACCCAAGCTCCCACGCCACAGCCGTCTCACAACTCAAACACACAGGGGTGGATACAGAGCCTGGTGAGAAAACTCTTTTTTTTTTTTTTTTTTTTTTTAAAGAGCCAAAACTGCAATTCACTTTCATTGTCTACCTTGAGGTTGCTTCAAAGCCAGGTGAAAACTTTTAACCGGGAGACAATGGAAGTGAATGGCCATTTTTGCTAACAAAAAAGAAGTGAGAATTATCACCTGGTTCTGAATCGACCCCCACAGTCGTTGCCGCCTCCGCTGGGGCGAGTCGCAGGCACCACGCCCACCTGGAAGCAACAACCGTTGCCTCGGGAGCTTATTTATGGACAGGTGGATGGTAGCAGTGGGGGTAATGTATTTTCTGTGTATGGAATTTTGGTCCTATTAGAGTGTGCCAATTCTACACTCAAAAACATAGTCTAGCAGCTGTAAAGTGGGCTCTGTATACACCCCCCCCGCCCCCCCCCCCCCCCCGCTGGACTTGTTAATTAGGTTGGGGGGGATTAAAACTGAATTATCTTGTCATCTACTATAAAATATATTTCCTTGTTGAGTGAAAATGGGGGAGCAACCTGCCCTGTGTGAGTAGGCAGCTTTTGGGCTAGTAAGAGCAATATAGGTATGACCGGATTGCCAAAAGTTACAGAAAAGAAAAAAAATAAATCTTTATTCAAATGCTGTCAGTTCTGAGGTGATTTTCTTACCGCCCATTGCTGTCAACTATTGCTGCTTGACCTGTGCCAACTGTGGAGCACATTTTATCGCATTGCAAACTCTAATACTGGCCGTTGACCAAGCTGCCGGTGCCACCAGTAGGACGACATTCTCCCTGAACTGCAAGGAGGATACATCCCAGCGCAGGACCTGAAAGAATATGCCAGAGGTAAGTACAGTTAATTTATATTTTTTTTACAGATTAGATTTGCCAAGGTGTGCGTGTTTTTTGTTTAAAGTGGACCAACACCCAGGATTTTGACTATCCTGGGTCTTGGTCCACTTCGGTGGGGCACCCCCGATCGGGGTGCCCCGCTGTGTGAAACCCCCCTGATCACCCAAAAAACTCACCTCTCCCTGCTCCCAGCGCCGACGGACAAGCGGTCTGACAGCAGCGGACAAGCGGCTCCTCCGCCGCCGCCTCCCGCGCGTCACTCTTGACGCGCGCGCACCCGCGCCGGCCATTCACAGACGGCGGGCACGCGCACGTCTAGAGGGGCGCGAGGGAGGCGGCGGCGGAGGAGCCGCTTGTAAGTGGATTTGGGGTGTTTGGGGGGGTTTCACCCCGCGGGACATCCCGATCTCGGATGTCCCGCTGTGTGGGAGGTGATCGGCCCGGGAATCTTATAGATTTCCGGGCCGATCACCCCTGGGTGTTGGTCCTCTTTAAATCTTAAGAATAAGTGTTCCCAAAGTCCTCTATGTTAGCTGGCAGGGTCAGAAGTTGCCCATTCTGCTTGTGGAACCCGCGTTACCAGCCCCTATGCCTGATGTGCTTGGCTTGTTGCCTTGGAGGTAAAACCTGACATAGGAGAGGCTTGGCATGGAGGTAAAATATACATAGACATTGCTAATTGGGAAAGCATCTATTAATATTGACTTTGACTTGCCTGGGTTTAATTTTGGTATAGCTTTGATTTAATGCATTGCTTTTTTTTTTCTTTACGTTCAGGTGAATTTAAAATTTGGCATTAGAAGACCTGAGGCACGGACTGGTACAGAGACGGACACGTGTACAGCCTGCGCAGGAACACTAATCCTGGAATTTGCCGCCCTTAGTCGATTTACTGGCATATCTATATTTGAGGTGTGCAATGTTTTGTCATTACCCATTTTTGCCATTGTTATTTGTACGTCCTGCATTTTGCCAGCTGTTTAAAGTAGAAAACAGGATGGATGCTGTAAAATGTCTAGCTATAGGTCTCCTATAATAAAGATATCCCAGTTTGAGCCATTTTGTCCCACCACCCACCCATAAACGTAAATGTCCCACTGTGCGGACATTGGTGGGAAGACTGCCCCAACAAGTCCAGGACATCTGGTCTGGGGTGTGCCCGAGTGGAAAGCCAGAGATGCGACTTTGTCCCTTTTGGCGAGCTATGAGAACAAGTCTAAAACTACCTGGGTTAGAAATAAATACACTTTTTTATAAATGAGGACCTAAAGTAAACCTAATGAACCCAATGAATTACATTGATATACTCATGACAACTCCCTGCCCAAATATATATCTTCCCTGATGATCCTGAAATGCATTGGAAGAACATGGCAATCTTAAGAAGTACCAATAATAGAATGACCTGCCTATTTCATGGCAATATAGTCAGTTTTAATATTTCAAGTGGCACAAAGCCAATTTTGACCCACACCCCTGCCTGACTGCAATGGGTAATTTGCCTGGCTCAGCGGTGGCCTGGGTTAAAAGAGGGAAAAAAAAGGTTTTTCCATGCCCAACTGGCATTTTTGAGATGCTCAGTTGGCTGATCTCAAGAATGCCTGCTGATGTGACCCAGCCCGCTTGCCACATCCTCACCTTCCCTGTAGTCTGGATGCGGGAACACAACACGTGCAGAAAGCCGTGGATGCAGCCACTGACAAATACAGTGCTATGGGAGCTACTTTTAAAGTTGAGGTTTATTTTTTTTTTTTAAAACAGCATCCTAGTTGCTAAAGCCCCCCACAAAACCAATTTTACCTACCCCCAACCTGATCCCCCTACGAAATCCAGTCCTTTAATTGGCCAATCAGCAGTCACATGGTCCCTTCTAACCATCACCAGCTGAAAAAGCAGAAGCCACTATGGACCATATGTACGCCAGGGATAAGTAAATGTGGAGTTTGTGGGGTTGTATGCAAACTTGTGTGAAGAATTTGATTATGTGGCTCATATTTTTCTTGGGAAAACAGGAACATGCACGAAAAGCTCTTGACTTTCTATGGGAGAAGCGGCAACGTAGTAGTAACTTAGTTGGTGTAACGATAAATATTCATACGGGAGACTGGGTACGCAAAGGTAAGTGAAAGCTTTGTGAGCAGTTAAGTTTGATTGCTTTGATAGCTGAACTTTTAGTGTTGCACATAAATCTGATGTTCTCCATGATTCAATGGGGGAAACTACCTTAAACTGGGGTATAGACGCGCTTACCAGGGCACTGGACTCGTTTTTCGGCACCAACGACACAGATAGAAGGACCCTTGCGGGAGCACATATTGCCTTTAGTTGACGACTTTTCTCTTCTGGGCCTTAGGGTTTCTGAAGCCTTGATAAAAAGCTGCTCTACTTTTGCCTGGGGGGGCAGAGGTAAAAATAGTGGATTACAGCGGTCCCACACCCATTTTCTACATATTTAGCATCCAGATTGCTGGAGCTCCCCCGCACATAGACCACCCTGCAATCCTTACCTGAACTTCAGTCTGCTGACTAAATGTGGCCCCGTGATATCGAGGTTCAGGTAAGGGTTGGGGGGCTCCAGCAAACTGGATGCCCCCCTGGGACTGGCACAATGGCCCACTAACAATATCTAGAAAATGGGTGTAGGACCACTTTAAAAGTGTTTATTCTTGGTATACAGTACGCCCTGCTCCAGATAGAATACTTACACTTGGGTTATCCTCCGCCAGAGGGCGCTGTACTGCAGAAGCATGCGAAAACGGGCTCCTCCCGGGCCCTTCATATACCCAGGGACCTCCCACAAATCCCCAGATTTCTCTGCAGTGCTAACTGCGAAGACATGAAGTATCACTCTCTCGCCGGTGAGCTGGGCTTTCAAGCCTGCGGCCCTGTTGGACTATTCCCACCCGTCCTCCCTGTGATGTGCCTCCCAGCTTGGGCTGTGTCGGTCGGGTGAAGGTAGGCAGCACCATGCGTGCTTATGGAGCCATGCTCCACCGCAGTCCCCCACCAAAGGGTAGGCGGTTTAGGCTAATGGTGAGCCTCTAGAGGATGCCCTCCCGCACTATTATCCCATGCCCCGTGTAGCGGTGGGCCCTATACAAAGGGTCGCCATCCTCTCCCGTTCCCCCCGGGTCCAGGGGGAAAGAAGGGGGGGGGGGTGTGGGTGTGTAGCAAGGTCTGGTGTATGTTTTACACGTTATGGCCTTAGTCTGACTGGACTAGTATCCCAGGGGACAGAACCGCGCAGTTAGTTCCGTTTGTGTAATTGTCGCCGCCGCGCGCACTTCTTCTTTGCTGGATGTGCGGCGCTGGGCGGCGACGTCGCCTCAGACGCTGCAGCGTCTTCATTGGCAAATCATCTATCCAGTGTCTCATTCACTCTACACCTCAGAGCTTCGTGCTCTTCGGGGGAGGGCGGGGACATTGGTTGGCGCGCTCCGCTTCACGGAACACTCTGGCCCGCCCTCGAAGGTTTGCTTGGCGCCATTTTGATGCTGGTCGCATGCGTGGTGGCGGTCCTCCTCCTCCCCCCTTGGTCCGTAAGTGCCCTAGCGGGCGATTTTCATGATCTTTCCTACTGCGAATGGTTCTGACTCCCTTTATTCCCATTATGTCTTTCAGACTGGTGAACACCATTGGCTTCTCCCGGCCCAGTGTTAAATTATAGCGGGCCTTGTTAAATTCTCCCACTTCCATAGCGGGTCTTTGGGGCATCCAGGGTTACTTAGAGTGTAAATCCCTACCGGCATATTGTGCCTTGATTAATCACCATATGGAGGCATCTCAGAATTATGTGATTGGGGTCCCTCCGGGACAAAGACCGGCTGTGTATAGAGTGTGGACAACCCCATGCTGATGCTGGCAGGGCACGGGCCTGCGTACCCAGTGCCGAGCAAGCACTGGCCCTGCAATCAGGCCGGCCAGAGGCTACACCTAGCTTCAATTCACCTAATCTCCCCAGGCATAAATCTCTCTCCTGCTGAGTCGCCACTGTCTATCTCTCCCCCCGGTCAGGTTCCCAAGCCTAGAGGGGAGCGTTTCCATACTGCGACTGCACGTTTGGAATTTTTAGAGCAGGTTCATTTCAATGCTCTTGTCCTCAATGAATGGGAATGCCCCAGTAAACTTCCAGGGGTCCCAGGGGACTGGGATAGGAAATACCCATTCCCCCCTGAGATGGTTAATTGTTGGTCATCACCCCCCGTGGTGGATGCGCCGATCATAGTGGTCCCTAACCCCCCCCTTATTACAACCCCTGCCTATAGCGCCCTTCGGGATGCTGAGGACCGACGCATTGAGCTGCTGGCCTCCCATGCCTTTTCCTGTGCCGGGACTGCGCTGCGTCCGGCCTGTGCCGCAGCCATTACTGCGGTGGCTGCTAGGACCCTCATCAAGAAATTGCTCGCTCATTACCCTGAAGATCTCCCTTGGGAGGTGTTCAATACACTCTCCAATTGTGATGTATTTGTGAAGTTTATTCTATTGGCGCTAGAGGACGCGATTAGAATGTGTGCAAGAACTTCCGCCCTTGCGGTGGCTATTCGTTGCTTGCTCTGGCTGCGACAGTGGGGTGCCGATGATGCCACAAAAAAGACTCTTACTCCCCTTCAGAGGGCGACACCTATTTGGGGCCGTCTAGACCTGTTCGGAACAAAGGGCAAATCACCCCTTCGCAGACGGTCGTCCCGGCCCCCTCGAGGCAGGAGCACCCCCCCCTCCCCCCTACCTTAGTGTTAAACAGGAGCCAGGGGTGTCCTTCTGGATTTTTGGGGCAGACTCTTTTCCCACGAGCAGCAGGCAACGCCCTGGCCCCTCAAGTGGGGCTAAGCCCAAATCTTTCACCAAACCCCCTCAAGCATGATGGGGCGCCCTCGCCCGCTGCAGCACCTGGCTCTTATCAGGAGGCGTTTCGCCTCACTCCGGCAGATCAGGAGGTAGTGTCCTCCAGATACAGGTTAGAGTTGCTGCACTGCCTTCCCAGTTCTTTATCAGACCCCAGGTACTCCCGGTCTCTGTCCCTGTTTGGTTGCTGGCTCAGGCCATGTTAGGCCTGCAAGGTTTGAGGGTCTCTTGCAGATTGCCCGTAATAGGCAGAGGCAAGGGCCGATATACCACCTCCCTCAGCCCCCCAAAGGATGGGTCGGGTTGGCCCATTCTGGATTCACAGCAATTCTCTAATTACAGGCAGTTTCCTGCATGGAAACTCTGAGTTTGGCCATCAGCACCTTGCGCCCGGTGGGCGTCTTGCTGCCCGGGGCACTCTTCAATGCTTATGTTTACACCCCGGTGCCCTCAGATCTCTGAGGTTCTCCAAGTTCGTTTTGGAAGTCCAACACTGTTACTGGTGGCCCTACTATCTGGCCTCTCTTCAATTCCTTGAGTGTCACTCAGGTGCTGTCTATTGTGATGTCTCTGATGAGACCAAAGGATGTCCGTGCGCTGCTTACCCGGACGTCCTTCCTCGCTTCCCTGTCTCTGAGTCAGGATAGTTGGATACCCGGCTGGCGGCCATTGGGAGTCATTTGGATGGGTGTTCAATCACCTCGAGTCCTTGCTGTTCCCCAAAGTGGTGACTCCATTAATAGGAATGAGTCTAGATCAGGTTCAAACCAGATTCTCCCCCTTTCAGCAATTAGGTGGTCCTTCTGGTCTCATGGGCCCAGTCCCTCACTACTGTTCAGGTTCCTTAACCTGGCAGGGATGCAACTGGTGGGCCATGGTTAACCTGCTCGGCAGGAGCCCGAGCAACTAAGAGGCCCTTATGCTTAGTTCCTTGGGGTAAGCATAGGATAGGGATCCAGCACCCCGGGAGCGGGGCCTGTGGGCCTTCCCTCCTGTATGTCGTGTCTTCTCTTGGAAGTGGACAAACTCGTGGGACCTGTCTGGGGGCAGTTCCCTCCTGTCTCCCTGGAGGCGGCCACCATGGTCGCCAACCTTCAGGTTGAGGGGATGGTTCTTCCAAAAACTCCCGGTGAGTTGGTGTTGGTGAGGCCTTACGTCTATCAAAGTCTATGCAAATCGCATTTTTCAGTTGGCTCTTCTCGCTTGGCCGTTCCCCCTCCAGAATTGGCAGGCTAGGGGTGCTCGGTCCGTCTGACGACAGACGTCCTACATTAACCATTGGAAGGGGCCTGGAGCTGGCGGACCTTCCAGGGAGAGTCTATGTTCCCTTCTGGGGAGACAACGCTCCCTGCATGTTAGTGATATTAGCTCCGGCGAAGCCCCTCTGCGACAGGATGTGCTAATCCCCGTGTCGTTAGGGAGCCCACCCAGTCATGGACCTGTTGGGTCCCGTCACCTTCACAGGTTATCGGGCTTTGTGCCCCTGTTTCAGGATCCTATGTCAGTGGTCCGGATGCCTTAGTACTGTCTTGAAAGGACGTCGGTTCTGTATGTCCTTCTTCATTCCCTCTGCTAGGCAGGGTTATGCTGAAGATTACTCTGGTAAGGGGACCGGTGATTCTTGTGACCCCAGTTGACCTAGTATAGGGTGGTTGCAGACATGGTACTGCGGTCTGTAGTTCTGCATCCTGCCAGGAGTGCCAGTTGATCACTCTGGGCCCCTCCTTACGTCATTAGTCAAGGTCCTGGCCTAGTTGCTCTGTCTGCTGAACATACACCTTGTGGGAGACAAGTTTAGCTTTCTCGGTGTTGGGGACTATGGGAGGGCTAGCAGTATGCCTTTTCCTCGTCTTCTATTGTTGATGGGTATGACATACCCACATTTATTGGGGCGAGTCTAGTTCTCTTATTGTTGAACGTTCTCGGTTCCCAGGTTCCAGTGTGGCTTCAGCATGAATTGGAATTGGTCCACCTTGCCTTAGCAGTCTCTGGTTCAGTCTTCTTGGTTAAGACTTCCTTCAGGAGGTGCCCATGTGCGTCCTCCATGCACTCCTATGGTCACTGTTGGGATTGAAGTTGTATTCATTCCGTCTGCTTGCAGGATTGTCCCTTGGTCCTATTCAGGACGCTGTCTGGATGTCCTTACCCTCAAGGTTGTCCTTCTGGTGACTGTTGCCTTGGTCAGGCGTGTGTTAGCGGGCAGTTAGGTCTTCCTAGCTCTCCTTCCTTGAGGTACACCAAGATAAGGTGGAGTTCCCGCCTGAAGCCGGTTTCTCTACATCTGTAGGTGTCGTATGTTCAATTATCCGAGATATTGTTATCCACAGCTATCCCTCTTCCTTGCAACGTCGAGGAAGTGGTTCTGCATTCCTTATGCAGGTGTTGGCAGTTTTTTTCCTTACAAGTCACTGTGTCCCTTAAAGCGGACCTTCACTCTAAATAAGAGTCTATCTTATATGTTTCCCACACCCTGTACATACAGATTGCTCACATTAAAAATCATCCTACCTGCATCTACTGCATTTTATAAGCCTTTAAACATCCAAGATGGCGGCTTATGGAAGCTGCCATTTTTGCAGGCAGCCTGCAAACAGGAAGTGCCTGCAAACAGGAAGTGACTGTGCTGCTCTGCATTCTGGGACTGCTGACCTTTCCCTGACCCCAGCTCTGCTCTGTCTGAGCAAAGCACAGCTATAACCCGCCCCCTGTACCTTATCCCACTCTCCTCAGTAAGTGTGATGCTTCTGAGTCAAGATGGCGGCGCCCGTATCCTAAATTCCCGAACAGAGTTGCAGCCCAGTGGGGGAAAGTATAATAAATTAGTGACTAAACATGTAAAATATATTAATTTTAGATGCTGAGGAATTGTTTTTTAAGAGTTTGGGCTTTTCATTAAATCATGGTGAAGGTCCGGTTTAAGGGAACTGAGGTTCCTTGGGGCTTGGGTCATTACATCTTGAATGTGCTCATTCTCGCCCGCTCTCGGAGTTGGGCGGTTTGGTCCTGGTTGTTTTCCTTAACGGATGTTACTCCTAGTACCTTGTTTTTGCCTTGGCTTCGGCCAAATTCATTGCTGATCGGATTTTGAGGCTATTACTTAGGCCTATTCAGGCAAGGGGGAGAACCTCCCTTGTCGCTTTGATTCCTTATATGTGGGCTTTTGCCTCTTGGGGCTTCAGCTCCGGTTTTGCTGTTAAACTGATTGGTTAGGCCACTTCCATTTGCCTTCTGTTCATACCTTTTGCAAGGGTTCTTGTTACAACGTTGTCACAAGCTCATGCTGTCTTGGCCGTATGGTTGCAGGTGACAGTGCCTTAAACTGTCTGCTGTTGTCGTTTTTTGTTGGGGATCCCACCCTGCTTATGGACACTGCTTTTGGATGTCCCAAGTGTAAGTATTATATCTGGAGCAGGACGTACTGTATACCAAGAATAATACAATTCTGTGAAATACTCACCTGTAGAATTGGTATTATTGGTATACAGTATGTCCTGCTCCACCCCACCCTGTTGTTGCTTTTTCTGGATCCCCTGTATGGTGATTTTTATCATGGTTATCTTTACCAGTTGTTTCTGAGTGGTTTAATTCTCCCGGCTTCTTGTTCACTGCTTTTCAATGCTGGGGATTTGTGGGAGGTCCCTGGGTATATGAAGGGCCGGGAGGAGCCTGTTTTCGCATGCTTCTGCAGTACAGCGCCCTCTGGCGGAGGATAACCCAAGCGTAAGTATTATATCTGGAGCAGGACGTATTGTATACCAATAATACCAATTCTACAGGTGAGTATTTCACAGAATTGTATTTTTCAGGGTCTGTGTATGTAGCTTGGTCCTAATAATTCTGTTCTGTAGAAACCTTGTTGGTTTTGCTCCTATATTTTGGCACTATGTTGATAAGTTAGCTGTGTCCCCTCAGATATAATTAGTTTTTTCTCCAAAAGTTTTGAACATATAGCTGATATGGAGACCATATAGAGACCATATAGTTTGCAGTTTTGCTTATTTATTCGCACATTTTATTTTTCTTCAAAACCTTTAGATTGATTACATTTTACATAGTGCCCATTTATTAAATTATTCAAATGGAAAAGAAATGGCAATAAAACATTTAATAGTCAAATGAAACCTAAAGAGAAATGGCAACCTTCATAGCCAACATAAAGCATTTTATTGTATTTCCTATATTTTCTGTATTTGTCTATAAATATGTTTTTTTTTTCCTTTTTAAGACAGTGGTGTAGGTGCAGGAATAGATTCTTACTATGAATATTTATTGAAGGCTTACGTGCTACTGGGTGATGACAGCTTTTTGGAAAGATTTAATACAGTAGGTGGAATAATGTTTTATTTTTGAAGTTAATATGTTAAGCATATACAGAAAATAACTAATATTCTAAGTATACAGAGCGTCCTGCTCCATAGATAATTCCTTACGTTTGGGTAATAAATCCACAAGATGGCGCTGGACTGCAGAGACAGCAAAAAAGTGGCTCCTCCCGGCCCCTTATATTCCAGGGACCTCCCACAAATTCCCCAGTTCTTCTCTGCAGTCTGCGCTGCGAAGGCAAGAAGATGGCTCTCTCTACTCGCAGGTGAGTGGGGCTATTAGCCTGCGGCCCTGTAGGACTATTCCCACCCGTTCCTCTTTTTTCTGCCTCCCAGCTTTGGCTGCACTGGTCGGGTGACGGTAGGAGCACCGCTGTCAGGTGCTTAAGGAGCGCTGCTCCGACCGCAATCCCCCACCAAAGGGTAGGCGGTATAGGCCCATGGTGAGCCTTATGGGATGCCCCTCCCGCGCTATCGCCCCTCGCCCCCTGTGTATCGGTGGGCTCCTGTTAGGTTGCTGCCCTGCCCTCCCTCGCTCTCCCTGGTATTTCTCGAGGGGGGGGGGGGGGGGGGGGAGGTGTGTGTGTATTCTTCACTCCTTGGGGTTGTATTCCGTGGTATGCTTTGCTTTGTGTTGCCGCGTGTGTTGGTTGCACTGGTTGCTGCGCCATCATTGGCTGACATGGTCACGTGGGCACCTTCGCGCTCTCGGGGGGGGGGGCGAGCCTGGCGCATGGCGCGTTCCGCATCACTGTCCCCGAGGCCTGCCCTTGAGGTATCTGCGGGCACCATTTTGCTCTCCTCGTGCTGCGTGGCTGGCGTCTACCTACCGCGGTCCATAAGTGCCCTTGGGGGCTGGCTTATTTTTTATATCTTATGTATGCATACCGCTTACGGTACCTTTCTGTCTTGCAGGCAGGTCAAACTTAATTGTGGTTTCTCCCAGCCTATCCCCTCTATTTAGTTTACTATTAGAGGCCTATTCTGCCTTTACCTCCCACTTCCATAGCGGGCTATTGGGGCATCCCGGGTGGCCTTATAGCGTAAATCCCTATTGGATGGTGGGCCGTGATAATCACCATATGGAGGCTTCTCAGGATAATGTGCTTGGGGTTCCTTCAGGACAAGCCCGGCTGTGTGGCGTGTGGGGTGTCCCCTACTAGTGATGACAATGTGTGGGTCTGTGTGCCCTGTGCCTAGCAGGTGCTTGCGCTGCAATCTGGGTTACCTGTGGCTGGGCCTGCGCCCCGTGTGGCTTCGCCTACTCCCTCACGCTTACATCTGACTCCCAGTGAGGTGCATACCAGTGGGGAGCCTCAGCCTGATTTTGTCTACCAGGGTGGCTAGCATTGAGAAGCTGATTGCTGGCTCTACGGCGCGTAAGGCCTCTGCTAAGAGGCGGCATCTGGCGCCCGGCGTTAACCTTTTTCCTATGGAGGCTGAGGAATTTTTTGTCCTGGCCGGCTATACCCCCCTGGAAGAGAATTGTTTTCTGATTCAGAATCATCTGGTGAGCAGCCTAAGGGTTATGCTGATTCTGGCTCTGACTCATGGGCTCCAGATGATACTGACAGGCTTTTGGCACACATTTTTGAAGTACTTTCTATCTCTCCTCCTGCTCCTCGGCAGCAGGGGGAGTTATTTCACACTGCTAAGCCACGTTTGGAGTTTCCTGAGCAAACTCCCTTTAATAATCTCGTGCTCAAGGAGTGGGAGCGACCTAGTAGACTCCCGGGGGTGCCTAAGAGTTGGGATAGGAGGTATCCCTTTCCTGCTGAAGTGGTTAAGCGTTGGTCGTCCCCTCCCGAAGTGGATGCACCAATTCTGGGGTTGTCCAACACTTCTGTCATGCATTTCCCTGACTCTACTACCCCTGTGTGGGGTCCGCCCTGCGTCCGGTTTGTGCCTCTGCCATTACAGCTGTGGCTATTAGGACTCTGCTCAAAAGTATTTTAGATGGGGCTCCTGATGATGCTGCTAGTGGAGAGTATAGAGACCTTCTGCGTTGAGGAATTTGTTGCATATGTCCTCTCTGCCTTGGATGATACCATTAGAATGTGTGGCAGGGCTTCTGCCTTGGCGGTGGCTATACGCCGCTCGGTTTGGCTGCGCCAGTGGGCAGCTGACAACACTGCCAAGAAGGCTCTCGCCAGGTTCCCCTTTCAAGGACTATGTCTATTTGGGGATCGCCTGGACCTGTTTGCTAAGGGGGCAGGTTACCCCAGCGCAAGAGACAGTCTTGGCCCTTTCAGGGTTCAGGTTCCTTTCTTCCCTCCTACCGAGGGCCATTTGCAGGGGCCCGGGGAGATTTCTGGGTTAGGGGCGGAGGGCGGGACCGCCCTGGCCCCTCCTGGGGTTCCAAGTCTTCCCCCAAGCCCCCTCAGGCATGAAGGGGCGCCCTCACCCATCCGGGTGGGGGGACGGCTTTGGCTCTTTGCTCATGTCTGGAGGCGTCATGTCTCAGACCGGTGGATACAGGAGGTAGTGTCCTCTGGTTACAAGATAGTTTGCTGCCTGGCCTCCCCCAAGATTCATCAGATCCCGGATGCCACAAGACCCCCTGTCAGCTCAGGGCCTGTTGCTTGCTGTGCAGAATCTACTGGAGCTAGGGGTCATTTGCCAAGTGCCCTTAAGGGAAAGGGGCAAGGGCTTTTATTCCAATCTTTTCACCGTTCCCAAAAGGGATGGGTTTGTCAGACCCATCCTGGACTTAAAGCTTCTCAACAAGTTTGTCAGATCCAGGCGTTTTCGCATGGAGACTCTGCGCTCAGCTGTAAGTTCACTATGCCCAGGGGACTTCATGACCTCTGTGGACATCAAGGATGCTTGCCTCCATATTCCAGTCTTTCCAGGTCATCGGAGATTCCTCAGGTTCGCTCTGGAGGATCAGCATTACCTGTTTTGGCATTGCCCTTCGGTCTCACTTTGGCTCCCAGGGTATTCACCAAGGTGCTGGCGGGCATTATGGCTCTGCTGAGAGCTCAGGGCATTTGTATTCTTCCCTATTTGGATGACATTCTTATCACTTCTCTGTCCTTCTAACGGGCAGAGCTGGATACTCAGCAGGTGGTGACCACACTGGAGTCATTCAGCTGGGTGATAAACCACTCCAAATCTTCCCCGTTTCCCTCTTTGGTGAAGCCATTTCTGGGCATGAATCTGGATACAGCTCAGGACAGGATCTTTCTTCCTCAGCAGAAGGTGGACAGTCTGCAAGCTCGGCTCCTTCTGTCCTGCCCTCATCCTTCCATCAGGCAGGGAATGCAGCTGGTGGGCCCTGATGGTGTCCTGCTTTGAGGCGGTTCCTTATGCTCAGTTTCACATGAGGCCTCTTCAACTCCACCTCTTGTCTGTATAGGACAGGGACCCTGTGTCCCTGGATCAGGTTTTGGTTCTGTCCCCCCTAGCCAGGCGGTCCCTCTCGTGGTGGCTGGACTCAAGGAACCTGTTGGTGGGCAGATCCTTTCTGGCCCCTTGCTGGGAGACAGTCACCACGGATGCCAGTCTGACAGGTTGGGGGGCTTCTGGAGATCCCTAACATTCCAGGGGCAGTGGGGCCCTCAGGAGGCCCACACCCCTATCAACATTCTGGAACTGAGGGCGATCAGGTTGGTTCTAGCCCGCTTGACCCCGCACCTTCGGGGTCAGGCTGTTCAGGTACGCTCGGACAACCAGACGGCGGTTGCCTACATCAATCATCAGGGAGGGACCCGGAGCAAGGGGGCCCTCAAGGAAGTGTCTCTGATCCTGTCCTGGGCAGAGGACAATGTTACCTGCATCTCAGCTGTGTACATTCCGGGGGTGGAGAATCTGGAGGCAGACTCTCTGAGCAGGGGGACTTCTCGCCTCGGGGAATGGTCCCTCAGCAACAGGGTGTTTCGCTCTGTGTCACCGTTGGGGTCAGCCAGATGTGGATTTGTTTGCGTCCCGTCACAATCACAAGCTTCCAGTCTTTGTGTCTCTGTCCCAGGACCCTCTGGCCTTAGCCATGGATGCTCTGACAATGCCCTGGCAGGGCTTTCAGCTACTGTATGTCTTTCCCCCGGTCCCCCTGTTGGACAGGGTTCTGCGAAAGATAGCTCAGGTAGGGGTGCCAGCAATCCTGGTGGCCCCCCCGTTGGCCAAGGAGAGTGTGGTTCGCAGACATCGTGCAGCTGCCGGTAGATCAGTACGCCCTGCCCAAGAATCCAGACCTGCTCACTCAGGGGCGGCTACGCTACCCCAATTTACAAACGCTGGCTTTAACGGCCTGGCTGCTGAAACCTCCATCTTAATGGAAAAGGGTCTGCCTGCCTCTGTTAACACCATGATCAGGGCTAGGAAAAAGTCCTCTTCTTCCATCTACTATATGGTTTGGCATACCTACATTGACTGGTGTGAGGCTAAATCTAGTCCCTGTCGTGTGTTTTCTATTACTAGGATTCTGGAATTTCTCCAACATGGTTTGGATCTGGGGCTTCAACTCGGCACTCTGAAAGGTAATGTTTCTGCCTTGGCTGTTTTCTTTCAGAGATCTTTTGCTCAGCATCATCTGGTCAAGACTTTTTTCCAGGTGGTTACTCATGTGTGCCCCCCACGTAAGCCTATGTTACCAGTCTGGGACTTACTTGGTCCTATCTGCCTTTAAGGGGTCTCCTTTTGGTGGATATCACTTCTGTTAGGCGTGTTTCTGAGTTGGTGGCGCTTTCCATCATGCCCCTTTACTTTGAGAGACACCAGGACAAGGTGGTGTTTCGCTTTAAACCAGATTTTCTGCCTAAAGTTGTCTGCCTTTCATCTCAATCAGGACATTGTTCTGCCTTCTCTGTGCCCTTATCCTAGTAACCCTAAGGAGAGGGCGCTACATTCCTTGGATGTGGTATGGAACCTGAAGTTCTATTTGGTGGCTACTGAGCCCTTCAGGAAGACTGATGCTCTTTTTGTGGTCCCTTCTGGTCCTAAGAAGGGTCTGGCTCCAGCTAAGTCTACCATCAGCAAGTGGATCCATCAGGCTGTGATTCAGGCCTATTCTGCTAAAGGGAAGGATCCTCCCTTCCACCTTACTGCTCATTCCACTGGTGCTATTGGTGCCTCTTGGGCCTTTCAGCACCAGGCTTCTGTTGAACAAGTTTGCAAGGCCGCTACTTGGTCTTCTGTTCATACCTTTTTCCAAGTTTTACAAGGTTGATGTTAGGGCCTCAGTGGATGCTGCTTTTGGACGCAAAGTTCTGCAAGTGGCAGTGGTTTAATCTGCATGTTGTTGCTTTTGGGGATCCCACCCTACCTTACGGACACTGCTATTGGAAGTTCCAAACGTAAGGAATTATATCTGGAGCAGGACGTGCTGTATACTTAGAATAATACAATTCTGTGATTACTCACCTGTAGAATTGGTATTATGAGTATACAGCACGTCCTGTTCCACCTCGCCCTTGTTTTCATTATTCTTAGTGCCTCTGTATGGTGGTTGTTATCATGGTTAAAATTGTTTGATTATGGTTGTTATTCTCCCGCCCTCTTGCTAACTGCTTGTCAATACTGGGGAATTTGTGGGAGGTCCCTGGAATATAAGGGGCCAGGAGGAGCCACTTTTTTGCTGTCTCTGCAGTCCAGCGCCATCTTGTGGATGTATAACGCAAACGTAAGGAATTATCTCTGGAGCAGGACGTGCTGTATATGTATAATACCAATTCTACATGTGAGTAATCACAGAATTGTATTTGTTTACTGATGAATCCTGAAAAGGAGATTGCCACTGCCCCCCCCCCTTATCTATCCTTATTATACATGGTGTAAGTACAAGCTGCTGTATTTTTCTTTTACCTGCCACCTGAATTGCTTATAATTTTATTATTTGTATAGACTCTGTGTGGACTTTTCCAGGGCTGGACAGTGCCAGAGGTAACTAGAAGGTTGGTTTATTTGACTGCTGCTATTGCATTATAGTCCCGTAGCCCCAGTTTGTGAGGCCCGAGAGCAGCACTTACTGGTTCTAATGGTAGCTGGCCTACACAGACCATGGCCACCCGAGAGTCAGTACACAGAAGCGAAAGAATGGCACGAGAGCTGCGGTAATGTAAGTGGATCTTCTAGTTGCGTCTGACACTGCCGGGCCCTGAAGTCTTTGGAAAAGTCCACAAAAATTAGATTTTTGAAAAAGAAAAAAATTTTTTTTCTTTTAAAGGGATTGTGTAGGCATAAAAACTACAACCCCCTTCTTTTATGCGACACAGCTGATCGCTTCTGATTTCTGATTGCTCTTTCTAGTACAGCGCTGTTGGGCCTCATCCCCTGCCTTTGTGTCTTACACACAAAATGGGAGGACCATTCTAGTCACTTCAGATTGGCCAGGGTGGAACTGGTCTGCCTACATTGTCATTAATAGTTGATAATCCTTGGGGGCTAGCAAGTTTTCCAGACCTGTCTCATCAGACCTACTAGCAAAATAATTTATAGCTACTGACTTTGATGACCTAGCTGGTGAAAGCAAGGTCAAAGAGGAGACATTTCCTTGGTGATTTGCACTGAATTTAATGCCAAAAAACTGTTATCTTTCTCATCCCCTAGGGGGATCCACAACATTCGGATAAACTGGTATTAATAGTTTTAAAGTGAACCAAAACACAAACTAGAGTCTAAAAGACTCTAGTCCGGATTAAATTCCTCCCCTGGGGGTATCCCAATTTGGTTAAGAAGTATGACTCCTACTCAACATCAGAAGGCAGCTTCAAGTCCTCTTCAAAGAAATAAAGCCATGGCTCAGCAGGTTCTGGAAACATTTCAAGTCCTACTCTGCCTTTAAGCATTTCAGAGTTCAGATACAACATGCAAAGTTAAGGGAAATTGTCACCATGGGAACCAAAACATAATTTAGCCGAAGCCAAATGATCTGTGTTGTACTATGCCCAGTTTCACACCAAGCCTCTCTTTTCACATTTTGTTCCAATGGTCCCACACTCTGGACCAAGTGGTCACCCATTTAGTGTTCAATTAGACAATCGGGGACTGTGGCCAAGAAACATGGCTGCCATAGAGGTTTCTGCTCATCCTGCAGTGGGCAGATTGTCATTTCTTTGCCTACCTGCAACTTAATTTCCGGCTTTTTCAAAGCGGATTATATAAGTTATTAATGTATATCACTGTGGTATGTGCTCCCGCCCACCAGATTTGCCTCAGATGGACTCTATACCATGATCTGCTCCCCCTAGGGTCTTCTCAAGTACCTCCCTTTTGAGGGGGGCAATTTCAGCTATTGCCATTTATAGAATATTGGGCTTTAATGTCCCTGGTCACACCCTTCCCTGACACAGGTCCCTATTGAAGCCTTGCAGTTTGAATATGTTGCTCTCAGTTTTGGTTTCTCCTCGATTTGAGCCTTTGGTGACAATGTGGTTTTCTGTGAAGGTCTAGAGTTCTGGCCGAGGTTGTCTCTGACTTTCATGTTACCTGAAGGTTGTAGTCTCCTCCCTTAGCCCAGCACTTTCCATATCATTGAGAAGAGCCTGGATCTTTTGGATGTAGTCAGAGTCCTTAAATTTAGACCCGACAAAAAATGTCTGATGCCCTGTTGCAATGTAACTGCAGCAGAGGGCTCCACTATTCCAATAATTGCCAAGTTCCCCGATGAGGGGGTCTACAAAACAGGGCACCCACAGGGCCGTATTAAGGGTTCATGCTTCCCTAGGCACTTTTTGGCCACATGCCCCTATTGGAGGACGGGTAAAAATGTTGTGCTTTGGTCCACTTTAAAGAGGAACATCGGTGACCCTGGAGTCTAAAAGACTCATTAGCTAAAAGGAACTAGTGAGGCGAAACCGAGAAAGCTGATTGGCTGAGAGGCCCGCTTTTGCAAAAGTGAGTTTCCTGAAGGATTCGTGGGGATACACGCAGCAGGGCATCCCAAATTCGGATTTCCTTTTATGAAACTTCCTAGCATCCTGTGCCTATTTTCCAAGTGTAATAAGCAAAGAAGCTTTTCAAGAAAGGTGGGTAATACAATAAGCAACTTAGTTGGTTACTACATTAATCTGATGTAAAGATGCAAAATTTACTTTTTATGTTTGCACGTGTGAGAATCCTAACTTTTTTTTTACTGAATTAGATGTGGACCAGAGATGGGCGTCCTGTAGCCCATACTAATTTCTGTTTTTGGACCATATGTTTTTATTTTTCAGGCTTTGCTTTTTTACTTAAAGTACAAGAGATATTTTATAGTAGTTTCATTTTAACACCCCTAAACCTCTCTTTTACTGTAAAGCATTATGACGCCATTATGCGGTATATCAGCCAGCCTCCACTTCTACTTGATGTCCATATACATAAACCTATGCTCACAGCTCGAACTTGGATGGATTCCCTACTTGCATTCTTCCCTGGCCTTCAGGTATTCATTTAAAAATAAGGAAAGCGTTTCTATTTTTTTAATGCAAGATATAGCAAGATATAGCAGCTAATGTTTTGAACAATGTCCAGCTTAAGTCCCTTCCCTTGGGACATACCAATTTGGCATACCTTGCTTGTTAACAAGCCCAAAATTAAAATTCCTCACCAGGATCTTGTGCTACTGCAACCATGTCTTGCGTGTCTCCTTGCATGCTGCTACCAATTGGGGGGTGGGGGGTGCTGCACACATGCCAAGCAAATTCGTTTGGGGTGGACCAGGTGAGGTAATGTGCCTGTTTTGGGGCTTCCTAGGGATTATTAACAAATGAGGCATCACAGATATTCTTTACTATAAAAAAAATAAAACCTTTTTCTCTTCACTAAACCATGGAAGACTTTTGCCTAGGAAGAATGTAATACTGTAAGTACTTAAAAGAGGTCCATTGTGCACATGGATTTCTTTCTGACGATATGGTGTGATATTCAAAGTTTTAGCAATTTCCATTATTAAGTTCATAGAGAAACCAGAAACAGTGGTGCACTTATTTTTGTCTTTTGGGGGGGGGGGGGGGGGGGAGAGGGGGTGGCACCCTGTGAGAAGCATATTTGTAAACTTTTGAAAGACAAGAAGGTGGGGGAAGAAAAGCACAAATAAGTGCCACACCCATAACTAGTTGTAAAACTAGATGTGCAAGGGCCCTGGTGGAACATTTAAATAGGGCTCTTAGAGTAAAATGTTTTTTCTGACTTTTAACTTTTTAATTGGATGCAGCTAGACACTAAAGACTGAAACAGGAGAGATAGATGGTGCTACATTTCTCTAAATGATGCTAAGTGAGCGTAAATAGGATAAATAAGGTGGAGGAGCAACAATGATGGGCTCCCTGACCTCCTGGGCCCCGGTATGGTCGCACCCCCTCAAGTTGCACCCCTGCCTCTAACCCCTAACTCCACCAGACCTGGGCCACAGGGTGCTTGAAGACCCTAGGGCTCACTGATTCCCTATCACAAATCGGGATGCCCCCCACCCGTGTGAAATGCCTAGTATACTCGCCTTACCAAGGTTTCCACAATGCATGTGCTGGCTGTGCTGCCATCTCTGGCTTTCCTCTGGCTGATGCACACACCCGCACCAGACATCTCTGAATGATTCGCACAGCTGTGCACAGCCAAAAGGGAGCAGCCAGCTGCTCATGCTCTATTCAGCTTTACTAAGCCACTCTTATATCGGCTCTCAGAGTGGCTTAGTAAATCTGAATGGAGCACTAGCCACTGATTGGAGGAGAGCATGTGCCATGGAATCACTGTCAAGGTAAGAATTAGTTTATTAGGATGCTTCACTAGAGACAAATTCCCAAGGATAGTGAAAATCCTGGTGATTTTCCTCTTTAACCCTCCCTCTTCGCCACCAGTAAGCCCTGCTGTGGAAAGATGCTTACCTATTTCTTCTAGTGCTTTATTTTAAGGGGGGGCTGGAAATACTGGGATAGGTGTATTTACAGTTACCTGCTTTGCACTGCATTGGGGGTCAGTGTCTCAGTACTCACCATCATCTCCAGATCCTTATCAATATCCCTTCTCTGCTGCTGATTGCCTTCTGGTACTTGCTGCCCCATCTGTTCTTCCAGCCCCTCCCCCCCCCCCCCCACTCTGCTGAGTCTTCTGCTAGGTTAGGTCAGAGGCGCAGGTCAGTTGCCAGGGGGAGGGGGTAGATGAATGGTAGAGTGGCAGTGGGTGAATTGGCTAGGTAAATGGTAGAGCATCGGGGTGGATAGGTTAGGTGAGGTGTAGAGAGGGGAGGCAGGGTTAGGTGAGCAGGAGAATAGGTGAGATTTAGAGGACAGTGACAGGGAATGAAGTGGTTAGGTGAGCAGTAGTGGACAGCGGCGATTGGTACGGTGAGCGGTAGAGGACAGTGGCAGGGGGTGGAGGAGTTAAGTTATTAGTGGAAGACAGCAGCACTGGGTTTGGTGAGTGGTAGAGGGTCTCGGCAGTGGGTTAAGGGGTTAAGTAAGTGGAAGAGGACCGCTTCAGGGGATAGGAGGGTTAGGTGAGTGGGAGAGAACAGCAGGGGGTAAAGTGCAGCAACAGCAGGGGGTTGAGGGGTTAGGTCTGCAGCAGCAGCAGGGGCTAAAGGAGGTGGGGGGGGGGGGACAGTAGCAGAGGGTGGTTAGATCAGTGGCAGAGGACAGCAGCAGGGGTAAAGGACAGCCGCAGGGGGTGGAACGCTTAGGTCAGTTGTAGAGTACAGCAGGAGGTGGAGGGGTTAAATAGGGGGTAAAGGGTAAAGCACAGTGGGGGGTGACAGTGGCAGGGGGTTTAAACAGTAGGACATCCTAAATCTGATAGGGATACTCAAAATCACAGGATTCGGTCCATTCTAGGGGCCATCTTAATTAGGGATGCCCCACAGTCAATACCCTATGGACCCCCCACGAGGTGAGTAGAGAAGAAGCCAGTAATTACAGACCATTTAGTTTAACATTTATAGCGGTCAAACTAATGGAAACACTCTTAAAAAAAAAAAAAAAAAAAAAAAAAAAAAAAAAGATACCGGTAATTTCCATCCGATCTTTTGGACCCAAAACAGCACGGCTTTACTGAGGGCAGACCAATCTTATTGATTTCTTTAACAATGTCACTAAAGTGTTAGATGAAGGTGGTGCTGTGGATATCGCCTTTTTGGATTTTAGCAAAGCCTTTGACACTGTACCACATAAGGAGCTCATAGATAAGTTATTGAAGTTGGGACTCAGTCCCTGGATAGTTCAGTGGATTTCCAGTTGGCTGAGGGATCGGTATCAGAACGTTGTTAATGGTGTGCAATCTGAACAAAGGCGAGTTACAAGAGGTGTACCCCAATGCTCTGTGACATAGGAGAAGGCTTGGTGGGAAAAGTTTGCCTGTTTGCTGATGATACAGAGGTGAGTAATAGGATGGACACTCCTGGAGGTGTCTGCAACATGGAAAATGATTTAGCTTTACTGGATAAATGGTCAAAACTGTGGAAACTGGATTTTAATGTATAAACTGTGTGCAGTTCTGGAGCCCTTACCTACCAACTAGAACGGGTCAAAAGGCTGGCAACAAAAATGGTAGAACTTAAAATTTATCAGGAGAGACTTAAAGAGCTTAACATGATTGAGATCTTTAAATATGTGAAAGGATTGAATAATAATAGTTCAGGAGAGAAGTGTTTTTAAGAAGAAATGTTATGATAGAACAACCTGAAGTTAGTCGAATGAAAGATCAGGAGCAGTGTTAGAAAATATTATTTTCAGAAAGAGTAGTAGATGCTTGGAACAAACTTGCAGCAGAGGTAGTTTAAAAAATTGACAGAGAATTTAAACATGCCTGGGATAAACACACATTTATCCTAAGATAAAGAGAACATACAGTATACACACAGGGCAGATAAGAGTATGTCTCCTCCTTCGGTCAACCTTCTAACAGGTAGTGTGGCAGATCTAACCCCCAATCCCCAAAAACAAGCAGTGCGAACCCCCCCCCCCTTATAATCGGCAGTGCGCAGAACCCACCCTTTAGCAGGTAGTGTGGCAGGTTCCTCCCTACCCCAATCTGCAAAAACCAGCAGCGTGTAGAATCCCCCCTCCCCCATGTAAAAGGAAGCATGCGGAATACCCCCAACCCCTCTTCTAACTGCCTCATTGGCATTTAGGGATTGGGGGGTATCTCCCACACTGCCAGTTATAACGAAAAAATTCTTACCTCAGCCACATTGAATTGGCGTGTGGAGGACTACACTGACAGTGCAGAGAGTGGCTGCTTCCTCTGAATCATGACTTGGGTAACACTCCCTTTTTTTTTTCCAAGTCGTCCTGTTCCAGTAATTCCTTACACTTGGGTTATTCCGCCACAAGGTGGCGCAGTGGACTGCAGAAAGACTTGTGGTCACTCCCGGCCCCATAAATAGCCAGGAACCTCCCACCAATTTCCCAGTGTTTCTCTGCAGTCTGGACTGCGAAGATAGAAGATGGCTCTCTATTGCGCAGGGAGCGGGGCTTTTCAAGCCTAGGGCCTGCAGCCTTATTTCCACCCGTTCTGGACCCATTGCCTCCCAGCCTCGGCTGACGGTTCGGGTGAAGGTAGGACAGCACTAGGGTCAGGTGCTGAAGGAGCGCTGCTCCGGGGCCGCAAGACCCTGTACCAAAAGGGTAGCCAGCGACAGGCCTTCTATGGTGAGCCTCATTGGGATGCCCCAGCCTCATATCTTGGGTCCTTGTTCCCTCACCCTGTCTCATCTCCCCTCTAGAAGGTTGGGCGTGACCCCTTTTGGCCTATTGGGGCCCGCTCGGCTGGCAGGGGGGGTCCATGATTTGGGTGGTACGGTGCTCCGTGGTGGTTGGCGCTATGTATTTTTTGTCATGGCGCCAGCGTCTCACGTGATCACAGTTTCGCGCTCTTTGGGGGGGGGGGGGACCGCGGTTTGACGCGTTCTGTGTCATGCGCTCGCGGTCCGCCCCTTTAGGTACTGCTGCCGGCGCCATTTTGTGGCCTCGTCCTTGCTGTGCTGCGCGCGGTCTGGCTGTGCTTTACCTCCCTGGGCGATCTGTCTGCTTGGTCCGTGAGTCCCTTACAGGGTTTTTTTATCTCTCTTCTCCCAGTTCTGCCCCTTACTAATCTTCCACCTTCCCTAGCGGGCTTTGGGGGGCATCCCAAAAAGGGTAGCTATTGCTAGCTGTGTCCCTGTACTGGCCATTGCACCTGTATCTAAAATCACCATATGGAGGCTTCCGGGGACAATGTGCTTGGGGTTCCTTCGGGACAAGCCCAGCTGTGTGTTGTGTGTGGGGTATCCCCTGTTAGTGACGGTGTCAGGGTATGTTTGCCCTGCACCCAGCATGTACTTGCGCTGCAGCCTGGGTCATCTGCTACGGGTCCCGGGGCTGCGCCCCCTTCTGCTTCGCCTACCCCCCCACGCTTGCATCTGACTCCCAGTGAGTGGCACACTAGCGGGGAGTCTCAGTATGACTTGGCTTCACGGGTGGCCAGCATTGAAAAGGGTATTGCTGGGTCAGCCCCGCGTAAGGCTTCTGCCAAGAAGCGGCACTTATCTCCCTTCCTGTGGAGGATGAAGGACTTTACTCCTTTTCTGGCCTTTACCCCCTCGAGGAGGGGGGGATTATTCTCTGATTCAGAATCCTCTGAGGAACAATCTAAGTTATATGGTGGTACCGGGTCTCCTTTTGGAGAAGACCCATGGTCTTCAGATGACACTGACAAGTTACTGATTCACATTTTTGAAGTGCTTTGTATTTCCCCCTCTTGTCGTGGCTCCACAGCAGCAGGGTGAGCTTTTCCATACTGTTAAACCACGCTTGGAGTTCCCTGAGCAGAATCACTTTAATAATCTGGTGCTCAAAGAGTGGGAACGGCCTAGTAAGCTACCTGGGGTTGGGACAGGAGGTATCCCTTTCCTGCTGATGTGGTTAAACGTTGGTCATGTCCTCCCGAGGTGGACGCGCCCGTCCTAGGGTTGTCTAATACATCAGTCATGCACTCACCTGATACTACTACACTGCGGGATGGTAAGGACCGTTGCATGGATCAGCTGTCCTGTCATGCCTTTGCCTGTGTGGGGACTGCACTGCGCCCGGTTTGTGCCTCTGCCATAACGGCTATTGCTATTAACGGGCTGCTTAAGTGTCTCTTAGATGGGGCCTCTGATGACGCGGGAGGAGAGGATTATAGATCTCTCCTACTTTGCTATGAATTTGTTGCATATGTTCTTTCTGCCATGGATGATGACATTAGAATGTGTGGTAGGACTTCTGCCCTTTTGGTTGCTATACAACGCTCTGTCTGGCTACGTCAGTGGGTAGCAGATAATGCTGCTAAGAAGGCTCTCACTGGTTTTCCTTTTAAGGGGCTACGGCTCTTTGGTGAACGCTTGGACCTGTTTGCCAGGGGCGGTAGGCTGCCTCAACGTAGAAGGCTGTCTCGGCCCTTTCGAGGGACTGGTGCCTCTCTCCCTTCCTTCCGCGCTTCCAGGGCTGGTCGAGGGGCGTCCTTTGTTGGGGCATGTGGAGACTATTGGGGCAGGGGTAGAGGATGTGGCTGTCCCGGTCTCTCATGGGGTCCCAAACCCAAATCCTCCCCCAAGGCCCCTCAGGCATGAGGACCCCCCCCGACCGGGTGGGGTGACGGCTTCGGCTCTTTGCTCACGTCTGGAGGCTACGCATAGCAGACAGGTGGATTCAAGTGGTGGTTTCCTCCGGTTACAAGATAGTTTGCAGCCTGGCCGCCCCCGAGATTCATCAGATCCCGGATGGCTCAAACCCCCATGTAAGCTCAGGGCTTGCGCCTTGCGGTCCGAAACCTTCTGGAGTTGGGGGGTCATCTGCCCGGTGCCTCTCAGGGCAAGGGGCAGAGGCTTCTACTCCAATTTATTCACGGTTCCCAAAAAAGATGGGTCCCTCAGGCCCATCCTGGATTTAAAGCGCCTCAACAAGTTTGTCAGATTCAAGCATTTTCGCATTGAGACCCTACTCTCAGCAGTCAAAAAAACCACTGCGCCAGGGTGACTTCATGACCTCTGTAGACATCAAGGATGCTTACCTTCATGTACCAATCTTCCTAGGTCATCAGAAATTTCTCAGGTTCGCTCTGGAGGATCAGCACTACCAATTTGTGGCCTTGCCTTTCGGTATCAACTCGGCTCCCAGGGTATTCACCAAGGTGCTGGCAGGCGTAATGGCTCTGTTGAGATCTCAGGGCATTCGCATCCTTCCTTATTTGGACAACATTCTGATCATGTCTCAGTCCTTCCATCAGGCCGAACTGGATACCTAGATGGTGGTGTCTACACTAGAGTCCTTCGGCTGTGTGATCAACCATCCCAAGTCTTTTCTGTCCCCGTCACTGGTGAGGTCCTTTCTGGGCATGACTCTGGATACATCTCAGGTCAAGGTTTTTCTCCCTCAACAGAAGGTGGAGAGTCTTCAAGCTCAGGCCCAGTTTCTTCTTTCTTGTCCTCATCCCTTTATCCGGCAGGGGATGCAACTGGTGGGCCTGATGGTGTCTTGCTTCGAGGCGGTACCCTATGCTCCGTTTCCCATGAGACCTCTTCAGCTACACCTCTTATCCGTGTGGGATTGGGACCCTGTGTCCCTGGATCAGGTGTTTGTTCTGTCCCCCCTGGCCCGACGGTCCCTCTTGTGGTGGCTGGACTCGAGGAACCTCTTGGTGGGCAGAACCTTTCTGTCCCCTTGCTGGAAGACTGTCACCACAGATGCCAGTCTGACAGGTTGGGGGGGCTTCTGGAAGTCCTTGAAATTCCAGGGTCAGTGGGGCCCCCAGGAGGCCCATACTCCTATCAACATTCTGGAACTGAGGGCAGTAAGGTTGGTTCTCGTCCAATTGACCACACACCTTCGGGGTCGGGCTGTTCAGATTCGCTCGGACAACCAGACGACGGTTGCCTACATCAATCAGGGAGGGACCCGGAGCAAGAGGGCCCTCAAAGAAGTGTCTCTGATACTGTCCTGGGCGGAGGAGAATGTTCCCTGCATCTCGGTAGTGTACATCCCGGGGGTGGAAAATCTGGAGGTGGATTCCCTGAGCAGGGGGATTTCTCGTCTGGGAGAATGGTCCCTCAGCAGCAGGGTGTTTCACTCCCTGTGCCACCGCTGTGGTCAGCTGGATGTGGATCTGTTTGCGTCCCGTCACAATCACAAGCTTCCAGTCTTTGTCTCTCTGTCCCAGGACTCTGGCCTTAGCCATGGATGCACTAGCAATATCTTGGAAGAGCTTTCGGTTCCTGTATGTGTTCCCTCCGTTTCCTCTGCTGGGCAGGGTGCTGCGCACTTTTGTGCCAGAGTCTGTATAGGATTTTATTTCTTGCTGCTGCTGCTGTTTGCACCATTTTCTGGATGGAGATGATTTTAACTTACACAATAAAGATACTATTTTAAGGAAGTGCGGATCCACCACCTACTTTTTTTGCTGCTGTGCAAGATAGCCCAGGAAGGGGTGCTAGCCATCCTGGTGGCCCCCTGTTGGCCAAGAAGGGTGTGGTTCACAGACATCGTGCAGTTGGCAGTAGGTCAATACGCCCTGCCCAAGGTTCCAGACCTGCTCACTCGGGCAGCTATGCCATCCCAATTTACAAACACTGGCTTTAACGGCCTGGCTGCTGAGACCTCTATCTTGATGGAAAAGGGGCTGCCTGCCTCTGTTGTTACTACCATGATTCGGGCTAGGAAGAAGTCTTCGTCCTTTACTATAGGGTTTGGCATGCTTACATTGCCTGGTGTGAGTCTAAGTCTTTTTCCTGTCGGGTGTTTTCTATTCCCAGGATCCTGGAATTCTTGCAGCATGGCTTGGATTTGGGCCTTTAGCTTAGTACCCTCAAGGGACATGTTTCAGCCTTGGCTATTTTCTTCCAAAGATCTTTTGCCAACCACCGTTTGGTTAAGACTTTTTTCCAGGGGGTTACTCACGTGCGCCTGCCACGTAAGCCTATGTTGCCAGTCTGAGATTTGAATTTGGTTTTATCTGCCTTGCAGGGTCCTCCTTATGAGCCTCTACGTGAGGCTTCTTTGCCTATTTTGACTCTTAAGGTAGCCTTTTTGGTGGCTATCACTTCTGTTTCTGAGTTTCTGAGTTGGCGGCGCTTTCCATTAAACCTCCTTACTTTGAGCGACACCAGGACAAGGTGGTGTTTCGGTATAAGCCAGATTTCCTGTCTAAGGTTGTGTCTGCATTTCTTCTCAATCAGGACATTGTTTTGTCGTTGGTGTCCTAATCCTGCTCATTCCAAGGATTCCTTGGATGTGGTCAGGGTTCTGAAGTTTTATTTGGTAGCTACTAAATCATTCAGGAAGACGGATGCTCTTTTTGTTCTCCCTTCTGGACCTAGGAAGGGTTTGCCTCCGGCTAAATCCACTATCGGCAAGTGGATCCGTCAGGCGGTGGTGCAAGCCTATTCTGCTAACGGGAAGGAACCTCCCTTCCGCCTTACTGCTCATTCCACTCATGCTATTGGTGCTTCTTGGGCTTTTCAGCACCAGGCTTCTGTTGAACAAGTTTGTAAGGCTGCTACTTGGTCTTCTGTTCATACTTTTTCTAAGTTTTACAAGGTTGATGTTAGGGCCTCAGCTGATGCAGCTTTTGGCCGCAAAGTTCTTCAGGCGGCAGTGGTTTAAACTACCCTCCGTTGCTCTTTGGGGATTCCACCCTACCTTACGGATCACTGCTTTTGGATGTCCCAAGTGTAAGGAATTACTGGAACAGGACGTGCTGTATACTTGGAAAAATACAATTCTGTGAGTACTCACCTGTAGAATTAATTTTGTAGTATACAGCACGTCCTGTTCCATCCCTCTCTTGTTATCATTTTTCTTGGTTACCCCTGTATGGTGATTGTTCAAAAGTTCATTTTGGGTTATCTATTTTTGATTCTCCCAGCTTCTTGTATAACTGCTTGTCAGCACTGGAAATTGGTGGGAGGTTCCTGGCTATTTATGGGGCGGGAGTGGCCACAAGTCTTTCTGCAGTCCACTGCGCCATCTTGTGGCGGAATAACCCAAGTGTAAGGAATTACAGGACGTGCTGTATACTACAAAATCAATTCTACAGGTGAGTACTCACAGAATTTTATTTTTATTTTTTGCTTTAACTGCCTCAATGGAGGTTGCAAATTGAGGGGGGGGGGGTCTGCCACACTGTTATTAAGTGTTTGGGGGTATTCTGCATGCTGCCATGTCCACATGTGTCTTGTATCTGCCGGGGCTGCTGGAGGACGATCCGATGCAGGACAGTCGGCGCCGCAGGAGTGCTGGCAAGGTGAGTGAACGCACAGGCATTTTCTGCCAGCTTTTTGGGGAAAAATAAGTGCGCCTCATGGGACGAAATATACGGACACCACTATTTCAGTCCCTTGTATGATCGCGCATGGCAGCCAGATTAGTTACTGGCATTCACGTGTGTGTGTGTGTGTGTGTTTTTTTTTAGGTATTTATAAAATGTAAGGGTCCATATTTTTTTTTATATTGTTTAAAATTAAACTTTTTTTTAATACACTAGGTGCTGAAAGGAGACATAAGGCCTGCTATAGAAACTCATGAAATGTTATATCAAGTAACCAAAAAACACAATTTTCTGCCAGAGGTAAGACATTTCTGTTTATTCAGTATTTTTGTTCTTAAAATGAACACAATAACTGAACTGGGTTGCCCCGCTGTGTGTACTGCCCCAGGTCCCCCTGTTTCCCTCACCTCTCTTTCGCTCCCGCAGAGCATACTGGGGCAAGTGCCCTGATTGGCTTAGCAGCGAGCTCAGCTAATCTGTGAGGTCACTTGGCTCCATTTGGCGGCGCAACCCCCTGCTCACCTAGCAGCCTGGGCGTGCATGCAACACCCATTCAAGAAGGCCGGGCAGGTGGCACGCGTACGTCTAGAGGTGAGCAGGTATGCCCCGGAGCGAACACAGACATGGCAAGGGCTCCAGGAGAGGCTGAGTTTTCCAGGGGGTTTCACACAGCGGGGCCAATTCGGGATGCCCCAGGGGCTGGAACTTGGGAGGCCCTGGAGTCCCCATTTTCGCCACCCTGGAATCCCCTCCCCTCTTGGGTTGCCTGTAATCTTACCTGATCCTCGCATGCCGGATTTCCTGTAGCTGAGTGTGCTTCCTGGCCGCCCAGCCATTCAGATAGTCTGGGCGTGCTGGAACACGGGAGCTGGGGATGCATAATGGTATGCACCGCACAAAGCGCCGATTGGACGAGCGCCTGTAGGAGTGGTGAAATGGTGCGTGAAAGTGGGTGATCTGGGAGGTTTCACATATGGGCATCATTGGGATGCCCTCATGGCAGGGGGACCAATCACCAAGAAGCTGAACTGTAAAAGGTGTTGAGACTCATGGGGAAACTCCATTTTGATGAGTTTGCAAAAGGACCGCACCCGAAGCAGGTTTTTGGCTTAAGGGAATTAGTGTTTTCTTTTTAGTTCGGCATTTTATTTTCTGTATATTCTAAGCATACAGCACGTCCTGCTCCCAAATAGTCATAACATGTGGGTAGTCCTCCACCTCCGGCGCCGTGCACTGCAGACATGTAGAAAACAAGCTCCTCCCGGCCCTACATATTCCGCGGGACCTCCCACAAATCCCCAGATTTCTCTGCAGTGCTGGAACTGCGAAGACATGAAGTATCACGCTCTCGCAGGCGAGCGGGCCTTACGGCCCAAGGTCCTGTGGGACTATTTCCACCCATCCTCTTCAGAAGAAATATGCCTCCCAGCCTAGGCTGCGCGGGTCGGGTGAAGGTAGGTAGCACCTGGTGTGCTGAATGGAGCCATGCTCCACCGCAATCCCCCTCCATAGGGTAGGCGGTCAGGCCGTTGGTGAGCCTCTAGAGGATGCCCCTCCCGCAATTTTGCCCGTGCCCCTCATAGACAGTCCATGGATACCGCCAGCTTCTCCCCTCGCTCCCTCCCGTAACTCGGGGGGGAAAAAGGGGGGGGTGTGTGTGCGCGTGTGTGTGGCAGCCCTAGCGCCCATCCTCCATTAGACCTTGTTCCTTAATCAGGGGGTCAGTGCCGCGCATCACTGTACAGTGCGAGCTGTCTTTTCTCACTATCAGTCTGCCTCGGCAGATTCATTCCAGCGTGTCAGCATTAGATGTTAATTATTCTCCGCTGCTGCATTGCTGTCGGTTAGAGCTTCGCGCTCTTTGGGGGAGGCGGAGAATTGGCATGACGCATCTTGCGTCACAGCCTGGCCTGGCCCTCCCCTCGAGGTTCGCTGGCGCCATTTTCTCTATCTTCGCACGCGCGCGTGGTGTGGCTCGTCTCCTCCCTCGGTCATGTAAGTGCCCTCCGGGGCGGTATGGTTTCTAGGTTTTTCAAACAGAGCATTGTGTCTTTCAGAAGCCAAGACTTCGTTACCTGCCCCGGCCTAACATATATTATAACGGGTCCTCTTTACAAATTCTCCCACATTACTAGCGGGTTTGGGGCATCCAGGGTTGCTTATTGCATAATTCCCTGCGTTATACTGCATAAAAATCACCATATGGAGGCATTTCAGAATTATGGAATCGGGATCCCTCCGGGACGTGACCGACTGTGTGCAGTGTGTGGCCAGCCCCTGGCTGAGGCCGACAGGGCACAGGTCTGCGGACAGTGTGCAGCACAGGCATTGCTAACAGAGGATCCTCCCTTCCTCACCCCCGTCTCCCCGCTCCCAAACATCACTCATGATGAGTCCCACTCCAGCGGGGATGACCTGCAAGAGGTGCCGCGAGCGTTGCCCACGGAGGAGCAGGTGCTTTCTGGATTGGCGGACCATATGGGCCCTGGTAAAAAGCGGTCCCTGACGCCCCCAGGCTCTCCGGTTCCTGACGATACCGATGATTCTGCTGATATGCAGGACCCTGACCCTTCTGAGGAAGGTGAGCTATTCTCAGACTCGGGCTCCTCCCATGGGATGCCCGCGGGCCGTGAGGAATCCGAGCCTGGCTCCTGGGGACTGTGTGACACGGATGAAATCCTGATCAAGATTTTTGAGGTTTTTGTCAATCTCTCCCCCTGGGGAGATCCCCAAGCCTAAAAGGGAGAGTTTCCATACAGCGCCGCCGTTCTTGGAGTTCCTAGAACAGGAACATTTCCAGAATATTATTTCCCAGGAATGGGAATCGCCTGGTAAGCTTAAAGGGATTCTAGGGGTCTGGGAATGGAAGTACCCCTTTCCCCCTGATGTGGTCAATTTATGGTCAGCTCCCCTGGTGGTGGACGCGCCGGTTATAGGGGTCACAAACCCCCCTTTTATGACTGCCCCCTTTTAGCGTACCCTTCGGGATGCTGAGGACCGGCGCATTGACAGACTGGCCTCACACGCCTTCTCTTGTGCTGGGACGGCCCTGCGCCCGGTTTGTGCCGCGGTGGCCGCCAGGACTCTTGTCAGAAAGATACTGGATCACCGCCCTGAGGATCTCCCTTGGGGGGTGTTTAGTGCGCTATCAGACTGCGAAGCCTTTGTGAAGTTTATTCTATCGGCACTGGATGACACCATTAAGATGTGTGCTAGGAGCTCAGCACTTGCGGTAGCCATTCGCCGCCTGGTCTGGCTGCGACAGTGGGGCGCTGATGGAGCTACAAAAAAGGCTCTCACTTGCCTTCCATTCAGAGGACGGAGGTTATTCGGGGCCGCTTGGACCTTTTTGGCAAAAAGGCTATAGCACCCTTCTGCAGAAGGCCGCTCCGGCCTCCACGAGGCAGGGTCACCCCTCCACCTCCCTACAGTTGGGGCAAACGTGAATCTGAGGTGTGTTTCCAGCTGTTCGGCGTGGATTTCCGGGCGCGGGCAGACAGCGCCCTGGGCCTTCTGGCAGGACCAAGTCCAAATCTGCCAAAACCTCGCAAGCATGAAGGGGCGCCCTCGCATCCAGGAATATGCCTTCCCCTTCTGGTGGTTTTCTGGGATGTAACCCACCTGGGCTCAGGATGGGCTCTCGCTGGACGGTCCCCCCTCAGTTTTTTGTCAGGGTGTTTTTAGTCCCTGCTCTCCCTTCTGAAACTGGCGCAGGCTGAACTGGGCCTGCAGTGTTGGGCGCACTTGTTAATCGCCTTAACGGTATGGGGCCATGGCCTTTGTATATAATTTTTCCATCCTCCCCCCCCCCCCCCCCCCCCCCATCAGTATGAGGTAGTCTGGACCCCGTTGGCCTATGACAGGCTTAGCAATTCTACCATTCGCAAGTAGCCCATATATGACAACTCTGTTTTGGGTCACGGGTCCCCTGCGCGGGGGGGGGGGGTTCGGCTTATTACGAAGATCTAGCTCTTCTTAGTTTATCTGGGGTCAGCTGGACGCCTAAGACTATTTCTAGTCAGTGTCCCTGCGGCTTGAGGCACTATTCGGGCCTTTCTTTCGGCCCAGGCTACTAGCCTGGAGTGTCTGGGGACACGCCTGAGGTGGGGCTTATGCGTTGGGACCTACTGGGTCGTCTCCCTTACTCCCCAGCCTTTGCATCAGATGGAGTGGGTCGGTTGGCCGACAGTGTCTCCCGGAAGCTACTGGATGCTTGCTTGAACACTCATCCCCTCACGGTCACTTATCCACGATCCCCCGTTCCTGGGAAATCGGTTCAGGCTTGCTGCCTTCTTCTCTGGCATTAGGGGACCCCTGGTTACGGGGCTCTGCCCCCCTCCCCCCTTACTGGCGCCTTGCCTTCACCAGACGGATTGGCAGCTGGTGGGCCTGTTGGTGGCACATCAAGATGATGTCATTTAGATGCCGGGCCCTCGGGCGCAGTAGGTTACTAAAACTACATTTGTCCCAGCACCCCGGTGCTTGGTCTGTACTCATGCCTTCTTGGTAAGGTGGTTCCCCTGGAGCTTCCCATATGCAAGGGCCCCGTCAGGGGGGCACTCCCTTTCCTTACCAGCACCTCCTAGAGCAGCGGTACTCAACTGGCGGACCGGGGTCCGAATGCGGACCTTGGTGCCAGATTTCTGGACCCCTGCCCTGACAGCCCTGCAGTTAGTTGCTTCTGTGTTGCCATGCTCAGCGCTGCCCCGTTACAGATTGGTGATGTAGTTGTTTGTCTCCCTGCCAATGTCATTACTCCCTGGCACCTAGCATTGCAATATGAAGTACTGCACGGATGGAAAGTGGCATTGCAAGGTATTATCCACCCCCAACCCGCCTCCAGTGCACTGATTTCTAACTATCCACCCCCCCTGACAGCGCCCCGTCCGGACCTTCGCCTCTCACCAGATGCCTGTAAATGTACCTTTACAAGAAGTGGTTGAGTACCCCTGTCCTAGAGTATGGTCACCCTGGGTACCAAGTCTCACTGGTATGGCAGGGGAGAGGTAAATCTCTTCCACGACCCCCGTGGTTCTAGGTTGGGCCCCTTAGAGGGTCCATCTTATCTGCTGGGCTTGTTGAAACGGTGGCCCCCTTTGACTCTATATGGTGGGCCTTCCCCTCCTTCAGGACTGGTCGGTTTATGGGGGACCCATGGTCTGTTGCAAGACGTTGGCATGATTTTAATGCTGGTCTAAAGATTGTGACAGGTTGCTACCTCTGGTGGGTCCCTGTTCCTGGCCTGGGTGGGGTTCTACCCCCCCTGCTTCTCAGCGGTATTCGCTTCTATGGATGCCCTTAGCGTCAGGTCATGCTATCCCGGGTTGCCCGGGGAGCCTAGCGTGGCTCTGAGGGGTCCCTCTCCTGACACAAGGCCTCTGCCCTTGTCCCTACTGTCCCAGAATATTCTGACTCCGGTTAGGGGGCCTGAGTATTTTTGCATAGCCTTGTTATTTCATATGCCTTCTTTTCATCATCCTACCTTTGGGTTCTGCGCACGGCTGGCCGGATGGTGAGTCCCATGGGATCTATGGCCTAGGCGGCCCTAGGAGTAATGGTTCGCAGATGCCTCTGCTGAAGGCTGCTGAATTGTGATATCTCTGTTGGGGTGCCGTTCTGCCCTGATCGGGTCTCTTCCTGTTTCCAATCAAAGGTCTCCTGTCTGGGGATTGACTGCTAATCGCCCTTTGGGGGCGGGCCTCATCTTCTGGGTGACTTAGTATGAGAGGGGGTTTGGGAGCTAGCTCCCCAGCTTCCCCTTACTCCGCTTATAATGGCTTGGTGGTATCCCATATTGACTGGCATGGGCCTTAGTCTCTTCCCTGTGAGACGTTATCGGTTCCCAGGGCCTTTAAAGCCATTACAGCATAAATTGGGTTTGGCTCCCCATCTGGGGTCTCTGATGGGTAGTCTGTCTTGGCCTTCCTGCAGGAGTATGGTTCTGTCACTCTTGTAGAGTATTCTCTTTGGGATTGCTTAGCTGCACCTCCCCAGTAGTCCCATAAGTCCCTGTGGGGGTAGGCCAGACCGCTCTTCTGGGGCCTTCTGACTCCGTCAGACGTGCCTGAGACGATGGTTCTGGTTAATTATTCCCTGACGCGATGTATACACATACAGCTATATACGGCTACAGGTACCCCATGCCTGGGGGTTTTCCCTTTACGCTGGGCTTCTGGTCCAGGTGGTCTGTTGGACCCTTGATTCAGCCCCTTAGTATAGCCATGGGCTGATTATTAATAATACTAAATATGAGGGCCTACATCCCTCTACAGGTTTTGCACTTCTCCCCATGCCGGCCTTCTTGGCCTTTAGGGGGACTGCTGTTCTTGGAGTCTACAGGCGCCTCCTTAGGTATGCGCCTGATATCTGTTCCAGCGCCATTGCGCCTTTGGATCGATCCTTCTGGATGCTCTCTGATCCTGAGGAAGCTTTGGCTTCCTGATAATTAAGAAGTCTGTATTCCCGCCTTGGTCGGGTGACCTGTTTTTGTTCCCTTTGGGGGTGTTACAAGAGTTGCCACAAGGCTTCTACTGAAAAGTTCAGTAAATTGCATCCCTAAAGCCCAACTCAGGTAATCGGTGACATAAACTATTTTCAAGGGCTTGACTCCCTCTGCAGATGTTGTGCAATAGCAGGGAGATTCTATGCTGCATAACTGCATGGGAGCCGCCATCTTGCCACATACATGAGTCCAACTTATGAAAACCCAATCCCACAATCAAAATTGCCTCACACATAAGTGCAACCCTTCTTTACTTGGAGCAGAAAGTCATCAGCTGTGATGACTTATTGCTCTGCTGAACCGCTGAAAGAATTGTAACACTTTGGATTTACCACACTTCCATTCAGTCAATGTAAACAGTATGTATCTTCTAGAGTCCACTTTGATAAAGAAACTTTGTTGCAAGGATTGGTCTATGAAGGAAAGTATTTTTAATGGAATTAATAAAATACAGTTACAAATGAGAGCGGAACAAAGCCCACATTTTTAACTAGCATCCCCTGAATTGCTGCCCCTATCAAGAGAACACTTTACCAATTCCCAATTTTTCAATGATGTCATTGCCACACCTATGCAGTGACTGATGCCTGCCATCTTAAAAATACAATTCTGTGATAAATACTCACCTGTAGAATTGGTATTATACGCATACAGCACGTCCTGCTCCATCTATAATACTTACACATGGGTAATCCTCCGCCACAGGGCGCTGTTCACTGCAGACATGCAAAACAGGCTCCTCCCGGCCCTTTATATACCCAGGGACCTCCCACAAATCCCCAGTATTGAAAAGCAGTGAGAAAAGAAGCCGGGAGAAACCAATCACCAACTGGTAACAAAAGTAATGATAACAATCACCATACAGGGGATCCAGAAAAATGTAAAACCAGGGTGGGTTGGGGCAGGACGTGCTGTATGCGTATAATACCAATTCTACAGGTGAGCATTTCACAGAATTGTATTATTCTAAGCATACAGCACGTCCTGCTCCATCTATAATACTTACACATGGGACATCCAATAGCAGTGTCCATAAAGTAGGGTGGGATCCCCAAAAACAAGGCACAGCAGACAGTAAAGGCGCTGTCACCTGCAAAACTTTGCAACCAGGTATGACATGAGCAGAGGCTCTAACGTCAATCTCATAACAAAACCTTTGAAAGGTATGAACAGAGACAAGCAACAGTCTAGTAACTTATTCAACAGAAAAACTTGGTGCTGAAGGGCCAAAGGTACCCAAACACCAATATAAGGGGAATAAAATGAGAAAGGGAGATTCTTCCCCCTTAAAGGAATAGGCCAGTGTAACGGCCCAACCAGCCCACAGGCAACAGAAGCCTCGTGGAAAACTTAGAACTCTCCCCAAGGGGAATGAGAACTGGTCTCCCGTCAGACAGGCGGGAATACTGACCCCTTCATTAGCAAGAGGCCGAAACCTTTACTCAGGACCAGGAAGGCATCCAAGTAAGATCAATCCAAAGGGCGCAGAGGCCCTGGAAGCAAGCGATATCAGGCGCATACATAAGGAGGCGCCCGCAGACCCCAAGGGCATCAGTCCCCCTAAGGGACAACAAACCACCAGGAAAAATTGCAACACCTGTTGAGGGACTGTAGACCCTTTACTTCAGCATTATTAAGAATAAGGTCCATAGTTAGACTAAAAGGACTTAACAATGATCATAAAACACCACTTGGACAAAGGGGTCCGGCGTAAGACGGAATACCACCACGTCATGGTGTGCATATGGATATATATATCTATCGAGCTAAGGCTAAGTAATCAGATCCACCTTCTCAGGCACACGTCTGACTGAGGCAGGAGCCCCCAGAGAAGCGACTTGGACTACAAGACAGCTCAGACAGCATCCAGCATGAGTCCCAAGGGAACAATCTGCAGGGCAAACAGAATGAAAATGGATCCCAACAGGAACCACTGAACTACTTGGGAGATGCCCTTGAGCAAACCCCAAGAGAGCTCCTCACAAGGAAGACTGAACCAGACTTCTACAGGAAAACAGACAGGACAGAACCTGAACCTTCAGAGTACCGAGATGGGGAGCCAACCCCAACCTATGCTGTAACGACTCTAGAACCCTGGGAACCGAGAACGTCCAACAGGTAAGAGACCAAGACTCATGCCAATCAATATGGATACACAATAACCCACAATAGACGGAGGAAGAGGAAGCCAAGGAAGCTTGCTCCTAGCCCCCCATATACCAGGTCACCCAGAAGATAAGCCCGTCTCCAAGGGGTGAATGAATCGGCTGTCAAGCCCCAGACTAGAGTCTGTAGATTGTGACGACAAAGAAGGGGCCTGACAAGGGCAGAACCGCACTCCTGAGAGAGCCAACAGGTCAGCTGACCTTAGCAGAAGCATCTGCGAACCACAGTTCACTAGGTCACCCGGGGTCAACAAACTCACGGGTCTCTCTTAATCGGCACAACCGTGCGCAGAACCCCACATAGTAGGGTGAATGAAGAGAAGGCATATAAGATAGAAAATCCATGCATAATTTTACTAAACCCCCATGAGCAGAGTCAGAATATTCTGAGACAGTAAACACAAGGGCGGAGCCCCTGTGGTATAACCGAGACCCAACAGAGCCACCCTAGTTGGCTCTCAGAATGACACCAGGATAGCAAAAACCTGCCACTGAGAAACATCCAATGGAGCGAATACCGTTGAGGAGCAGGGGGCGTAGACCCCCGCCCAGATCAGGATCAGGAACCCTCCAGAGGGATCATCCTGCTTCAAGCTCCAGACCAGTAATAAAACAGGCCATTGTCTTCCAACAGGCCAAGATTCCCCAAATAGACAGGTCCTAAAATAGGAGAAGTCCAGCCATATAGAGTCAACGGAAGGCTCATGTTTTAACAAACCAGTAGGTAAGATGGACCCTCTAAGGGACCCTACCCAGGAGCCACAGGGTTTTTTTGGAAGAAATTCCCCCCCCCCCCCCCCCCCCCCGCCAACCTGCGAGACTTGGTACCCAAGGCGACCATTCACAGGAAGATGCAAGCAAGTAAGGGGGTGCCCCCTGACAGGGTCCTTGGATATAATGAGCTCAAGAGGAACCACTGTACCAAGGGGGAATGAGCACAGACCTAGTTCCAGGGGTGCTGGAACCCCAAGTAGGATCAGTAACCTGTGCAAAAGAGCCCAAGGGCTCTGTATATAAGGGACATCATCTGATACGCCACCAACGGGCCCACCAGCTGCAATCCTGCCTGGTGAAAGTAAGATGTCAGTAAAGGGGGGACAGAGCCCCCGTGACAGGAGTCCACTTGAGCCAAGGGAGAAGGCTCAAGCCTGAACCAAATCCAAGGAATGGAGATAGCGGATAAGGGACCATGAGGGATTGAGGTGACTGAGCACCCATCCAGTAACTCCCAGGGGACACCGCCTGCCAACTAATCCACTCGGCCTGACGTAGAGGTTGGGGAGCAAGGAAAGACGACCCCGTAGGTCCTAGTGTGGACGCCCCCCAGGCATGTCCGAAACATCACCCCCCTTTGCGCCATGGCGAGCAGCTTGGGAGCTAAAGAGAGGCCAAAAACAAAGCCTCCATCCACGGGGTTGGTCCTGCAACACCTACTAGTAACTGTCTTTGGTGTCCAGCAGAGACAGGGGGAGCTAATAAGATCTAGAACTGCTCAGGAGGCCGGAGGCCCCCCTTGCACAGGGCGCCTGTGTCCCAAGACAAAGATGTCATATAGGGACTACATGTGAGAGTAGAATTGCCAGGCCTACCATAGGCCAGCATGGTCCAGACTGCTTCATACTGTTGAGGCCATAGCCCCATTCTGTTAAGGGCAACCTGTAAGTAAGCCCAAACTCCGTAGGCCTAGCATGGCCTGCACCAAATCCTGAGGGGAAAACAGGGGCTAGAAGCACCCTGACAACATCTGAGAGGGACCGCCCAGCAAATGCTATCCTGTGTCCATGGGAACTACCTCCTGGAACCACCAGAAGGAGAAGGTACATTCCTAGATAGGAGTCAGCTGCTGCAGCAGTACCCTCGCCCAGAAGGGCGAGGGCGTCCCTTCATGCTTGGGAGGTCTTGGCAGATTTGGACTTAGTCCTGCCAGAGGGCCCAGGGCGTTGCCTGCCCACCCCATGGTGGAAATCCACACCGAACAGTTGGAAGCACACCTCAGGTTCGCATTTGACACTAACGTAGGGAGGTGGAGGGGTGGCCCTGCCCCGAGGAGGCCGGGACAGCCTTCTGCGTAGGGGTGCCTTACCCTTTTTTCCAAAAAGGTCCAAATGGGCAGTTGCCGTCCTCTGAAGGGAAGGCCAGTGAGCGCCTTTTTCGTAGCATCGTCAGCACCCCACTGTCGCAGCCAGACTAGGCGGCGAATAGCTACCACAAGGGCAGAGGTTCTAGCACACATATTAATGGTGTCATCCAGTGCTGAGAGGATGAACCTCACAAACACATCACAGTCTGATAGCGCATTAAACACCCCCCAGGGGAGGTCCTCAGGTCGGTGGTCAAGTACCTTTCTAACAAGAGTCCTGGTGGCCACCGCCATGATGGCCGCAGCACAGACCGGGGGCAGAGCCGTCCCTGCACACGAAAAGGCGTGGGAAGCCAGTCTGTCAATGCGCCGGTCCTCAGCATCCCGAAGGGTACGGTAATAAGGAGCCGTCATGAAGGGGGGGTTAGTAACCCCTATAATTGGTGCATCCACCACAAGAGGTGCTGACCAAAAGTTAACCACATTAGGAGGGAAAGGGTACTTCCAATCCCAGACCCCTGGGACCCCTTTAAGTTTACAAGGCGATTCCCATTCTTGGGATATAAGATTCTGGAAATGATCCTGTTCCAGGAACTCCAAGCGCGGCGGCGCTGTGTGGAAACTCTCCTTCTTAGGTTTGGGAGCCTCTCCAGGAGGGGAGATTGACAAAACCTCAAAGATCTTAATAAGAAGTTCATCTGTGTCGCACAGGCCCCAAGAACCGGGCCCAGAATCATCACGGCTCCCGGGCATCTCATCCGAGGAGCCGGAATCTGAGAATAGCTCACCTTCCTCAGAAGGATCAAGGTCCTGCATATCAGCAGAGTCATCGGTATCGTTGGGAACCTGAGAGCCAGGAGGCGTCAGGGACCGCTTCTTTCCAGGGCCCATACACTCCGCCAAACCAAACAGCACTTGCTCCGCCGTAGGCAGCCTGCGCGGCACGGCTTGCTGGTCATCCCCGCTTGAGTGAGACGCATCCGGAGTGAGATTTAGGTCCGGGGAGACGGGTGTATTGAAGGGAGGTGCAGCCACTGGCAAACCTGATTGCAGGGTCAGTGCCTGTTCAGCACACGGTCCGCAGACCCGTGCTCTGTCAGCATCAGCATGGGGCTGACCACACACTGCACACAGCCGGTCATGTCCCAGAGGGACCCCGGGTACATAATTCTGAGATGCCTCCATATGGTGATTATCTGAGCAGTATGCCTGCAGAGATTTACGCAATAGGCAACCCTGGATGCCCCAAGACCCGCTAGGAAGTGGGAGAATTATGTGGACCCGCTATAATATATGTTAGGCCGGGAGAAGCCACCGAAGTCCTGGCGTCTGAAAGACATAATGGGATACGGGGGGGGGGGGGGTGTCAGTGCCATGCGCAGCCGAATAAAACACATAGAAACAAATACCGCCCCAGAGGGCACTTACATGACCAAGGGAGGAGGCGGATCGCACCACGCGCGCGAAGATTGTCAAAATGGCGCCAAGCGAACCTCGAGCGGCGGGCCTGATCTGGCTGTGACGCGGAGTGCGTCATGCCGAGTCCCCTCCTCCCCCAAAGAGCGCAAAGCTCTAACCAACGAAAAGTGAAAAAAAGTAGTGGATAGTACGCACATACATAATGTTGCTGTCGCTAGAAAATGATGCTGCCGTCTGGGCGTACACTCATGTAATGAAAGGACAAACGGGCTCGCAACCATAAACTTATGTGGAGCAAGGAGCGCGACACTAACACCCAAGTACAATGAAAGATCAAGGCCTTAAACGTGTTAAATTACACTAGGACTGCCACACATACATTTCCCCCGAGCTACGGGAGGAAGCGAGGGAGAAGTGGACCTGCGTCCAGGGATTAACTCTGTGAGGGGCACAGGCAACAATGCGGGAGGGGCATCCACTAGAGGCTCACCATCAGCCTAACCGCCTACCCTATGGTGGGGGATTGCGGTGGAGCATGGCTCCGTTAAGCACACCAGGTGCTGCCTACCTTCACCCGACCAACGCAGCCCAGGCTGGGAGGCATATTCTTCATAAAGAGGATGGGTGGAAATAGTCCCGCAGGGCCTCGGGCTGTAAAGCCCCGCTCGCCTGCGAGAACGTGATACTTCATGTCTTCGCAGTTCAGCACTGCAGAGAAATCTGGGGATTTGTGGGAGGTCACTGGGTATATGAAAGGCTGGGAGGAGCCTGTTTTGCATGTCTGCAGTGAACAGCGCCCTCTGGCGGAGGTTTACCCATGTGTAAGTATTATAGATGGAGCAGGACGTGCTGTATGCTTGGAATAAAGAGACGGCAATAAAAAGCGGTGTTCCAGGAAGATTCCAAAAGCAAAAATATCCATATTCTAAGTATGTCACACACCCCGCTTCAAGACATTCATTACATTTGGGTATACTGACCTGTAGATGGCGATCTTGCAGAGATGTCAATAAAAAAAGTAAGACCCTCCCGGTCCATAAATACCTGGGACCTCCCACTCATTCCCCAGTCTTTCATCTCTGCAGACGGGGAGCAAGTCAGAAGGTGGATGTCTCCTCCTTGCAAGGTAGCCGGGGGGACTCCCGGCCCTCTATCTGATCTATTTCTGCCCGGATCCCCTTACTTTAGTGTACTTGCCTCCCAGCCTAGGCTGCTGGTCCGGGCAACGGTAGATGGCACCCTTGGTGCTTAAGAGCTACGCTCCTCCGTGAGACCCCATAACAAGGGGTAGGCGGTTAACCGGGTTGGTGATCCCGGTTTGGGATGCCCCGTCCCTCAGCCCTTCCACTCTAGCGTGGTTTCCCCCTCTCCCGGGTTCCCTTAGAGGGGGGGGGGGACCCTGTCCCTTGATGTTTGTATGTGTGGAGATCTTTATTGTGTGAGTGTGTTCATGTGAGTGTGTTCATGTCATGCTTTTACTTAACCGGCGCCGGCGGTTCCGCATGGCGGCGAGGTGCTTCTTCCCTCAGGCGCGGGGGCGCTGCTATTCAGGTCCCGGCTTCTGGCCGTGAGGGGCGGCCCGTCCTCCTTTTTCCTCTGCTTACGCGCCTTCCTCCCCTCCGGTGTGCGTGTGTGGCCTTGGTCAGGTGAGTGGCATGTGGCCCCATCAGTTCTTAACTATGTCTGCATATACTTCTTGCTCCTCATTGGGGCTGCTGGCAACGCTTGTGTATTAACCCCTTTGGGCTTGTCACTGAGGTCTGATTGCTGTGTCTTTTTGTGTGTTTCAGGTGGACCATTGTCTTATTAAAGGGGGCTCTCCCGGTCCTAGGGTCCCTGGTTAAATTTAGGGGTCTGTAAATTCCTCCCACGCGGGACTTAAAGGGGCATCCTGGGTTGCATTATTGCGTAATTCCCTCTGGGCATTGTGCCTAAATATAAAAAATCACCATATGGAGGCTTCCCCGGATACTGGGCTGGTGCCCCCCTCGGGGCAATCCAGGCTGTGCTTGGGGTCTGGGGTATCCCTTTTGGGGGATGATGTATTTCTTTGTGTACCCTGTGCACAGCGGTCTATTACGCGGCAGTCCAGATCTCAGGCGTCTGGTTCTGCTCCGCCTCCCCCTCGCTTGATCCGTACCCCATGTGATGTGGTCATGGGTGGGGAGTCGCAATCTGAGGTGTGCGCCAGATTGGCCAATCTTGAAAATTTTTTTCCCGTGCTGTTGCCAAAAAGGCCACGGCAAAGCGAAAACATTTGTATACAGCCACGCAGGCTTTTGATATGGAGGAGTTTGACTCCCTGGATTGGTCTGATTGTTCCCCGCTTGAGGAAGGGGAGCTGTTTGAGGAGTCTGAGGGCTCCGATGACCAGCAGTTTGTGGGTGCTGATACCGAGCAGGGCCAGGGTGATTCCTTGGATACCTCTAAGGTCCTGGCTCATATGTTTGAGGTCCTGGCTATTTCTCCCCCTGAGGCGGCTCCTCTGCTGAAGGGGGAGTTCTTTGAGGTGACCAAGCCGCGCTTGGAATTTCCTTATCAAAAGCATTTTGATGGTATCATTCTCAAGTATTGGGAGAGGCCGATTCGGCTTCCGGGTGTCCCTCCGGGTTGGGACAAAAAATATCCCTTTCCGGTGGACGCGGAAGGTGGATGCTCCTGTTTTGGGGTTGTCCAGCACCTCAATCCTGCATTCTCCGGAATGCACTACTCTCAAGGATGGTGAGGATAAACGCATTGACCAGATGGCTTGTCATGGTTTTGCCAGTGTTGGGTCGGCCTTGCGGCCGGTTTGTGCTTCAGCACTTTTATTGATAGCTGCCAGGTCGGTTGTTAGAGGATTGTTGACCTCTTCCAGGCTTGACCCGACCAGTGAGGAGTTTACCGCCTTTAGGCGATGTGAGTTGTTTTTGTCTTTTGTGCTGACCGCCTTGGATGACACATTGGTGATGTGTAGCAGAACTTCGGCCTTGCTTGTGGCTATCCGGTGGTCAGTTTGGTTACGCCAGTGGGCGGCTGATTTTGTGTCCAAAAAGTCACGGCCCTTCCCTTTGTGGGGTTGCGGCTCTTTGGAGAGAAATTGGATTCGGTCGCCAAGGTAGGTAAGTTACCTCAGCGTAAGAAGCAGCGTCGCCCCTTTCGGGGGGCGGCTTCCTTCACTCAGTCCTTTCGTGGGGCGAGAGTTGGCAGGGGTTCGGCTTTCCCCTCATCCAGAGGTGATTCCTGGTCCAGGGGCGGGGGTCGGGCCGTCCAGGACATAGTTGGGGCTCGAAGCCTAAAGCCGCTGCCAAGCCGGCTCAGCAATGAGGGGGCGCCCTCACCCTTGTGGGTGGGGGGACGGCTGCAACTCTTCTCCCGGGTCTGGGTCCAAGAGGTCTCGGACAGATGGATTCAGGAAGTGGTGTCTTCCGGTTACAAGCTGGAGTTCGAGTTCCGGCCCCCTCTCAGATTCTTCAGGTCTCTGGTGCCGTCAGATCCTCTGGCCGCTCAGGGGCTTCGGGCGGCAGTAGCAAGTCTCTTGGACATGGCTGTCATCTGCCCGGTGCCCCCATCGGACCGGGGCCTGGGCTTCTATTCCAATTTGTTCATGGTGCCCAAGAAGGACGGATCCGTACGTCCCATTCTGGATCTGAATTTGCTCAACAGGTTCGTCCGCCCCCGGAAGTTCCGTATGGAAACTCTGCGCTCAGCCATCCACTCACTTCGTCAGGGGGACTTCATGACGTCCATAGACATCAAGGATGCTTACCTGCATATTCCTATATTTCCAGCACACCAGAGATTTCTCGGGTTTGTCGTGGTTTGGCCTTACCTCGGCTCCAAGGGTTTTTACCAAGGTGTTGGCAGGAGTGATGGCCATCCTCAGAGCTCGGGGTATCCGCATCGTGCCCTATCTGGACAATCTTCTCATCATGGCGTCTTCCCTCAGTCAGGCGCAGTTGGATACCAGGATGGTGGCGTCCACCCTGGAGAGTTTTGGTTGGGTGATCAACTATCCCAAGTCCTGCCTCGCTCCCTCCAGGGTGGTGGAGTTCCTGGGAATGTCTCTGGATACTTCTCAGGCCAGGGTGTTCCTCCCCCGGGCCAAGGTTCTTCTGATTCAGGAATTGACTCAGCGTCTCCTATCTATCCCTCGCCCGTCCATCTGGCTGGGGATGCGAATGGTCTGATTGAGGGTGGCATCGTTCGAGGCGGTTCCCTTTGCCCAGTTTCACACAAGGACGTTCCAGCTCCATCTCTTGGCGGCCTGGGACGGGTCCCCGCTGTCATTGGATCAGTCTTTTCTGATGTCCCCCCGGGTGCGGCGTTTCCTTCGGTGGTGGCTGAAACCAAGCAATCTGACGAGGGGCAGGTCTTTTCTGACCCCTCGTTGGGAGACGGTCACCACGGATGCCAGCCTGTCAGGTTGGGGGGGATTTTGGAAGGATCTTCAGTTTCAGGGACTGTGGGGGCCTCTGGAGGCTCACGATCCCATCAATGTGCTGGAGTTGAGAGCCATCAGGTTGGTTCTGGCTCACTTGACTCATCAGTTGCAGGGACTACCGGTTCAAGTTTGGTCGGACAATCGGATTACCAATGTTGGCTTTGACGGCGTGGCTGCTGAAACCTCCATCTTGAAGGAGGAAGGTCTTTCTGATGCTGTCATTCAGGGCTAGAAAGAAGTCTTCCTCTGCCATCTACTATAGGATTTGGAGGTCTTATATTGATTGGTGTGAGGTCAGGGCCTTACCTTGCAGGGCGTTTTCTATCCCTAGGGTTTTGGAATTTCTGCAACATGGTCTGGACCTAGGTTTGCAGCTTAGTACGATGAAAGGGCATGTTTCTGCCCTGGCGGTTTTCTTTAAAAAGTCTTTTGCTCTTCATCCTCTGGTTAAGACCTTTCCAGGGGGTTACGCATGTGCGGCCTCCTAGGAAGCCTTTGCTCCCAGTTTGGGATTTGAATTTGGTTCTTTCTGCTTTGGAGGGTCCTCCTTTTGAACCTTTGCAGGATATTGCACTTTCTGGGCTTTCTAGCACCAGGCCTCTGTTGAGCAGGTTTGTAAGGCTGCTACTTGGTCTTCGATTCACACTTTTTCCAAGTTTAGAAGGTTGATGTGCGGGCCTCAGCGAATGCTGTTTTTGGCCGCAAGGTTCTGCAAGCTGCTGTGGTTTAAGTTTGTGCCTTGTTGCCTTGTTTTTTTGATTCCCGCCCATTATGGACACTGCTATTGGATGTCCCACATGTAATGAATGTCTTGAAGCGGGGTGTGTGACATACTTAGAATAATACCATTTTGTGATTACTCACCTTTAAAATGGGTGTTATAAGTATGTCACACACCCCGCTTCACCGTCCCCTTTGGTATTCTGGATCCTTTTATATGGTGAACCTTTGTTAGTTTTAATTGGCTTTCCTGGTCCCTTTACCTTACTGCTATCTTTATACTGGGGAATGAGTGGGAGGTCCCAGGTATTTATGGACCGGGAGGGTCTTACTTTTTTTATTGACATCTCTGCAAGATCGCCATCTACAGGTCAGTATACCCACATGTAATGAATGTCTTGAAGAGGGGTGTGTGACACACTTATAATACCCATTTTACAGGTGAGTAATCACAAAATGGTATTTTCTAGTTCTACACCTTAAGATGGGAGAATCGGCAGGGGCTTTGTTCAGTGGGTTTTGGTCTGCTTTAAAGTGGTCTCCAATACCACCCCCCATCCCCACCCCCCGGAAGTGCCTCTCTCCCCTGGCACTGAGGCAGGGTGGCGGTAGGGGGGGTTACAATAAATATACCAGCTTACTTCACATGGATCAAGTGTCATTACTGTTGCCTCTGCGGGGGAATGTACAGACAGTGCACAGAGTGGCATCCTCCATCCTGTGCACAGATTGATGTACACTTACACATGTCATATGTGCCAATGGCAAATGTTTACATTTGTAATTTAATGTATAACTATTTTAGGCCTTCACAACGGATTTCAGAGTGCACTGGGCCCAGCATCCATTGAGACCTGAGTTTGCAGAAAGTACCTACTTCTTGTACAAAGTAAGATATTTCTACCAAACATGAGCAGTATCTCTCCATATATCCTACATTTTAGCATCTTTGTGTTTTTTCAATGCCATTTCTTGATGTGTTGTATAAATCTTTCTAGGCAACTAGTGATCCCTATTATTTAGAAGTTGGAAGAACAATTATTGAAAATTTGAATAAGTATGCTCGTGTTCCATGTGGCTTTGCAGCTGTTAAAGATGTACGTACAGGAAGTCACGAAGACAGGTAGGTTAAACTTTCCTGCCGCATCTGAAGTACAGTATTTTTCAGTTTTGTAAAATAGCTTGAAGTATGCTTATGGGTGGACAGTCTGTTAAAGTGTTAGACCAGGCATAGCCAATTATTAGCCCATTGTGTAGCGCTACATTTGGCAATGCCCTAAACCTTTTTTTTTACATTTGTTAAAAAGGAAATGTCCGAGATATCGAGGTTTCAAATTTTATTTTATGACTTATCTTCTGAAGCATGTGGGCATGGCCTTGGTGCTGTAATGCAAGATGATAATCGGCAGAATGGGCAGGTACTGCAAGAGCCCCTGATCGAGCTTTAGACAGGCATTCAAAACATGCTGGACTAAGGAAGGAGATGATTTCTCTTCCATTTTACTTCAGGACATCAGGATAACTCAATAATGATAGGGTTAACCTCTTGACCGAAGGGCGTGGTCTGCAAGACAAAGGCGTGACTCCGCCTCCCGGCCTATATTTTTCCAGCTGACTTCCTCCACTCCAGTTTCTTTCTTGCAGTCGGACTGGAGTGCAGGGCTCTATCTGGACTCCTCTCCCATTTATTTTTTGTTTTTAAGAATATACCTTGGAAGCAGGGGTGAGACCCTATCTGTCTTCCTAGGTCCCTTATGCTCCTCTAATCTCGATGGACCTACCATGCCTCCTCAGCTAAGCTGTATCCAGATCAGGATGGTAAGGCTAAGCACCATGTTTTTGTCTGGTGAGTCTGATTGGGGGTGACCAAGGGAATTATTTACCCTCTTGCTATTGCCATTGCTCTTTCCCATGTGTTTGTGTTTTACTAGTTGTAAAATTCAAAATTCGCATGCCTTTTTGGGGGGCGGAGTTAAGGCGGCAGCGAGGAAAGATCGTGTTCTCAGTCCGCCATCGTGGAAACATTTTCCACATATTAATGAATTAAAGATGAATATTTTGACCTGATATATATATTTTTTTTTTTAAATGAGTGTACTGAGACCGCAGTTGTTTTGGATACAATACACATAGCAGAGTGAGCAATACACATAACTGGCCACGCACAATACACATATCTGTGTATGCTCGGCAGCGGATGCGTTCCACTCACTACATCCTGACGCTGTCACCGGCGGCCGCCATTTTCTTGGTATTGGCAGCTGCAGCTATAGTAGCTATGGCCGTTGGTGTTGGGCGGGGGACCACCACCTATACAGGAGCCCGAGCTCCGATTAGGTCATCTGTAGGCGCCAGGTGGGGTTTTTTGGTAGCTGTGGCTGATTGGGGTATGCACGTTGGGCATACAAATATACACACACTGCATGTATATACCATAAAGCAGCCACTGTTGCGGAACGGTTGTCCCTGTGGATATAGCTTTCTAGCACCAGGCATCCCCTTACTGGATACTTAAAAGTTTTGCTTGTCCCTTGTTTCTGTGGAAATTTTGGTTGTGTTTCCCCTCCTTTTGGATCATATATATTTCTAATAAAGGTTTTTGCACTTTTTTACGATTTTGTTTTGCCAATTGCTCCTTTGGTGTTTTAATTTCTCGCTGTATTAGCTGTATGTATTGCGTCTGTGGTGCCTGGGTTGCACTGGGGGTTTTCCCTTTTTTCCTCCAGTGCACCCCAGGCCCCCACATTCATAATGTACCTTATATTACTGGTTTAATTCACATATATTCACATATGTTTCGTCATATGGGCACTTGGCAATAGTATTAGCACTTATGCACTTTGGAATGGTTTAAATCCACTTTAGGGTTGTCATTTGCACAATGAAATAATTTTTTCAATGAAGATCTCGATCTGGGCAAACAAATATCAGATAAGGGATTACATACCATTATATTCTTTATATTATATTATATTCTTTGTTGAAATACTTTATTATTATACCTTTTATTAGCTCAGGTGGCTGGAGAGCCCCAGTTTGTGTTTTGTGTAGCGTTTGTCTTGGTGTATGTTTTTTTTGAATGAAATATTTTTTAATCCATTTTTTGTCTGTAATATGTGTATTGAATAAAGTTTACACTTATTATTTTTTGAGGTGTGCTGTTATTGGCTGTGTTTGGTTCCATAAGGTTTTATATTGTGGTTACACACAGCAGACAGCACCCTGGATGGTGCACACACAGATGTGTTAATATGTCAATACATATATCGGGACGTGCAAGACGCCTAGCCTGACACAGCATCTCAGCTCTACATACCTACTAAATCTGCCCACCCAATTCCTTCCTGCTGCTGAGCTCACCTTACAAGGTAGCAGCAGGGGAAGTTCTCTCCCCGCGCAGGACATGGTATCATCCCAGATGATGGCTCACGTCATTCAGGCACTTTTAAAACAACTAGAGTTCTACAACGCCACCATGTAAACTTTTTTGTGAACCCACATTTGCTTAGCATTACAAGAACTAATTGTATGTCAAATATCATTTCAATCAGTGTTCACATCTGAAATTCTTGATAACGATCCCTTGAGCACTGACTTACTATGAGTTGTCCTCTATCCTTGGGGCAGTGGTATGAATTTTACTTTTTACTTTCAGTAGTACAGCTTGCTACAAAACTGAAGGGTGTTTCTGCTTTGCCAGTTAAATACGGCGGATAAATTGAAGCAGTCTGTTTCCTGGGGTGAGCTGCCTCAAGACCCATCAGTATTCAATAAGTTGTCAGACCCCATGCTGTACTAAAAGGGAAAAGTAGTTTGGGATGAGTACTAAAATTCTATATGCTATATCAGTTAATATATATTTTTATGTGAAATGCTTACTAACTGCTTGTTCTTTTTTGTTGAAGGATGGATTCATTTTTCCTGGCAGAGATGTTTAAGTATCTCTATTTGCTGTTCTCTGAGAAGGATGATCTTATATTTGATATAGAAGATTACATTTTTACTACAGAAGCTCATCTCTTGCCTCTGTGGCTGTCTACTGCAAATCACTCTAAGCCTAAGAAAAACACGGTATGAATTTCTTGAGTATTTTTACAAAAATGTAAACAATGTTTACACATACATATCACTGTTTAGTAAAAATCAATGACTCCTTTCCATGGAGCGATTAGAACTATAAATCAACTATAATTGAATGATAATTGATCCCTAGAAATGGTCGCTGCGATCGAGTGATGAGTGAGAATTCGTTCATTTCATAACTTTTCTGGCTCGTCATCTGTCTGCATATGGAAACCTAAATCTTCCACAAAAAAGACGTCTATCTCACAGCATGGGCAATCTCAATAGTCCCTCTTGGTCCTTTGGGCTATTTTTTTCTGATGCCGCTATTGCAGTCTCTGTCAGCATTTGGTCTAAAGGGTGTCACAGGTGCCGATCTACATCACTACAGGGAAGTGGCATGGAGAGGTTTTTCTAGGGTATCCTATGCCTCTCCCCTCCATAGACATAGCTAGTGAGATGGAGAGGATTCTGCATTTTACAGGATTCCCTCCCCAGCTTTAGCCTGGATGCTGTGGTACAAAATGGGACTAGACGGTCCAGGGATATAAAATTGTAAATGTTTAATGGCTATTGGCTACCCCAAACCATAATTATAGACATAATTAGACCCACATGGCTGAACCATAGTTTTGAGCATACCACATGGCAGGGATGTACATAGGTTTCTCAGGTCCCCATAACAAAAGTCCCGGTCCAACGGCGCATGTGTGGGCTCTCATCCAATCAGAGCCGTTTGCCGTGCCTATGTCATTCAGCAAATGGATCTGCCTTCCTGCAATGGGAAGCTCAAGCGGCCGCATGCCTGCATCTTGGGGCTGTGCGCATATTCCCATCCCAGCCTATCTGAATGGCTGGGGCGGGAGCGCGCACACAGCCCCAAAATGCAGGGATGCGGCCGCTTGGGCTCGCCATTGTCGAAAGACAGAGCTGTTTGCCAAATGGCTTGACAGCACATGGCAGCATGGTAAGCCGTTCTGATTGGATGAGAGCCTGTGCATGCACTGTTGGACCAAGAAAATGTAAGCTGTTACAGGCAACATGATGGGTAATCTCTATTTGGGATGCACCAGGGGAAGCTAGTTGCTAGCCCTGGGATCATTAAAATAATTTTTAGTCTGGTTTCACACCATGCCGATTGCTCTATTTGGAGAGCGCACATCCGCGGTGTTGTAAAACCAGTCTTAAGATTCCAGGGTTGGCTGCGCTGGGTTTTGTTCTTCAAGTGGGAATTTGGCACTGGGTATGGGCTTTCTCAGTTGATGCCCCCCTCTGCCCTGTTAATGATACTGCAGTTTTATTTGACTAAGTGGTTACTTAAAGTGGACCAATCATCAGGATCTGGTGATTTGTCCATGCCTCTAAACATCCCGATGTAAGATGCCCCCATGTGCACCCCCCCCCCCCCAGATTGCCACTTTCACTCACCTTTCCGCCGTTCCAATGCGCAGTCGCTTGTTCAATCTGTGCTTTAAGTGGCACATACTAATGCACAGCATAAAGCCGCTGTTTGAACTGCATGCCGGCGGCCGCATCCCTTGCTCCCTTATGGAGAGCGTGCTCCCGGGCACCTGTCCTATGTGAATGGCTAGGTGCGGGGAGCGTGCACAGGTACAGGGAAGCTGGTGAATACTGCATTGCAGCACCCGCCTGGATCATTAAGATTACCGGCGCCCTGGGGGTTTCACACAGCAGGGTATCTGGTGTGGGATGCCCCGGCTGCAGGCTAACAGCTGCACTGGGCGATCGGTGCAGTTTCAATGAAGTGTCCATGTAATGGTTAATTCTTGACGGCCCAAGGGCCGAAAGCAGGCTTAAAAGTGGCTTTTCAATTCATTATATATATCAGACTGTCCTGTTTCATTGTGAGAGTTTTCTCTGGTCCTGCACTTAGCCCTCGAAGTTTTCCTGAACCCATTTGGGCTTGGTTAATAAAAGCTCCTATCTAATGAATTTTCTTGGCGAAATCTAAAAGGAGTAAAGGTCAGGTCTAAGTGTAGAGCCACGACAGAGGATTTGCCTCAGTGTCACATAGGTGTTGTCCCTGAAGGGGTCGCTCAACAAGACTGACAGCCATTGCATCTGATCGCCTGCCCCGTCTTCTGCCTCTCCTGACACAGACACCCTGCTTCCTTCACTAGTGATCCCCACACGTCTCGTCCTCCTCTACCTTCACCAAATCCCCTACCAACACCACTGCCCCAAATGGAATGGCTGTGTAGCACCACTGTCTGGCTCATGGCAGCGGCCGCCAATGTCACTTCAGCTGCTTCGCCACTCGCGCGGTCCTGGCACCTGCTCACCAACACAGCAGGGAACAACAGGACTTGTTGTTTGTGAGAAATTGCATGTTTTTCACAGTTTTTGTTAGTTTGGTCTGCACACAGCTTTAATTTATCTGAGCATAGTGAAATTCCTGCGTGTAATAGAACTCCTTTGCTTGTGGGTGTATGACCACCTCCCACTAACAAATGAACATTTTGATGCTGCAGAGGGGCGGCTTGTTCCCAAAGGGGCCTTGGTTTTTTTTGGCTTTTCTCTCGCATCTCGCGGTATGATGATGAATTGTAGGCGAATTACAGATCTATGCCCGTGGTGATGCTTTTTGCTGTATATTGAATATTGAGTACTCAGAGTATTGAAATGTTGAGTTGTATTATTGCTCATTGTTTTGGAGTATTTAACCTTTGATTACATTTACTTTACATCAACCTTTTACTTGATATTCAATAGAGGCTAATTGCTTATTATTCAATTGAAGTTTATTGCTCATTACTCAGTTAAGCATTTATTATTCAATTAAAGCTTATACACGTCTTTAAAACTGTATCAGAACTTGCAGATATTTTCCTGAGTTGGCAATGCTTTCCCCCTAGACAAGAGATGTCAGCAAGGTGTCTATAGACACCCCTGCTGGCATCACAAAATATATTCTGTGGAGGACATGAGGAGCAGATAAGAAAAAAATAGTGAAATTTAATTTAATAGAAATCTTTTGTGGGGTGTTCTGAAAGAGCACCAGACCTGTGCCGAAGACCATAGGGGCTTGTAAGTACCAGGGGCAAGGGCATTTTGGCCCCCGTCCACCGCTGCCCCCACACTAAGGGGCCACTACTCATGAATGCGGTGCAATGGGCGATGATGGCAAAAACATGCACTCCCAAAGTGGGTGTCAGTTCACAAAAGCTCCCTGGCCCCTCCCATGCAAATGCCCACATGCCACAGGAAGATATGCAGCAACCACTGTCATCCCCCCTCTTGGGACCATCATGTAAGATATACCCCGAGCCGGAACATTACCCAAAAAGAGAAGGGTCAGGCCCTATCTGCAGCGCATACCATATTTTTCGCAGATGTTAGACATGGCCCTGTGCAGAGGATGGTGGCTTCTTGGTGTGGGGGTAGCTCTGGGAGAGGGCTAAAGACTGGCATATCTGGCAGAAGGGGGCACAACATCCTGGTGAGTGTTGCTAGTGTTTTGAGGAGGAGGTAGGGGTGTGACCTGGGGAGACGGCCACAAGGGGTTTAAATGGCAGTGTGCCATATGATTTTCTTCAAATTGCCTTGGATTTTGAATATAAACTTCAATGTCACTGAATAAAAGTAAAGCTTTATAAAGATGCTGGCATGAATCCCCTGCTACTGAAAATAGAGGTGAGAGATACTTTAACTATGCATCGGATGTGATCTGGTTGGTCCGGTTTAAGTCATAAAACAAGCACAGCTTCACCACCAGGCGTGCACATTTGGAAAACTCTCTGCCCCATCTGCATGCAAGATACTGAATCATTGTCTGCAATTAGATTTACTTTTGCATCCACTTCAAGCTGAAACGCCACCTCACAGATTTTTCTCCTGGTAGCAGCCATTTTGGAGCTTCCTTTCCCAGCATCCCAGCTTCTCTGCTGACATTTACCCCCACAACTCCTCAGTGCAGGTGGCCTGCAGCTTCACGCCATTTTGTTTTTAATATTGACTACAGCAGAAGTTACAAAAAAGGTAAATTAATTTTTATGTGCTGCAAGCTGAATTTCCCTGGGGAGGGATGCATGAGCACTGTTTCTTGTAAGGGTGTTGGTCTGGTTTAAAGCGAAACAAAACACACCAGCAGGATGCCCAGCTGTGTGAAACCCCCCAGGGCGCCCATAAAAACTCACCCTGCCACGCTCCGATTGCTCATGCGAGGGCTCTCGTCTAATCACAGCCTTTTGGCAAATGGCTCTAATTGTTTACAATGGGGAGGAGGTGCTGCCACATCCCCAGCAGCGTGTGTGCACTTCCGCTCCTGCCTATGATTGATTTAATCAGAGCCCTTTCTGATAGGTTTTACAGTGGGTCATCCCAATTTGCGATGTCCTTGGGCACTTAACACTGTGAACATTGCCAGTAGCTACAAATTGCAGATAGAAAACACCTCGGCAGTGGCCATAGCAGCAGCGTTCTGTGTGTATAGGGCTTACTGCTCTCATCTTGGTGTAGTGTTACCAATGGCAACAGATTGATGGTAGTGAAAACTGCTACCATAAAACACACATTTGCTAACGTAGGATAAAATGAAAAAAAAAAACAGATCAGCTCAGCTCCTTGATCACCTGTTTTGGGGCAAAAAACATTATACACTTTCAAAAATGCCATCGAAAGTGAACTTGCCTTTTTAATTGTATGGATCCACTGCAGGATAACGAAAAATATGGAACACTATAAAATCCTTTTCCTCTTTTCCCTGAGCATCCACTCCCCTCTGTCCTGCCTTTTTTAAGCGCTTTTAATTATTTTTTAGATCATGTGGATGTATTGAACCCTGAATAATGTGAAATTATCATTAAATCTAGCATGAGTGGTCAATAAACCAAGTATTTGGTGAGACCTTTAAATATGTGAAAGGATTGAATAAGATTCAGGATGGAAGTGTTTTTAAGAAGAAACTTAATGATAGAGCAAGGGGGCACAACCTGAAGCTAGTCGGGGGGGGAGATCAGGAGCAATGTTAGAAAATATTATTTTACAGAAAGAGTAGTAGATGCTTGGAAATAAACTTCCCGCAGAGGTAGTTGAAAACTCAACAGTCACTGAATTTAAACATGTCTGGGATAAGCACACATCTATCCTAAGATAAAGATGGAAGGTATGGTCTCCTTCTGCCATCAACCTTCTATTTTTCTATTCCCCAGGAATGGTACGTGTAAATTGTGTGTCCTTCTTTGACAAATGTTTTTTTTTCTTTATGCATGATATTTACCTTATTCTAAAGACAAAACTAATTTAACATTTTAACACTTACTTCTAGACTACACAATTTACTGAGCTGGATGACAGCAACTTTGATTGGTCTTGTCCAAATACCCATATTCTTTTTCGGAATGATCCTTTATATGCTCAGAGTATCCGTGAACCTTTAAAAAATGTGGTCGACAAGAATTGCCCTCGGACTACTTCAAGAATGTAAGCTTCTGTTTCTCAGTTTTTTTAAATGGGCTTTTCTACTTAAAGTTTCTTTTTCCTATTTGTTTAATATGTCTGTTTGGATTTTTCTAGGGATGAGAATTCTGGAAACAGACCACCGTTACGTGCAAGGGATTTTATGGCTAGCAATCCAGAACATTTAAATATTCTGAAGAAAATGGGAGTAAGTCTCATTCATCTAAAAGATGGCAGGGTTCAGCTGGTGCAACATGCTAATCAGGTAATCACTCCATTTCGATTTCGTATTGACCTATCCAATGGCAACAATCTATTTTTACTGACTGTGGTCCTATCAAACTATAGCCTTCACTTACTATCTGTGGTAAAAGTTTCAATACTGCTGTCTTTGCTAGAGTGAGCTTATGCTTTTGAACTTTTTCATGTTCTGATTTACCAGTGCTTGGTAATATGACCCAGCAAGTACATTTGCAGCCACACAATTTGCACTTGTGCTATCTTCTCTCCCTCGTTCTTTTCTTCTTCTAGTCTGCCTCTAATAGTCAGTCAGAGGTCCTGTTGCTGTTCTCTTGTGCAGATCTGCCTACATCTAATTATCTCGTTCACGCTTAGTTAACGGGGGTTATGTCAGGGAGAATGGACTCCAAATTAAGTTTGTTGTGCCTGCGGGGACATTACCCTCACAGAGACACATCTGTTATTTTAAATGTCCTTAGGAGAGAATTGGCTGTATTGTGCGCTCTGCTGCAATACTAACAACATTAATGTTTAATCATACTTTTTAACTTTTCACAAAATGGATGTTGTTCCTAGTGCAGAGGGCATCCAGATTGTGGATTCCCCCTGTTTATTAACCCTGTTAAACCTGAAAAATCTTAACTTTCTCATAAGTCCCCTCATAACATTGTACGTTTTTTGATGACTTTTTATGTGATGTCATTGCCTTAGTTGTCTAAGGAAACTCGCCTCTTCCCAGTCCTACGGTGCGTCTAAGAGCAGCGGCTCCGAGCGCGTGGACGGCCGCGCATGCACCGTTGGACCGGGAAACAAGGTAAGTGAATTGGGCGACCAGGAGGGGTTTCACACAGCAGGGCATCCCGATTTTTGATGCCCGGGGGGGGATCGATTGGTCCGGGAAATTTTAAATGGTTTAATATTTAGTGAGGTATCTGTTGCCAAATTATGCTAACCTAGGGCAGCTCTCCCAGATATCGGCATGCCTGAGAACATGGCATAACTAATTTTGATGGGGCCCAGGTGCAAATATTAATTGGGGCACTGCTAAGGCTACTGCAGGCACAGTTGATTGCTACACCATTGAGTTGGGCTACATTTGGCACTGTCCTAAACTTTTTTCCGTTTAAAATTGAAGAAGAAATGGCCTCGATATTGGGGTTTAGAGTTTCACCATATGATGTCTCTTATGATGAAAGTGGGCGTGGCCCTTTGCTCTGTGATGCTGCATAATAATCAGCATAATGGACAGGGTCTGTAAGATTCACAGAACTTTCATAAGACGCCCTAGCTGTGCTTCTCCCCTGTTGCTAGACGACATTAGAGCCTAGACCAGCACTCCCAGATGCACATGGCCGCAATCCCAAGCACCATTGCATGCACTTCCAGTTCATGCGTGCATTCACTCCAAAAGAGCATGTGTGCACTCCCAAACATGTAAGCACCCACTTCCAATTGCCAACGAGCATGGGGTGGGGCTTCTGGCATCACCTGGGGAGAAAGGCGGAAGGTGGGGCTGTAGGCGCTGCTCATGCTTTTTCTTCCCCCGATGCATGAGTGAGAGCAGGAGGAGTAATGGGCCACGCGGTGTAGGGATCTCCACTGCTGGCTGGAGTGGACGATAGCTGCATGTCCCCGGTTGGCAGGGATATTGACGTCTGCCAGGGGCATGATTCTCCCCCCACCCCCACACACGCAGCAGGGGGAGAAGAATTGTGCTGCCCGCAGATTCTGATATCCCTGCTGAGAGTGGTGTGGGTCTTCCTCTCTGCTGGGTGGCAGGGATTTTGTGGCTACGATGGACATAAAGGATGCTTATCTGCATGTCCCGATCTTCTCGGGTCACCAACAATACCTGCGCTTTGCCCAAAACTTCCAGTTTCGGGCACTGCCGTTTGGACTATCCAACTCCCTGCGAGTGTTTGTGAATGTCTTTGCAGTGGGGAAGGCAGAGGCAGGGTGTGCACATCACCCTGTACCTGGATGACTTGCTTGTCCGAGCCCCATCTCTGGCAGAGGCACTGCGGGATATTTGAATGGTCCTGTCCATGCTTGAACTATTCTTAGTATACAGTACGTCCTGCTCCAGATAAGATTACTTACACTTGGGAATTACTCCACCTGATGGCGCTGGACTGCAGAGACAGCGAAATTGGCTCCTCCCGGCCCCTCAAATACCCAGGACCTCCCACAAATCCCCAGATTTTCTCTGCAGTCTGGACTGCGAAGGACAAGAAGATTGCTCTCTCTTCTCGCAGGTGAGCGGGGCTATTAGCCTGCGGCCCTGTAGGACTATTCCCACCCGTTCCATTATTAATTTGTCTCCCAGCCTTGGCTGCGCTGGTCCGGGTGACAGTAGGCAGCACCGCTGTCAGGTGCTTAGGAGCGCTGCTCCACCGCAATCCCCCACCAAAGGGTAGGCGGTTTAGGCATATGGTGAGCCTCTATGGGATGCCCCTCCCGCCCTATTGCCCCTTGCCCCTGTCTATCGATGGGCCCTATGTTAAGTGGCCGCTGTCCTCCCTCGCTCTCCCTTGTAGCTCTCAGGGGGGTATGTGAATTTGCCTTGGTGCTTCACTGTATTCTGTTTTGTCTGGCTGGTGTCAGTCGCCGCGCTAACTTGGTTGCACTGGTTGCTTTTTTAAATATGCCGCCGCGCGTGCTTCCACTGTGCTCCGCGCTTGGCGGCAGCGTTACCTCAGGCGCTAGTGTGCCGTTATTGGCTGCTTGTCACGTGTGCGGCTTTGCGCTCTTCGGAGGGGGCGCAGCGTTCCGCGTCACTGTCTCCGCTGCCCGCCCATCGAGGTATACCCGGCGCCATTTTCTCTGGATCAGGCTGCTGCGTGACTGGCGTCTATCTACCACGGTCCGTGAGTGCCCTCGCGGGCATTTTTTTTTATATTCTTTAGTTTTGTCATATACAACAAAGGGTAAATCAACAGGAAAAGAAGGGTAGGAGTAGAATTGTCCACGGATCCAAATCACATCTTACAGTCTTAACATGTTAGGGATATTACTGTCATCAGACCAACAATTTACAAAAGCTTTATCACAAGTTCATTATCATACCAATTGTTGCATAGTCATCTAGGTCTTTTCGAAATCCTTTTTATTGCACAATGCTTGAGACTATGTGAGCACTTAATGCAGGCTTTTTCCTTGTGATCATATCCCATCTTTCTGTAGCAAACTGGGGCCCAATCCTCCCCTTATTGACTCTTGCTTGACTTTTCTCGAATCCGTTCAGACTACAGGGGAGAGGGGGTTGAGGGGGGGTAGGTTGTGGGGGTAAGTGGTGAGGGAGTGTTACAGGGTAGGAAAGCACAATAGGGTAGTATTCCCCCTTTCCTACTGCCCTCTGGTTCCCGCCAGTATGTGGGCCTGCCCACCTCACATCTCCCCTCTATCGCCTGTAACTCTTCTCAAATTGCTGCTGATCCTGTCGGGCCATCCCCTACCAGCGCACGAAATTCCCCAGATTCCTGGAAGATTAGCCACGGGAGTCAAATCTTCCATTTCCTTAGTGGATATAACCTTGTTATACCAATCCCTAATTAAAGGAGCCTTTCTTTGTTTCCAAAATCTAGGTATAACTTGTGTCCGCGTTCAGCAAATGAATCAAGAGTGTTTTTTTGTATGCCCCTACAGCCCGTTACGTTTGGTGCAGGAGGATCACTGCCGGGTCACTATTAACGGTAATCTGGGATCCTGTGAGGTTGGCTATTATGGGAAGGACCTCCCCCAGAAAGATCGAATCTTGGGGCACTGCCAGAAAATATGGAATAAAGTTCCTCTCTCTTTGCCGCACCTCCAGCATGACGGATCCACAGTGGTGAACATCTTACTCAATCTGTCCGGCGTATAATACCACCTCGTTAATAATTTGTAATTGGCCTCTTGCACCTTGGTCGCGACCGAGGACTTGTGGGCTAGGAGCGCAATCTTTTCCCTCTGTTCATCCGTAAGGCGCCTACCCAAGTCCTCTTCCCACTCCCTCCAAAACGCTGGGGAAGTCACCTGCCCCCCAGATATCAAGGAATAGATCCTGGAAATCAGATGATTAAGTGGTTGCCCCCCCCGCACATATCTCCTCGAATTCCGTATGGTTCCTACAACTCTCCCTACTGAAACCCTCACCTGACAAAAAGAATTGGAAATGCAGCAAAGTCCAGGGGTCCAAGTTGTTATCGGGCCATCTGGTTCTGCTATTGATGTCCACCCCTCTCTTGTTATCAGAGCTCATAGGCAACCGGGGGTTATTTAATAATGACGTCATAGGAGTGGGCCAGGGTGCCACGTCTTCCTGTCCCCTGTACCTCTGGAAGACTCTCAGTGTAGTGGATATGGTAGGATGTGTTTTAACCTCTCCCAGGGGAACCTCCCTATTCCAAGGGGCCATGTTTAGTGGGGTCTGGGCTAGTGCTCTCTCTAGTTGCACCCATCTCTTCGATCCCTGGCATAGCTGCCATTCACATACCCTCTGCAAGTGAGAAGACACCCAGTATAGCTTTATATCTGGCATCGCCATCCCACTCTGTCGTTTGGGTCTGAATAATAATTGCTGCTTTAGTCTAGCCTTTTTTTTCTGCCACACAAATCTAATGAAGGTTTTGTTAAGTTCCCTCAAGAAACGAGCAGGAAGCATGATTGGAAGGGTTTGGAAGAGATATAGTAATCTAGGCAACACCGACATCTTGAGAATATTAACTCTGCCCATCCAAGAAAATGTGGGCAAGTCCCACTTCTCCAAGTCGACTTTAATCTTTTGGGCTAAGGGGATGTAATTTAGACAAAAGATGTTCGGTAGATAGGCCGGTAGCTGCGTCCCTAGATAGGTTATTGCCTTCTTTGCCCATTTAAAGGGAAAGGACCTTTGTAGACTCCTGCCCGTCTCCCCCCGAGAGCGTCACGTTCAGGGCTTCTGATATACCAAAATTGATTTTAAAGAATGAGAGTCTCCCAAAGGCCTCAAACTCCTTCGTGAGCACCGGAAGGAATACAGAGGGGTTCTTGATAAAATAAAGATCTGCGTAAGCAGCCACCTTGTGCATCCCCATCAGGGGTCTCTAGGCCCTGTACCGTACTCTGCATAGGAACGGCTCCAAGGAGAGGGCAAAGAGGAGGGGGGACAGCGGGCAACCCTGTCGGTTCCCGTTGCGAATGTGAACTGGCTGAGGGTGAAGTATATAGGGCTTCTATAGATCTCCTCATCATGTCTCCCAGTCCCACATGACGGAGTGTCTCCCGCATGAAAGCCCAACCCATCCTATCAAATGCTTTTTCCGCGTCAGTGGAAAGAAGCATTACCTGGGTTCCTGACGTCTTGGCCTTATGGATCACGTTTATAGCCCTCACCACATTGTCTCTAGCTTCTCTACCCAACACAAATCCTGTGTAAACAGAAAATTGCCAGCTCTGAATTGTGATTCTGAAACACACCGCCAGACACTGCACGGCCACGAGCGCTCACCTCCAATGTAGTCGAAACCATACAGCATTAAGGCCAGCCGACATCCGGTGTGTGAATAAAAACATCCAATTTTATTTGAAGCTTGAATTAAAATGTTCCATCCAAAAACGATACAACAGGTATTTAAGATAATGAAAAACGTCCAGCACAAATCCTGTCTGGTCTAGGTGCACCACCTGTGTCAACCTATTAGCCAGTATTTTTGCATACAGCTTCAAATCTGTATTGAGGAGGGAGATGGGCCTATAGCTTTGACATGCAAGTGGATCCTTGCCAGGCTTGTGCAGGACTGTAATATGCGCTTCAAGGTCTCTGGGAGAGCAGGCACCCTGAACATCGGAGTCTGCAATTGTATTCCAGGCTTTCACTACGTGTGGGCCTAGCATTGGCAAAAAGGTCTTATAGTATTTTGTTGTATAGCCATCTGGCCCCGGGGCCTTCCCTGTTGGGGACTGTTTTACAGCTTTTGCCAATTCCTCTATGTTGATCGGGGCCTCAAGTGAGGCCGCCTCTTCCCGAAGTATCACTGGCATTCCCGAGTTTCCTATATACTCCCTTAGTTTACTTCGCTGCTCACCCGCCTGAGTGCCTGGGGATAGGTTGTAAAGTTTGGCATAATATGCCCTAAAGGTGTCCGCTATTTTTTTCGGGGTGTGTTGTTTCTGCTGTAGTTTGTCTAATATCTCGGCTATGAAGTTTTGGGAGCGCTGCTGTTTCAGGGCCCTGGCGAGCAGGGAGCTGATTTTATTCCCGTACTCGTAGTATGCTCTCTTGCATCTCTTTATCGTGTATTTTGCTTTTGTTAGGAGCAGCGTGTTGAGGGCTTCCCTTGCCTGCGTCAGCTCACCCAGCACTCGCACCGCCTCTGACCGTTTGTGGGACAGCTCCAGGCATTTGACCCTTTCCATGAGTTTTGCTATCTGGTCCTGTTTCCCTTTCTTAATTCTAGTGGCGTGTTTGATCAGGATACCCCTTATGACACTTTTGTGAGCTTCCCATAGCGTTAACAATGACACTTCCCCATTGTCATTTTCCCTGAAATATGAATGCTTGGATACCCTCTCCTGACTTCCTTGAGCACCAATGCATCCTGAAGGAGAGAAGGTCTCCACAAGGGCCATATCCAGGTAAATTGGGGCATGATCCGAAAATGTAATGGGGTACATCCCTCCGCCCTCTACCCTACCCAGCAAGCTATGCGACACCTAGAAATTATCTATCCTGGAATATGTCCCGTGTACCTTTGACAAAAAAGAGTAATCTTTAACTGAGGGGTTAGAGACCCTCCATGCGTCCATCAGCTGCATACTATGTAGTTTTTTTCTAAGTGTCCTAAGCGAGGATTGGGACCAGATAGATTTACCTGTTGATGAATCCAGAAGGGGTTCGATGGCTAAGTTGAAATCCCCTCCTAAAATTATCTCTCCTTCCGCAAACCTCTCCAGCCTATCCAATGCTTGATTAAGGAATTTAAGCTGCCCTTGATTGGGCGCATAGAATGAGGCCAACGTATATTTCCTTAAGCCCATAAGTCCCTTGATCATTACTATTCTACCCGCCTCATCGCCCCATTCTTTCTGTACTGTGAATGGGAGAGTTTTTGCTAACATAATTGCCACTCCCTTTCATTTCCCACCCTCCGCTGTGCAGCTGGTGAACACACATGGGAAATCCCCATTACATAGCCGTGGGGCCGCATATTTTTTGAAATGGGTTTCCTGCAAGAACACAATCTTTGCTCTCTGCCTCTTCAATTCCTGCCAGAGGATAGTTCTCTTTTCTGGGGAATTGAGGCCTTTGGCATTGAGTGAAACAACCTTCATGGCGGTCATTGCTATTTAGTGGCGGGTAGAAGTGGGGAGCCCGTGGACAGGATAGCGGGCCCGGGAGAAGACCACCCCAGCGGACAGGGGAGGCGGGCCTTGTGCAAAAAGGAGGGGTCAGGGGTCAACACGAGAAGGTGTGGGACCAGGGCAGCAGACCAGGGTTTTACTTCAACCTATTCACGGTACCCACGGCTCTGTTCGGCCTATCC